>CM053029.1:599160590-599905590 GCA_028564925.1 Lithobates sylvaticus | reverse complement strand
CCTCCTCCTCCTCCTCCTCCTCCTCCCACTCCTCCTCCTCTCCTCATCCCACTCCTCCTCCTCTCCTCATCCCACTCCTCCTCCCACTCCTCCTCCTCCTCCTCCTCCTCCTCCTCCTCCTCCTCCTCCTCCTCCTCCTCCTCCTCCTCCTCCTCCTCCTCCTCACTCCTCCTCCCTCCTCCTCCTCCTCCCACTCCTCCTCCCACTCCTCCTCCCACTCCTCCTCCCACTCCTCCTCCTCCTCTTACTCTCCTCATCCCCCTCCTCCTCCTCCTCTTACTCTCCTCATCCCACCCCTCCTCCTCTTACTCTCCTCATCCCACCCCTCCTCCTCTTACTCTCCTCATCCCACCCCTCCTCCTCTTACTCTCCTCATCCCACTCCTCCTCCTCTTCCCTCCTCCCCCTCCCTCTTTTCTCCTTGCCTGACTTCTCCTCTTCTTCTCTCCTTAGACACAGACTGTTCCGGGAGCATTGCGTATGTGTGCAAGGAAATTATATTAAAGATCTAAATATCCTGGGGAGGGATCTTTCTAAAACAATCATCATTGATAACTCACCACAAGCCTTCGCATACCAGGTGAGAGGATAAAAAAAAACTTTTTGAAATGTTTACAACTTTTTTAAAGCTGATTTTCTGTACGTTTTTGCTTTAATTATATAAAGTTTTTTTCATAGTTAATACAAATTTGATTACAGAAATAAATGATAAATAAGATTCCCAACAGTATTTTTGACTTGCCTGACCACTAGATGGCGCACTCCCCTGAATCAACAACTCTTAACAAGAGATGAAATACTCTAAGCTAGGCCGGGGGAGGGGGGGGGTATTACATTCAAATTCAAGGTCTGGGCAGTAAAACTTTTCTCATGTTTGTGCAATGACCCAAATCCCAGTATATAGTCATGTTATGCTTATTAACCACTTCAGCCCCCGATGAATTTATGCCCTTCCTGACCAGAGCATTTTTTGCGATTTCAGAACTGTGTTGTTTTAACTGACAATTCGCGACGTTGCACCCAACTAAAATTGGAAAAAAAAATTTCCCCCTTTTTTTTTTTTTTACTTTTTTTTGCGCTATAAACGAGAAAAAAAAACGACAATTTTGAAAAAAAAAAGCAATAGTTTTTACTTTTTGCTATAACAAATTTCCCCCAAAAATATATATATATATATTTTTTTTTCCCTCAGTTTAGGCCGATACGTATTCTTCTACATATTTTTTGTTAAAAAAAATCGCAATAAGCGATTGGTTTGCGCAAAAGTTATAGCGTTTACAAAATAGGGGATAGTTTTCTAGCATTTTTATTATTTTTTTTACTAGTAATGACGGCGATCAGCGATTTTTTTTATTTTTTATTTTTCCTTTTTATTGCGACTGCGACATTATAGCGGACACATCGGACATTTTTGACACATTTTTGGGACCATTGTCAGTTATACAGCGATCAGTGCTATTTAAATGCACCGATTCCTGTGTAAATGGCAGTGAAGGGGTTAACCACTAAAGGGCGGGGAGGGGTTAAGTGTGACCTATGTGTGTGTTTTTTTTTTTTTTTTTTTTTTTACTTTAGGGGGCGTGGCTTGGCGTGACATCACTGATCGTCTTTCCCTATGACAGGGAACAGATGATCAGTAACAGCCTCACTAGGAAGCGCGGGGAGAGGTTTGTTTACACAGACCTCTCCCCGTTCTTCAGCTCCGTGACCCGATCGCAGAACACCGGCGGCGATCGGGTCCGCTGGTCCAGTGGCCGTGGTCACGGAGCTCAGGATCGGGTCGCGAGCCCGCGTGACCCACGGCTGGGCTCTTAACCACTTCATGACCGCTCACTGTATATATACGTCATTTTTTTGAAGAGGGATATCTCGCTATTGGCAGCAGCTGCTGCCACAACCGAGGTATCCCTCTTTACAGTGAGCGTTTCCGATAATGGTGGTCTCTGCGGCGGGTTCGCCGCGAGATCACCGTTGGTGGCGGGAGAGGTGCCCCCTCCAGCCGCTCTCCCGCTTACCGGAGCCGCCGGCGGAGGCGATCGGGTCCTGGTACGTGCTGGGTATGGAGATGAGTGAGGCTTAGATGGCCCCCACCTGTCTCTATACCATAGGAGGGCGGAAGCGACGTCAAGACGTCACTTCCCCCCATACGTCTTAAAGGCACAATTTCCAAATGTCTTTTTTTTTTTTTTTTTTTTTTTTTGCATTTAAGTCCAAATATGAGATGTGAGGACTTTTTTTTTTTGACCCCCAGATCTCATATATAAGAGGACCTGTCATGCTTTTTTCTATTACAAGGGATGTTTACATTCCTTGTAATAGGAATAAAAGTGATCCATTTTATTTTTTTTTATTTTTTAAAACCGTGTAAAAAAGAATAAATTAAAGTAAAAAAAAATAAGAAAAACCCCAAAATTTTTTTCTTAAAACACCCCGTCCCGACGAGCTCGCGCGCAGAAGTGAACGCATACATGAGTAGCGCCCGCATATGAAAACGGTAGTCAAACCACACATGTGATTTATCGCCGCGATCGGTAGAGCGAGAACAATAATTCTAGCCACAGACCTCCTCTGTAACTCAAAAAATGCAACCTGTAGAATTTTTTTAAATGTCGCTTATGGAGATTTTTGAGGGTAAAAGTTTGACGCCATTCCACGAGCGGGCGCAATTTTGAAGCGTGACATGTTGGGTATCAATTTACTCGGCGTAACATTATCTTTCACAATACAAAAAAAAAAATTGGGCTAGTTTTACTGTTGTCTTATTTTTTTTTTTTTTTTTATTCCAAAAAAATCCGTGCCATTCTGCCGACGTAAATGTGCAGGAGGCTGTCCTTAAGCGGTTAACACTTCAGCTGTCAGCAGGGGAGACCCACTGACAGCTCAAAGGACTGAGCCTGAAAGTATCGGTTTCAGGTATCGGTGCATGTGCACGAGTACCGATACTTGTGCAAATACTCGGTATCGGCACCGATGCAGATACTAGTATCGGTGCAACCCTACTTTTTTTTAAATTTTTTTTATTTTCACAGCTGTATTTTAACCACTTCAGCCCCGGACCAATTGGCAGCCAAAGGACCAGGCCCCTTTTTGCGATTCGGCACTGCGTCGCTTTAACTGACAATTGCGCGGTCGTGCGACGTGGCTCCAAAACAAAATTGGCGTCCATTTTTTCCCACAAATAGAGCTTTCTTTTGGTGGTATTTGATCGCCCCTGCGGTTTTTATTTTTTGCGCTATAAACAAAAATAGAGCGACAATTTTGAAAACAATGCAATATTTTTTGCTATAATAAATATCCCCAAAAAATATATAAAAAAACATTTTTTTTCCTCAGTTTAGGCCGATACGTATTCTTCTACATGTTTTTGGTAAAAAAAATCGCAATTAGCGATTATTGATTGGTTTGCGCAAAAGTTATAGCGTTTACAAAATAGGGGATAGTTTTATAGCATTTTTATTAATATTTTTTTTTTTTACTAGTAATGGCGGCGATCAGCGATTTTTTTTTTTTTTTTTTTTTTTTTTTTATTGGGACTGCGACATTATGGCGGACACATCGGACATTTTTGACACATTTTTGGGACCATTGTCATTTATACAGCAATCAATGCTATTTAAATGCATTGGTTCCTGTATAAATGACAGTTGTAGTGTGTTTTTTTTTTTTTTTTTTTTTACATTAGGGGGCGGGGCTGACATCTGACATCATTGATCGGCTTTCCCGATGACAGGGAACAGCCGATCAATGACAGGCAGAGTAGGAAGCGCGGCGAGAGGTTTGTTTACACAGACCTCTCCCCGTTCTTCAGCTCCGTGACCCGATCGCGGGACACCAGCGGCGATCGGGTGTCCCGCTGGTGTCCCGCGATCAGGTCCGCTGGTCCCGCGACCGGGTCGCGAGTGCGCCGCTGGTGGCGTGTGCGCGACCCGCAGGCACATGCACGATCACGTACAGGTACATGATTTTGCCTGCCCGTGCCATTTTGCCGCAGTATATCTGCGTGAGGCGGTCGGGAAGCGGATAATAATAATGTCTCACTGTCCATCCTTAGAACAATGGCAGCAGAAAAATTTTATTATTTTTGTCTTTCAGCTTTCAAACGGAATTCCAATTGAGAGCTGGTTTATGGATAAAAACGACAAGGAGCTGCTGAAGCTTGTTCCGTTCCTGGAGAAGCTCGTAGAACTGGTAAGTCTGCTCTCTTCTAAGGAAACAGATGTATGTTTGGAAGCATAAGCTGCAAGCCAGCCTTCAGTTGTAAGCCGGTCATACATGGATGGAAATTTGGCCAGGGACATGCCCAATTTTGATCCATGTGTGGACTAGGGAGGTTGTACAGAAGTTGACCGACGTCTGTGCAACTGGTCTGTCAGATTTCTTCTGCTTGATCAGTGCTGCAGGCTAAAGCCAGCAGCGTTGATCAGTGTTAGAAGTCTCTCCGCTGACAGAATACGGTAACTCAATGGGGAGGATTCCCCATCCTGTGTGCTGATAAGTTTGAGAAAGTATGGGCCCGATGGTTGGATGGATGCCCCCACCCCCCCCCCGGTCTTTGCCCAGTGGACTTGGCAGTCAGTAGAAACTGCGTGGTAGTACTGGCACACCTTTGCTGATGCTGTATATGTATCGTATCAATCTCTCTATGGCAGGGGTCTCAAACTGGCGGCCCTCCAGCTGTTGCGAAACTACAAGTCCCATGAGACATTGCAAGGCTGACAAGCATGACTCCTCACAGGCAGAGGCATGATGGGACTTGTAGTTTCGCAACAGCTGGAGGGCCACCAGTTTGAGACCCCTGCTCTATGGCCTTCATGTTATCTATTTCTTGCATGTATACTGACAAATGGCTTAAAATCTACAACTTTCTGATTTTGAGTGCGTTTGTTTTGGCTTTGTGACTAATGTGACGGCTCCAGAAATGTACAATCTGCGTATCTTTCTTACTTGACCAGTTCCCACCCGTGCTATGGCTGAAAGACGGCTACAGCACAGGCCTCCAGTTTCCTGGAGGACGCCCCCATACCCGCGGGGCACGCATCGGGGTGCGCTCTGTGACCCAGCTGATCACAGATCGGGGGTAACGGCCATTTACCATGTGATCTGTTGTGTCCAATCACAGCTGGTCACATGTAAACAGACTTGCCGGTTATCTGCTCTCCTTTCCTTACATGCTGTGTCAGCGTGAGGAAAGAAGAGCCGATAACTGGCAAGTCTGACAAGGCACAGTAAGTACAATCAGGGCACTGCTTATCAGTGCCTGCCCGTCGGTGCAGCCTCGTCACTGCCCGTTGATGAAGAAGAAAAATAAGTTATTTGCAAAATTTTACAACCGAAGCTAAGAAAAAAATAAATAAATAAAAAATCCCCAAACAAAAAAATTACAAAAAATTTAATTTGGGTACAATGTTGCATGACCACGTAACTATCATTCATTTTTATTTATTTTATTTTTTTTTAAGTCAGCAGCTTCAAATACTGCAGCTGCTGACTTTTTAAAATAAAGACACTCACCTGTCCAGTCCGTGATGCGGCTTCACTTCCTGGTTCCCTACTGCGCACGCGCGACTTGCGCTGCGCGATACCACTGGCCCCTGCTGTCTTCTGTGAACTGTGTGTTTCCCAGAAGACAGCGGGGGCGGGGGGGTGAAGGAGCCGGAAGTGGCATAGATACCTGCGGGTGGCTCAGGTGGCTTCTGAGAACTCTCTTCCATGTATATATTTTAATGTAAATTCTATCTTTTTTTTTATTTTTATTTTTTTTCTTTCTTTACATGCTTATAACTTTTATTATTCATTTTTTTTGTAGAATGAGGATGTGCGGCCCCACATCAGAGACAGATTTCGCTTGCATGACTGTTTGCCCCCAGACTAGAGAAAAAAAAAAAAAGGAACGCCGGTCACCTGCAGGAGCCCCTCCCGGAACTACAGGGGACATCCCATGAAATGCCTGCAGGGAGTGGAGCTGCGAAGACGGAAAGGACTGAAGCATACATGTACACAACCATTTGCCATAACTGCTGAAGGCATTTCTTTTACTTTGCTGTCTGAAAAAAAAATAATTATATATATATATAATATATATATGAAAAAAAAAAAAAAAAAGGAACGGTTTCACCGTGACGTGTTGTGACTGGTTTGGTGGCACATCACTGGGCAGCTCGGCCTCCTCCCCAGGAATTTTGTAAAGTCTCCAAGAGAAATCTGCACTGTCTGAGCTGCAGGTTGCATCCTAATCCGTGTCATGGTGCGCACCCGGTGTGAGCTTCTCTCCGGTATCGGATTTGAACCTCCTACACATTGATCCTTATTAGTGTAGAAGTATACATTATCCATTCCTTGTATTTTCAGTCGCTTCGATCTGTTCTAGTAGCCAAATTTTAACTTTTTATTTTGTATGATATATTTGGCTGTTCCTTTTTTTTTTTCCTCTTGCTTGCATAATGTGTGTTTTTTTATTTTTTTTATTTTTTTTTATTTTATTTTTTTCTTCAAAGATGAAATCAATTATGGTTCAGTCCATGTAAGCTCCATTTAGAAATACACATATATCTTTTATATCTTATCAGTAATAATCTATTCTAGTATTTTTTTTTTTTTTAAGACATGAAGCTTTTAAAAAGCAAAGTAAAGAGTGTGAGAATAATGGAGACATGTACAGAGAAAAAAAAAAGGGGGTGTGGTACCTGGCTTCAGAAATTAAGGGGGTATAAAGCCTGTCAACAAGCCAGGACGCATTTCTCTTCCCCACCCCCCCTGCTTGTCATGATATGGCGAACCACACTACCATACACGCGCACACACACACATATATATATATATATATATATATATATATATATATATATATATATATATATATATATATATATATATATATATATATATATAATATATATATATATATTCACACACATAGCCTCCCCCTTGACCTGTCCATTTACAGCTCTGGTACCATCGCAGCTAATGAGAAGGGTGGCTATTTTATTTGTATGAGACGCTCCTCTGTCCCTGCAGGTAGGTAGGACCGGAGGGCTAAGTACAGGAGGCACCGTTTTTTTTTTATTTTTTATTTTTTTCCTCGGTGGGTGTACTTTTTGTAAATGTTTTATCCATGCACTCACTGCGACAAGGGCTTGTATTCATGACTTCTCTTCACTGTGCCTGGCTCTGCCCGCAGCGCTCATATTGTCCGAGCGGCTCCCGTGTACAGTATGCACAAGTATCTGCTATGCAGACGGATGGCTCTCTATAGAGAACTCGAGTGTCGTTGCACAAAAGACACTTTTTTGACAATATGACCAGTGCTTTTTGTAGTATTTTAGGTCAGTCGAATTGGAAGGGTGTCGGTGCAATTTTTGGACACTCGCATTCCCGGTAGAGAACAGTGGTCTGTAGAGCAGACGCACATCACCCCCGAGGGTGCACACAGCTAAGACCACTCGTGAGTACAAGTCCTAAAGGCCCCATGCACACGGGCGACGAAGGGCATCATACAAGACGCAGTTCGGCCCATCGTTGTTGGTGGTTGGCGTGCACACGTCTATGGTGAACAGACACAGGCTTGCACTTTGGCATATGATTTACTAAAACTGGAGAGTGCAAAATCTGGTGCAGCTTAAAAGAACAAGCTGAAGTTAGAATCTGGTACAGCTATGCATGGTAGCCAATCGGCTTTTGAGTGCACCAGTTTTAGCAAATCTCCCCCCATTGTCTCTTTTTTTTGTGCAGTTTTTGCCTTCACCAAAGTGTGTTGTGCTGGTGCCCTGCACTGTGCATGCTTAACTACCATTGTTTACCAAGGAAGGGCGCAATGGCTATCTTTCTGGTGCCCTGCACTGTGCATGTGTAACTATCATGGTTTATCATGGAAGGGAGCAATGGCTATCCTTCCGGTGCCCAGCACTGTGCATGCATAACTAGCGTTGTTTACCATGAAAGAGAGCAATGGCTATCCTTCCAGTGCCCAGCACTGTGCATGTGTAACTACCGTAGTTTACCCTGGAAGGGAGCAATGGCTATCCTTCCAGTGCCCAGCACTGTGCATGCGTAACTACCGTAGTTTACCATGGAAGGGAGCAATTGCTATCCTTCCGGTGCCCAGCACTGTGCATGTGTAACTACCGTAGTTTACCATGGAAGGGAGCAATGGCTAGCCTTCCGGTGCCCAGCACTGTGCATGTGTAACTACCGTAGTTTACCATGGAAGGGAGCAATGGCTAGCCTTCCGGTGCCCAGCACTGTGCATGCGTAACAACCGTAGTTTACCATGGAAGGGACCAATGGCAATCCTTCAGGTGCTGAAAGTCATCAAACATGATGTACATCTGAGTCGATGCTCTTAGATACCTGTGTATACGGGGCCTTAAAGCTCAGCTGCTTGTGAGATTTTCCAGTCATATGGTAGCATGAGGTGAAGGCCTCGTTCACAAGGCCAATACTACATGGTACACCCCCTGCAAGGGCCGCGTTTGCCTGCACATCGATGTGCAAGTGCTCCTTGCATCCCTGTACATGCAGTTGCATTCATTACAATTGGGATGTAGGGGCTGCACGCACACAGCTGTTGCTCCCACTTTGACAGCCATGTTGGTGCATGGCCCCCCCCCCCCCCCCCCGAACGCACACCGCCTGCATTTGGGCCCATGCAGCCACATGGCTATCACTTTGGGAGCAGCCGATGTGTCCCAGTCGACATGAATGAGACTGTCTGCATCAGATGGGACTCCGTGGCCATGCAGTCACAGCCACTACTCCAAATTTGACAGCAATATGGGTGTACGGCCCTGAATGCACACTGACTGCATTCGGGGCCTTGCAGTAACACAGCTGTCAAATTGGGAGCAGCAGCTGTGTCATTTGCAGCCGCTGTGTCCCAGTTGACATGAATGAGACTGCCTGCATCAGATGGGACTCCGTGGCCGCAGGGTCACAGCCGCTGCTCCCAGTTTGACAACAATGCTGGTGCATGGCCCTGAATGCACACTGATTGAATTCGGAGGGCCGTGCAGCCACACGGCTGTCAAAATGGGAACAGCAGCTGGCTTGTCTGTGCAGCCGCTGCATTCCAGTTGCCATGAATGAGACTGTCTGCATTAGATGGAACAGCAGCTACATGAATATAGCTGTTGCTCCCAATTTGAAAGTATTACATGTGCACAGCCCTGAATGCACACTCTGGGCATTCGGGGGCCTATTTGACATGGCTGTCAAATTGGGAGCAACAAACTGTGTCCCAGTTGACATGAATGAGACTGCCTGCATCAGATGGGGACTCCGTGGCCGCACGGTCACAGCCGTTGCTCCCAGTTTGACAGCAATGCAGGTGCATGGCCCTGAATGCTCACTGACTGCATTCGGGGGCCTTGCAGCCACACAGCTGTCAAATTGGGAGCAGCGGCTGTGTCCTTTTGCACCTGCTGTGTCCCAGTTGACATGAATTAGACTGACTACATCAGATGGGGACTCCGTGGCCACACGCTCACAGCTGTTGCTCCCAGTCGGACAGCAATGCAGGTGCATGGCCCTGAATGCACACTGACTGCTTTTGGGGGCCTTGCAGCCACACAGCTGTCAAATTGGGAGCAGCGGCTGTGTCTGCCTTCATCAGATTTGGACTGCGTGGCCGTACGGTCACAGCCGATGCTCCCAGTCGGACAGCAATGCGGGGGCATGGCCCTAAAACGCACACTGACTGCATTAGGGGGGGGCCTTGCAGCCACATGGTTGTCCAATTGGGAGCAGCCGCTGTGTCCCAATTGACATGAATGAGACTGCCCGCATTGGGATACAAGAAACACCTGTGCACCCCCTTGCTTGTCAAGCATGGCCCTTGCATGGTCGTACGCTGTAGTACGCCCGTGTGAACGAGGCCTAACCCTTTGTGAACAGTTTCATTGATTTTTTTTATTTTATTTTTTAATGTGTCACAAATTAGGTTATTTGTCAGCAAAGGGTCAGCCTCTTGTCACCAAGTGATTAGAAGTCTTGTGTATGTCTGAGCCCGAAAGACAAAAAGAGATGGCACTTTTTTTCTTTTATTTTTTAAAGAGGTTTGTATTTTGTAAGCTTGTTCAGAGAGTACAGTATTGGAAATTAAATCAAACAAACAAAAAAACAAAAAAAAGCTCTACAGAGGAGGCTGTTCATCCTTTTTTGTTCCTATTGTATATTACCTGTTTAACTGTAATGCCATTTATTGTATAAATTTACACATGGTTTCATTTTCAAGGTACTCCTTAAAGTAAGGAGTTTTTTTAGTAAGTTTTTAGGAAAACATTTAATTTTTGTATTTTTGATTTTAAAGGAAAAAAAAAGCATGAGTTATGTCATATTTTCAGTGTATTAATGAAGATTTTAACCTTTCCTTCGGGTGGCTCTTTTTTTATTCCAAATCTTTGTGTGTGTGGTGTTTGTTTTTTTTATTTATTTATTTTTTTGTTTTCTTGGTCCTTCAAATTTTATTTGCACAACCCGCTGAGCAAATGGACATTTTCAGCGCAAGGGAATCAAGTGATTAAATACTGGCTGGATTTATTTTATTTTCCCAAGTGCTCTTCCAGGACAGCCCTTGAGAGATGGAGTCCCTCCCATCGACACAGGAAACACATTGCCAATCAGTTCTTAAGGCGGTCCCTCAGGTCCCTGGTCAGTCATTTGTGTTTCCTCCCTCGGAGGAACATGTTGCCAGGAACGTGGGCTAAAAGCCTTAGGCCCCTTTCACACCGGGGCGTTTTTCATGCGGTGCAGCGCTAAAAATAGCGCCTGTTCACCGCATGAAAAAATCCGGCCCCTTTAACTCCAGTGTGAAAGCCGGCGGGCTTTCACACTGGAGCGGTGCGCTAGCAGGATGACAAAAAAAGTCCTGCTAGCAGCATCTTTGGAGCGGGATAGGAGCGGTGTGTTCACCACTCCTTCCCATTGATTAGAATGGGAGACCGCGGCAATACCGCTGCTACGGCGGCGCTCTGCGGGGGTGTTTAACCCTTTTTCGCCGCTCACGGGGGGTAAAACCGCACCGCGGCTCCCTACCCCAGTGTGAAAGGGGCCTTATGGAGGACTCATCTCTCAGGGGCTGCCTGCAGAGGGGGAAAAACCGCGCAAGGGGACTGGGTCCTATCTAGCGGTCCTTTTTAATCCCAAGTCCTACCTTGATGTTTGTTTTGTGGGCCGGGTACCGTCCAGCAGAACCGGAGCAGACCCGCAGCCCCCCTCCATCCTGTGCCGAGTAGCGCCTGTGGCAGCATGACGCGGTTCCCCCCGGAGCGGTGAGTGTATTCGTCCAGCTCAGCTTCCTGTGTGGGGGCCGGAGACGCCGAGCGTCATTTCCGGCGGAACCGCGTCATTGCTGTGCGCGGAGACTTCCGGTTCCAGGTCTCGGACGCGCATGGAGGAGGGGAAAAAAGCCCACGCTGGGCCTACAAATTCCCGCCAAACAGCCAGCTATACTGGACTAGTGGCGGGAACCGGAACACGTGAGCACCATGGAGGCTAATCCCCAGGACGCTCCGGTCGATGTAGGCACCAGCCAGGCCCAGGTAAGCCGCTGTGCGGGCTATTACACTGGAAGTTTTTTTGTGGTTGTGGTGGTTGTTTAGGCTGGGACCTGTAGTGCCCCATGGTGGTGGTTTCACAGTCCAGGGTATGCAATGGTGGACAGCACGGGTGTCTATGGAGGATACAGGATTTAAGGGCTAAGGGTGTTTTCAGGCTAAAGAAGCCCCAAGGGAGGACAAGGCTGGCCGCAAAAAGTGTCCTAATTGTGGTAATAAGCTTTCCTCTGGCTCTAACAAAGCTTTGTGCAAACAGTGTATTGCAGGCTTATTAAAAACGGAGGCAGACTCCCCCTTAGCAAAATTCCTGGGTTCCTTCAAGGAAGAAATGGCATCCACTTTTAAGTCGCTCAGAGATTTAATTACGAATGTAGGCACAGCTTCCACCAGTAGAGCTGCAGTATCCTCCTCACCTTGCCTCACAACACCCAGCTCAGGGGAGCCCCGTATAGTCGGGGACCAGAGCCCCGTGCTAGTTAGTCCCGAATCCTCTGAGGAAGATTCTGACCAGGCTGTGGCTAGCAAAAGAGCAAGATACAAGCTCTCTCTTGAAGAGGTAGATGAGCTGTTGAGCGCTATTTATGACACACTGGAAATTGAGGAGGAGGAGACTCAATTACCGTATATACTCGACTATAGGCCGTCCCGAGTATAAGCCAAGGCCCCTAATTAACCACAAAAAATGGGAAACCTGCATTGACCCGTATATAAGCCGAGGGTACAAAATGCAGCAGCTACTGTAAGTGGAAAAGAGGGCCAGCAATGCCCATCTGCAGCTGCCTGTCCCGACCCCCCCCCTGTCCCCATTACAGCCTACCTGTGCCGATCTGCGGGTCCTGTGCCATCCGTCCTGTGCCCTCGGTCCCCGCTCTCCGATCTGTCCCCGCTCTCCGCTCTGTCAGCGTGTACGGCGACATTGCAAAATTAAAAAGCTGCGCCTCCTCCTCGTCCTCGTCCGTGATAGGAGGAACGCTGTTTCCCAGCAGTCAGTGTGCAGTGTTCCGCCTATCACGGACGCCCTCTCATCCTCGTCCATGAGATGAGAATGACAGGGCATCCGTGATAGGCGGAACACTGCACTGCTGGGAAAATTAGTGTCCGCCTATCACGGACGGGCGGGAGGAGGCGGCGCGGCTTTTTAAAACTGCCGTCTGTCTGCATGACACGCTGTTCATGTAGGCAGACGGCAGTGACTCGAATATAAGCCGAGGGGGGGACTTTCAGCCCTAAAAAATGGCTGAAAATCTCGGCTTATATTCGAGTATATACGGTAACCAGACATGACAGAATGTACGAGGCTCTGGGGGAAAAGAAAGCTAAAGTTTTCCCAATTCATAAGGTACTTTCTGCCCTTATCCGTAAGGAGTGGTCTGAGCCGGATAAAAAGGTGTTTTTTCCTAATTCCCTCAAAAGAAGGTTTCCTTTTGATGAAAGCCCAGAGGCGGTCTGGAATAAGAATCCCAAACTAGACGCCCCTCTGTCCAAGGTCTCAAAGCAATCGGATCTAGCTTTTGAGGATATGGGGCACTTAAAGTGGTTCTGCACACATTTTCATTTAGTAAATCTCTTTGCCTTCCAAATCAGGCAAAGAGTACTAAATGAAATGTAGTAAATTGTAATTGATGACTTCCTGTCTTCTGTCTCTTCGGGGGTGGGCGGGGTCTGTGCGGGGATCCTCGTCACGCCGCACTGTCTCCTGGGATCTGGTGTCATTGATCCCAGGAGTCAGTGCGGGCATCTCACGAGATTTCGGCCACATCTTCCGAAATCTCGCGAGATGTCGGCAGATGTGCCGTTACTGCGCACGCGCGAGTAACGGCGGTGCATGCTGGGCCATCTAAAGTGCCTGTGGGGTTTCACATGCCCACAGGCAAGATGGACCCCAGCAGACAAGAAGAAGATGAAGAATTTTATCGGAGGAAAACCGGCGGCGATTGAGATGGAAGATGGAACAGGTAAGTCCCCTAATTGAGCTATATGCCCTTGGCATATAGCCAAAAAAAAAACGAGTGCAGAACCGCTTTAAAGGACCCTATGGATAGAAAGACAGACATAGTCTTGAAGAGGGCCTGGGATGCCTCTATGGCAGGGTTGAAGCCAGCTCTGGCCACATCCTGTGTGGCCAGAAATCTGGAATTTTGGCTTTCCCAATTGCAGGACCACCTACAAGCAGGTACTCCTAGGGGGGGAGCTCTTAAAGATCTTTCCCATGCTGTTTAAAGCCACAGGTTTTATCTCAGATGCAGCAACCGACTCGGTTAAGTTTGCAGCCAAGTCAGCAGCACTTTCTGTAGCTGCCAGGAGGTCGGTCTGGATGAAGACCTGGGGGGGGAGACACGGCGTCTAAAACTCGCCTGTGTAGTGTCCCCTTTACAGGTGATTTAGTTTTTGGGCCTGAGTTGGAGACCGCCTTAGAAAGGACGGCGGATAAAAAGAAAACCTTTCCCATTAAAAAGAAAAGTTTTCCCAGAAAATTTTTTCGTCCCTATAAGGAGCCCTCCAAAGCAGAGAAGGAGTTCAAGCCCAAGAAGCATTGGGCGGGACAAAAAGGAAAAGGGGGCATACTTTAACCGCCCCAGTCAAAATCCCAAACCCCAGTGACATCAGGGTCCCAGTGGGGGGAAGGTTAAGCAATTTTCTCCCACAGTGGGAAAGGATAACATCAAACGAATACGTTCTGAATATTATAAAAAGAGGTTATGCGCTGGAGTTTCACAGCAGCCCACCCTCAAGATTTCTGGTGACAAAGCTACCAAGTCACTCAGAAAAAGCCAGGGCCTTACCACTTTTGATAGGGGAAATGGTGGATCAAGAAGTATTGACACCAGTCCCTATTCAGGAACAGGGGGACGGTTTTTACTCTCATATTTTTGTTGTAAAGAAGCCGTCCGGGAGGTTCAGACTAATTATGAACCTCCGACCTCTGAACCACTCCATCCGCTACAAAAAGTTTCGGATGGAGTCCATTTATTCGGTAAGGAATCTTCTCCAAGAAGGAGTTTTTATGGCTACCCTGGATCTAAGGGACGCCTATCTGCACATCCCAATAAGGAAGGAATGCCAAAAATTTCTTCGGATGGCAGTGCAGATAGACACAAAAATCTATCATTTCCAGTGCAGGGCACTCCCCTTCGGACTGTCGTCCTCCCCCAGAGTCTTTACTAAGGTTCTGGGGGGAGGCACTAGTTCCATTGAGACTCAAGTCAGTCTCAATCGTCCCCTACTTGGACGATCTTCTGATCACAGCACACTCAGAGAGTCAGCTGTCTCAGGACCTAGGGTTGACGCAGCTCAACTTAAGTCAGCTGGGGTGGATCATCAGCCAAGAAAAATCAAAATTTAACCCAACTCAGGAGATCATGTACTTGGGGTACAGGATCCTGTCAGTACCTCAGAGGATAGTACTGCCAGAAGAAAAGATATCAAATCTGTGGCAGAAAATATCTTTTCTTCAAAGCAGCCCCCAGTGTACAGTCAGGGAGGTGATGTCGGTATTAGGTCTAATGACGGCAGCCATCCCGGCCGTGCAGTGGGCAAGATTCCATCAAAGAGACCTTCAGTGGTTCCTGTTGGAACAGCTAAAAGGCAAAAGTCTGGAGGAGGAGGTCTCGATCCCCTCAAAGGTAAAACGCTCCCTCTGGTGGTGGAAGAACGCAGAGAACCTGAACAAAGGGGTTCCCTGGGTTCTTCCTATCTCGTCCACACTGACCACAGACGCGAGCAGTTGGGGCTGGGGAGCCCATTTAGGCTCGAGCTGGGCTCAGGGAGGTTGGACACCAGAAGAGAAGGGTTTCTCCTCGAATTGGAAGGAGCTAACAGCGATACTGAGAGCTTTAGTAGCCTTTCAAAACAAGATTCAGGGTCACCATCTACAAGTCCGTTCAGACAACATGACGGCTGTAGCATATTTAAACAAACAGGGAGGTACCAGAAGTCCTCGGTTAATGTCAGTGGCCAGACGCATATTCCAATGGGCAGAAGCAAATCTGGAGTCAATTTCAGCTATACACTTAAAGGGGGAGCTGAACAATACTGTGGATTTCCTGAGTCGACAGTGGATCTCGAATCAGGAATGGTCCTTGCACCCAGAAGTTTTCAAGCTCATAACAGCCCATTGGGGAAATCCAATAGTGGATCTGTTTGCAAACAGAGAGAATGCAAAGGTCCCAGATTTTTGCTCGCTACGCCCAGGAGATCAGCCCTTGGCAGTGGACGCTTTTCAGACTCCATGGACTTTCAGCCTGGCGTATGCATTCCCTCCTCTCCATCTCATCCCGAGAGTTTTGACAAAATTTCTGGTAGAAGAAATATGTCTAATTTTAGTAGCGCCGTTTTGGCCCAAGAGACCTTGGTTCACAACCTTGCTGCAATTATTGGACCACCCGCCTCTGAGGCTTCCCCTCAGGCGAGATCTCCTGTCGCAGGGACCTCTTTTTCATCCTCAGGTGGCCATGCTGAATCTGTCAGCATGGTTACTGAGGAGGAAATTCTGAGGCGTAAGGGTCTATCTGAAAAGGTTATTGCGACTTTACTTCAGAGCCGCAAACCAGTTACTAGAGCAATCTACAGGAAGGTTTGGAAAAAGTTCAATAGCTGGCTGAGTAACAATGGGGAGAAAAGCATGGATATCGAAAACATTCTCCAATTTCTCCAGGAGGGGATAGACAAGGGGTTATCCCTGAGTACTATCAAAGTACAGATAGCAGCTTTGAGTGTATATCTAGATAAGCGGTTACAAGAGGATCCTTTTATCTCTAGATTTTGCAAGGCAGTTGCTATAGACGCAAGCCAGTTAAACTAATTAGAGCTCTGTCCTGGGATCTTGCTGTGGTCTTAAAAGCTTTCTTAGGGTCACCTTTTGAACCTATCTCAGAGGCCTCTCTAAGACTACTTACTTTAAAAACAGCAATGCTGGTGGCAATCACGTCAGCCCGCAGGGTCAGTGAAATTCAGGCCCTTTCCATGAGGGAACCTTTCTTGCAGATCCTAGAGGACAGAGTCATCCTAAAAACAGACCCTGGGTTTTTACCAAAAGTTTCATCCAGTTTTCACAGGTCACAGGATATTGTTCTACCATCTTTTTGTCAGAACGCAGCAAATGAAAAGGAGAGTCGTTTTCATTTATTAGATGTAAGAAGATGTATTTTAGAATACTTAAGAGTAACGGAGACATTCAGAGTCTCTGACTCACTTTTTGTACTCTTTTCAGGAAAATGAAAAGGGCAAAAGGCTTCTAAAGTAACCATAGCTAGATGGATTAGACTAGCCATAGCAGAGGGGTATAAAGCTTTGAGTAAAGAGCCTCCTGGGGGTATTAAAGCTCATTCCACAAGGGCACTGTCAGCATCTTGGGCAGAAAGGGCTCGTGCCACCCCGGAGCAGATATGTAAAGCGGCCACATGGTCCAGCTTTTTACCTTTTACAAAGCACTATCGACTGGACTTAATGTCTAGTCAGGATCAGGCTTTTGGGAGGAAAGTCCTCCAAGCCGTGGTCCCACCCTAATCTGGCAAGTACTTGGGGATCCTATCAAGGGCTGTCCTGGAAGAGCACTTGGGAAAACTGGAGTTAGTACTTACCGGTAACTCCTTTTCCAGTGATCTTCCAGGACAGCACGATCCCACCCTATTATATTATTTGAAGTGCCTTCACTTTTTCAAGTGGGGGGGATGACTGTCGGCCGTCAGGGTCCAGGCCGTTTCAGACCTTTGAGTCCAGAACGTCATCTCTAAAGAAGTACAGGTTGGAGTTTTAGTTCCTGCCTCCTCCCCACTTTATGCATTCCAATTTGCTGCCTGTTCCACAACTGTTGGAGGATCTGCATGCTGCTCTGCAGAGGCGGCTCTCTAATTAGGCGGTCGCCTTAAGCCTCACACACCCAGGGGCCTTGCGGCCGCCTAATTTGCCTTACATGTGTGGGAATTGGAGGACATGTCCACTTGAATTATTTTTCCAGTTTTGGGCGTGAGTGGGTCTTAGATTTGCCTAAGGCCTCACAAAGCCTAGAGCCGCCTTTGCTGCTCTGCAGTATTTGTGCTCCTTGTAGATATACAAAGGTATCCCTGCGCCAACTCAAATGAATAGAATGAAGTAACTGCTGCACGCACTGAGGCAAATGTCTGAAGCCGAAAGATAAGTAAGGTGGGGGGGTAGTGGTGCGCTTTATAGAACAATAAAGGTGTACTAGTACTATAGAGAAAACGACTAGGTAGACAACCAGGAGGCAGGTAATAGTGATAATAAAGCCTATAAAGGCAAAGTGCAGGCTGCAAATGAGAGCTGTATCCTTAATGCAGTGCAAATGACGCAAATTGCAATAAAAGGGTAAAAACACCAATGGGCCTGGTGATTAAAACGAATATCCTGGTACAGTGCAAATTGCAGTAAGCGGGTGTATAATACCAATAAATGCATGGTGAAGGTATCCTGGTACAGTAAAAACCCACAAATAAATAAATAAAACAGTAAAAACCAATATATGACAGTGTCAGAAACTGAATGCAAAGATGAATAAACTGATAAAGTGCAAGGTGCTGGAGAGTGAATGGATAATAATGAGCACGATTTCAAGCTCAGACAAGTGTATAGGTGCCAAAGGTGACACCTAGAGTGGCTGGTGTTAGGTGATCCTCAATAATAAGTGGTAATGATAGCAATAAAAAAGAACAGGGGGGGGGGGGGGGGGGGGGTCCCAAAACGGTGAGTGTAAAAAATATGTAATATAATATAAGATGTGGACCTGGACTGGTCAGTGCAAATGCAAGTGAACGAAGGTACAAACTGGCGTATTATTGACTCCAATAGGAGAACGCAAGAATAAATGAAGCAAAAATGAAGCTGTATGTCTATAGCGCACACCGTACTTAGACGGTTGACGCACAATAAAAGTCCATAAAAGTTCTTTCTGCAATGCTTTAAAATATAAGTGCAATGTGGCATGAGCTGGATCCAGAAAATAAGGTGCAAGTGCTTGTAAACACAAATCGCTGCAGTGCTGTATGAAGTAGTGGATGATCCGTGCGTTTTTCTCCGTGCTGGTTTAGGTGAATCGGTGTCCCCTTACCTTACGGCTATAAGGTAACAGCATATAGTGGTGGTCGTTCCTAGTGTGCTGCCCCGGGTCCTATCCTGCCTATGGTTTGCGATGCTGTCTCCTTACAGTATATACAAACTGGAGGAACTCGCCAATATCATAGGTTTGGGAGAGAGGAAGGATGCCTCATGGTGTAGTATTTTAGCATAAAACGTTTATTAGGTAATAAAAAGACAGGTACTCACAAATGCAAGAAATGACAGCAGACAATGTAAAAACGAGCTGCAAGCTCGATTGACGTCACTTCCGGTGTCACAGGACCCTGCAATCTAGACAACATCTCTGTGTGCTTTTTTATGATTTATGTTGGGCCTAATGGCAATGAAAGGGGCCACTGAAACTTTGCATTCAGACCGCATGGGACAAACACATGGATTGTCCCATGTATCTGTTTCCTGAAGCCCACCTCTCCCAATCTGGCGTTGGAAATGGGAAAGTTGTTATTCCCCCCCCAATGACGGGAGATACAACAGGCTTGTGCAAATCCTTAGGATGTTGATGGTCCAGGAAACCTGGTCAGCAGGGGAATCCAAACTTCCCATCAACATTCTGGAACTTGGAGCCATTTGCCTGTCCCTTCAGCACTGGACATCTAAATTTCAGGGACACCCAGCATGGGTTCAGTCTGACAATGTCACTGCCAGGGGAGGGCTGGCAGCCTTAGGCCTGGGGGGGAAGTCCAGTCAAGTGGCCCATTGAACTACCGAATCAGCTCACCATCCATGCCCAGATGGTTTTTCAATGCAGCCTCACCAGTGCCCCTCAATGCAGCCTCATCAGTGCCCATCAATGCCGACTCATCAGTGCCACCTCATCAGTGCCCATCAATGCAACCTCACCAGTGTCCATAAATGCAGTCTCACCAGTGCCCCTCCAATGCAGCCTGATCACTGGGGCAGGGTAAATGGGGTGTATGGGGGGGATGGGGTATGGGGGTCAGCTGGGGGTGTCAGGGTCTCCTACTTGGCAGCTCAGGTTGCCTGCCACGGCCAGAGCAAGCCAGCACCCAGCCCCACAGCCCGAGCCAGTCACGGGCACCCTGGTCTCTGAGGGTGGTAGTTTCCTCTGCGCTGCTTGGGAGCTTGAGTGTGGACTACAACTCTCGGAATGCAACAGTGGCCGCCGCTGTAAAAATAGCAGCGGGCGCCAGCCATTTTCAACGTAAGTTAGGGCGGCCTGGGGGGGGGGCAATTGCCACTCTGCCCCCCAGCCCAGCCCTCCCCTGGTCACTGCCCTGACTTACATCAACCATCGAATAGGTACCAGTAGTTGTGCAACACAAAAGGAGGCAGCATTGATCTGACTTGAGCAGAGCATCACATTCCAGCCCTGACGGCAGAACACACTGTGGGCATAGAAAGTTGGTAGGATGAGGAACAGTGATCCCTTTACCCTGATGTGTTTTTGGACCTTTGGTCTCTCCCAGATCATACAGACTTCCTGTCTTGAGATCAGGTCTACCATCCTGCTTCCCCAACACCGGCTTTGAAGGTACTGAGGAACAGGTGCTTGCCAGAAACGTTGACTTTCCACAAAATATACCATAAGATATATCTGGCACTGGTCTACCATGCATATTTGGATCTGACTGGCCAGTGCTCGCATTGCAGTCACAAGTGATATGCCCAATTACACTATATTGTCAACAGTATTGGGACGCCTTTACACGCACATGTACTTTAATGGCATCCCAGTCTTAAGCCCCATACACACGGTCGGATTTTCCGATGGATTCTGTCCTATCAGACAATGTTGTCGGAAATTCCGACCGTGTGTAGGCACCATCGGACAGTTTCCATCGGATTGTCCGACGGACAAAGTCCTATCTCCTGCTGGATAGATTTTTTGACAACAAAGTCCGATCACACCAAATCCGATCGTGTGTAGCGAATTCCGACGGACAAAGTGCTACGCATGCTCAGATCACATTACAAGACCAAAGCTATTGGCTACTAGCCTCTACGTAGTCCCGTCGTACGCAACAAACGTCACCACGTTCAGAATGATCGGATTTTCCGACAACTTTGTCCGACCGTGTGTACGCAAAACCAACATCGGACAAAGTACGACGGACATGATCCGACGGACCTGGTCCACGGATAATCCGAGCGTGTGTATGGGGCTTTAGTCCGTAGGGTTCAATATTGAGTTGGCCCACCCTTTGCAGCTATAACCGTATCAACTCTTCTGGGAAGGTCATCCACAAGGTTTAGGAGTGTGTCTATGGGAATGTTTGACCATTCTTCCTGAAGCGCACAAGGGTGGGCCAACTCAATATTGAACCCTACGGACTAAGACTGAAATGCCATTAAAGTTCATGTGCGTGTAAAGGCAGGCGTCCCAATACTTTTGTCAATATAGTGTATGGTGAATAAAGAGACCTGCATGGCCACTTTACAAAGAATGTCTTAAGCTGCAAAAAAGATACTGGAGCTTAGCTCCTTCAGGGAGAGATGGAGAGACCCTGTGTTTTTACAGTTCGGAAACCAAGATGGAACTGTTGCAAGACTTTCATGAATTTGGCACAGGACTTTGTAAATATGGCCAGAAAAGTATCAACACTGCATTATTGAATTGCCCTGAATATCTGAAAGCTTAGGGGCTAATTTGCTAAAACTGGAGAATGCAAAATCTGGTGCAGCTTCCAATCAGCTTCCAGTTTTTTTTGTCAAAGTTTACCGGAACAAGCTGAAGTTAGAAGCCGATTGGCCACCATGCGCAGCTGCACCAGATTTTGCACACTCCAGTTTTAGTTAATCAACCCCTATGTGTCATATCAAAGGACTTCCATGTAAGTTCCAGCTTTCCGATGATTTCTCTGAGCCCAGCTGCCTATTTATATCTTCTGCAGATCTGCGACAAGCAATTAAAAAAATCGCACACACCGTTCCAATGCTTACAGAGGAACCAAAGAGCTCAATTTTCCTGAACCTCGACTTGCAACCTATTCTAGGAAGGTGATACATTTATCATTTATGTACAGTTCTTAATCCTGTTATCTTCCTAAATAAAGCATTTATAAAAAAAAAAAAAAAAGCAGTGTCAACTAAATGTATATTATATAATACAATCCTCTCGTTGCCTTGTTCTATGTTCTACTGTCCATAGACTGCTGCTTAATCCTATAATCCTTAAGCTATTTTTGTAGCTTCTAGCCAAGGTCTAACATTACAAAGCGTGATACAGTCCAGTGATTCCTCCTAAATTCTCACTGACCGTGGTGTAACTGGACCTTCTTCACACAATTGATCTTGGTTGTTGCTACAACAATGTTTTGTCATTGTGAGATGTTGTCAACTTTTGTACTGACGGCAGGTAATCTTTACTATACACCTGAGACCTTCGAGGATCTGATCCTCCTGCACAAAATTTAGAACAGATTAAGCATTCTGCTTGACTTGGGATCCCCAAACTTCCATGAGAATCTGCATGTAGCAGTCACATTTCCCCACCAATAAAGTAAAATTGTTTCCAATTCTTAACTGACTGAAAAAGTGGGCCTGTTAAAGATTGAGCAGTAGTGGAGATGGGAAGTTAGAATAGCAGTGGTGCGAGCAGGGGGATTGAGGTGGTGGCAGCAGAGGGGTTGGCAAGGTGGCAAGGGCAGTGGTGAGAGGTGATGGGGGTCAGGCATGGGGGTGAAAACAAAGGAGCGCACAGGCTTAGTCATGGTGGAGTCACGTTGCTGTCTCAGGCAAGGAAGGGGGGCAGGCGGGATGGGCAGGCATGGTGATAAGAGCGGGGGGGGCTTGGGCACATTGGTGAGAGCGAGGGTGTGGTATGAACGAGCACCGTAGGGAGTGAAACGCTGTTATGTGCTGGTGAGAGCCGGTTGGAAGGTGTGTAGGTATGGAGGTGAGTAGGGTGAAGTGGGAATGGTGAAATATGAGTACAGAGGGTATGACTGCGGGAAGTATGTGCGGATAAGGAGGAGTACAGAAAGTATGACAGCAGGCAGTATATACAGATGAGGAGTACAGAGGGTATCAAAGTGGGCAGTATGTGAAATTAAGGAAGAATACAAAGGGTATGACAGCAGGCAGTATGTACAAATGAGTACAGAGGGTATGACAGCGGGAAGTATGTGCAGATAAGGAGGAATACAGAGGGTATGACAGTGGGCAGTATGTGCAGATGAGGAGTACAGAGGGTATGACAGTGGGCAGTATGTGCAGATGAGTACAGAGGGTATGACAGCTGGCAGTATGTGCGGATAAGGAGGAGTACAGAGGGTATGACAGCGGGCAGTATGTGCAGATGAGGAGGAATACAGAGGGTATGACAGAGGGCAGTATATACATGAGAGAAGTACAGAGGGTATGACAGCGGGCAGTATGTGCAGATAAGGAGGAATACAGAGGGTATGACAGTGGGCAATATGTGCAGATGAGTACAGAGAGGGTATGACAGCTGGCAGTATGTGCGGATAAGGAGGAGTACAGAGGGTATGACAGCGGGCAGTATGTACAGATAAGGAGGAGTACAGAGGGTATGACAGCGGGCAGTATGTGCAGATAAGGAGGAATACAGAGGGTATGAGAGAGGGCAGTATATTCGGATAAGGAGGAGTACAGAGTGTACAGTATGACAGCCGGCAGTGTGTATGGATAAGGAGGAGTACAGAAGGTATGACAGCGGGCAGTATGTGTGGATAAGATGGAGTACAGAGGGGATGACAGCAGCTAATATGTGTGGATAAGGTGGAGTACAGAGGGTATAACAGCGGGCAGTATGTGTGATTAAGGAGGAGTACAGAGGGTATGACGGGGCAGTATATGCAGATAAGGAGGAGTACAGAAGGTATGACAGCGGGCAGTATGTGTGGATAAGGAGGAGTACAGAGGGGATGACAGCAGCTAGTATGTGTGGATAAGGTGGAGTACAGAGGGTATGACGGTGGGCAGTATGCACAGATGAGGAGTACAGAGGGTATGACAGCGGGCAGTATGTGCGGATAAAGAGGAGTACAGAGGGTATGACGGGGCAGTATATGCAGATAAGGAGGAGTACAGATGGTATGATAGCAGAGTGCATCGGCAGGAAAGAAGTACAGAGGGTATGACAGCGGGCAGTATGTGTGGATAAGGTGGAGTATAGAGGTTATGACAGCGGGCAGTATGTGTGGATAAGGTGGAGTACAGAGGTTATGACAGCGGGCAGTATGCTGATAAGGAGTACAGAGGGTATGGCAGTGGACAGTATGTGTGGATAAAGTGGAGTACAGAGGGTATGACAGTGGGCAGTATGTGCAGATTAGTACAAAGGGTATGACAGCGGGCAGTATGTGCAGATAAGGAGGATTACAGAGGGTATGACAGCAGTCAGTATGTACAGATAAGGAGGAGTACAGAAGGTATGACAGCAGGCAGTATGTGCAGATAAGGAGGAATGCAGAAGGTATGACAGCAGATAGTATGTGCAGATTAGGAGTACAAAGGGAATGACAGCAGGCAGTATGTGCAGATAAGGAGGAGTACAGAGTGTACAGTATGACAGCAGGCAGTATGTACGGATAAGGAGTAGTACAGAAGGTATGACAGCGGGCAGTATGTGCGGATAAGGTGGAGTACAGAGAGGATGACAGCAGCTAGTATGTGTGGATAAGGTGGAGTACAGAGGGTATGACGGGGCAGTATGTGTGGATAAGGAGGAGTATAGAGGGTATGACAGCGGGCAGTATGTGCCGATAAGGTGAAGTACAGAGCATATGACAGTGTACAGTACAGTATGTATGGATAAGGTGAAGTACAGAGGGTAAGACAGGGGGCAGTATGCGCAGATAAGGGGGAGTACAGAGGGTATGACAGCAGGCCGTATGTGCAGAAAAGGTGGACTACAGAGGGTATGACAGTGGGCAATATGTGCAGATAAGGAATAGTACAGAAGTGGAATGATAGCATAGAGTATGGGCAGGAAAAGAGTGCAGAGGTTGTAACAATGGGCAGTATGTGCAGTAGAAGAATGTGGAAGGGGCAGCGAAGGATATATGACAGTGGGCGGTATGTGGGGGAGTACAACAAAGCAGGGTCTGCGCTACCATTCTCCCTCTCCTAGGTTGCCAGTGAGGAAAGGAAGAGGAGAGAGAACACTTGTAGATTGTGGTGCAGAGCTGTGTGCAGCCAGAAGAAAGCCCCACCCACCACCCGGGAAAACAAAGGAAGCAGTAATGCTGTGGCTGTGCAGCCTGGGAAAGGACAAAGCCTGCTGGCAGGAGCAAGGACCTGCGGGGGATGTAGTCCCCGGGGAGACTAGGCCTGTGCTGCAGATTGGCTCTGGAACTACAGGTCCCAACAATATTAGAGTTCTGAAGTGGAGGATAAGGAAAGACTACTCCTGAGCTTGAGGCGGTCATTCGGAGGACGTTGCCGAATACACACCATTTTGCAGGGACAATTCACTGCAGTGTCGGGGATGCAGAGAGGTTGAGTTGTTGACATTTCCTGGGCTGTGGGAACACCACAATTAAGCCTGGTGTTACTGCCTGTTGTTGGGAGGACATCACTGCAGCTGGCATCGCTGAGCCCTGGATGGAGAGTAAAAGGAGACAAGTCATCACCCTATGTGTCAATGAGAGGCTACTGGCCATATCCTACTGCACCTCACTTATTGCTCCCTTGGGACGCCACTTAGGCACCTATACCCGGGTTCAGAGGGACTTATGTGAGAGCGCTTCAACAAAGGATTTGGGCCTCAACACGTTGGCCAGTGGGAGAGGGTTTACCAGAGACTGTCAGACCATTATCCTTGCATTGCCCTTAATCAGGACCTCCCACAATATAAGGACAAGGGGTCAGTCATTGGTCTGCTTGTTTATTGGGCCTCACATTATTTTGTAACTGTTTCTATATACTTGTTAAATGTTTTAACTGCTTTTCCTTCTTTTGGCTGATGATTTATTGTGTGTTGCTACAATAAATATTCACCCTTCAGCCTTGGTGTGTCAGAGGGTTATGCTGCGTACACACGGCCGGACTAGCCGACGGACTAAGCTCCGTCTGCATTTCCGACGGAAAGATTTAGAACATGTTCTATATCTAAGTCCGTTCGAAATGCCGGCAGAAAAAGTCCGATGGGGCATACACGCGGTCGGAATGTCCGGTGAAAAGCTCCCATTGGACTTTTTCTGCCAGAAAGTCCGGCCGTGTGTGCGGCATTAGGCTTTGCCGGGAAGGTGGTTGACATTCAAGGTCAGGAGACCCAACAATCAGCAGAACCTTTGGGGGTAAGCACGCCATATATACAGTATCAGGGCTGGTGCTACCACTAGGCAAACTAGGCAGCCGCCTAGGACGCATTGCTAACTAGGGCACCTAGCCACTGGTGTTCCTACTCTCTTCTCTCTGCAGCAAGTAACTAAGTCTCAGCATCAGCAGGCAGCTGCTTGATGGGTACTGGTGGGCTGCATTGATGGGTACTGGTGGGCTGCATTGATGAGTGCTGGTGGGCTGCATTGATGGGCTGCTGGGCTGCATTGATGGGTACTGGTGGGCTGCATTGATGGGTGCTGGTGGGCTGCATTGATGGGTGCTGGTGGGCTGCATTGATGGGTGCTGGTGGGCTGCATTGATGAGTGCTGGTGGGCTGCATTGATGGGTGCTGGTGGGCTGCATTGATGGGTGCTGGTGGGCTGCATTGATGGGTACTGGTGGGCTGCATTGATGGGTGCTGGTGGGCTGCATTGATGGGTGCTGGTGGGCTGCATTGATGGGTACTGGTGGGCTGCATTGATGGGTGCTGGTGGGCTGGATTGATGGGTGCTGGTGGGCTGCATTTGATAGGTGCTTTATTAAAAAGGTGGGGTATATATGGGCAGGGCAAAGGGGGTGTAGTCAGGGGTGAAACCGGGGGGCAGCAAAATTAGGTTTCGCCTGGGGTGTCAAAACTCCTTGCACCAGCCCTGTACAGTATACCTGTTCCCCTAAACACAATATTTAACTACTCCGAAGTGAACATTTCACTCTACAGCTACCCAATATTTAGTCTGGTAACCTGACCTTGTGATCTATATGAGCTGAAGAGGGTTGCTGTATATTTCAGGTGTCATCTTCATTAGATACATTATTTATGATCCTTAAGTATTGAGGTTTAGTTACGGTATATACATCCGAGATCTTTCCAAGGTTAGACTTTAGTACAGGATGTATCGTGGGAGAAGAACACCTTCTGGACGGCATTGGACCAGGAGATATCTTTAGTCGTTCTTAAGTGTCGGTGAGTACTCAGCAAGCCAACTGCATTGTCCTTGTGTAGTTGGAATCATTGCGTCGGTGTTCGGACATGGCCACATGTTGTCAGCTTTTGATTCTAACACCTTGTACAAGGGTAATGTCTACAGGGACAAGAAGAGGTGAGATGGTTGTTACCCAAGCCTGCTGAAATTATCAGTGTTGAGCAATGAAGGATATGGATTTAAAATGGCACTATCCCCAGTAGACACCCGTAGCAGGTCTACCTCTTGGCAATTGATTCATTGAGATAAGGACTGCTCGGTGGTTCCTGCAGTGCTTGGCTGTTCATGCTTACAGGATATTGACTTGTATGATTACACGCATAGAAGGAAAAATAAAGCTTTTTGGCCATGGGATCTCTACAGGGCTGGTGCAAGAATTTTTGACACCCTAGGCGAAACCTAATTTTGCCGCTCCCCTTGACTCCACCCCTGACCCTACCCCCTTTTCCCTGCCCATGTAAACCCCACCTTTTTAACGAAGCACCCATCAAATGCAGCCTCACCAGCGCCCATCAAATGCAGCCTCACCAGCGCCCATCAAATGCAGCCTCACCAGCGCCCATCACATTTAGCCTCACCAGCGCCCATCATATTTAGCCTCTCCAGCGCCCATCACATTTAGCCTCTCCAGCGCCCATCACATTTAGCCTCACCAGCGCCCATCACATTTAGCCTCACCAGCGCCCATCACATTTAGCCTCACCAGCGCCCATCACATTTAGCCTCACCAGCGCCCATCACATTTAGCCTCACCAGCGCCCATCACATTTAGCCTCACCAGCGCCCATCACATTTAGCCTCACCAGCGCCCATCACATTTAGCCTCACCAGCGCCCATCACATTTAGCCTCACCAGCGCCCATCACATTTAGCCTCACCAGCGCCCATCACATTTAGCCTCACCAGCGCCCATCACATTTAGCCTCACCAGCGCCCATCACATTTAGCCTCACCAGCGCCCATCACATTTAGCCTCTCCAGCGCCCATCACATTTAGCCTCTCCAGCGCCCATCACATTTAGCCTCACCAGCGCCCATCACATTTAGCCTCACCAGGACCCATCACATTTAGCCTCACCAGGACCCATCAATGAATGTTTGCTTGCTTCCATTCATTCAGGAGTTGGGACACAGACACAGTCCTTCACCACCGCTGCGCCTCTGACACTATCTGTGAACAGAGGGGCGGCTGCCTGCTGATGCTGAGACTTAGTTACTTGCTGCAGAGAGAAGAGAGTAGGGAAATCAGTGGCTGTGCGCCCCCTAGGCAGCATCGCGCCCTAGGCGGCTGCCTAGTTTGCCTAGTGGTAGCACCGGCCCTGGATCTCTAGTAGGTCTTGCCTATTCGGAAAAAAAAAAAAAAACAGTGACATAGTTTTACTTTCAGTAACAAATTCAAGTATACTGAACACAATGGAGCTAGAAATTTGTTTAAAATATTACCAGAAAGGAAGTAACTAAATAGACAGTTTTAAACTTTACCCACTCAGTTCATATCCCCGGCAGAGTCAATATTATTTATTTTAGGTACTTATATAGCGCTGTCAATTTACGCAGCGCTTTACATATATGCATTGTACATTCACATCCGTCCCTGACCTCAAGGAGCTTACAACCTAAGGTCCCTAACACACATTCATACATATACTGGGGCCAATTTAGACAGGATCCTGTAGTGATCTAATCTTATAGTTCCTAGATGGTATGCAGTTATTGAAAAGTACTTCCCGCAGCAAAACCCGTTCTCCAGAGAGAGACACTGAACAGAACATTCTTACAGATGACAAAATCCAACAGAGTTCATATCACGACAGTGCTAGTAAATATTTAGAGCCCCATGGAACCATGTGACTCTTGGGTGCCTTCATAAGAACACACACTTCTAAACAGATTGAACGTCCTGTTATATCCCCCACACACACTGAATGTCTGAGCCATTTGATTGGCCGTTTCCATTAAATGATTTGATCTGCTCCCATCTTTCAGAGTGACAGGAGATCACCCCAAGCTGTGAATAGCTGTAATTATAAAGCTGCCCCAATTTACATTCTTGCATATTCCCCCTTTGACATGTGTGAATACTGATTAGATTAAGATAATCATTATCTGTTCCCCTTTGATATGTGGCAACAAACCCTCTTTTAATATGCGCAATTAGATTAACAGCTACCAAAGTGGCCTGCCTAGAATCAACTTGTCTTTAGAATGCCTAAATAAAAACACTACATATAATAAATATGTATATATATACTATATATA
Organism: Lithobates sylvaticus; assembly: GCA_028564925.1. Taxonomy (NCBI): domain Eukaryota; kingdom Metazoa; phylum Chordata; class Amphibia; order Anura; family Ranidae; genus Lithobates; species Lithobates sylvaticus. Next base: position 599,876,460 of record CM053029.1, on the reverse strand, counting down.
TATATGTATACATATATATATATATATATATATATATATATATATATATATATATATAGATATAATATACTACATATACCCCCACTTGGGTCGTTCTAACTACTAGAACTGACCCATAAATCAAGCAACAAACATAGCATTACCGACTTGAGGTATTGGATGCTTCACAATGGCTCATATGAAATATAAAGTTGAAACTGGTTACATCTCTCTTCACCAGCCTCTAAAATATCCCCATGAAAAAGTCATTAGATAATATAGCTTTAGACCATGACTTGAAAAGGGTTTGGTAAACATCCTTGGCCCATATAGCTGTTAGGCCTTATTATATCACATCAAGATCTTGAATATTGCACAAAAACGAGCGGATGTCACAGTCCATTCTTCAATCTTCAACTTCAACTTCATTACATCTCTCATTGAAAGTAAACTTGGTGTGCTGGGAGCTCCGATCCACATAAATCCAGGATTCTCATCTCCAGGCTGAAGGTTTTCATTTTTTTTTTAAAGATGCTTTTGCACAAACACCAGCAAATCCCGAAATTCTACTTCCATCTTTATAGTAAGAAGAACCATCCATGTACCAGCACTCACTTTCAAGTTCAAACGGTTTGCATACGGCAGAAAAAACTGCTATTGCTGTACTTTGTAATTTGCTGTAGGCCGACTCTTCATTGCCTCCACAATAGAGCAGTTACTTGAATCATTCAGTCCATAATTCCACCTGAATGGTATACCAATCTATATACCAATTTATAATCCATATATCCATATATAATCCCCCACTTTCAGATAGAATCAGCTTGACATCAGCGTTTATCAGATCTTGTATCCAGACAAAGCAGCAGTGGAAAATCTTGCCAGTAAAGTTAGGTCTTTTTTCATCCATATATGTCAATATTATTAACCACTTGCCGCCCGTCCATTGTCAAATGACGTCGGCAAAGTGGTTGCAAAATCCTGACAGGACGTCATATGAAGTCCTCAGGATTTTGAGCCGCTGCGCGCCCCCGGGGGCGCGCATCGCGGCGATCGTTGTTGCGGGGTGTCAGTCTGACACCCCGCAACTACGATCTTGGTAAAGAGTCTCCGACGGAGACTCTTTACCACGTGATCAGCCGTGTCCAATCACGGCTGATCACAGTGTAAATAGGAAAAGCCGGTAATCGGCTTTTCCTCACTCGCGTCTGTTAGACGCGAGTAGAGGAGAGCCGATCGGCTGCTCCTCTGACAGGGGGGGTCTGTGCTGATCGATTATCAGCGCAGCCCCCCGAGGATGCCCACACTGGACCACCAGGGACGCCGCCAGACCACCAGGGATGTGCAATAAAAAGGTATGCCACCGGACCACCAGGGATGACACACAGTACCCCCAATGGATGCTAATCAGTGCCCCCAATGGATGCCAATCAGTGCCCACAATGGGCATCACTGATTGGCATGCATTGTTTGGCACTGATTGGCATCAATCAGTAAAAAACAATGCTGCCTATCAGTGCCTATCCGTGCCACCTATCAGTGCCTATCCGCGCCGCCTATCAGTGCCCATCCATGCCGCCTATCGTGCCCATCCATGCCGCCTATCGTGCCCATCCATGCCGCCTATCAGTGCCCATCCGTGCCGCCTATCATTGCCCATCCGTGTCGCCTATCCGTGCCCATCCGTGCCGCCTATCCGTGCCCATCCGTGCCGCCTATCCATGCCAATCCGTGCCGCCTATCCATGCCAATCTGTGCCAGCTATCAGTGCCAATTTGTGCCACCCATCAGTGCCCATCCGTGTCGCCCATCAGTGCCGCCTATCAGTGCCCATCAATGCCACCTCAGTGCCACTTCATTGGTGCCACCTCATCGGTGCCCATCAGTGCCGCCTTATCAGTGCCCATCAGTGCAGACCTATCAGTGCCCATCAGTGAAGGAGAAAACGTACTTATTTACAAAGTTTTGAAACTGAAACAAAAAAAAACATTTCTTTTTTCAAAATTTTCGGTCTTTTTTTATTCGTTTAGCAAAAAATAAAAAACCGCAGAGGTGATCAAATACCACCAAAAGAAAGCTCTATTTGTGGGAAAAAAATGATAAAAATTTAATTTGGGTACAGTGTTGCATGACCGCGCAATTGTCATTCAAAATGTGAGAGCGATGAAAGCTCAAAATTGGTCTGGGCAGGAAGGTGTTTAAGTGCCCTGTATTGAAGTGGTTAATGACTGATTCAACAAAGTTTCAAATCATGACTGGAGTGATGAATTTCACTCACCTCTCTTATAAATTTAGGAAAACCACCCAACATACTATTATTTTTTGCTATGCCAAGCCATTGTGCAGCATCTCACCTTAGATATCAAATACATAGATCAATATGCAATATGTATAATGCAACATGTAATGTAACATGAAAATTATTTTAGGTTTAAATGTTTCGCTCTGGTTTTAAGATAAAGTTCAAGAAATAAAACATAAAAAAAAAAAAAAAAAAAAATGGGAAAGGGTGAAAAATAAAAAATAGGGCTTGATGAAATGGGAAAAGGTGAAAAATAAAAAATAGGGAAAGGTCCATTGACAAAAAAAATTATGTTCAAAAAAAAAATGGGTCCATTGCTTGATGAATATTGAGAGAGTCCATGATATTGTTTATTCAGCGTTTCTCCCCCACTAGCCAGTAATTTCAGCTTGCAGTTCACATGCTATTCACATGCAGTATCTCCAATATATCTGAAAGACAAAAACTCTCCAACAAAACTAATTAGCAAGGTCCTTAAACATTCTTTGAAGTTAAAACAAAGGACTATTTACACATCCCCAGGTTGAAACTAAATCACCCCCACTGCTAGAGAAATGTCATTTGTATTCAAAAAAATGAAATAATAGACAGGGGGCTTCCATTTTCATTTTATCATACTCAATCTTCAAGTGGTCATATTTCTGTTTTAAAGAAAGGGTTGAAGTGGAAACCGCGCTAATTAGTATTCAAAGCACATGTGGGTTTCCCCCGCTAGTGTTATTGCGTCATCAGGAAGCTTCCTGATGACGCATTAACCTTTGCGAAACGCGTAGAGGCTGCTGGGTTATCGTACGCGCTTGCATCACTTCCTGGAGAGGGACCTCAGACCAGGAAGGGAAGTCAGGACGCAATTTTAAAACACAAGGCTGGATATGCTTGGTGCTAGCTGCGGCACCTGGACCATGTTAGTCTTTTTAAACTATTTCTTTTAATAAACACCCTTTGATCAACATACTTCACTATTGGAAGCCCCCTGTCTATTATTTCATTTTTGGGGACACCTGCTGTGGAGTCCGTTTGCAAAACACCCATACAATACCTGACCAGGAGGTGAGTGAAAGAGGGAGGCCACTGATGGGATTGGTTATCCTAAAGTAAACCGCAGTGTCCCCAAAAATGACATAATAGACAGGGGGCTTCCAATAGTGAAGTATGTTGGCACGGAATCTTTATACAGTTTCTAGCTCTGTTTTTTGTGTTTGTTTATATTATACTGCATGATATTGGAAAATTGAATAATTGTTTTCTCTATGGTTAAACTGATGGTACTATGGTATTGATTACGCTATTTGAAAACCTAGACCACATGTAATAGATATTTGCTATAGATGACCCGTTGTATTATTATTTTTGGGGGAGTGAAGATGGGCTACTGATGGAACATATCTGTTTTTTAAAACTATTTTTTTAAAAACAGGAGCACCAAACCCTGTAACCAGCACATATTAAGCCCAAAACACTACAGGATAGCAACTTATGATATCCGCATGATAATGCTAGAAAAGCATTTGTATTCAAAAACAGATCTGGATAATGTAATCTGTTCAGCTGTTCCAGCAATGTGTAATGTTCCATTTTCATTTTATCATACTCAATCTTCAAGTGGTCATATTTCTGTTTTAACTGAGAAAATGGTATCCAAGCCTTAGATATTTTTTATTATGATTTTGGTCAGCTCTGTTTTTCATATCAATATCACCTATATTTGACCTGGTGTCTCCTCTTTGATTGTTATCATAAGACATTATCTTTTGATCTCTATGTTCCGTATTTGTCCTAAACAATGTGGCTAAATCAATTTTGACAGCTTGCTCATTTGACTTTCTCCATAAATTGTCTGCTTTCAACAATACGTCTTTTAAATCATGAGGATTTGGGGTAACTAGTAAAATATTTTGTCTGATCTCTTCATGCAAAGCATGTAGAAATATACTCATATGTAACAAGTCACCATGCTCAAATGCAAGATTATTACTGACCAATATTTCCATAATAGCTTTTATCCTTTGTGACAGTTCGTAGGGAGATTCACTTTGCATTTGTTTGATCTTCCCATTAACAGTAACGTCAGAACGTACACCATACAAAACACATAATAATTCCATCAATATGTCCCTTGTTCTCATTGGCTGAGTACAGATCTGCTTAATTCTCACCCAAAGACTATTTCCTATAGAATGTTGCATAACTCGTTCTAAATCAGATGGGTTGAGATTGTACATATCTCTGACATTCTGCAAGTCACAAAACCATTTTAAAAATCTGTTTAAATCATGGCAGGGAATCGTTCCTATTTCTTTAAGAATTGCATCTAATTCTTTTGGTTTCAAAGGCTTCATTACAAGCTGAACTTCACCTGCATTATTATTATTGTTATAAACTGTGGTGGTCACAGTGGGTGCGGCTGGCAATGAATTATCAGATTTAATATGAGGTTCTGTTTCATTTGATAGAATGTTTGTATTTGCATTTTGCTGCAGATTGCTGAATCCACGATTTAATGCATATCTGCATTCCTGAGATCTCTTCTCTAATTCCATAATCCTTAATTTCAATCTTTCATTTTCCTCTGATAATTCATTACAATGTTTAGACTTCTCAAGCAGAGCTTCCCCAATGGTGACTGCATGCAATTTTAAATTAATAGTCTCAGATTCTGATTGGTTTTGTAACCTCTGACAAACCTTGTTGCTATTATCAACTGCACTCTGTAACTGAGTAATTTCCTCAACCTTATCTTTCAAAGAACTTTCCATTGTTAAACAGCAAGATAACAAGCCCTGTACAATACAACCTTTTCTTCTACTTTCTGAAATTTTGCTATCAAAAACAGTTTTCTCTAAAAATTCATTCATCATAGTCCATGTCTGCTTATATTTCTCTGGCACTTCATAAGGCCCGCCATGACGCTTAATACATTTTAACACCCATCTGTTAACTTTATCAGAACTGACACTAGCTTCACACTGAGTAAGCATTTTGACTATATTATTAATAATTTAAAAAGAGAAATATTTTACTCACCGCATTAATTACTCCTTCAGCTTCCAGCTCAGGTCTTCTGGTACACGATACAGTCCTTTTCTTCGTTTCCAGTCTCCAGAGAATAATTCTGGGGTTCCAAACTTGTTTGATTTTGTAGATCAGACTCTCATATGTCACAACCAGACGTTAGAGTCACAGCACAGGTCTTGGGTCTCCATCAGACTTCTGGCCAACTCACAGGATTGTTATCACCGACTTCTGTTACAACTTCTGCTACTAAGTCCTGAAAATGCTCTTCTGGTCGCTTGAACGGCACCAATGTAGTGATTAGGGATGAGCCGAACACCCTCCCGTTCGGCTCGCACCAGAAGCCGCGAACGGACCTAAAGTCCATGATGGTTTGGATTTTTTTTCACCTTTAATAATAAACACCTTCATTTACAAATTGCATTTTGTGTTTACTTGTGTTGTCCTTGACTATTAAATTGGTTTGATGTTTAGAACCCTATTAGTTATAATGGATGCGAACGTTCGAAATTAAAAGTGCTAATTTTAAAGGCTAATATGCATGTTAATGTCATAAAAAGTGTTTGGGGACCTGGGTCCTGCCCCAGGGGACATGTATCAATGCAAATTTTTTTTTTTAAAAACGGCCGTTTTTTCAGGAGCAGTGATTTTAATAATGCTTAAATTGAAACAATAAAAGTGTAATATTCCTTTAAATTTCGTACCTGGGGGGTGTCTATAGTATGCATGTAAAGGGGCGCATGTTTCCCGTGTTTAGAACTGTCTTTGCGCAAAGTGTCATTTTTGAAAGTAAAAAAGCTATTTAAAATCACTCGCGGCTAATGTTAATTCACGGCTCCCAGGGGCGTGGTTTCCGCATGGCGCTGGTCGGACGCTTCTAGACAGAGCTGTTAATGCATCCTCCTACGGATCGGAGCTGATGGATGATCCGGGCTCCCCGGCTGGCTTGGAACTATCTTCGCTGGTAAGCGGATTAAAAAAGGAGATGGCGGGGATGTTTAAAAGCCTAGAGAAATCCCTAAAGAAGGACATTGCCGCGGTCCGGACGGACATGTCTCAGGTCTTAGAGAGAGTGGAGGAGACAGAGAGGCGGCAGGAGTCACAGGCGGCCGCCATTACTGAGCTACAGACGGTTATTAAGCGTCTGGCAATAGCCCACAGGGCCTCCCTCTACAAGTTGGAGGATTTGGAAAATAGGAACCGGAGGAACAACCTCCGGATCCGTGGATTACCGGAGGCAACCAGGGACTCAGACCTAGCTCCCACGATACAGGGCATCCTAAACACGGTTCTGGGAAAACCGGTTACAGAACCCCTGCGCTTTGATAGAGTGCATAGAGCCCTCCACCCGCGCAACTTGTCCTCAGACCTCCCGAGAGATGTGGTCTGTCGATTGCATTACTTTGAGGAGAAAAACGCCATTATGCTCAAACTACGTGGCATGCAGGACATTGATTTTGATGGCGCCATATTGCAAATCTTCCCAGACCTTGCTAAAGAGACGCTAGAAAGACGCAGGGCCCTCAAACCGCTACTCGAGCACTTGAGGGGAGACGGCATCACCTACAAATGGGGCTTCCCCGCCTGTCTTATAGCTACAAAAAATGGCCGCTCCTCCACCCTGAGGTTTCCAGAAGATCTCCCAACATTTTTGAAGGAAGTGGGCATCCCGCCGATGGACCTACCCAGCTGGCAAGACGGGATCCTTGAGTTTTCGGAGACACTGGAGCAGGAATGGAAAAGCTCCCCACGCAAAAAGCAACGCTCCAGCACCCCAGGATCAGCCCAAAAACAAATGGCTAAGTCATAAGAATAACTAACTTTTGCTTCCCTGCACTCCTTTGACGCTCACCGTGTCGCTTCATCCTCTCTTTAGTAGTGCCTGCTCGACACCATGACTTCTACCAGTGTCATACATCATGGGGCTGAAGACCCTGTGTCTCCCCCTTCTTGCCAACAGGCCCTCCCGAAGGAGTGGGGTAATGTAACACACTGCCTAACTGTGACTTTTCAAGGTTGCTTAGCTTTAAAGCGTAATAGTTCATAAAGGTTTTTGTTTTCTTGATGCCAGAGGTACATTGTTTCTCTATATAATTGTTTTTTTTTCTGTATTTTAGAAGGTATTAGGCCGGGACCGGAGGGACTCCTCGGGAGTCTCCCCAGGCCCCACAGGCTATGAGTGCGTGCCACTCAGGTTGCGGGCACACCGCCCCCCTTGCTATTATTATTTTTGTTTTGGTTTGTCTTCTGGGGGAAGTGAGGGAGAGCCTCCCATGTGTTTTCACAGGAACTACCCCCTTGGGGAGCTTCTGGGGCCCTCTCCCACACATTCCCCCACGGGAACACTGCGGGTTACCGCGTGATCACAGATGGTCTCCCAAAGGTCGTTTTGTGATGTGCTTCACATTGTTTTACCTCATTCACTACCTCAAGTTGACATTGCGCCACATGGGTCTTGGACCCAAGATGTTCCACAGAATAGCGTCATTATACTCCCACCCGACGGCCCAAATCCGTATTAACGGCACATTGAGCGAACCCTTTACCCTACATAATGGGACTAGGCAGGGGTGTCCATTATCCCCCCTGCTTTTTGCCATTTCCCAAGAACCCTTCCTGGCCCACATTAGACAGAATAACAGTATTCATGGAATTCAGATAGGAGCTAGAACCCACAAATATGCTGCATATGCCGGTAACACAGAGAACAGTGATTCATTGAAACTCATTCATAAAAAAAAGTCATTGATAAAAAATAAAAAAAATTTAAAAAAAAAAAGCGTAGGGTCCCCCTCAAATTCCATAACCAGGCCCTTCAGGTCTGGGATGGATATTAGGGGAACCCCAGCCAAAAAAAAAAAAAAATAAGATGGCGTGGGGTCCCCCCTCAAAATCCATACCAGACCCTTATCCGAGCACGCAACCTGGCAGGCCGCAGGAAAAGAGGGGGGGACGAGAGCGGCCCCCCCTCCCGCCTGAACCGTACCAGGCCACATGCCCTCAACATTGGGAGGATGCTTTGGGGGTCTAAGACCCCCAAAGCACCTTGTTCCCATGTTGATGAGGACAAGGGCCTCATCCCCACAACCGTGCCCGGTGGTTGTGGGGGTCTGCGGGCGGGGGGCTTATCGGAATCTGGAAGCCCCCTTTAACAAGGGGACCCCCAGATCCCGGCCCCCCCCCTGTGTGAAATGGTAAGGGGGTACAAAAGTACCCCTACCATTTCACCAAAAAAGTGGCAAAAATTGTAAAAATGACAGGAGACAGTCTTTGACAATTCCTTTATTAAAATCTTCTTTCTTCTTTCTTCATCCTTCGGTTTCTTCATCTTCTCCTTCCGTCATCTTCTTCCATCTTCTTCTTCCATTTTCTTCTTCCTCCGATCCGCTTCTTCTTGCGCTGGCCTTCTCGTCCGGCATCTTCTTCTGTCGGCGTCGGTGTCGGTGTCTCTGTCTCTTCTTGGGCCTCTCCGTGCAATGGGAGGCTCCCGCTGTGTGAGGCTCCGGTCCGTCTGACAGGTCTTTTATAACGGAGGGCACCTGACGTCATGGGGAAAGCCATAGGGAATTCCCCATGACGTCCACGTGCGTCAGAGGGGGCGGGGTCACCAGGTGCCCTCCATTATAAAAGACCTGTCAGACGGACCGGAGCCTCACACAGCGGGAGCCTCCCATTGAGCGGAGCGGCCCAAGAAGAGACAGAGACACCGACACCGACGCCGACGGAAGAAGATGCCGGACGAGAAGGCCAGCGCAAGAAGAAGCGGATCGGAGGAAGAAGAAAATGGAAGAAGAAGATGGAAGAAGATGACGGAAGGAGAAGATGAAGAAACCGAAGGATGAAGAAAGAAGAAAGAAGATTTTAATAAAGGAATTGTCAAAGACTGTCTCCTGTCATTTTTACCATTTTTGCCACTTTTTTGGTGAAATGGTAGGGGTACTTTTGTACCCCCTTACCATTTCACACAGGGGGGGGGGGGCGGGATCTGGGGGTCCCCTTGTTAAAGGGGGCTTCCAGATTCCGATAAGCCCCCAACCCGCAGACCCCCACAACCACCGGGCACGGTTGTGGGGAAGAGGCCCTTGTCCTCATCAACATGGGGACAAGGTGCTTTGGGGGTCTTAGACCCCCAAAGCATCCTCCCAATGTTGAGGGCATGTGGCCTGGTACGGTTCAGGCGGGAGGGGGGGGCGCTCTCTCGTCCCCCCCTCTTTTCCTGCGGCCTGCCAGGTTGCGTGCTCGGATAAGGGTCCGGTATGGATTTTGAGGGGGACCCCACGCCATTTTTTTTGGCTAGGGTTCCCCTTAAAATCCATACCAGACCTCAAGGGTCTGGTATGGATTTTGAGGGGGACCCTACGCCATTTTTTTTTTTTTGGCTGGGGTCCCCCTTAATATCCATCCCAGACCTGAGGGGCCTGGTTATTGAATTTGGGGGGACCCCTACGCTTTTTTTTTGTTTTTTATTAATGAATGACAGCTCTCTGTGTTACAGGAGCCATCAATTCATTAGCCGCGAGTGCTTTTAAATAGATTTTTTCCTGCAAAAATGACACTTTTTTGCAGGGAAAGTTCTAAGCACAGGAAACCTGCCCCCCTTCACAGGCCACCTATAGACACCCCCCAGATGTGATACTGCAATGCTGTTCTAACAGCATGCACACACAAATCCCCAGAAATAAAGCACATATTGTCAGCAGCACACTGACACGCTGACACTGACTGAAAAATAATATGCGAGGCCGCCGCCGCGGCGGCCTCTTATACCGTGGGGCGTGTATTAAAGCCCCTGAGCTATAATTGGCTACAGGCATCCTGCCTGTAGCCAATTATGGCTCTCCTCGCTGCCGGCGCTGTGATTGGCCAAGCATGCGGGGTCACAGTGCATGCTTGGCCAATCATCAGCCAGCATTGCACTGCGCGGGCCGCAATGCATTGCGGGGCCGCTCGCATCACACGAATTTGATGCGAGCGGCCCCAATAGTTCTGGGCTCGCCGAGCAAGCGAACGCCCGGTGCTCGATTCGAACATGGGTTCGAATCGAACACTGGGCCCATCCTTAGTAGTGATCTAATCTTATAGTTCCTAGATGGTATGTAGTTATTGAACAGTACTTCCCGCAGCAAAACCCGTTCTCCAGAGAGAGACACTTTATTGGCTTCCAAAACAGAACATTCTTACAGATGACAAAATCCAACAGAGTTCATATCACGACAGTGCTAGTAAATATTTAGAGCCCCATGGAACCATGTGACTCTTGGGTGCCTTCATAAGAACACACACTTCTAAACAGATTGAACGTCCTGTTATATCCCCCACACACACTGAATGTCTGAGCAATTTGATTGGCCGTTTCCATTAAATGCTTTGATCTGCTCCCATCTTTCAGAGTGACAGGAGATCACCCCAAGCTGTGAATAGCTGTAATTATAAAGCTGCCCCAATTTACATTCTTGCATATTCCCCCTTTGACATGTGTGAATACTGATTAGATTAAGATAATCATTATCTGTTCCCCTTTGATATGTGGCAACAAACCCTCTTTTAATATGCGCAATTAGATTAACAGCTACCAAAGTGGCCTGCCTAGAATCAACTTGTCTTTAGAATGCCTAAATAAAAACACTACATATAATAAATATGTATATATATAATATATATATATATTAGATATAATATACTACAGATCCGATTAACCTACCAGCATGTCTTTAGAGTGTGGGAGGCAACCAGTGTACCCGGAGGAAATCCACGCAGGCACAGGGAGAACATGCAAACTGCAGGCAGATGGTGTCGTGGTCGGGATTTGAACCAGCGACCCTTTTTGCTGATAGGTGAAAGTGCTAACCACTACACCACTGTGCTGCCCCATATTACCACGCTGCCAACAATATGTGGTAGTGACACTCTCAACCTCACCCTGCACAGAGATTTCCCAGGTCACAAAATCACATTCTAAGTGCCATGCCAGCAGTGGCGGCCCCCGTCAATTAGGGGTGCCCGTGCGCCACCCCCTTTATCCACGGCTGCCAACCCCTATTCATGCGTCCGGCCCCTTTGAGGACGCCGAGCACATGAATTAGAGCGGCAGAGGCTCTAATAGGCTTCAAAGTAGGGTGGGTTCCAGACACAGAGTATTGCGTTTTGGAGCCCACCCAGGTGTTACAACAGCAAATGAATATTCGCTATTGAAACACTGATCCTCATTTCGGCTAATCAGAAGCGGATCTGAGACCCGTTTTCCGATTGTCTGAAAAGAGAAGGGTCCCGATTGGCCGACGAGGAGGGAGGGAGGAAACGGAAGCCGCCACCATGCCAGTGGAGAGCAGGATAAGTGGAAGCCACCGCCACCACTGAGCAGGGGAAGCTGCCAGTGAAGCCCGGGAGAAGCGATGGTGTAAGTGCTCTAGACCCGACCAACCCCCCCCCCAAAAAAAAATTACCACCGGCCACCACTGCATGCCAGTAGATTGAGAGTGATCCACCTGCGGCATGTGAACACCCCCGTCTGCTGCCTATTGCAACTTAAAGGGGGGTGGTTGGCGGGTGGCAAAAATGCAACTTAACCGCACATCTAATGCTGAGTTCACACTGCAGCACAGAGCTGCTCACAGCAGGGGTCTGATTTCAGCCCAAAGTTTATGGTTGATTTGAGACCTGAAACAGACCAGGAGACGCACAGGACTAATGTGCAATTCGCACCGGAGCTGCTCCGGAGATGTATGAACCGGCTCTATAGAGAGCCGGTCAAAATCTCCTGACATGTGAATCGGATGTGGGGAAACCCTCATCCAATTTGCAATAGTGTGAACCCAGCCCGAAGGAAGCTTTAAGAGAAGTTTGGGAATACAAAAAAAAAGGGGGGGGGGGAAAATAATTATTTGATCCGCTGCAGATTGTGTAAGTTTGCCCACTTACAAAGAAATCGAGGGTCTATCATTTTTTAACAATAATTCTGCCCCCCACAGACTGGCTCCAGTAGGGGCTCATGTGGTACACAGATTAGTCCTGTCCATGTAAGAAGGTTCTCCTAACGACAACTCGTTATGTGTATAAAAGACACCTGTCCACAGAATCTCATTCTTCCATTCAAACCTCACCATCATGGGGAAGATTAGACATGTGCAATTTGTTTAGTTCCAAATTCGTTAATTCAGAATTTCCGAAAATTTCAGAGAATTTCCGAATTTCTACATTTGCAAAATGACGAATTTCTGAAATTTCCGAATTTCTGAAATTTCCGAATTTCTGAAATTTCAGAATTTCTGAAATTTCCGAATTTCTGAATTTCGAATTTTTGAATTTCCGAAATTACGAATTTCAGAATTTCGAATTTTTGAATTTCCGAAATTACGAATTTTCGCATTTTCGGGTTTCGGAATTTCGCATTTTCGGATTTCCGAATTTTTAATTTCTGCATTTCGTATTTTTGGATTTCCGAATTTCTGATTTTCGGATTTCCGAATTTGGGATTTTCGGATTTTCGGAATTCCGAATTTTCGGAATTCGGAAATTCAAAAAATCGAAAATCTGAAAAAAAGAAAGAAAATCTGTTAAAAACTAAATAATAACTAACTATTATAGGTATTGGAATTCCCTTTCAAATTTGTCTGTTAGTGAACGTAATGAATACGAATTTATCCGAAGTTACGAATTATCTGAAATAATGAAACCAAATGGAACGGAACAAATGAATAATAATAAAACCTTTTTATTATTATTAATTATTTATTATTAATTTGTTCCGTTCCATTTGTTTAGATGCGGCATTCATTATTTCAGATAATTCGTAACTTCGGATAAATTCGTACTCGTTAATTTAATAGTTATTAATTAAACTGATTTTCTTTCTCTTTTTCAGATTTTCAAATTTTGGGATTTTCAAATCTTTGAATTCCCGAATTCCGAAAGTCCGAAAATGCGGAATTCCGAAAAAACAAAATTCGAAAATTCGGAAATTCGAAAGTTCGAAATTCGGAAGTTCGGAAATCCGAAAATCCGAAAAAATACGAAATTCGGAAATTCGGAAATTCGGAAATTCGGAAATTCGAAAATTCGGAAATTCGAAATTCGGAAATTCGGAAATTCGGAAATTCGAAAATTCGAAAATTCGAAAATTCGAAAATACGAAATTCGGAAATTCAAAAAATAGAAATGTGAAAATTCCCGAAATTTCCAAATTTCCGAATTTGCGAATTTCCGAAAAAAGCAAAAAAACGAATGAAACGAAATTGAACACATTTTTTGTCAGTGCACATGTCTAGGGAAGAGCAAAGCGCTATGACAAAGGACATCAGGGACAAGATTGTAGACCTGCACAAGGCTGGAATGGTCTACAAGACCATCAGCAAGAAGCTTGGTGAGAGGGTGACAACAACTTCTGGAGTGATTAGTCGCAAATGGAAGAAGTACAAAATAACCATCAATCGCCCTCGGTCTGGAGCTCCAATGCAAGATTTTGCCTCATGGGGTGAGGATGATCATGAGAAAAGTGAGGGATCAGCCCAGAACTACACGGGAGATGCTTGTAAATGATATTAAGGCAGTTGGGACACTCGTAGGCAAAGTTGGGGCAATTACGATACTCGTAGGCAACACTGTCCCTTTTGCTGTCAAAGTATAATGTGGATTGGGCCAGCGGCCTCTCACCAACTTCTTGAGTTAGCAGACATCATTGCCATCACAACCTTTACATTAATACATTAACCACCAGAAGCTAAAGGCAATATCCTGTACTTCTGGGTATGGAGGGGCATGTGACTCCCCCATGTGACAGTGCTGGACCAATCAACACTTTCACAGAGGAGCCCTGTGTGAACTACAACTTTAACAATTTAAAACATAAACAAGGCTTTGCTTTGACTCATAACTGCTGAACAGAGCAGGAGTGGAGCAAAAACAAGGTCAGTAAATGCATCTGCATTAAAATATACACGTTACCTGGTACTGCATAGGCAAAGTGCAGATTCATTTTAATGTGTCCATGCAAGGGCTGGAAAATTTCTTAATTTTGACAAGGTGTAAGACAAGCAAAAGCGGCTTCAGCCCGGGTCTGACCAAGCCACACGCCCACTGACGCGTTTTGCCCCATCCACAGGGCTTAGTCAAGGAGGTTGTGTAGGTGGGGCCTATATTGTGTACACTTGTTGGGAGGAATCACTATCACACAGTGTGTAATGCACCAATGTCTTCTATTTACAGTTGTGTGAAAAAGTATTTGCCCCCTTTCAGATTTTTTATGTTTTTGCATATTTGTCACACCTAAATCATCAGATCATCAAAAAAATTATTATTATTACACAAATAAAATAAAAAAGTAAATATAAAATGAAGTTTTTAAATGATGGTTTCATTTATTAAGACAAAAAGGTTGTCCAAACCGGCCTGGCTTTATGTGAAAAAGTAATTGCCCCCTAAACCTAATAACTGGTTGTGCCACCCTTGGTGGCAACAACTGCAATCAAGCATTTGCGATAACTGGCAATGAGTCTTTCCCATCGCTGTGGAGCAAATTTGGCCCACTCTTCTTTGCAGAATTGTTTTAATTCAGCCACATTGGGGTGGTTTTCCAGCATGAACGGCCTATGTAAGGTCATGCTACAGCATCTCAATTGGATTTAAGTCCTGGCTTTGACTAGGCCACTCAAAACCTAAATTTTGCTTTGTGTGAACCATTTGGAGGTGTACTTGCTGTTGTGTATCAGATCATTGTCCTGCTGCATAACCTAAGTGCACTTGAGCTTGAGGTCACGAACTGATGGCCGGAAATTCTCTTTTAGGATTTTCTGGTAGAGCTCCGAATTTATGGTTCCATCAATTATGGTAAGTCGTCCAGGTTCTGAAGCTGCAAAGCAGCCCCAGAGCATCCCCCTACCACCACCATGTCTGACTGTTGGTACGATGTTCTTGTTATGAAATGCTGAATTTGTTTTATGCCAGATGTAACGGGACGCACACCTTCCAA
This sequence comes from Lithobates sylvaticus, assembly GCA_028564925.1. Lineage (NCBI taxonomy): Eukaryota > Metazoa > Chordata > Amphibia > Anura > Ranidae > Lithobates > Lithobates sylvaticus. Next base: position 599,861,203 of record CM053029.1, on the reverse strand, counting down.
AAAGTTACATTTTTGTCTCATCAGTCCACAGAATATTTGCCTAAAAGTCTTGGGGATAATCAAGATTTTTTTTTGGTAAATGTGAGATGAGCCTTTGTGTTCTTTTTGGTCAGCAGTGGCTTTGGCCTTGGAACTCTCCCATGGACGCCATTTTTGCCCAGTCTCTTTCTTATTGTTGAATCATGAACACTGATCTTACCTGAGGCAAGTGAGGCCTACAGTTCTTTAGATGTGGTTCTGGGTTCTTTTATGACCTCCTGGATGAGTCGTCGTCATGCTCTTGGAGTAATTTTTGTAGGCCGACACCTACTGGGAAGGTTCACCATTGTTCAAAGTCATCTCCATTTGTGGATAATGGAGTTCCAAAGCCTTATGCCGCGTACACACGGTCGGAATTCTCGTCGGAAAAAGCTCTGATGGTTTTCCCGTCGGAATTCTGATGGAATTTCGCTCAAACTGTCTTGCCTACACACGGTCACACCAAATTCCGACGGTAAGTAACACAGCGGCATAAAACACGTTCGACAGCACTATAAAAGGGAAGTTTAATGCTTCCGAGCATTCGTCGGAGTTTTGCGTGTCGGAATTGCATACACACGATCGGAAAATCCTATAGAAAGGTTTTCCGTCCGAAAAATTGAGAACAGGTTCTCAATCCAAAGTCAGGAAATTCCGACAGAAAAAGACCGATGGGCATACACACGGTCGGAAAATCCAATGAAAAGCTCCCATCTGACTGTTTCCATCGGAAATTCCGACCGTGTGTACGCCGCATTAGAAATGGCTTTGAAACCCTTCCAAGACCAATACATGAACACTACTTTTTTTCTAATCTGTTCTTGAATTTTTTTTAGATTGTGGCATGATGTGTGGCTTTTTGTGATCTGTTAGCATGCTTCACTTTATCAGACAGCTTCTATTTATGTGATTTCTTGATTCAACAGGTCTGGCAGTAATCAGGCCTGGGTGAAAGCTGAAATTGAAATCAGCTTTCCAAAAAATTGTGGTTAATCACAGTTCATTCATGATTTAGCATGGGAGGGGGCAATTACTTTTTCACATAGGGCCAGGCAGGTTTGAATTTTTTTTTCCCTTAATAAACGACATAATAATTTAAAAACTGCATCTTGGATTTACTCGGGTTATCTTTGTGTTATATTAACATTTGTTTCATGATCTGAATCATTTAAGTGTGAAAAATATGCAAAAAAATAAAAAATCAGGAAGGGGGAAAATACTTTTTTATACAAGTCTTGAGCAATCTTTGGCCCTAATATACACAGTATACTGTATATAACAATGCAGAGTAATACAATCTGAGTATTTAACCAGAGATCTTACTGGAGGTTGGCTTCAGTTGGCGGGGGTAACACCCCTTCATGGAACGTGTGCAAGATAACCCTTCAGCATGCACTGGCTCCATGCCTCCCTACCGATCACCGGGGTCCTAGAAATGGAAAAGGAGCCGCCCATTTTCAACTTGAACCTCTCCCTGTGCTAAGTAATGTCTCTCACAAACGGGTTTCCGTCTCTGACCGTTCACTCGCCAGTAGTGCGCCAAAATGATACGAGGTCCCTTATTTTAAAGGCTCCCTCACCCAAGATGGCGGCCAAAGTCTTACAAGAGTTCTGTGTCCAATCCAATATACGATCAACAGTCTACAAATACATAGTGGGATTTTAAATACCCCTCCAGTGGCCACAAATGCATCAAGTGGTATTAAAAATATATCCAAATCTTTATTTCATCCAAAAAAAGCTTCATAAAAACATATATCATTAATGCATGGACATTATTACTACCAATCATCACCCATTAACGGGATGAAAAATGCTTAGCATGGTAGTCTTCCAAGATTAGGAAACGTAGGTCGTCACTGTGACAGACCTAGCCAGGACACAGGCTTTTTGAGAGGACTAAATGCGAGCCTCCTGCCAACCGATTATGGGCCCTGCATTTTAAGGGGCACAGGGTGAAGGAGAACCCCAACCCCAGTCAGATTCAATGCTGTATATATGTGTATATATATAATGTGTGTTGTCTCATGCTGTTGAGACACACACTGTCAGATGCTAGTGTCATGAACTCAAGATGTTAATTGAGAGGGCTGATCACATTGTCCTCTGTACAATGTAGTAGACGGTCCGTCTGTTACTGGTGGTCTCCTGCTATTGTGATAAAATGTCGTGTGGTTGTAATTATGATAATTTATAATCAACTGTGTTTAGCTCGGTGACAACAAGTCTGGCCTGTAGTGAAATCCTGAGTCACAACGGCTGCTTAAAGGGATTAGTTAATTAGTTTATGTTAAGTTGTTACAGGTGTATTGTTAGAGTAATATGAGCAGGAGGGGGGATCTCCTCTTCTACTGTATATAAATGTCAGTTTGGTTTTGTAATAAAACAGTCCATGCTAGCACTAAGCAAGTGTCGTCTCGTTTGGTGCTTGGGAGCGGTTGGAATATCTGATATCTATATCCAGACTGGGAGGAAGTGATATATGACGAACGCACTCAAGAGGAGTGTAGGGACGTTCCGTCACAGTCACGTTTCGGGGAAACATCCGCTTCCTCTGGACCTCCTATCTTAGGTACAGGCAAACAGTAGAATAAATTGTTGAAAATATATTCTCCAGATATCATCTGGTACGGCTCTCCATTGTACACAACATGAAATGATACTGGGAATTGGTATGGATGAAGTTCTGCTGGCTCGTGGGAAGATTATCAAACCAGGGACACAATACTAAAAGGTAGAGTGTGTAAAGGGCCAAAGATCACTGTATCTGGAAAGGTACTTCAAGTTTTAAGGCCAGTCAGGCATTGTTCCAAACGATGGTGTAATTTTGGACGCCATTATGCTGCAGCATTCAATGTGGTACATTCAGCCTCCATACCAGGTGTTGGGCAATTATCTTCCACCCTCGTTTGGAACAATGCCTAAATGGCCTTAAAAATTGAAGTACCTTTCCACATACAGTGATCTTTGGCCCTTTATACACTCTACCTTTTAGTATTGTGTCCCTGGTTTGGTAAGCTTACCACAGACCGGCAGGACTTCATCCATACCAACTCCCAGTACCAATTCATGTTGTTTACAATGGCGAGCCGTACCAGATGATATCTGGATAATATATTTTCAACAAGAAATGTATTCTTCTGTCTGCCTGTACCTGTACATGAGATAGGAAGTCCTGAGGAAGCGGATGTTTCCACTTGTGCACTGGTCCAAATCATTTGGTGGAGGGGGGATTATGGTGTGGTGGAGGGGGGATTATGTGGGGGGAGGGGGGATTATGGTGGGGGGTGGGTTGTTTTTCAGGGGTTGGGCTTGGCCCCTTAGTTCCAGTGAAGGTAACTCTTAAGGCGTCAGCATACCAAGATATTTTGGACAATTTTATGCTCCCAAATTTGTGGGAACAATTTGGGGATGGCCCCTTCCTGTTCCTACATGACTGCCCACCAGTGTACAAAGCAAGGGCCATAAAGACATGGATGAGCGAGTTTGGGTGGAGGAACTTGACTGGTCCTGACTTCAACCCGACGGAACACCTTTGAAATGAATTAGAGCAGAGACTGCGAGCCAGGCCTTCTCGTCCAACATCAGTGCCTGGCCTCAAAAATGCTCTTCTGGAAGAATGGTCAAACCTTCCCATAGACACACTCCTAAACCTTGTGGACGGCCTTCCAGAAGAGTTGAAGCTGTTATAGCTGCAAAGGGTGGGCCAACTCAATATTGAACCCTACGGACATAGTGTCAGAAACCATGAATCAGACTGAGACAGGAGTACAGTTAAATCACACTTGTTTGATAATAAAAAAAAAAAAAACAGAGTAAACGTCGTCGAAACATAGTCAGAGTTCAGGAACCGGAATGGATAGTCAGACAAGCCAAAACATCAGGGAGCCAGAGATGAGCGTAGTAGAACAGCAAGCAGGATCTGGAGCCAGCAGGAACGTCAGCCAAGCAAGTCTTTAACAGAAACACAGGAGAGCGTCTCTAGAGATGTGACCAAGGCGAAGGCAGAGATCATCTGGGCTGGGCGGCTTAAGTAGGCAGAACTGACGAGCAGGATATCATCAACAGGTCACTGTGGAGAGATAGGAGCCGGCAATTAGCTGACAGCTGAGCAGCCAGCTCAGAGAAGGAAGGGCTGAGACCAGCCCTGACACTAATACTGGGACGCCATCAAAGTTCATGTGCATGTAAAGGCAGGCGTACCAAAACTTTTGGTAATATAGTGTGTGTGTGTGTGTGTGTGTGTGTGTGTATATATATATATATATATATATATGTGTACACAGTATCTCACAAAAGTTAGTACACCCATCACATATTTGTAAATCTTTTCTTCTATCTTTTCATGTGATAAAACTGAAGAAATGACACTTGTCTACAATGTAAAGTAGTGAGTGTACAGCTTGTATAACAGTGTAAATTTGCCGTCCCCTCAAAATAACTCAACACACAGCCATTAATGTCTAAACCGCTGGCAGCAAAAGTCAGTACACCCCTAAGTGAAAATGTCCAAATTGGGCCCAAAGTGTCAATATTTTGTGTGGCCGCCATTATTTTCCAGCACTGCCTTAACCCTCTTGGGCATGGAGGTCACCAGAGCTTCACAGGTTGGCACTGGAGTCCTCTTCCCCTCCTCCATGATGACATCACGGAGCTGGTGGATGTTAGAGACTTGCGCTCCTCCACCTTCCGTTTGAGGATGTCCCACAAATGATCAATAGGGTTTAGGTCTGGAGACATGCTTGGCCAGTCCATCACCTTTACCCTCAGCTTCTTTAGCAAGGCAGTGGTGGTCTTGGAGGTGTGTTTGGGGTGGTTATCATGTTGAAATACTGCCCTGCGGCTCAGTCTCTGAAGGGAGGGGATCATGCTCTGCTTCAGTATGTCACAGTACATGTTGGCATTCATGGTTCCCTCAATGATCTGTAGCCCCCCAGTGCCGGCAGCACTCATGCAGCCCCAGACCACGACACTCCCACCACCATGCTTGACTGTAGACAAGACACACTTGTCTTTGTCCTCCTCACCTGGTGGCCCCCACACACGCTTGTCACCATCTGACCCAAATAAGTTTATCTTGGTCTCATCAGACCACAGGACATGGTTCCAGTAATCCATGTCCTTAGTCTGCTTGTCTTCAGCAAACTGTTTGCGGACTTTCTTGTGCATCATCTTTAGAAGAGGCTTCCTTCTGGGATGACAGCCATGCAGACCAATTTGATGCAGTGTGCGGCGTATGGTCTGAGCATTGACAGGCTGACCCCCCCCCACACAACCCCTACAACCTCTGCAGCAATGCTGGCAGCACTCAAAAGTCTATTTCCCAAAGACAACCTCTGGATATGATGCTGAGCACGTGACCTCAAGTCCTTTGGTGGACCATGGCGAGGCCTGTTCTGAGTGGAACCTGTCCTGTTATACCGCTGTATGGTCTTGGCCACCGTGCTGCAGCTCAGTTTCAGGGTCTTGGCAATCTTCTTATAGCCCAGGCCATCTTTATGTAGAGCAACAATTTTTTTTTTCAGATCCTCAGAGAGTTCTTTGCCATGAGGTGCCATGTTGAACTTCCAGTGACCAGTATGAGAGAGTGAGAGCGATAACATCAAATTTAACACACCTGCTCCCCATTCACACCTGAGACCTTGTAACACCAACGAGTCACATGACATCGGGGAGGGAAAATGGCTAATTTGGGCCCAATTTGGACATTTTCACTTAGGGGTGTACTCACTTTTTTTGCCAGCGGTTTAGACATTAATGGCTGTGTGTTGAGTTATTTTGAGGGGACGGGAAATTTACACTGTTATACAAGCTGTACACTCACTACTTTACATTGTAGACAAGTGTCATTTCTTCAGTGTTGTCACATGAAAAGAGAGAAGAAAAGATTTACACAAATGTGAGGGGTGTACTTACTTTTGTGAGATACTATATGTGTATATATATATATATGTACATATCATAGAAAACCTTTTTCATAGTCCACCTATTCTACATGTGATATGAATTTTTTTATTAGTTTACTGACTTTTTAGCCCTGAAGAAGGGGGAGGCGGTTTCCCTGAAATGTGTTGTCTCGACTGTAACCTTTGTCACTTCAATAAAGTTTTAATACATACCTCCAAGCAACATGACCTGACCATCTGTTACTCGGCGCTCCTCCACACTTACTATAGTTACTCCTGTGTCCAATCAGACCACTCTCCTCTCCCAAGGGACTGTCTTGAGTCTCTAAGGGACCCTTTTCCCTTATGAGGCTCCCCTTCCCATGCAACAATGGCACCATGCCACCTACACTTGCCTACAAGCCCTTCCACAATCCAACCAATCCCTGATCTCTCTCATTTCCACACCGCTCACTTGCATGCTCAAATGACCCCTTTCACACTGGGGCGTATTGACTGTGAAGCGCCTGAAAGAAGCCGCAACTGCAATCCCAATGTGAAAGCCGAGTGCTTTCACACTGAGGCGCTGCGCTGGCGGGGCGTCAAAAAAAGTCCTGCAAGCAGCTTCTTTGCAGCGCTTTTGGAGCGGTGAATACACGGCTCCTAAAGCACCCCTTTCCATTGAAATCTATGGGATCTATCCTGAAAAGCGCATGAAAAGCGCATGAAAAGCGCATTTAGCAGCGGCGCTTTGTGGGCGCTTTTAACCCTTTATTTGGCCACTAGCAGGGGTTAAAAGCGCCCCACTAGCGCTCAAAAAACACTGGTAAATCACCGCTAGTTTGGCCCCCCGAGGGCTTTCACACTGGAGCGGGGCGCTTGCAGGACGCTGAAAAATGTCCTGCAAGCCGCATCTTTGGTGTGCTGTAGGAGCGGTGTATTTACCGCTCCTATAGCGCCCGGTCCCATTGAAAACAATGGGGGGAGCGCGCCGAACCCGCCCGCAAAACGTCGCTGCAGCGGCGGTTTTGCGGGCGGTATTGACCCTTTTTCGGCCGCTAGCGGCCGAAATGCGCCGCTAAAAACGCTGGTAAAGCGGCGCTAAATATAGCGCCGCTTTACCGCCAGCGCCCCCACCGCTCCAGTGTGAAAGCAGCCTAAAACACCCCAGTGTGAAAGGGATCTCAGTGTGAAAGCACTCGGGCTTTCACATTGGGATTGCAGATGAGGCTTCTTTCAAGCGCTTTATAGGCGCTTTTTTTAACGCTAAAGCGCCTGAAAAACGCCTCAGTGTGAAAGGGGTCTTAAAGCACTCGGGTTTTCACATTGGGATTGCAGATGAGGCTTCTTTCAAGCGCTTTACAGGCGCTTTTTTTAACGCTAAAGCGCCTGAAAAACGCCCCAGTGTGAAAGGGGTCTAACAGGCTCGGGGTAACTCTTGGATTTCAGAGTTTTTATGCGCTTGATAAAGATACATTTTTTTACTGGATCTTCACTTGTATTTTTATTTTTTTTGTAGGGATTTCCTTAAACTGGTGATCAATCTAATGGAGCATGTAGTGCCTACCTCTATTCTTCTGGTACTGTTGTCAGGTAAGATCAATTTTTTTTTTTTGTAGTAAAACAAAAATGACTAAAACTTATTTTTAAAAGTTTCAAGTCATAAGAAAATTTTGGTGACTGAAAGGATGTAAGTGGGAAATCTCTCTAATGAGGAAAATTTAATTAAATCGGGAATCCCTGGCAGGGCAGTGATCAGGGCCGGTGCTACCACTAGGCAAACTAGGCGGCCGCCTAGGGGGCGCCCGGCCACTGGTTTTCCTACTCTCTTCTCTCTGCAGCAAGCAACTAACTCTCAGCATCAGCAGGCAGCCGCCTCTTCGTTCACACATAGTGTCAGAGGCGCAGCAGTGGTGGAGGACTGTGCCTGTGTCCCGACTACCGCAGCAAGCAAACATTCATTGATGGGCACCGGTAGGCTGCATTGAAGGGCGCCGGTAGCCTGCATTTGAGGGGTGCTGGTGAGGCTGCATTTGAGGGGCGCTGGCGAGGCTGCATTTGATGGGCGCTGGCGAGGCTGCATTTGATGGGCGCTGGCGAGGCTGCATTTGATGGGCGCTGGCGAGGCTGCATTTGATGGGCGCTGGCGAGGCTGCATTTGATGGGCGCTGGCGAGGCTGCATTTGATGGGCGCTGGCAAGGCTGCATTTGATGGGCGCTGGTAAGGCTGCATTTGATGGGCGCTGGTGAGGCTGAATTTGATGGGCGCTGGTGAGGCTGCATTTGATGGGCGCTGGTGAGGCTGAATTTGATGGGCGCTGGTGAGGCTGCATTTGATGGGCGCTGGTGAGGCTGCATTTGATGGGCGCTGGTGAGGCTGCATTTGATGGGTGCTGGCGAGGCTGCATTTGATGGGCGCTGGCAAGGCTGCATTTGATGGGCGCTGGTAAGGCTGCATTTGATGGGCGCTGGTAAGGCTGCATTTGATGGGCGCTGGCGAGGCTGCATTTGATGGGCGCTGGCGAGGCTGCATTTGATGGGCGCTGGCGAGGCTGCATTTGATGGGCGCTGGCGAGGCTGCATTTGATGGGTGCTGGAGAGGCTGCATTTGACGGGCGCTGGTGAGGCTGCATTTGATGGGTGCTGGTGAGGCTGCATTTGATGGGCGCTGGTAAGGCTGCATTTGATGGGCGCTGGTAAGGCTGCATTTGATGGGCGCTGGCGAGGCTGCATTTGATGGGTGCTGGTGAGGCTGCATTTGATGGGCACTTTATTAAAAAGGTGGCATTTACATGGGCAGGGAAAAGGGGGCAGAGTCAGCCGGGGGGGGGGGGGGGGGGCAAAATTAGGTTTTGCCTAGGGTGTCAAAAATCCTTGCACCAGCACTGGCAGTGATGATCTTCCAAGTCTTGGCTTCCCCATACACACTGAGGACAAGGGGGGCACTCACTGCTGCCATTCTTAGACCACTGAAAAAGAGGGGTGCCCGGTATAAAGACATACCATATATACTCGAGTATAAGCCGAGTTTTTCAGCACATTTTTTTTGTCAAGCACTTTTCTGCAGCAGAGAATGACATTTTCTGATCCGACTTTGGGGCCTCGTATCTCGGGGCCACTTGGTGCTAGGAACCCCAAAGTTGGTGTGCAAACCCAGTGGAACTAGCACTACAACATATCCATATATTAGGGGTTTCTAGCACTAAGTGGCCCCCGAGATACGGGGCCCCAAAGTCGGTTCAGAAAATGTCATTCTCTGCTGCAGAAAAGTGCTTAACATTTTCCGACCCAACTTTGGGGCCCCGTATCTCGGGGCCACTTAGTGCTAGAAACCTCAAATTTGCTGTGAAAAACAAGAGGAACTAGCGCTACAACATATCCATGGGGTTACTAGCACCAAGTGGCCCCCGAGATATGGGGCCCCAAATTCGGTTCAGAAAATGTAATTCTCTGCTGCAGAAAAGTGCTTGACATTTTCCGAACCAATTTTGGGGCCCCGTATCTCGGGGCCATTTGGTGCTAGGAACCCCATCTTTGGATATGTTGTAGTGCTAGTTCGACTGGGTTTTCACAGCAAATTTGAGGTTCCTAGCACCAAGTGGCCCCAAGATACGGGGGCCCCTATGTCAGTCAACTGTGTCCATCTGCAGCAATGTCATTTCGGGACCCTTTGGGTCCAGAGACCCCAAATCCTGGCTGCAGCTAGGGGGGCCTCTAGGAACCTTTAACTGCCGAGTTTGAAGTTCGGGGGGACCTATGGCTGCAAATGGGCACAGTGAGGCTGCAAATGGGCACAGTGAGGCTGCAAATGGGCATTGTTGACCCTCTTTTCCACTTACAGTAGCTGCGCATTTCTCACCCTAGGCTTATACTCGAGTCAATAAGTTTTCCCAGTTTTTTGTGGTAAAATTAGGTGCCTCGGCTTATATTCGGGTCAGCTTATACTCGAGTATATACGGTATAAAGAAAAGTACCAACGTTCTATCAAATGGAAAGAGAAATTAATTGAGGCTAATATGGATTTTCATGGTACCGTACAAAGGCTTGACACACACAAGATAAGTATAAAAGATTCGATTTTATTCCAAAAATATATTAAAAACAAACATACAGACATCTAAAACATAGACATGGAAAACCATATCTTAAACATTCAGCTCTATAAATTCACATATGGGGTGACCACTAGGAGATGACTATTGGAAACTAAAACCTATACCATCTGTGTGTCCGACGCTCAACAAGTTTCACAGGAGAGACCACCGCTTCTTCAGGAGCTTGTTATACAATAATATTATTATAGCGTGCGGTCCGGGTAAGACCGTATGCACGGGACTTCGCCATATATGCAATTTACAAGTTACTAAAATGATGTGATTCATTTTCTCTTTCTTTTCTATTCTTTATTATAGCATTGAATTTGATGTATGCTCTATATTGATACTATTGTATAACAAGCTCCTGAAGAAGCGGTGGTCTCTCCCGCGAAACATGTTGAGTGTCCGACACACAGATGGTATATGTTTTTTTTTTTTTTTTTTTAACAAAATGGATGGTATATGTTTTAGTTGACAATAGTCATCTCCTATTGGTCACCCCATCTGTGAAGCGACCCTCGTTCACCTCCTCCGTCGCTGACATGTTGACTCAGCGTGTCTTCCGGGTATCGCTGCTCCGGCGCTGTGACTGGCCGGAGAAGCGATGATGTCACTCCCGTGCATGCGCGCTGGTGCCGCCACTAAGGCCCCTTTCACACCGAGGCGTTTTTCAGGCGCTACAGCGCTAAAAATAGCGCCTGAAAAAAGCGGGTTCTTTCACTCCAGTGTGAAAGCCGGAGGGCTTTCACACTGGAGCGGTGCGCAAGCAGGACGGTAAAAAAAAAGTCCTGCCAGCTGCATCTTTGGAGCGGTGAAGGAGCCGTGTATTCACCGCTCCTATACCGCTCCTTCCCATTGAAATCAATGGGGCAGTGTGGCTATACCGCCGGCAAATCGCTGCTGCAGCACCGCTTTGCGGGCGGTTTTAACCCTTTTTCGGGTTAAAAACCGCCCCGCTAGCAGCTGAATAGCACGGATAAAATGACGGTAAAGCAGCGCTTAATTTAGCGCTGCTTTACCGCCGACGCCCGCACCGCCCCAGTGTGAAAGGGGCCTTACGGCATGATCGCCGTTAGAAACGGCCCACTCAGCGCGCATGCGCCGTAGACATCGGTGAGGCTATTTCTGCAAATATCTCCTAAACCTTTTAGGTTTGGGAGATATTTCTTGCACCTACAGGTAAGCCTTAATCTAGGCTCACCTGTAGGTTAAAGTGGCTGTAATGGGTTCACAACCACTTTAACCACTTCAGCCCCGGAAGAATTTACCCCCTTCCTGACCAGAGCACTTTTTGCGATTCGGCACTGCGTCGCTTTAACTGACAGTTGCGCGGGCGTGCGACGTGGTTCCCAAACAAAATTTACATCTTTTTTTTCCTCCACAAATAGAGCTTTCTTTTGGTGGTAATTGATCACCTCTGCGTTTTTACTTTTTTGCACTAGAAACAAAAAAAAAGCGACAATTTTGAAAAAAAAGCATTATTTTTTACTTTTTGCTATAATAAATATCCCCCAAAAATATATAAAAAATAAAACGAATTTCTTTCTCAGTTTAGGCCGATACGTATTCTTCTACCTATTTTTGGTAAAAAAAAAACCGCAATAAGCGTATATTGATTGGCTTGCGCAAAAGTTATTGCGTCTACAAAATAGGGGATAAATTTATGGCATTTTTATTATGATTTTTTTTTATTAGTAATGCCGTGATCCGTGATCTGTGATCTGTGATTTTTATCGTGACTGCGACATTATGGCGGACACATCGGACACTTTTGACACTATTTTGGGACCATTGTCATTTATACAGCGATCAGTGCTATGAAAATGCACTGATTACTGTATAAATGACACTGGCAGGGAGGGGGTTAACCACTAGGGGGCGATCAAGGGGTTAAGTGTGTCCTAGGGAGTGATTCTAACTGTGGGGGGGTGGGCAACCACTCACATGACAGCGATGCCTTGTTTACATAGGGATCTCCCCGTTCTGCCGCTCCATGACACGATCACGGGACCCACGGGTATGTTCACAGAGTACGCGGCGGGCCTCTCCCCGCGTGCACGCCCACAATTCCACGTCTTAAAGGGGACGTACAGGTTACGCCCATTTGCGCAGCCGTGCCATTGTGCCGACGTATATCGTCGTGCGCTGGTCGGCAAGCGGTTAAAGTGTATTTTTTTCCACAAAAATTACGTTTGCAAAACTACTGTGCAAATAACGTGTGACATAAAACAATTGCAACCATCGCCATTTTATTCCCCAGGGTCTCTGATAAAAAAAAAAGTATAATGTTTGGGGGTTATGCCGCGTACACACGGTCGTAATTCTCGTCGGAAAAAGCTCTGATGGTTTTCCCGTCGGAATTCCGACGGAATTTCGCTCAAACTGTCTTGCCTACACACGGTCACACCAAATTCCGACGGTCAGTAACACAGCGGAATAAAACACGTTCGACAGCACTATAAAAGGGAAGTTTAATGCTTCTGAGCATGCGTCGAATTGTTTCCGAGCATGCGTCGGAATTTTGCGTGTCGGAATTGCATACACACGATCGGAAAATCCGATAGAAAGGTTTTCCGTCTGAAAAATTAAGAACAGGTTCTCAATCCAAAGTCCGTCGGAAATTCCGACAGAAAAAGACCGATGGGGCGTACACACGGTTGGAAAATCCGATGAAAAGCTCCAATCGGACTGTTTCCATCGGAAATTCCGACCGTGTGTACGCCGCATTAGAAGTAATTTTCTAGCAAAAAATACTGATTTAAACTTGTAAACAAAAAAGTGCCAGAAAAAGCCCTATTTGGCTCCAATGCCCATCATGGGGTGAGCCCATACGTATGTTTAATTTTGTGTCATGCTAATGCATTTATGCGTGCGTGCGTGCGTGCGTGCAATAGTCTTCTAGTTCCAATACTTACTGGTATTTGCCTACAAACTTTGCATTTTCTCAGTGAATACAAGGCTTTCTCTCATTGTGACATCACTGTCACTCTCCTCATCCTGGAGCCAATAGTAGCAGAGATTTCAGTTTATTGGCACCAGTGTTGGTCATCTTACTTTAAAAAAGTAATTAGTTAAGTTACAAATTACTTCTCCCAAAAAGTAATGGCGTTAGTAACTCAGTTACTACATTGGAAAAGTAATTAGTTACGCAGCAAAGTAACTGACTTTTTTTTTTAAATATTCTATACGTGTAACTAAGAGGCGGGTCTAGTATTACTGTAACCAAGGGGCGCATTTATTATTGTTATATATCGTGTAACCAAGGGGCTGCTCTATTATTACTCTAACCAAGGGGCAGATCTGTTATAGCCTGTAAGCAAGGGGCGGGTCTATTATTATTATATCGTGTAAGGGGCGGATGGCTACAGAAGAGGGCGAATGTTAAATTAATGGGCAGAGCTCGATATATAACAATAATAATAAATGCGCCCCTTGGTTACAGTAATACTAGACCCACCCCTTACTTACACGATAGACGCCCCTTGCAGAGAAGCATGAGCATCGGGAGCGTGCGGCATCGCCTCGTACAATTACGTGTTAACTGCGCCTGCGCGGTGTAGAGTTCACTCAGAGCTGTTTAGGTTCGGCAATTTTCGGAAGCTCCGTAGTCCTTCGTACTGCTCAAGCGCTGCGCCTGCGCACTACAGGGGGTCCTCATCCGGCGGGGGAACTTTTTCGGCAGGACACCGGAATTACACTACTGCCATCTAGTGGCGGTAGATGTAATTGGGGTAACTAAGCCAAAGTAATGGGAACTGAGTTACCATGAGGGGAAAAGTAATCAGTTAGATTACTCGTTACCCTCTAAAGTAACTCCGTTAGGTAACTCCGTTTATTTTAACTCAGTTACTTACATCACTGATTGGCACATGTTCCTGGCATGAGTTGGCAGAAGGAGCGCACTTTCCACATGGAGATCACACACACAAGTTGTGCACCTTCCAGGACACAATCAGTAGAATACATTTCATACTTTATGGGCAATACAAAGGAATTCTAACTTTAATGTGTTTCCTTTTTCTCTTGCAAGGCCTTCTTGTTAGACAGACGGATACTTCATCTTCAGCCCCAGCCTGGCCACCCAACACCACGCAGGACTTGGTGCTGCTCATGCAGGGGGTGAATCCTCTCTGCTCTGGAAATGCACAGACAAGTACTTCCTCTGTGACGACGGAAAGGTGGAGACAACTTCTCGAGTCGTTGGCCCCTCTTATCCTCAGTTGGGACCCCAAACTTTGGCTTTATGAGGCTTTAAACTCACTAATAAATGCAAGCAGTACACAAGGTAAGCTGTACGACAGGGGTCTGCAAACTTTCTAAACAAAGGGCCGGTTTACTGTCCTTCAGACTTTATGGGGGACTGAGGCCAGCAAGAGTAGAAAATTTATTGGTGTCAGTGGGAGGAATAGTGCCCCATCATTGGTGTCAGTGGGAGGAATAGTGCCCCATCATTGGTGTCAGTGGGAGGAATAGTGCCCCATCGTTGGTGTCAGTGGGAGGAATAGTGCCCCATCGTTGGTGTCAGTGGGAGGAATAGTGCCCCAGCATTGGTGTCAGTGGGAGGAATAGTGCCCCATCATTGGTGTCAGTGTCAGGTATAGTGCCCCATCATTGGTATCAGTGGGAGGTATAGTGCCCCATTGTTGGTGTCAGTGGGAGGAATAGTGCCCCATCGTTGTCAGTGGGAGGAATAGTGCCCCATCGTTGTCAGTGGGAGGAATAGTGTCCCATCATTGGTGTCAGTGTCAGGAATAGTGCCCCATCATTGGTATCAGTGGGAGGAATAGTGCTCCATGGTTGGTGTCAGTGGGAGGAATAGTGCCCCATTTTTGGTGTCAGTGGGAGTAATAGTGCCCCATCATTGCTATCAGTGTGAGGAATAGTACCCCACTGTTGGTGTCAGTGGGAGGAATAGTGCCCCATCATTGGTGTCAGTGGGAGAAATAGTGCCCCAGCATTGGTGTCGGTGGGAGGAATAGTGCCTCATTTTTGGTGTCAGTGGGAGAAATAGTGCCCCAGCATTGGTGTCAGTGGGAGGAATAGTGCCCCATCATTGGTGTCAGTGGGAGGAATAGTGCCCCAGCATTGGTGTCAGTGGGAGGAATAGCGCCTCATTGTTGGGGTCAGTGGAAGGAATAGTGCCCCATCATTGGTGTCAGTGTCAGGAATAGGGCCCCATCATTGTTATCAGTGGGAGGTATAGTGCCCCATTGTTGGTGTCAGTGGGAGGAATAGTGCCCCATCGTTGTCAGTGGAAGGAATAGCACCCATCATTGGTATCAGTGGTAGGAATAGTTCCCCATCATTAGTATCAGTGGGAGGAATAGTGCCCAATCATTAGTATCAGTGGGAGGAATAGTGCCCCATCATTGATGTCAATGGAAGGAATAGTGCCCCATCATTGGTGTCAGTGGGAGGAATAGTGCCCCATCGTTGGTGTCAGTGGGAGGAATAGTGCCCCATCGTTGGTGTCAGTGGGAGGAATAGTGCCCCATCATTGGTGTCTGTGGGAGAAATAGTGCCCCAGCATTGGTGTCGGTGGGAGGAATAGTGCCTCATTTTTGGTGTCAGTGGGAGAAATAGTGCCCCAGCATTGGTGTCAGTGGGAGGAATAGTGCCCCATCATTGGTGTCAGTGGGAGGAATAGTGCCCCAGCATTGGTGTCAGTGGGAGGAATAGCGCCTCATTGTTGGGGTCAGTGGAAGGAATAGTGCCCCATCATTGGTGTCAGTGTCAGGAATAGGGCCCCATCATTGTTATCAGTGGGAGGTATAGTGCCCCATTGTTGGTGTCAGTGGGAGGAATAGTGCCCCATCGTTGTCAGTGGAAGGAATAGCACCCATCATTGGTATCAGTGGTAGGAATAGTTCCCCATCATTAGTATCAGTGGGAGGAATAGTGCCCAATCATTAGTATCAGTGGGAGGAATAGTGCCCCATCATTGATGTCAATGGAAGGAATAGTGCCCCATCATTGCTATTAGTGGGAGGTATATTGCCCCATTGTTGATGTCAGTGGGAGAAATAGTGCCCCATCATTGGTGTTAGTGGCAGAAATTATGCCCCACTGTTGGTGTTAGTTCGGAGAATAGTGCCCCCAGGGCCGAGAAAAGATAAGCAAAGGGCCCCCCAGCAACAGTTTGGAGACCACTGCTCTATAGGAATGAGTTTTGTGATGAGAAGTAGATCATATTTATGGGGTCTGCTTATAAAAAAAATTTGCATAGCCATTCATCCAGCGAATCTATATGTACATTCCTTCCATGAGTATTGGGCAAAAACGAATGTTCTTTACGCTGATATCTCTTCTGAGCGAATGTTATTTTATTATGGGCAGTAGTAAGTACAGCATAATGGCCACTAGATGGTGTTGAGGAGCATAGAAATGCATTGGTCTTTGTAACAAGAGATACATTGTCACAATTCTGGAGCACGTTAGAGAAATTTAGCAAATTAATAATCATTGGTTCTCCTGAATCGTGACATTGTATCTGCTGTTACAAAGACGTATGTCTATTCTCCTCATCTCCATCTAGTGGCCACAATGCGATATTTTACCAATAATAAAAAGCACGTGACCTGTTTGGACCCCAACGCAACATAAACATCCCTCCATCCCTGTAATTAATAAAGAACGAAGAAAGCGGGTTGAGGGACTTTAAATGAGGCATGGATATGGGTTCGGAATTGTCCAGGATACCTAAAATTAGATTCATTGTCACAGTCCCTGAATGGGAAGATCTGTGTAACCATAAAGAGATGCTAATCAATCCAATAAATTAAATACAAATTAGACATGTGAAATTCGTTTCGTTCCAAATTTGTTTTTTAACGAATTTCAACAAATTCGTTAATTGGGAAATATCCGAATTAAGGAAAACCCGTTTAACGAATTTTTCTGAATATTCGTAAATTCGAATATAAAAAAAATTTGTAAATTCGTACATTCGTAAATTCGTACATTTGTACATCCGTAAATTCATAAATTCGTACATTCGTAAATTTGTACATTCATTAATTCGTTAATCTGAAATAATAATTACCTAATAATAACTTAACTATTAAATTATAGGTATTGTAATTTCCTTTCAAATTTGTCTGTTAGTAAACGTAACAAATACAAATGTATCCCAAGTTACGAATTATCTGAAATAATGAATGCCGTATCTAAACAAATGGAATGTAATGAATTAATAATAATAATAATAAAAACATTTTATTATTATTATTTGTTATTCATTTGTTCCCTTCCATTTGTTTAGATGCGGCATTCATTATTTCAGATAATTCGTAACTTGAGATAAATTTGTATTTGTTACGTTTACTAACAGCCAAATTTGAAAAGAAATTGCAATACCTATAATTTAATAGTTATTTACTTTTTCAGATTTTCTAATTTTCGGATTTTCTAATTTCCAAATTTACAAATTTTCTAATGTACGAATTTACGAATATGAATTTTCTAATTTACGAATGTATGAATTTACGAATGTACAAATTTAGGAATGTACGAATTTACGAATTGCGATCATAACGAATGACCCGAAAAATGAAAAAAATAAAAAACAAATGAAACTAAAACGAAAATTAACACATTTTTTGGCAGTGCACATGTCAATTGATGAATATTGGATATATATATAATGTATCATAATATATAATACATAAATCATGCAGAATGAAGCATAATAAATTATAGTAGTAATCATGTTGACATAGTTAATGTTTATAATGGATAGACATAATTGGTACAAGCAATCACAATTAAAAAATTGAATAGATATACAGATCAAGTGAACATGGTTATCCTAATAAATGTAGATAATAAATTCAGTCAATAAAATTTATGATTGGAGCAAACATGACTTGGCATCCCTAAGTGTGGACTCTACGCGTTTCATGGCGTTTTCAGCCAATCATCAGGAGTGGTAATGCATCAATATTGGCTAAAAAGATGAAATAAATAGGTAAATAGGTCAGTAAAGTCTCAAATAGAAAATCATGCTTTCAAAAAGAGAGCAGGTTTTAGGGGTATATACATTACCTCTGGCGACGCCCAAGTGGATAGCCCAACAGACCCTAAATGGGAGTGAATGACTTGTATAGCTCTACCTATGCGAACTGAATCGCCTCAGGGCGCTTTTGCCACTGGTGTCCATCTGTGGTATAGCGCAGTCCTTGCCCTGTGGGGTCCTGACATGCTTACAAACACAAACACAATTTTAGCGACAGGATCTAATTAACCTACCAACATGTCTTTGGAGTGTGGGAGGAAACCGGAGTACCCAGAGGAAACCCACACAGGCACAGGGAGAACATGCAAACTCCAGGCAGAAGGTGTCGTGGTCGGGATTTGAACCAGCGACCCTTCTTACTGCTAGGTGAAAGTGCTAACCACTACACCACTGTGCTGGAGTAGGATGGTGGCCCTGAACGAGCTGTCTCCACCCCTCCCCTTAAACCATAACTCTCCAGGAGATATGGCGAACCGGAGAAGGGGTAGCAGGAAACAGCAACCATGGAGGGAAACGGAGAACCACAACACAATGGCAGAGTATGAGGTGTACACATATGGGCCACAAATCAGGTTCTATAAAAAATAAAATAATAAATAAATGTCCAGTCCTTGAGAATTAGAGAATTAGAAAATAGCCTAAAGAGCATTTGTTTTTGCCCAATTTACACAGAATGAAAGTACATGCAATTTAAAAAAATAAAAAAAATAAAATAATGCAAGACAAATGGAATGTGAGTGTGAAAACAAGAAACAGACTTGTAGCATTTTTCTCTTGCAGGGGATTTGAAACATCTTCTCTTATGGTAAATGATTAGGATATCCTGATATCCCTCGGCATGTTTTCCCAATGTTTGAATATTTGTATTGTGGTTTGTTCTTCACAGTTTTTTTTTTTTTTTTTTGTATCTTTATGTTCCTTCTTTTAATCTCCCTTTTTTTGTGTTTTTCTACCTTTTGGCTTCTATAAGTAAAAAGTAATTCCACTTTTTGGCATATTTTTCTAATGAAAGGTAGTTCTGACAATAACCTATTGAATGCTATTTTGTTTGCACATGTGGCATCCGGTGGTCATTTTTTTAAATTTTTTTTGGAGGGGGGGGGGGGGTTATGGCAAACAGTACCACTCCCCCTGGTCGGTGGATCTGGTGCACATACCCCATGTATGGTGGGCAGCGCTTCTCCCGGGCTACACTGGCGGCTTCCCTTGCGTGGCGGCGGCGACGGCTTCCCCTCCCGCTTCCTTGGTGGCCAGTTGGGACTCTTCTCTTTTCGGCCAATTGGAAAACAGGTCTCAGGCCTGCTTCTGATTGGCCGGATTGAGGATCAGTGTTTCAATAGCAAATGTTCATTTGCTTTTGTAACACCTGGGTGGGCTCCTAGCGCAATAATCTGCACCACGAGCCCCATCCTAATTTGAAGCCTATTAGAGCCGCTGGCTCTAATCAGGTGCTTAACCCCCCCCCCCCCCCCAGTTGCTGTAATTCATGTGCCCGGTGTCCTAAAAGGGGCTGGATGCATGAATAGGGGGTGGCGGTGTTCTGTCAAAATAGTGGCCGTGGATAGGACATTTCTGCTGAACTGATGGGGACTGGGGAACTTTTATTTATTGGTTGGGAGCCACGGCCCCTAGAATTACTGTGCACCCAAAGATATTTGAGGAGTCCCCTCTCTGCCCCCAAGTGCCCTGCTCACCTGGTGGGGCCCAGGGCCTGTACAGGAGGGACATTTCTACCACCATGAGTCAGTGTCCCTGTACATGTTGTATGTGGATTGGGTCCAATAGGAAATGTTGACATTTCACCCCTGCTGAACTGTCAGGGCCCAGGCCTAGGGTTGCCACCTTTTCTTCAAGTCAAACCCGAGCACAGTAATTTTTTTTAGAGTATAAACTATACATATATTTTGCAATTAAATAACATTTCTAATCAAATGAAGTTAATCAAAAGAGTTTCCCTTTACAGAGTCCACAGAGTTCCCCTTTTACATCTGAACTTGCAGAGTTCCCTTTCACTGCAAGGGGGGACTCTGCAGACTCTGATGTAAGGCAACTGTACCCCTACCCATTCACCTGAGGGAAAATAGTGTAAATAAAAAAACAACACCATTTTTTAAAATACTTTATTGCACAGCCCCGGGGGTCTTCTTCCGTCTTGGGGGGGTCTTCTCGCCAGACTCCTCCGCTATCTTCTGATAGCTCTTTTACTAGTGGAGGAGCCCGGCTTTCTCCATCGCCGTTGTCGTCGTCTGGGGGTCTTGTTCCGACTTCAGGGGTCTTGTCCCGCTCTTCTTGCCGGGCCTCCGCTTTCTTCTTCCAGCTCTTTTACTAGCGGTGGCCCGGGCTTCTGTTGCCGTCACCGTCGCTGTCGCCGCCGCCTTCTGCTTCTTGTTCTTCTTTCATCATTAGATGTTGACATGACGCTCTCTCTGGCCATAATGGCAGAGACACGCTGTGCTGTGACTTATATAGGGACAAGGGGCGGGGCCACCGTCTCATGTCACATGGTGACCCCGCCTCCCTATGATGTCACAGTCCCGGAGGATGCTGTTGGCAGTCAGCACCTCTCAACCAGATGTATCTGAGGCTGCTGGACTTCAAATTTCCTTTTCTGAGGCAAAGTGCCGGGTATTGGAGTGTGGGCAGACAGAGGGGTAGGGGCGGGAGGAAGAGGAACAGATCGAGCCCTCTCTCCTCTCCCGTCTGTATGTGGGGGGATTGTTAGTGCTGGCTTTAGGCAGTGTGAAAGAGTGTAACAGACACTCTCAGCTTAGACAGCTGGAGCCAGCAACCCTGCTGGGAGGCCATAGTCCAGTCTGAATAATGTGTCCGGGTTTCAGGCAGTTGGAAACCCGGACACATGATTCCAAACCCGAACTGTCCGGGTGAATCCTGGACAGGTGGCAACCCTACCCAGGCCCTGTACAGGAGGGCCAGTTCTACCCCCGTCAGCAGCCCTGTACATGCTTTTGTATGTGATTTGTGTCCAATGGGAAATGTTCACATTTTGCCCTTGCTGAACTGATAGGGCCCAGGCCCTGTACAAGAGGGCCAGTTCTACCCCCGATCTGCTTCCCTGTGCATGCTCCTATATGTGGACTGGGTCCAATGGGAAATGTTCACATTTTGCCCTTCCTGAACTGATAGGGCCCAGGGCCATTCCTAGCCCGCCACCCCCCCCCCCCATCTGAGGCCCTGTACATGCTCTTGTACACGCATTGGGTCCAAGGGATATGTTCACATTTTCCTCCTCCTAAACGATTAGAGCCCAGGCCCTGTACAGCCTTATATGTGCATTTGGCCCAATGTAAATGTTCACATTTTTCCCCTGCTGAACTAATAGGGCTCAGGCTTTATACAAGAGGGCCAGTTCTACCCCTCTATTTGCAACCCTGTGCATGCTCTTGTACGTGGATTGGGTCCAATGGGGAATGTTCACATTTCACCCCTGCTGAACTCCAGGCCCCAACAGGAGGGTCAGTTCTACCCCCCCCCCCCCCCCCCCGGTCAGCAGGCCTTTACATGCATTGTATGTGATTTGTGTCCAATGGGAAATGTTCACGTTTTGCCCCTGCTGAACTAATAGGGCCCAGGCCCTGTACAGGAGGGATATTTCTACCCTCCTATCTGCTTCCCTGTGCCTGCTCTTAAACGTACATTGGATCCAACGGGAAATGTTCACATCCCCCCCCCCCTGAACTAATAGGGCCCAGGCCCTGTATAGGAGGGCCAGTTCTACCGAAGTACCCCCCCCTCCCCATCTGCTTCCCTGTACATGCTCCTGTATGTGGATTGGGTCCAATGGGAAATGTTCACATTTTGCCCCTTGCCCCTGCTGAACTGATAGGGCCCAGGCCCTGTACAGGAGGGCCATTTCTATCTACTACTTATACATACATTGGATCTAACGGAAAAATGTTCACACCCCCCCCCCCCGAACTAATATGGCCCAGGCCCTGTATAGGAGGGCCAGCTATACCGGAGCCCCTACCCCCCCCCCCCCCGCCATCTGCTTCCCTGTACATGCTCCTGTATGTGGATTGGGTCCATTGGGAAATGTTCACATTTTTGCCCCTGCTGAACTGATAGGGCTCCGTACA
Organism: Lithobates sylvaticus; assembly: GCA_028564925.1. Taxonomy (NCBI): domain Eukaryota; kingdom Metazoa; phylum Chordata; class Amphibia; order Anura; family Ranidae; genus Lithobates; species Lithobates sylvaticus. Next base: position 599,839,092 of record CM053029.1, on the reverse strand, counting down.
GGAGGGCCATTTCTACCCCCTCTCATCCGTAGCCTTGTACATGCTCTTGTATGTCACATTTTGCCACTGTGTGATAAATGTAGACACTATAGAGTTTTGAATCTATGCAACAGTGAGAAGACTATCGTACATAGTAGGAAGCTGAAGACATCCCTTCTTTAAAAATGTGAATACGTTTTAGTGAGCACAAGAAGTATTGTGGAATCACATACAGTATGTAGCGCTGACATACTTTTACCTATTAATGTGTGTTTACATGCTTTAATACAAAAGTCTATACACATTGCTATGGTTCAGTATTTGGAGCCATCTAGTGACCAAATACTGGTAATGCACTTGTATATTATTATCTCTGAACAAGCCAGAAGACTAAGACAGGAAATGACTGTTGTTTTGATCAGAAGGTTGACCCCTTTTACCCAGGAGGCTCCGTGACCTACCCATGAACACTCTTTCAAGCAGTGCATGCTGGGTAGGAGATAAAAGGAACCCGAGCGGCCATTTTAGGTCTCTTGGGATCTCGTGGCCTGCCTGTGAGGATCTGTGCGGAGGCTCCCCGGAGACAGCAGCTCACTTGCATTGCGGAGCGCAACCCTGCTTGCTTGCAAAAGTGACCTGACGGTGCCTGAGAGACAGTGACCGGATTGAAGATCCAGAGACACTCATCCGAGCATCAGAAGATTGGGTTCATCCAGCGGAACGGAGTGACTTGCCCAGCTGACAGAGAAGCAAGCTACAGTCACCGGACCAAAGTTGCTACACGGAGCACCGATCCAGTTGGTGAGCGGGTCACGGCCCACCGTTTGTTAACTTACGCACACAGTTAGACTCACGCACAGGCCTCACTGGAACTTGTAGTTCCACGGAGAAAGTAACAGAGCAACTGATACCGAGCAGGCTTGAGGCCTATCTACTCTGTCACCTCAAGCATTGTAATATAGTTGTTGGAGCCACACCAGGAGCATTTTCACTTCAATTTAACTTATCATAAACTGTGGATTACAAACCATAAGGAGTTACCCTAGCTAGCGAAGAAGATCACGGACTAAGTACTTTAAGTGAGATCTCACGTATAGCTTTAAAAGTAGGGGGAGCTCCCAGGTATAAATATATATTGTTTGTAATTGTTGTGTTGAAATTCATTGTACTGTCGTCATATGTTGGGATGACAGCACAATTACTGTAATCACCCTTTGAAGTATATTCAGTAAAATATATTTGGTTAAGTATCCAGTTGTGTGGAGTTTTGTTTTCTCCCAGCAGGTGGAGCCAGTGAGCCCTGAGGATACAACACAGGTATATTGCATTACATGATATTGTACTGTATTGTATTGCACCACAGCTGTGTCAAGGGGACTGAGTCAATTCAGGGGGGTTCCTTAGCAGATTGCAGGCCCGAATCAAAAATTCAGCAGCTCCTTCGGGGGTAAGTGCTACAAGTATAACCAGACAAGATAGGTAGGAGTATAGAGTTTATTATTTTACTATCTTAAAATATGCCAAAGAGTTGGAAAAGCATAGTTATATGTGTTCATTCACTCCTTGATTACTACAACTTCTTCTTTCTGTATTATTTTAGGGGCATGTCTCATAACCTGAGTTGGGGTTTCCAGGACCTGCCAGTGGTCACACCTCCATCTGAGGGATTCCAGGTTCTTGGTGCATCGCTCATAGCAAACCTCTCGACGTTCTTGACAGCCTGCTCTGAGCACCTCCTCCCTGCGCTGAAAAGCACATGCAAGGTTATCCCTGACTCCATAAGTGGTGGCTTGCAGTCGCTATGTTTGCAACTAACGTCTGCGCCTCTGACAGCGCTAAAGGACAACCAGCTCTGCATGTCTTTCTTCACCCAGTTGTCTGACCTGACCGGTCAATGTAGCACCAGGGCAGTCAGATCGACGGCTATAGGTTGCAACTACTCAGCATGGTACACTTCAGGAGCATCTCCTGATGTTGTGTCTACATGTAGCGTAAATGACCAGCAAAATTTCATTCGCTCAGTCTGTGGGAACCAGATTCTTCTCAATCAGTTAACAGCCCAGCCAGACAACAACTGGTTAGAAGGATTCTGCGCACACTACACTGAGAACATGTGTCACTATGTGTCCTGGGTGGGCGCTACAGTCTCTGACTTTTCTGTTCTCTATTGCTGGCTGTATGACCAGGACCAGTTTACGCTTTATCTCTGTGAAAACCCAAATCTCTTGTATCAGCTCCAGGAGGATCCAAACAACCAATGGCTCGATCCATCCTGCCCAACTGTTTCCCCAACTGAAACAGTCACATCTTCCGTCCCACTGCAACCCTGCAACTATGACCAGTGGCAGCTAGACAGCCTAGACCCATCCATTGTCACTTTCTGTGCCTTGAATGACGAGACTGCTTTTGAACACTATGTTTGCCTATCTCTTGAGGTTCCTCAACAATTGATCATTTATGAGTCCAACCCCTGGATTGAAGAGCTCTGTTATAATTTCACAACTCAACAACTCTGTAACTACTCAACGTGGTTAAAAAGGGACACCAACAACCATTCGGAGTTAGCCACGCCTTCATCTGTGGTCTTCAGGTGCAGCCAGGTAGATGAGAACCAGTTCCTATCCTCTGTATGTAGAAACTTTAGACTGCTCATAACTCTGACCAAGGATGTAAACAACAGTTGGGTGGTGCAATCGTGCTCTCTGCACCTGTGTAACTATACAACATGGAACTTGAGTACACTTGATGCTGCCCTTGTGGGCTTCTGCTGGAAGTTTGACCGGAAGCAGCTAGAACTTTATCTTTGCAGCAACCAAAATATCACCCAGTGGATCAATGTGTACATACCTTCAAATCTAGCATGTGCGTGGAATAATGCAAACGCAACACTTTGTAGTTACAACCTTTCCAGTTGGGCTGCTCTTCACTCGCCCATGGTGTCAGCCTGCCCGGCTCAAGATGCATTGAACTTTACTCAATTTATTTGTGGGAATTCCACACTTGTGAACCAACTCTCCAACGTACCTGAAAACAGCTGGATCCCAATGTTTTGTAATGGAAAGCTCATTTACAGCATAGCCAACTGTATGGAGTATGTCTTCAATTTTCTTTCTTCATCTTGTATAAATTGTAACGAGACAGGACAAGATCAGATAGTACGTTCCATCTGTAATCATCAAAGTCTACTCCAGGTATTGGACGTATTCTGGAACTCAACAGTTCTTAACAAGTTCATCCTATGGCATTTTTGTAACTACTCCTCCTGGGCATTAGTGGATCCACCGGCCTTTTTGGTGTCATACTGTTGGAATTTCGACAGTGATAACTTCACTGCCCAGGTGTGCACCTGGTCAGATATGCTTTCTAAGTTGGCCAATGACTCGGCAACCTCATGGGTTGTCAGCACATGTTCTGTCTCCAATACAGTCAATGAGTCTGCTGCATGCCTATCAGATGACGATAAAAAGAAGCTCCAGTGGAATTGCAGTGCTGATCTGAGCTCAGTATGTCCAGGAGAAGGACTGACATTGCTAAGTTTTCTTCCTCTCAGTGCCTGCTACCTACAAAATGCAGGCATGGCGCCAACACTCAACTTCTCAGAACTTTACATGCAAGCTGTGGACACCACTGTGATTCTTCTGCTCCTCCTAGAAGACATGCAAATCCTGTCTTTGTCTGGCAGATATATGGTCCAAGCTCAGGCTTGGAGTTCTGCACTGAATTTCATGTCCCAGGAAGGATGGTACAGTGACCAGAGGAGAGAGTTACTCCTGAAATTTGGGGTGTGTTCTTCTCTTTGGCATATAGGTGAAATGCTTAGTCTTTTGTGACATAACTGTTTTGATTGGCAGGTAAAGACTAAAACAGATCGTTAACCACTTCACAGCCGTGCTATAGCCAGAATACGGCTACAGCACGGGCTTCCAGTTCTGGGAGGGTGTCCACGGGTGTTCTTCCAGAACCCTGCCTCCTGTGTGCACCCTGGGGCAGTGGCGGCTGGTGGTGGCGGCTGGTGCTCAAAATTTTTTGGGGGGCGCAAACAAACAGCCTCACTGTGCCATCAAACGCTGCCACTGTGCCCATTAAATGCTGCCACTGTGCCCATCAAACGCTGCCACTGTGCCCCTCAAACGCTGCCAGAGTGCCCCTTCAAGTGCTGCCAGAGTGCCCCTTCAAGTGCTGCCAGAGTGCCCCTCAAGTGCTGCCAGAGTGCCCCTTCAAGTGCTGCCAGAGTGCCCCTTCAAGTGCTGCCAGAGTGCCCCTCCAAGTGCTGCCAGAGTGCCCCTTTAAGTGCTGCCAGAGTGCCCCTTTAAGTGCTGCCAGAGTGCCCATTTAAGTGCTGCCAGAGTGCCCCTCCCAGTGCTGCCAGAGTGCCCCTCCAAGTGCTGCCAGAGTGCCCCTCCAAGTGCTGCCAGAGTGCCCCTTTAAGTGCTGCCAGAGTGCCCCTTTAAGTGCTGCCAGAGTGCCCCTCCAAGTGCTGCCAGAGTGCCCCTCAAGTGCTGCCAGAGTGCCCCTTTAAGTGCTGCCAGAGTGCCCCTTTAAGTGCCCCTCCAAGTGCTGCCACTGTGCCCCCTGCCTGCCCTCTGCACTTACCTTGTCTCGATGTGCAGCTGGTGACGGCGTCAGGCGGCGAGCGGTGTCTCATCGTCCGAGGTCTTCTTCTCCCGCGCTCCTCCTGTCTTCTGCTATCGTCCGTCCGAGGTCTTCTTCTCCCGCGCCTGTCTTTTGCTATGATTGGACGCCTAGCGTCCAATCACAGCGCCTGTGACTTCAGCCAATCAGGTTACAGGTAACAGACCTGGCAACCTGATTGGCTGAGAGGCGGGTCTGTGTTAGGGAAGCGATGTATTCGCTTCTCTAACACAATACTGTGTAATCAGCGAACGCACAGCCGTGCACACGCTGTTTACACTTAGGGAAGCCTATTAGAGCACACCGCTCTAATAGGGTCCCCTATTAGAGCTTACAGCTCTAATAGGGCGCTTCCAGCAACACCCCCCCCCCCCACTGTAATTCAGATGCCGGCTCCCGATCAGGGGCCGGACACCTGAATAGGGGCGGCAGCGGTGACAATAGATAGATTCATGCAATGCATGAATCTATCTATTGGTGATAGAGCGGTGCATACTGCACTGTGCCCGGCGACCTTTTTTAAAGGGACACGTTTAAATAATTTTTTTTTTTTTTTTGAACTTTTTTTTTTTTTTTTTTTTTATTTTTTTTATTTTTTTTTAACTGCAAGGAGGGGGGCGGGGGGGGGGGGGCGCCCCCTATGGACGGGCCGCCACTGGCTGGGGCCTTTGGAAACAGCTGATCACAGATCGCAGTAAAGGGCCAATTACAGCAGCCATTTGTGTCCAATCAGGGCTGATCACATGTAAACAGACTTGCTGGTTATTGACAGTCCTTTCCTCATACACTGTATCTGTGTGAGGAAAGGATTGCCGATAAGTGGCAAGGCTGTCAGCACATTTCTTACACTGATAATCAGGGCATTAATCATAAGTGCCCATCAGTGCAGTCTCATCAGTGCCCATCAGTGCAGTCTCATCAGTGCCCATCAGTGCAGCCCCATCAGTGCCCTTCAGTGCAGCCCCATCAGTGCCCTTCAGTGCAGCCCCATCAGTGCCCATCAGTGCAGCCTCATCAGTGCAACCTCATCAGTTCTCATCAGTGCAGCCTCATCAGTGCAACCTCATCAGTGCCCATCAGTGCAACCTCATCAGTGCCCATCAGTGCAGCCCCAGCAGTGCCCATCAGTGCAGCCTCATCAGTGCCCAACAGTGCAGCCTCATCAGTGCCCATCAGTGCAGTCTCAGCAGTGTCCATTAGTACAGCCTTATCAGTGCACATTAGTGCAGCTTAATCAGTGCCCAATAGTGTAGCCTTATCAGTGCACATCAGTGCAGCCTCTTCAGTGCCCATCAGTGCAGCCTCATCAGTGCAGTCTCAGCAGTGTCCATTAGTGTAGCCTCATCAGTGTCCAATAGTGCAGCCTCATCAGTGCCCATCAGTGCAGCTTCATCAGTGCAGCCTCATCAGTGCTAACTATCAGTGCTCATCAGTGCAGACTCATCAGTGCACATCAGTGCAGCCTCATCAGTTCCCAACAGTGCAGCCTTATCAGTGCCCACCAGTGCAGTCTCAGCAGTGTCCAGTAGTGCAGCCTCATCAGTGCACATTAGTGCCCATTGGTGCAGCCTTATCAGTGTACATCAGTGCACATCAGTGAAGAAAAAAAAATACTTATTTATATAATACTTATACCAGTACTGTTATACTTTATAACAGTAACTAAGAAAAACTTTTATTTTTAAAAAATGTCAGTCTTTTTTTGTTTGTTTAGCAAACAATAAAAAACCCAGTGGTGATTAAATATCACCAAATGCTAAACATTTCATATGTGTACAGTGTAGCATGACGGCGCAATTGTCATTCAAAGTGTGACAGCGCTGAAATCTGAAAATTGGCCTGGGCAGGAAGGGGGTGAAAGTGCCCGGTATTGAAGTGATTAAGGATAACATAAATATAATTCACTTTAGATATGTAGGATACAACACAGTGCAACCTTACAGTATAGTGCAACCGAATAACATCTCAGCAATAACATGATATTTAGATCAAAAGAGTTTTCAATCAAACGTGTGCAATCTATGTGCCAGGGTAGCCCAGAGTCCCCAAACCATTTCCGGAGCTCCCAGTTTGCTAGACATTACAATGTTATATTTGGAGAGGACATTTTGAATGAGATCCGTTTGGGGGGGGGGGGGGGGGGGGGGGGGCAATTACAGAATCTGATCCCCTGTGTATCTCTCCCTGTAGCAGCTGAAAGCTCCCCCTCTCCCTCCTGCTGGCTTTCAGCTGCTACAGGGAGAGATACACAGGGGATCAGTTTCCTTAATTGCCTCCCCCCACCAATCCCAGGCACCCCCTGAGTGCCCCCCCTTCTCCCCGGAAACGCTTCCAGCTTCCCTCCCCTTCTGCCGGCTGCTGTGGGCACACAGGTGAGGAATCTTCAGAATGTAGAGTGGAGGAAGGGACCAGTAAATATGTCTTATTTACTGGTCCCTTCCTTTTGTGAATGAACACAATGAGTGATTGGTACTGATCACTTCCTGTATTAATTCCAGGGTGGATTTGATTTAAATCAAGTCGATTTTAAATCACGATTCAAATCACTAGTAAAAAGACTTGATTAAAAAAAAAAAAGAAATTTAAACTTTGTTTTTTAAAGAGCGACTGTCATCTCTGTCCTCCTCTGACCCGCTGTTGACTCACCGACAGTTCCATTCACTTTATTGGGACGGCTGGTGATGCGGCAATGAAACAACAGGGTGAGGGACGTGGCGGCAGCAGGTGAGTGGATGTCCGTAAACAGGCGCTGCCATGATGGATCTGAAATGACAGGTGCTCTTTAAATCTAAGGACTTATTCTTATTCTTATACTGCCCTATACTACCCAAACTTTCACCTATACCACCCTATGCTACCCAAACTTTCACCTATACTGCTCTATACTATGCAAACCTTCACCTATACCGCCCTATACTATCCAAACCTTCACCTATACCAACCTATACTATCCAAACCTTCACCTATACCAACCTATACTACCCAAACCTTCACCTATACCGCCCTATACTACCCAAACCTTCACCTATACCGCCCTATACTATCCAAACCTTCACCTATACCAACCTATACTATCCAAACCTTCACCTATACTGCTCTATACTATCCAAACCTTCACCTATACCAACCTATACTACCCAAACCTTCACCTATACCGCCCTATACTACCCAAACCTTCACCTATACTGCTCTATACTATCCAAACCTTCACCTATACTGCCCTATACTACCCAAACCTTCACCTATACCGCCCTATACTACCCAAACCTTCACCTATACCAACCTATACTATCCAAACCTTCACCTATACTGCCCTATACTATCCAAACCTTCACCTATACCAACCTATACTACCCAAACCTTCACCTATACCGCCCTATACTACCCAAACCTTCACCTATACCAACCTATACTATCCAAACCTTCGCCTATACTGCTCTATACTATCCAAACCTTCACCTATACCAACCTATACTATCCAAACCTTCACCTATACTGCCCTATACTATCCAAACCTTCACCTATAATGCCCTATTACTATCCAAACCTTCCCCTATAATACCCTATACTATCCAATCCTTCACCTATACCGCCCTATACTATTCAAACCTTCACCTATACCACCCTATATTATCCAAACCTTCACCTATACTGCCCTATACTATCCAAACCTTCACCTATACCGCCCTATACTATCCAAACCTTTACTTATACCGCCCTATACTATCCAAACCTTCACCTATACTGCTCTATACTATACAAACCTTCACCTATACCGCCCTATACTATCCAAACCTTCACCTATACTGCCCTATACTATCCAAACCTTCACCTATACTGCCCTATACTATCCAAACCTTCACCTATACTGCCCTATACTATCCAAACCTTCACCTATAATGCCCTATACTATCCAAACCTTCACCTATACCACCCTATACTATCCAAACCTTCACCTATACTGCCCTATACTATCCAAACCTTCACCTATACCACCCTAAAACTACCCAAACTTTCACCTATACTGCTCTATACTATCCATCACTTCACCTATACCGCCCTATACTATCCAAACCTTCACCTATATCGCCCTATACCAGGGGTGTCCAAACTTTTTTCAAAGAGGGCCAGATTTCATGAAGTGAACATGCGTGAGGGCCGACCATTTTTTGATCCATTAAAATTAAATGCAAATTAAATATTTTATGCAAAGTTTATTGCAAACGGCATATTATTAATTTCATAACATTGATGACAACATATGATGATATAATATATATATATATATATATACATACATTATATATCTTCCCTTCTCCGCTCAGGGTAACGATGAGCTCAGGCGTGTTATGTTTAAAAAAATATCTAAGTCTCTCCATCCCTTCACCTATACTGCCCTATACTATCCAAACCTTCACCTATACTGCCCTATACTATCCAAACCTTCACCTATACTGCCCTATTGCTATCCAAACCTTCACCTATACTGCCCTATTGCTATCCAAACCTTCACCTATACCACCCTATACTATACAAACCATCATCTATAGCGCCATATTACTATCCGAACCTTCACCTATAATGCCCTATACTACCTGCCACTATACTTCCCTATACCATCCAAATCTGACACTATACATTACTAAACCCTATACTGTGCCCTCCTGCCTCCTCCATACTGTGTACAGTTATACATAAATACAGGCCGCTAAATGGCTGGGAGATGCATTTAATGGGGGGGGGGGGGGGGGGGGGCAGTGTGTACAGGGAAAAAGAGTCAGTGTATACAGGTGGTCAGTGTATGAGGGGGGCTCCTAGCACAAATCCCCTTCACCAATCCCCCCCTCCCAACACAAATCCCCCCAAATCACCACTCCTAGCACACCTCCCCAAATTTCCCCTCCTAGAATAATTCTTACCCCCTGCCACCCCCCCCCCCCCCCCCTAAATTCCCCCTCCCAACACAAATCCCCCCATCTCCTCGTGGTGCCCCCCCCCCCCCACCTCACATGATACCACAGTGCCCAGGGCAGCCTCCCTTCCTGCCCACCCCCTGGTGCTAATTCATTGTATACTTGTTTAGGGGAAATGTAGCCTGTAAATTCTATGTTATCCTTTTGTGTAACAATGTCTCTTTTTACAGAATACTCTGCTATTACTGGCCGGAGAGAACATAACGTCAGAGTCCTGGATCTTGATCGAGGTATGTGTCAGACATGTGCACTCCCGAAAAATTTGCTAGTTTTCCGTCAGAAAGTTAAAAAAAATCAAAAATTCGGAAAAAATCTGAAATTCGAAAAAAAAATGTAATTTGAAAATTGGAAAAAAAAAAATCGGAAATTCAGAAATGTGAAAAAAATATGAAATTCAAAAAAAATTTGAAATTCTGAAATTCGTAAAACTCTAAAATCAAAAATAATAACTAACTAATAATAACTTAGCAATTACTATTATATGTATTGGAATTTCCTTTCAAATTTGTCTGTTAGTGAATAGATATGAATTTATCCGAAGCTACGATATATCCGAAAATAACGAATGCCCCATCTAAACAAATGGAATGGAACAAATTAATAATAAATAATATTTAATAATTATTATTGTATTTTATTATTATTAATTTGTTATGTTCCATTAGTTTAGATACGGCATTCGTTACATTCGCTAACAGCCAAATATTGAAAGGAGATTCCAATACCTAGAATTTAGTAATAGTTAGGTTATTATCAGTTAGTTATTATTTCAGGTTTTCAAATTTCTGAATTTACGATTTTCTTCGAATTTGCAATTTTTTTTCTAATTTCTGATTTTTTTTTTTCTAATTTCCGAATTTTCGATTGTTTTCAAATTTCTGAATTTCCAATTTTTTTCACATTTCCGACTTTCTCGAATTTATGAATTTCCAATTTTTTACAAATTTCAGATTTTTTACGAATTTCAGATTTTTTACGAATTTCAGATTTTTTACGAATTTCAGATTTTTTTCAAATTTCCAAATCTCAGATTTTTTTTCAAATTTCTGAATTTTAGATTTTTTTTTCTAATTTCAGATTTTTTACGAATTTCCAATTTTTTTCGAATTTCCAATTTTTCTTGAATTTCATTTTTTTTTTTTTTAGAATTTCAGATTTTTTTACGAAATTTCCAAAATAACGAATTTCTGGTATGTGTTAATGTCCTATATATTGGTACCTACCTATATAGATGTATATAATGATATGTGTAACATACAGCATGATTCTTCTCCAATAGGAATTATTTAACCTGACTCTGCCAGATTTGCAGACCGTCATCTCTGCCCTTCAGCCCGGTGTTGCCAAAATTTTCCTCAGCATCCTGCATCAGAACTGGACCTCTTTACAGGTACCTATACCACTTCCTAGGGCTGCTGTTAGCGGGGTACAGCCTACCTCCCCCGAAAATATCAAAACAATATTTTCCCAAAAAATACACTAAAATGATTATTAGACACAAACATAACATCACGTACAAAATTCCTGCTAAATCTAACAGATTAAACTGTGTATATATATATATATATATATATATATATATATATATATATATATATATATATATATATATATATATATATTTTTTTTTTTTTTATAACACCCTAGAGAATAAAATGGCGGTCCTTACAATACATGCTGTCACACCGTATTTGCGCAGCATTCTTACAAGCGCACTTTTTTTGGAAAAAATTCACTCTTTTTACTTAAAAAAATAAGACAACAGTAATGTTTGCCCAATTTTTTTTTATATTGCAAAAGATAATGTTACGCCGAGTAAATTGATACCCAACATGTCACGCTTCAAAATTGCGCCCGCTCGTGGAATGGCGACAAACTTTTACCCTTAAAAATCTCCATAGGCGACGTTTAAAAATTTCTACAGGTTGCATGTTTTGAGTTACAGAGGAGGTCTAGGGCTAGAATTATTGCTCTCGCTCTACCGATCACGGCGATACCTCACATGTGTGGTTTGAACACCATTTTCATATGCGGGCGTGACTTGCGTATGCGTTCGCTTCTGCGCGCAAGCTCAGCGGGACGGGCGCTTTACATTTTTATTTTTTTATTTATTTTACTTTTTATTTTTTTATTTTTACACTGTCCTTTTGGACACAGCACACAGCGGGGGGGGGGGGGGGGGGGGGGGGGGAGCAGGACACAGCACACAGCAGGGGGGAGCAGGACACAGCACACAGCAGGGGGGGAGCAGGACACAGCACACAGTGGGGGGGGGAGCAGGACACAGCACACAGTGGGGGGGGGGCAGGACACAGCACACAGCGGGGGGGAACAGGACACAGCACACAGCGGGGGGGGAACAGGACACAGCACACAGCAGGGGGAGCAGGACACAGCACACAGCAGGGGGGGGCAGGACACAGCACACAGCAGGGGGGGCAGGACACAGCACACAGCAGGGGGGGGGCAGGACAAGGGGGGGGCACACAGCACACAGCAGGGGGGGCAGGACACAGCACAGCGGGGGGGAGCAGGACACAGCCCACAGCAGGGGGGGCAGGACACAGCACACAGCAGGGGGAGCAGGACACAGGGGGGGGCAGGGGGGGGGGCAGCAGGACACGGCACACAGCAGGGGGGGATCAGGACACAGCACACAGCGGGGGGAGTAAGACACAGCACACAGCAGGGGGGAGGACACAGCACACAGCAGGGGGGGGGACACAGCACACAGCAGGGGGGGGAAGGGGCAGGGGGCAGGGACACAGCACACAGCAAGGGGGGAGCAGGACACAGCACACAGCAGGGGGGGAGCAGGACACAGCACACAGCAGGGGGGGATCAGGACACAGCACACAGCGGGGGGAGTAAGACACAGCACACAGCAGGGGGGGGGGCAGGACACAGCACACAGCAGGGGGCAGAAGCAGGACACAGCACACAGCAAGGGGGGAGCAGGACACAGCACACAGCAGGGGGGGGGACACAGCACACAGCAGGGGGGAGGACACAGCACACAGCAGGGGGGGAGCAGGACACAGCACACAGCAGGGGGGAGCAGGACACAGCACACAGCAGGGGGGGGAGCAGGACACAGCACACAGCAGGGGGGGAGCAGGACACAGCACACAGCAGGAGGGAGCAGGACACAGCACACAGCAGGGGGGAGCAGGACACAGCACACAGCAGGGGGGAGCAGGACACAGCACACAGCAGGGGGGAGGACACAGCACACAGCAGGGGGAGCAGGACACAGCACACAGCAGGAGGGAGCAGGACACAGCACACAGCAGCTGAGCAGCGAGTGCACTACTGGGGGGAAACAGCAGGGGCACCGGATGGATCTGGGCTGGTCCGGCCCTCAGAGTTTCCTGAATTATCTATGCAAGGTGATGCGGCATGCGCTTTTCAACAGCGGCACGTTGTAAAACCTAAGGTGACAGGGAGGCTGCTTGGAGCATGGGCGGAGATCGCTATAGCGACGCTTGCAACCCCTCAAGCTCCACCCCATAAGCCAATCACTGACTGTAAAAAAATGGCAGCTGCAGCCATGAGCTTGTTTTAACCACTTCAGGTCCAGGACATTTTAAAACATCCTAAGGGCATGAAGTGGTTATTCAGACGGCGAATGACAACCCGGATGGTGTATTTTGCCGGTAGGCCTCATTCACACGTCTACGCCGTCCTAATATTTATTCTCCACCTGTTTTACAGGTATCCGAGGATTATTTTTCCATGATTGCCACCACACTGCTGACTGTCCAGGTGACGTCGGACCCGCTCCTCTTTACTGACATTGTTCCATTTTTACAATTCCTGGACCCGGATGAGATCATAGAATATCTTCCTCCACTCCAAGATGACAAGGACGTGTATGTACATCAATATGAGAAGGTTGTAGGCTTAGCAGAGAGCACACATATAAAGAGAAGGGGAATTTAATATTTCATGCCGCATCCTATAGTACAGAAAAACAAAAGGGGGATCCCCTAAGGGTTTGGACTTTTAAGGCATGTAGGATATATAACCCCAGATATAGTATAAGATGATGTATATTTAAGAAAAAACGTTTTATTGCAAAAATTATACACAAGGGAATTTGACAAAATAACAGTATAAAAGCTTTTTGAAATATTCGAACAACAATTCATTCATAGAATACAGTATATAAGTATATGTTGTGTAGGCGTTGACTCACACCTGACGCGTTTCGGAGGTTTTTTACAACTTTCCTCCTTCTTCAGAGGTAGGAGCACAACATTTCTAATATCTAGGAGATATTATAATAAAACAATTTGTCAAAAAAATGAGCCTTGATGTATATATAATGATGCTTCTAACATCAGAACACAGAACAATTTTTTACATAGAGATATACACATAGGGAGAAGTATTCACATACCGTTTACAGGAATATTTCAATGTAGTTAAAAACAGTGGCTGGGAGGAGGAGCTTCTTTGCCTAGGCTTCTTCAGATGGCATAGTTTAATCAAGAATTGGTGTCCATATATTAGATATGACGACTCATAGAGATTTTATCGTATGTCTAAGATTTATTGAAATCCCAGGACTAATTGCAAGTGTCTTGGCGCAATAGCAGTAGGGGGCGTCTGTGAAACACACTGGGGCCGGGTATGGAAGCCCTGGTAAATCAAAACATGTATAAGTAATGGTACATAAAGAAATGTGGTATATGAGTGCATAAATAGAGTGAAAAGTGTCACTCTACACATGCTAAATATATTTGTTCTCACAGACCTGTATTATGGATCTGTGAACGTATCTTCGTCAACTTGCACTGATGGTTGGGTGTCATTAAACATTCAATAACTCTAGGGAGAAAATCAATCAAAGATGTCCAGATAAAAGAATCGTAGTCACCAATGAGTGTCCCTCCCAGATGATCCCCACATATAAATCCCTATAGTGTTAGGAGTGTAACTGGGAAGTATGGGTATAATGTGGCTATGGTCGTATATATATAAATATTATTAAGCCCATTGTATATGCATTAATCTATATTGTTTATTGTGGGAACAGTTCTCATTATCTCTATGTTTCCACTTGAGACTGTTTAATTAGCTTGTTTATAGTTGTATATAGCAGTAATTTCCCATACAATCCCCAGTTTAAAAGCAGACATGTAGTGTCTTAAATATAATGTCAGTCTAATAAAGACTGCAGTGCTTGATGGAGTGTATGTGTGTTAGAGAAAATCCCACCCAAAGATCAAGTTAAACATGTCATGTAGTCAATTAGAATTAGATTGCCAGATTTTTTCTTTACCTTTAGGCTGTTTGTGATCCGACTCGGGTAAATACATCAATTCCGTCCAAATACTCTAGTAGTGCTTTATCCTTGATCTCTGCACTGTATGAATAAAATATAGGACATTAAGCAAAACGATCTCTGCATTGTATGAATAAAATACAGGACATTAAGCAAAATATCTAGCCATAGGTATGTGTACTATCACTGTTCAAGAATATTGGAAGTACCCTGTATATTTATCATTTAGTTCTCTTTCTCCTATACAATAGAGGTATCTATGATGATTTTCTATATATACTCTCTGTATGCCATACAATTTCATATATACTTCAATCTTTATGTACAATTATGTTTTCATATACAATCTGTCATGATCGATCTATGTAACCGATGTCCTTTTTCCCTTTCCGCTATGTTCCGCTCCCCCTTTAATCTGTTTTAGATTTGCTGTAAAGTGCCTGGCCGAAGGAGCTTCAAGATGTCATTTTCCCACTATTTGCATGCACCTGGCGATAGTATGAGATGTGGGATGTCCTGTGAACCGCCCGGCACGCCCAGCCGCCCGCCCATTATTCAATGGACGGAGCGGCATATGAGGAGTTCCCGGCGTCGTCCTTCGACGCCGGGACTCCATATTGCTTCACCTGACGAGCATACACTGCTCGCCGATGAAGCTTGACGTGCCGGCGGGAGCTGTGGGCGTGTCCGAGTCACTATGCGTAACCAGGGATTGGTGCGCGGGACTCGAATGCGCGCGCAGCACTCGGGGGGCCGGGCAATAGCAAGTACCTGTCACTTCCCCTCCACACGGCAATCAGCTGTACTCGTAACAGCTGATTGCAAGGCGGGGAACCTATTCAAATAGACCGCTCGTCTCACCCAGCAGACTGCAATCGCCAGTCTGAGGAGGAGACGAGCGGATCACAAACAGCCTAAAGGTAAAGAAAAAATCTGGCAATCTAATTCTAATTGACTACATGACATGTTTAACTTGATCTTTGGGTGGGATTTTCTCTAACACACATACACTCCATCAAGCACTGCAGTCTTTATTAGACTGACATTATATTTAAGACACTACATGTCTGCTTTTAAACTGGGGATTGTATGGGAAATTACTGCTATATACAACTATAAACAAGCTAATTAAACAGTCTCAAGTGGAAACATAGAGATAATGAGAACTGTTCCCACAATAAACAATATAGATTAATGCATATACAATGGGCTTAATAATATTTATATATATACGACCATAGCCACATTATACCCATACTTCCCAGTTACACTCCTAACACTATAGGGATTTATATGTGGGGATCATCTGGGAGGGACACTCATTGGTGACTACAATTCTTTTATCTGGACATCTTTGATTGATTTTCTCCCTAGAGTTATTGAATGTTTAATGACACCCAACCATCAGTGCAAGTTGACGAAGATACGTTCACAGATCCATAATACAGGTCTGTGAGAACAAATATATTTAGCATGTGTAGAGTGACACTTTTCACTCTATTTATGCACTCATATACCACATTTCTTTATGTACCATTACTTATACATGTTTTGATTTACCAGGGCTTCCATACCCGGCCCCAGTGTGTTTCACAGACGCCCCCTACTGCTATTGCGCCAAGACACTTGCAATTAGTCCTGGGATTTCAATAAATCTTAGACATACGATAAAATCTCTATGAGTCGTCATATCTAATATATGGACACCAATTCTTGATTAAACTATGCCATCTGAAGAAGCCTAGGCAAAGAAGCTCCTCCTCCCAGCCACTGTTTTTAACTACATTGAAATATTCCTGTAAACGGTATGTGAATACTTCTCCCTATGTGTATATCTCTATGTAAAAAATTGTTCTGTGTTCTGATGTTAGAAGCATCATTATATATACATCAAGGCTCATTTTTTTGACAAATTGTTTTATTATAATATCTCCTAGATATTAGAAATGTTGTGCTCCTACCTCTGAAGAAGGAGGAAAGTTGTAAAAAAAACCTCCGAAACGCGTCAGGTGTGAGTCAACGCCTACACAACATATACTTATATACTGTATTCTATGAATGAATTGTTGTTCGAATATTTCAAAAAGCTTTTATACTGTTATTTTGTCAAATTCCCTTGTGTATAATTTTTGCAATAAAACGTTTTTTCTTAAATATACATCATCTTATACTATATCTGGGGTTATATATCCTACATGCCTTAAAAGTCCAAACCCTTAGGGTACATCAATATGAAGGTTAACCTGGAATAAATCGTCCTGTATGTTTGTTTTTTGGATCATTCGAAATTCGTAAATTCCAAAAAGTCGTAAATAAGAACATTCGAAAATACGCAAATATAAAAATCTGGAAATTCGGAAATTCAAAAATTCAGAAATTCGAAAATCCAAAAATGCGAATATAAGAAAGAAAATCCAAAAATTCAAAAGAACGTAAATCCAAAAATTTGAAATAACTAACTAACTAACTAACTAACTAACTAACTAACTAACTAATAACTAACTATTAAATTATAGGTATTGGAACTTCCTTTCAAATTTGGCTGTTAGTGAACGTAACAAATACGAATTTATCCGAAGTTACGAATTATCCGAAACAACGAATCTTAACAAATGGAACGGAATTAATTATTAATAATAATATAATAATAATAATAATAATAATAAAAAGTTTTTATTATTATTATTTTTTCATTACGTTCCATTCGTTTAGATATGGCATTCGTTTTTTCGGAAAATTCGAATTCTTGGCACAGGTGCAAGGTAAATGTGGTTCAGATTTGATAAAGATTTGGTATAATGCAGAATAGACATGTGCACTGCTGAAAAATTTGTTCATTTTGGTTTCATTCGTTTTTTTTTTTTTCGTTTTTCGGGTCATTTGTAAATTTGTAAATTTGAAAATTTGTAAATTCGAAAATACGGAAATACGGAAAATCAAAAATTCCGAAATTCAAAAATGCGAAAATAAGAAAGAAAATCCGAAAATTCCAAAAAACTAACTAACTATTATATTATAGGTATTGGAATTTCCTTTCAAATTTGGCTGTTAGTCAACATAACGATTACGAATTTATCCGAAGTTACGAATTATCTGAAATAACGAATGCTGCATTGAAACAAATGGAACGGAATTAATTATTAATAATAATAATAATAATAGTAATAAAACGTTTTTAATTGTATTATTATTATTATTTATTATTATTAATTAGTTACGTTCCATTCATTTAGATACGGCATTTGTTATTTTGGATAGTTCGTAACTTCGGATAAATTTGTACATTGGTTATATTCTCTAACAGACAAAATTGAAAGGAAATTCCAAAACCTATATTTTAATAGTTAGTAATAGTTAAGTTATAACCAACAACAACCAAAACAACTACAACTGAAAACTACAACAGCTGAAAACAACTACAACAACAACTCCCGAAACAACAACAACTGAAAACAACTACAACTGAAACAACAACTATAAGAACTGAAAACAAAAACAACTGAAAATAACTACTGAATCAACAACTACAACTGAAACGACAACTACTGAAACCACAATTATAACAACTGAAAACCACAACTGAAACAACAACAACTAAAAAACAAAAACAACTGAAAACAATAACTACAACTGAATCAACAAATACAACTGAAACAACTACTGAAATAACAACAACTGAATCAACAACTATAACAACTGAAAACAACTACTGAATCAACAACTACAACTGAAACGACAACTACTGAAACCACAATTACAAAAACTGAAAACAAAAACTACAACTGATTTAACAACTACAACTGAAACAACAACTATAACAACTGAAACAACTACTGAAATAACAACAACAACAACTGAATCAACAACTATAACAACTGAAAACAACAACTGAAAACAAAAACAACTGAAAACAATAACTACAACAACTATAACAACTGAAAACAACTACTGAAAACAAAAACAACTGAAAACAATAACTACAACTGAAACAACAACAAATGAAACAACAACTATAACAACTGAAAACAACTGAAAACAACTACTGAAACAACTACTGAAATAACAATAAATACAACTGAATAAACAACTACAACTGAAACAACAACTGAAAACAACTACTGAAATAACAACAACAACAACTGAATCAACAAATATAGCAACTGAAAACAACTAGAACTGAAAACAACTATCTAAACAAAAACATCTACTGAAATAACAACAACAACAACAACAACTGAATCAACAACTGAAAACAAAAACAACTGAAAACAATAACTACAACTGAATCAACAACTATTACAACTGAAACAACAACTATAACAACTGAAAACAACTACTGAAACAACAACTACTGAAATAACAATAACTACAACTGAATCAACAACTACAGCTGAAACAACAACTACAACAACTGAAAACTACTGAAATAACAACAACTGAATCAACAACTATAACAACTGAAAACAACTACAACTGAAAACAACTACTGAAACAACAACAACTGAAAACAATAACTACAACTGAATCAACAACTACAACTGAAACAACAATAACTGAAACAACTACTATAACAACTGAAAACAACTACTGAAACAACTACTGAATTAACAACAACAACAACAACTACAACTGAAACGACAACTACTGATTTTTAGAATTTCAGAATTTACGAATATTAAAATTTACAAATTTTCGACTAATCGAATTTACAAATTTTTGAATATTAAAATTTACGCATATTTAGAAAAATTTGTTGAACAGGTTTTCGTTAGGATATTTCCGAATTAACAAATTTGTTGAAATTCAGAAGGAAACGAATTGCACATGTCTAATGCAGAATAGGGTTAGTATAAGTGCGGTATAGAGTGCTGTATGGATTGGGTATACTTGGTGTCCTTCTCTCAGTGACCCAGTCCCTGCTAGCAGTATCAGCAATGGACAAACAGCCCCCTCACTAGTCCCTGCGATGACCTCTCTCTGCAGAGAGGGGGGGCCCTCAGTCTCTCCACAGAATGCCCCTGGAGATTATTTAAAAGAAAAAGAATAATAAAAAAAAAAGAAAAAAGCTTGGGGAAGTAAAATAAATAAATAAAACAATAGCGCCTGTTAATGAAAATGTTGTAATTGTGTAAATTGTGCAATCCAGTTTATAACGACCCCGATTTCCTGTTCAGGCTTCAAGCATTGGCTCTCTCTGCTGGTTCTCTGTCTGAAGAACAAAGATTCGCCTTGGGCTTCTGGCTGCGTATGTCCACCATATTCACCAACGTGTCACAGTTAGATGAATTGTTTATCCAAAAAGTTGGAAACCTCCTCCCCCTCCTGACGCTTGATGTATTTAAACAGCTCAGCGCTCAACAGGTGAGACAACCCTATATAATTATTCATGGGAAATAAGATGCATGTGTGTGTGTGTGGGGGGGGGGGGGGGGGGGGGGGGGGCAAAGTGCAACAGTACTTCTCTGTAAAGCTCAATTCCAGACAAACAGCACAAATAAAATACATATACTGTATGTGAGCTGTTTTACCTGGATTTATATTTCTGTCCATCCAGGCCTGAGATTCACACAGCTCTGTAACACAGCGCAGCCCTATCTAGTAGGGCAGGAGACTACCTCTTTCTCTGCTGTAGTCCATCTTCAGCCAAAACAAGCTCATCTTCTGCATTTACTATCTCTGTCCAGTCATAAGCTGGGGAGGTTTTCTCTCTTCCCCTTTCTCTCCTGCTCTTCTCCTTTATTTGGAATATTTTTTTGAATGGGGGAGGGGAACAGGCACCTAGTTTTGGCAGGTACCCACTCCCACTTTGCTTGGATCGCCTAGGCCCTCCAGTCTGCATGTCCGTGTAGCACTACTCCCGTAGGAGCCACACGAATTTTGCCCAGGTCTTCCCAAACTTCAACCCCACAGCCAGGAACACAGTAGTTTTCACAGCCAGGTACACACAACACCTTTGCCAATGACCACGTTTCGCCAATGACCATGTTTCGCCAATGAACACTTTCGTCAATGACCAGTCTGGGGGATGTTTTTATTTTTTTGAGAACTTGGATAGAGATGAGGGTAGTGGTGGGATACTCCAAAATTGAGAACTATATACACTTTGGACTTACTCTTTCCTCCTGCTTAAGTAGTAGTAGTAGAACAAGTAGGGCAAAGTCCCTTCTCTTTAGTGGACAGTATCTGGACTGAGCTCTTCAGGGCCACCAGCCAGTGTCCCCTTTAAATAGACCCACAGCTGAGTATAACAAGGCACCAGAGGGGTAGCTATAGCACAAGGTCCCCAAGATCCAGAAATGTCTGTACTCACAAGGCCCAAAGACAGATGGATGCCACCTTCCAATCTTCCAAGCTATGCCCTCCAGTGATACCAGACCAATCAGTGGTGGACAGCTCCCCTCAGACAGCTTCTTCTAAGCCCCCGGGCCTCAGTATTCCTCCCCTCAGGTTGCCCACCTGAGGCCTTCTTCAGCAGCTTGTGCCTGAGAGGGCAGCGTGCCCCCCCCCCCCCAAGCTGGACTCCTCCACTCTGGGACAAGACCCAGACCTCAGTGTGCTCACAGAATAAATACAGTCTCCCAGCCCTCTTCAGAGCCTGCCTTTCTGGGATAGGCCGGAGCTGCATCCATATTCATGCTACCATCTGCATAGCTTCACACCTACTATCCAGAAACTTCTCCTGTCTCCAGGATACAGAGAAAGCCATAGGCAGAACTGGCAGCAACTGAGGTGACCTAACTAGCAGATTGCAACTTCACAGATTAGTGAGCAGAACATTATTTTTCCTGTCACACAATTACAGCCACACTGCCTACCGTGTGGCAACCAAATTACTATAAAAACTATATAAAACACAACTAAACTGTTATCTAGCTACCCTAGCACCTACCTAAGAGGGTGCTACATCCGTAACGGACATTCACAGAGAGATGTGAAAAATTAGGGAATTGCACAAAATTTAATGACAGTTGGCAACCCTGGAAGAACCCTCGAAAAAAACTGCCCCTCTTTAAACATACATATTTTATATTATGAGGTACTCTGCAAATTTCTAGTCACAAGCAACTATTGATTAATATTGAATTATTATTTTTATTATTATTATTACAATTATTATCACCACAATATAATTATTATTATTATTGATAATAATATCAGTATGAAATATATGGGTTACTAGCACATTTCCACTACAAAAGTAATAAAGACGCATATGGATGATGATGATACAATGATGATGATTAGACATGTGCAATTCGTTTAGTTCCAAATTAGTTTTTTAACAAATTTTGACAAATTTGTTAATTCTGAAATTGCAGAATTTCTGAATTTCCGAAATTTCTGAATTTCCGAAATTTCTGAATTTCCGAAATTTCAGAATTTCCGAAATTTCAGAATTTCCGAAATTTCAGAATTTCCGAAATTTCAGAATTTCCAAATTTTCGGACATTTGAAATTTCGGAAGTTTGTAAATTCGGAAGTTTGTAAATTCGGAAGTTCGGAAATTCAGAAGTGTGGAAATTCGGAAGTTCGGAAAAATTCTAAATTTCGGAAGTTCGGAAATTCAAAATTTCGGAAGTTCGGAAATTCAAAATTTCGGAAGTTCGGAAATTCTAAATTTCGGAAGTTCGGAAATTCTAAATTTCGGAAGTTCGGAAATTCTAAATTTCGGAAATTTATAAAGAAATTAAAAAATTTGAAAAGATGAAATTCGAAAATTCGGAAATTAGTAATTTCAGAAGTTTGAAAATTCGGAAATTTGGAAATTTGAAAATCCAAAAATAAGAATGAAACCCTGAAAATTCAAAAGAATGAAAATCCGAGATTTCAAAAATTCGAAAACTAGAAAATCTGAAATAACTAACTAATAACTATTAAATTATAGGTATTGGAATTTCCTTTCAAATTTGTCTGCTTGTGAACGTGTAACGAGTACGAATTTATTCGAAGTTTCGAATTATCTGAAATAACGAATGCCGTATCTAAAAGAGTAGAACGTAACCATCTAATAATAATAAATAATAATAATAAAACCTTCAGATAAATTTGTATTTGTTACGTTCACAAACAGCCAAATATTGAAAGGAAATTCCAATACCCATAATTAGTTATTATTTCAAATTTCACTGATTTTCTTTCTTTTTTTCAGATTTTCAAATTTTCAGAAATTCGGAATTCGAAAATTCAGAAATTCAGAAATTCTGAATTTTTAAATTCGGAAATTCGAAATTCAGGAATTTGAAAATTCGGAAATGTTATCGTTTTAGAATTCGGAGATACGGAAATTCAAAATTTGGAAATGTGAAAATTCAGGAATTTGGAAATTTGAACATTTCGGAAATTTGAAAATTCGGAAATTCAGAAATTTGAGAATTTTGGAAATCCGAAAACTCGAAATTCGAAAATTTGGAAATTCGAAAATCCGAATTTTAGAATTTCCGAATTTTTTGATTTTCGAATTTCCGAAAAAAGGCAAAAATACTTATGAAATGAAAACGAACACATTTTTTGTAAGTGCACATGTGTAATGATGATGATGATACAACAACGATGGTGATGATGATACAAAATTGATGATGATGATGATACAACGTTGATGATGATGATGATGATGATGATACAACAATGACATATCTCCTACTGTTGTGTCAGGCTGTGAATATCCTCCCCGTCCTCCCGGAAGATCTGTCTCCTCCATATCAGAGGACGGTGGCCTCCAGAGTGTTACGATCGTCAAACATCTCAGTGCAGGACGTGGAGCTGTAAGTTTACTAACTGATGGCAGTGACTCTTCCAGGTGGAAGGTTTCATTGACCACAATCGGACATTGTGGGGTGTGTATGGTCATGATGATGATGACCAGGTGGCTTTAGGACAATGTATGTTTATTTTATTTTTACATTGAATATAAAAGATCCCGTATAGTAGAAGTGAAATCTTCCTTGTTCTACCTAGCAACATGACAGATCTACTGCTCCCTGTCATCGGGAGCAGTGATCTCTGTTACGTTGTTGTGAGCCCATCCCCCCCACAGTTAGAATCACTCCCTAGGACACAATTAACCCCTTGATCGCCCCCTCGTGTTTTATGCCTTCCCTGCCAGTGTCATTTACACAGTAATCAATGCATTTTTATAGCACCAATCGCTGCATTAATGCCAATTGTCCCAAAACAGTGTCAAAAGTGTCCGATGTGTCCGCCATAGTGTCGCAGTCACCGCAGATCGCCGCCATTACTAGTAAAAAAAAAAATGATAATAAAAATGCCATGAATCTATCCCCTTTTTTGTAGATGCTATAACTTTTGCGCAAACCAATCAATAATCGCTTATTGCGTTTTTTTTTTTTACCAAAAATATGTAGAAGAATACGTATCGGCCTAAACTGAGAAATGAAAAAAAATATTTTTTTTATTTTTTGGGGATATTTATTATAGCAAAAAGCAAAAAATATTGCTTTTTTTTTTTTCAAAATTATCGCTCTTTTTTTGTTTATAGCGCAAAAACTAAAAACCGCAGAGGTCATCAAATACCACCAAAAGAAAGCTCCATTTGAGGGCAGTGACTGATATGAATGTATGATATTGAGTAAACTAGTATATAAACATCTGTAATAAATAAATTAGCAGTATAAGTGTGAAAATGTATAAAATAATTTGAGCACAAAACATGATTAGTCCTAATGCTTGCACTTCAAACCTCTGACTGTATTACAGTGGCGGTGCGTGCATAGAGGGCGCAGGAGCGCCGCCCCCCCTCTCCTGCACTGCTCTATCACTAATAGATAGATTCATGCATTGCATGAATCTATCTATTGTCACCGCTGCCGCCCCCTATTCAGGTGTCCGGCCCCTGATCGGGCGCCGGGCATCTGAATTACAGTGGGGGGGGGGTGTTTCTGGAAGCGCCCCTATTAGAGCTGTAAGCTCTAATAGGGGACACTATTAGAGCGGTGTGCTCTAATAGGCTTCCCTAAGTGTAAACAGCGGGCGCACGGCTGTGCGTTCGCTGATTACACAGTATTGTGTTAGGGAAGCGAATACATTGCTTCCCTAACACAGACCCGCCTCTCAGCCAATCAGGTTGCCAGGTCTGTTACCTGTCACCTGATTGGCTGAAGTCACAGGCGCTGTGATTGGACGCTAGGCGTCCAATCACCTAGCGTCCAATCACAGCAGAAGAAGACAGGAGGAGCGCAGGAGAAGACATCCGACGGAGACACCGCTCGTCGCCTGACGCCATCACCAGCTGCACACCGGGACAAGGTAAGTGCAGAGGGCAGGCAGGGGGCACAGTGGCAGCACTTGAGGGGCACAGTGGCAGCACTTAAGGGGCACAGTGGCAGAACTTGGGGCACAATGGCAGCACTTAAGGGGCAGAATGGCAGAACTTGGGGCACAATGGCAGAACTTGGGGCACAATGGCAGAACTTGGGGCACAATGGCAGCACTTGGGGCACAGTGGTAGCACTTAAGGGGCACAGTGGCAGAACTTGGGGCACAGTGGCAGAACTTGGGGCACAGTGGCAGAACTTGGGGCACAATGGCAGAACTTGGGGCACAGTGGCAGAACTTGGGGCACAGTGGCAGCACTTGGGGCACAGTGGCAGCGTTTGATGGGCACAGTGGCAGCGTTTGATGGGCACAGTGGCAGCACTTGGGGCACAGTGGCAGCGTTTAATGGGCACAGTGGCAGCGTTTAATGGGCACAGTGGCAGCGTTTGATGGCACAGTGAGGCTGTTTGTTTGCGCCCCCCCAAAAATTTTGAGCACCAGCCGCCACTGCTGTATTAAATGCATGCACTTCAGATTCCCAACCAAACTAGATGCATGCCCTTCAGAGGCAACACCTGCACTGAAGTCCCAATGTATAAACATCGAAACAGCCCCAAATTCTGTTCCCTTAAAAATGAATAAATGTATTTTTATATACAGCCTGTCATTGGCCTTCAGAAATCTTTCTTAACTGACACCACAAAGCTTCCAATTCTCCCTGTTATCTCTCACCTTGACTATTGTAACTCCATGCTTGCTGGACTTCCTCTACACAGACTATTCCCACTTCAGTCTATCATGAATGCTGCTACCAGACAACTCATCCACCTTACCAACCGCTCAGTGTCCTCCACTCCCTCCACTGGCCTCCCCTCAGTGACCTCCACCCACCTCTTCCAATCCCTCCACTGGCCTCCGCCCAGTGTCCTCCACTCCTCTCTTCCAATCCCTCCACTGGCCTCCGCCCAGTGTCCTCCACTCCTCTCTTCCAATCCCTCCACTGGCCTCCGCTCAGTGTCCTCCACCCCTCTCTTCCAATCCCTCCACTGGCCTCCACTCAGTGTCCTCCATCCATCTCTTCCAGTCCCTCCACTGGCCTCCGCTCAGTGACCTCCACCCCTCTCTGCCAATCCATCCACTGGCCTCCGCTCAGTGTCCTCCACTCACCTCTTCCAATCCCTCCACTGGCCTCCACTCAGTGTCCTCCACCCACATCTTCCAATCCCTCCACTGGCCTAGACTCAGTGTCCTCCACCCACCTCTTCCAATCCCTCCACTAGCCTCCACTCAATGTCCTCCACTCCTCTCTTCCAATCCCTCCTCTGGCCTCCGCTCAGTGTCCTTCACCCCTCTCTGCCAATCCCTCCACTGGCCTCCGCTCAGTGTTCTCCACTCACCTCTTCCAATCCCTCCACTGGCCTCCGCTCAGTGTCCTCCACCCACCTCTTCCAATCCCTCCACTGGCCTCCGCTCAGTGTCCTCCACCCACCTCTTCCAATCCCTCCACTGGCCTCCGCTCAGTGTCCTCCACCCACCTCTTCCAATCCCTCCACTGGCCTAGACTCAGTGTCCTCCACTCACCTCTTCCAATCCCTCCACTGGCCTCCGCTCAGTGTCCTCCACCCCTCTCTTTCAATCCCTCCACTGGCCTCCGTTCAGTGACCTCCACCCCTCTCTGCCAATCCCTCCACTGGCCTCCGCTCAGTGTCCTCCACCCACCTCTTCCAATCCCTCCACTGGCCTCCGCCCAGTGTCCTCCACTCCTCTCTTCCAATCCTTCCACTGGCCTCCGCTCAGTGTCCTCCACCCCTCTCTTCCAATCCCTCCACTGGCCTCCACTCAGTGTCCTCCATCCATCTCTTCCAGTCCCTCCACTGGCCTCCGCTCAGTGACCTCCACCCCTCTCTGCCAATCCATCCACTGGCTTCCGCTCAGTGTCCTCCACTCACCTCTTCCAATCCCTCCACTGGCCTCCACTCAGTGTCCTCCACCCACCTCTTCCAATCCCTCCACTGGCCTAGACTCAGTGTCCTCCACCCACCTCTTCCAATCCCTCCACTAGCCTCCACTCAATGTCCTCCACTCCTCTCTTCCAATCCCTCCACTGGCCTCCGCTCAGTGTCCTTCACCCCTCTCTGCCAATCCCTCCACTTGCCTCCGCTCAGTGTTCTCCACTCACCTCTTCCAATCCCTCCACTGGCCTCCGCTCAGTGTCCTCCACCCACCTCTTCCAATCCCTCCACTGGCCTCCGCTCAGTGTCCTCCACCCACCTCTTCCAATCCCTCCACTGGCCTAGACTCAGTGTCCTCCACTCACCTCTTCCAATCCCTCCACTGGCCTCCACTCAGTGTCCTCCACCCCTCTCTTTCAATCCCTCCACTGGCCTCCGTTCAGTGACCTCCACCCCTCTCTGCCAATCCCTCCACTGGCCTCCGCTCAGTGTCCTCCACCCACCTCTTCCAATCCCTCCACTGGCCTCCGCTCAGTGTCCTCCACTCACCTCTTCCAATCCCTCCACTGGCCTCCGCTCAGTGTCCTCAACCCCTCTCTTGAAATCCCTCCACTGGCCTCCACTCGGTGTCCTCCACCCCTCTCTTTCAATCCCTCCACTGGCCTCCGTTCAGTGACCTCCACCCCTCTCTGCCAATCCCTCCACTGGCCTCCGCTCAGTGTCCTCCACCCACCTCTTCCAATCCCTCCACTGGCCTCCGCTCAGTGTCCTCCACCCACCTCTTCCAATCCCTCCACTGGCCTAGACTCATTGTCCTCCACCCACCTCTTCCAATCCCTCCACTAGCCTCCACTCAATGTCCTCCACGCCTCTCTTCCAATCCCTCCACTGGCCTCCGCTCAGTGTCCTCCACCCACCTCTTCCAATCCCTCCACTGGCCTAGACTCAGTGTCCTCCACTCACCTCTTCCAATCCCTCCACTGGCCTCCACTCAGTGTCCTCCACCCCTCTCTTTCAATCCCTCCACTGGCCTCCGTTCAGTGACCTCCACCCCTCTCTGCCAATCCCTCCACTGGCCTCCGCTCAGTGTCCTCCACCCACCTCTTCCAATCCCTCCACTGGCCTCCGCTCAGTGTCCTCCACTCACCTCTTCCAATCCCTCCACTGGCCTCCGCTCAGTGTCCTCAACCCCTCTCTTGAAATCCCTCCACTGGCCTCCACTCGGTGTCCTCCACCCCTCTCTTTCAATCCCTCCACTGGCCTCCGTTCAGTGACCTCCACCCCTCTCTGCCAATCCCTCCACTGGCCTCCGCTCAGTGTCCTCCACCCACCTCTTCCAATCCCTCCACTGGCCTCCGCTCAGTGTCCTCCACCCACCTCTTCCAATCCCTCCACTGGCCTAGACTCATTGTCCTCCACCCACCTCTTCCAATCCCTCCACTAGCCTCCACTCAATGTCCTCCACTCCTCTCTTCCAATCCCTCCACTGGCCTCCGCTCAGTGTCCTTCACCAACCTCTTCCAATCCCTCCACTGGCCTCCGCTCAGTGACCTCCACCCCTCTCTGCCAATCCCTCCACTGGCCTCCGCTCAGTGTCCTCCACCCACCTCTTCCAATCCCTCCACTGGCCTCCACTCAGTGTCCTCCACCCACCTCTTCCAATCCCTCCACTGGCCTAGACTCAGTGTCCTCCACCCACCTCTTCCAATACCTCCACTAGCCTCCACTCAATGTCCTCCACTCCTCTCTTCCAATCCCTCCACTGGCCTCCGCTCAGTGTCCTTCACCAACCTCTTCCAATCCCTCCACTGGCCTCCGCTCAGTGACCCCCACCCCTCTCTGCCAATCCCTCCACTGGCCTCCGCTCAGTGTCCTCCACTCACCTCTTCCAATCCCTCCACTGGCCTCTGCTCAGTGTCCTCCACCCACCTCTTCCAATCCCTCCACTGGCCTAGACTCAGTGTCCTCCACCCACCTCTTCCAATCCCTCCACTAGCCTCCACACAATGTCCTCCACTCCTCTCTTCCAATCCCTCCACTGGCCTCCGCTCAGTGTCCTCCTCCACCCACCTCTTCCAATCCCTCCACTGGCCTCCACTCAGTGTCCTCCACCCACCTCTTTAAATCCCTCCACTGGCCTCCGCTCAGTGTCCTCCACCCCTCTCTTTCAATCCCTCCACTGGCCTCCGCTCAGTGTCCTCAACCCCTCTCTAGAAATCCCTCCACTGGCCTCCGCTCAGTGTCCTCCACCCCTCTCTTCCAATCCCTCCACTGGCCTCCGCTCAGTGTCCTCCACCCCTCTCTTTCAATCCCTCCACTGGCCTCTGCTCAGTGTCCTCCACCCCTCTCATTCAATCCCTCCACTGGCCTCCGCTCAGTGACCTCCACCCCTCCCTGCCAATCCCTCCACTGGCTTCCAATCACTCAATGAATAAAATTCAAATGACTATCAACAACATGAAAAGCCATTTACAACTCTGCCCCAAACAACAGCATCAACCTCATCTCAAAATATCACCCAAACCATCCTCTCTGTTCTTACCTCCTGCTCTCCTGCTCCCTCTTCACCTCCTTCCCCCATCCTTGGGACCTCCCGACCTCAATCTGTCCAGAGTCTCCCCCATCCTCTGGAACTCCCTACCCAATCTGTCCAAATATCTCCTACTCTGTCAAACTTTAGGTGATCCCTGAAACATAAAACCCACCTCCCTCTTCAGGGAAGCCTATCCCACCTCCACCCAACAACTGAACTTTTACTGTCTCCATCACCTCATCATTTACAGTTTACTTTTTGCATCCCTTGACCCTCCCTAGATTGTAATCTCTAACGAGCAGAGCCCCCTGATTCCTCTTGTACTGAATTGTATTGTAACTGTACTGTCTGCCTTATTTTGTAAAGTGCTGTGCAAACTGTTGACACTATAAAAATCCTGTATAATAATAATCATCATCATAGAGCCCATGGTCTTCTTTTTCTTGCTGCCAGGATGGGTCGCTGTGTGTGTCAGGCTGATGTACAGGACCTGGAACCTTATCAGCAGGATGTGTCTATATGTATGGCCTTGAAAAGAGCCCTCCTTCATTGTATTCAGACTGGTGACCTGTTCCCTGAGTCCCGGGTAAGCCTCGAACAAATCAGCATCAGCAAATGAGACTGAGCATGCGGAAATGATATATATATCTATACTCTATACTGCCATTGGTTCCTACGCACTGACTCTCTTCCTACGCACTGACGCTCTTCCTATGCACTGACTCTCTTCCTATGCACTGACGCTCTTCCTATGCACTGACGCTCTTCCTATGCACTGACTCTCTTCCTATGCACTGACTCTCTTCCTATGCACTGACTCTCTTCTTATGCACTGACGCTCTTCCTATGCACATACTCCCTTCCTATGCACTGACTCCCTTCCTATGGACTGACTCCCTTCCTATGCACTGACTTACTTCTTATGCACTGACTCTCTTCCTACTCACTGACTTGCTTTCTCTGCATTGACTCTCTTCCTATGCACTGACGCTCTTCCTATGCACTGACTCTCTTCCTATGCACTGACTCTCTTCCTATGCACTGACTCTCTTCCTATGCACTGACGCTCTTCCTATGCACATACTCCCTTCCTATGCACTGACTCCCTTCCTATGGACTGACTCCCTTCCTATGCACTGACTCCCTTCCTATGCACTGACGCTCTTCCTATGCACTGACTTACTTCTTATGCACTGACTCTCTTCCTACTCACTGACTTGCTTTCTCTGCATTGACTCTCTTTCTATGCACTGACGCTCTTCCTATGCACTGACGCTCTTCCTATGCACTGACTCTCTTCCTATGCACTGACTTTCTTTCTATGCAGTGACTCTCTTCCTATGCACTGACTCGCTTCCTATGCACTGACTCGCTTCCTATGCATTGACTCGCTTTCTATGCATTGACTCTCTTCCTATGCACTGACTCTTTATATGCACTGACTCTCTTCCTACTCACTGACTTGCTTTCTCTGCATTGACTCTCTTCCTATGCACTGACGCTCTTCCTATGCACTGACGCTCTTCCTATGCACTGACGCTCTTCCTATGCACTGACTCTCTTCCTATGCACTGACTCTCTTCCTATGCACTGACTTTCTTTCTATGCAGTGACTCTCTTCCTATGCACTGACTCGCTTCCTATGCATTGACTCGCTTCCTATGCATTGACTCGCTTTCTATGCATTGACTCTCTTCCTATGCACTGACTCTCTTCCTACTCACTGACTTGCTTTCTCTGCACTGACGCTCTTCCTATGCACTGACGCTCTTCCTATGCACTGACTCTCTTCCTATGCACTGACTTTCTTTCTATGCAGTGACTTTCTTCCTATGCACTGACTCGCTTCCTATGCATTGACTCGCTTCCTATGCATTGACTCGCTTTCTATGCATTGACTCTCTTCCTATGCACTGACTCTTTATATGCACTGACTCTCTTCCTACTCACTGACTTGCTTTCTCTGCATTGACGCTCTTCCTATGCACTGACGCTCTTCCTATGCACTGACGCTCTTCCTATGCACTGACTCTCTTCCTATACACTGACTCTCTTCCTATGCACTGACTCGCTTCCTATGCACTGACTCGCTTTCTATGCATTGACTCTCTTCCTATGCACTGACTTGCTTTCTATGCACTGACTCTCCTCCTATGCATTGACTCTCTTCCTATGCACTGACTCTCTTCCTACACACTGACTCTCTTCCTACACACTGACTCTCTTCCTACTCACTGACTCTCTTCCTACGCACTGACTTTCTTTCTATGCAGTGACTCTCTTCTTATGCACTGACTCTCTTCCTATTCACTGACTCTCTTCCTATGCACTGACTTTCTTTCTATGCACTGATTTTCTTTCTATGCACTGACTCTCTTCCTATGCACTGACTCTCTTCCTATGCACTGACTCTCTTCCTACGCACTGACTCTCTTCCTACTCACTGACTCTCTTCCTACGCACTGACTCTCTTCCTACGCACTGACTCTCTTCCTACGCACTGACTCTCTTCCTATGCACTGACTCTCTTCCTATTCACTGACTCTCTTCCTATTCACTGACTCTCTTCCTATGCACCGACTTTCTTTCTATGCACTGACTTTCTTTCTATGCACTGACTCTCTTCCTACGCACTGACTCTCTTCCTACGCACTGACTCTCTTCCTATGCACTGACTCTCTTCCTATTCACTGACTCTCTTCCTATTCACTGACTCTCTTCCTATGCACCGACTTTCTTTCTATGCACTGACTCTCTTCCTATGCACTGACTCTCTTCCTATGCACTGACTTTCTTTCTATGCACTGACTTTCTTCGTATGCACTGACTCTCTTCCTACGCACTGACTCTCTTCCTACGCACTGACTCTCTTCCTACGCACTGACTCTCTTCCTATGCACTGACTCTCTTCCTACTCACTGACTCTCTTCCTACTCACTGACTCTCTTCCTACTCACTGACTCTCTTCCTACTCACTGACTCTCTTCCTATGCACGGACTCTCTTCCTATGCACTGACTTTCTTATCTCTCTACAGATGATACATTTTCTAAGTGGTGATCTGCAATCGCAGGACCCTCAAACGCTCAGCTATCAGGAAATCTCCAACCTATCCACAGTGATCCCGGCTCTGAGTTACACCTTTCTGCAGGCTCTGAGCACACCGCAGTTCCTTCCGGCCTTGTCTGATCTGGGCTCAGCGAGACTGACACCTGCACAGGTATATTCCACAGGTGACCTCGCATTTGCAAATCCCCAAGATATGTAATTGTAGCGCTGCCCCCTAGAGGGGCTGCTGGATTTTGGGTCCCCCTAATCCCCTCACAGCCAGGCAACACGCATTTTCAACTCTCATTCAGAGACAAGGAATCAATCCATGGGCTTGTTTTTGTTATTTTATTGGAGATAATAACTTGGATAGGGTGTAGGGATTAGGTGATGTCCAAGTCGACTTGAAGAACAACGGTGAGGACAACTTCCTTCTCTATGCACACCACAAAAAGCGATCAAATCCTTGACTACATTCCCTTTGGAACAGCAACTTTTTTTCTGGACTTAGCAAAGGAAAGCTTCAACCCTTTTTGGCTCTGAGGGGTGTAGAGGTACTCACACCGTCCCTCGAAATCCTTCTGCTTCAGAAGAGACTACTGTTCAGGTCTCCTTCTTTCCTGGGCCTTCCATGCAAGCAAGGGTGTCTCCTAGAAGAGACTGTAGGGTAGTGGAGATCCCTCTGTCCTTCTTCCTCTGTCAGCTCCCAGTCTGGAGGGAAAGCCCCCGTCAGCTCCGGGGTCCCGTCCCAGGCTACACAACACAGGTTCCTCACTCCATTTTCCACCCAACTCCCCTGCTGGCCAGGCTCCACAATATTTGCTACACAATATATATGGGCTGACACAGCCACCCGGCCACGCCTCCTGGGGATTGCCAGATTTCCATAAATATGCAGATCAGGACCTTCTGGTCTCCACCCACTAGCTTCTAGAAACTTCTCTAAGCTTCTAGAACCAGGGAGAGGTACCAGAGGCCTGACCTGTAGAGCCCTCCAGTCTGCCCTACAGTAATCCCCCAACCAATTATCAGACTCACACAACTACCATGAGTCAGAAATACATTTTCCTACTCTAGACTGAGCACTCAGGGTGCTACACAATAGACATGTGGACTGCCGAAAAATATGTTCGTTTTCATTTTCGTTTTTTTTTTTCGAAAATTCAAAAATTCTGAATTTATAAATTCAGAATTTATAAATTCAAAAATTCAGAATTTATAAATTCAAAAATTCAGAATTTATAAATTCAAAAATTCAGAATTTATAAATTCAAAAATTCGAAATTTATAAATTCAAAAATTTGAAATTCACAAATTCAGAATTCATAAATTCAAAAATTAGAAAATTTGGAATTCGTAAATTCAAAAATTTGCAAATTCGGAATTTGAGAATTCGGAAATCCAAAAATCCGAAAATTAGAAAATTTGAAAATTCGGAATTCGAAAAATCTAAATGTAGAATATCGGAAATTCGAAAATGCAAAAATCTGAAAATTCTGAAATTTGAAAATTTGGAAATTCGAAAATCCAAAAATTATGAAATCCGAAAATAAGAGAGAAAATCTGAAAATTTGAAAGAACGAAAATCCGAAAATTCCAAATAATAGCTAACTAACTAATAATAACTAACTATTAAATTACAGGTATTGGAATTTTCTTTCAAATTTGGCTGTTGGTGAACGTAACGAATTCGAATTGACCTGAAGTTACGAATTATCTGAAATAACGAATGTTGCATCTAAACAAATGGAATGGAACGAATTAATAATAAATAATAATAATAAAACGTTTTTATTATTATTATTATTGTTATTTATTATTATTAATTTGTTACATTCCATTCATTTAGATACCGCATTCGTCATTTCAGATAATTCGTAACTTCGGGTAAATTTGTATTTGTTACCTTCACTGATTATGTTGTCGGAAAAAAAAGATCCGATCCGACCCGTGTGTGGGCTCTATTGGACTTTTTCCGTCAGAATTTCCGACGGAAAAAGTTTGAGAGCTGGATCTAAAATTTTCCGACAACAAAATCCGATCAGACTTTTTCCGATCGTGTGTAGAGTATTCCGAATGTCCGGATTTTCAAATTGCAAATTCCCTTTTTTGTCAAATTTTTTAGAATTTTTAAAATTTCAGAATATTCGGAAAAATTCGGATATTTAAAAAAAACTAATTCGGAACTAAGCGAATTGCACGTCTACTACACAATGTTCTTTATTTTTCTATTTAAGGCTGGGTTCACACTAATGCAAATTAGATGTGGGTCTCCCCGCATCCAATTCGCATGATAGTAGATTGTGACTGGCTCTCTATGGAGCCGGTTCACATATCTCCGTGGTGGCTGCGGAGCGGTTTGCACAGGGTCCTGTGCATCTTTGGCTCCATTTTTCTGTTTTGTCCCTGAAATGGAGAATAGGGATGCACCTGACCCTCTGCTGGAATTTCCGAATTTCAAACATTTCGGAATTTCCGAATTTCAAACATTTCAGAGTTTCCGACTTTCGAACATTTCTGAATTTCTAAATTTCGAAAATTGGAAATTTCAAAAATTGGAAAATTGAAATTTAGAAATTCAAAATTTCCTAAGTTAGTAAATAACGAATGCTGTATCTAATACCAATACCTATAATTTAATAGTTGGTTATTATTTCAAATTTTACAGATGCTCTTTCTTTTTTTCAGATTTTCAGATTTTTGGATTTTCAAATTTCCGAATTTTCTAATTCCGGAAATTCGGAATTTTAAAATTGTGCCATACTCTTTCCATTTTCCGATGATGGATTGAACAGAGCTCCGTCAGATGTTCAAAGCTTGGGAGATTCTTTTATAACCTAACCCTGCTTTATACTTCTCCACAACTTTATCCCTGACCTGTCTGGTGTGTTTCTTGGCCTTCAAGATGCTGTTTGTTCACTAAGGTTCTCTAACAAACCTCTGAGGGCTTCACAGAACAGCTGTAGTTATACTGAGATTAAATTACACACAGGTGGACTCTATTTACTAATTAGGTGACTTCTGAAGGAAATTGGTAGGGGTATCGGAGTAAAGGGGGCTGAATACAAATGCCCCCCCCCCCCCACTTTTTACATATTTATTTGTATCATTTATCATTTTCCTTCCACTTCACAATTATGAGCCACTTTGTGTTGGTCTATCACATAAAATCCCAATAAAATACATTTACGTTTTTGGTTGTAACATGACAGAATGTGGAAATTATCAAGGGGGGTGAATACTTTTTCAAGGCACTGTATATTATATTAACTGGAATATCATTTGTAATGAAAGCTGTATATCATTTTTTTTTTTTAATTCTCTTTCAGGCTCAGGTGTTTGTTCAGAAAATCCTAAGCAGTGGAAAGGTGAGTTTAGACCGGTTTGTGTCTGCTAGATTCAGGCCGGGTTCACACCATTGCGAATTGGAAAAGGCTTTTCCGCATCCAATTCGCAATAGCGGGAGATTTTGACCCACTCTCTATGGAGCCGGTTCATGTATCTCTGGTGCGGCTCCGGTGAGAATTTGCACAGGAGTCCTGTGCGCCTTTTTGGTCCGTTTCAGATCCAAATTCAGCCAAAAATTCGGCCTGAAATCGGACCTGAAACGGTGAACGTGGACGCACCTGCTGTGATCGGCATGCGCATTGACAAAAAAAAAATTTAGTTTTCGTTTCATTCGTTTTTTGCTTTTTTCGGATATTAGAAAATATGGAAATTTCAGAATTTCAGAATTTTTTAATTCCGAATTTCAGAATTCCAAATTTTTGGATTTCCGTAATTCGAAAATTCAGAAATTCTATAATTCAATATTTATTATTAGTTAGTTATTATTTCAGATTTTCGAGTTTTTGAATTTTCAGATTTTCATTCTTTTGAATGTTCAGATTTTCATTCTTGTTTTTGAAAGTTCAAATTTCCAAATGTTGGAATTTTCTAATTTTGAATTTTGGAATTTCATAATTTCGAATTTTCTAATTTCCAAACTTCTGAATTTTTGAATTTCCGAATTTCGAATTTCCGAATTTTGAAATTCCAAAATATCCAATTTTCCTATTTTCCAATTTCCGAAATTTTCCAATTTACGAATTTCCGAAATGTTCCAATTTCAAAATTTTCGAATTTCCGAAATTTAGAATTTTCGTATTTTCCAATTTCCGAAATTTCAAATTTGCGTATTTTCCAATTTCCGAAATTTTCCAATTTTCAAATTTCTGACACGTACGAATTTACGAAATTTACGAATTTACGAAATTTACGAATTTATGAAATTCGGAAATTGACAAATTGGGAAATTTGGAAATTAACTAATTTCCCAAAATTCGTTAAAAAAACACATTCGGAACTAAACTAATTGCACATGTCTAACATTTATTATATTGCGGCTTACCAATCATTAGATGTGATGGCTGCATTTATTTTATTCTTTTAGGCTTTCTTTCTTCTATTTTCACCAGGTGCTTTTGAGTTTTATATTGCTTTAATGTTTATTATTTTTCCTTATCAGATTTCCGA
This sequence comes from Lithobates sylvaticus, assembly GCA_028564925.1. Lineage (NCBI taxonomy): Eukaryota > Metazoa > Chordata > Amphibia > Anura > Ranidae > Lithobates > Lithobates sylvaticus. The sequence continues at coordinate 599,801,899 of CM053029.1, read as the reverse complement.
TGAGATGCTATCACACATGGGCTCCTTGGTCCTGGGGCTCAGCCCTATGTTCCTGCGACAGTTATCAGCCAATCAACTTACAGAGCTTCTCCCAGCTTTGACCAATCATTCGCGCTCGCTGAGCTATGCCCAAACACTGGCTGCCATTCAGACCTTGTGGGTATGTATGATTCTGGCATGGGCCAATCTGCCGTCATTTTAGATGACCCATAAAGCAGGTTATAAGGACCCCCTTACCATGTATATTCCTTTGTATCATAGATTTATTTCTGTCCTTACCTGCAGGAGTCATGGAACGTAACACAAGGGCTGCAGGAGCTCCGACCTCTTCTACTTTCATTGCCACTCATTTATTTGCGCCCGCGGGCCCAGGAACTGGTGTCTGACCCCAAGAGTCTGCTTGGTGTGAAATGGAATCAGCAACAGGTAAAACTACAACTGTCTGGTCAACATAAAGTGGTTGAATATACATTCTTGCTGGAACAATTAACAGCTTCAGTTTTACCCCCCCCCCCCCATGACCAGGCCATTTTTTTGCGATACGGCACTGCGTTAATTTTAAGATTTTTCGACAATTGTCGTGCGACGCTATACCCAAACAAAATCTACGTCCTTTTATTTTTTCTTGCAAATAGAGCTTTCTTTTGGTGGTATTTGATCACCTCTGCGGTTTTTATTTCTGGCGCTATAAACAAAAAAAGAGCGACAATTTTGAAAAGAAGAAAAAAAAAACTATATTTTTTACTTTTTGCTACAATATATATCCCCCAAATTAAAAAAAAAAAACAAATTTCTTCATCAGTTTAGGCCGATATGTATTCTTCTACATATTTTTTGTTAAAAAAAAAAAAAAAAAAAATGATTGGTTTGCGCAAAAGTTATAGCGACTACAAAATAGGGAATAGATTTATGGCATTTTTATATATATTTTTTATTTTTTTACTAGTAATGACACTGGCTGGGAAGGGGTTACTAGACATGTGCACAACAAAAAAATTCGTTTATTTTCGTTTCGTTTTTTTTTCGTTTTTTTCGTTTCCGTCAATTCGTAACGATTCGTACATTCGTAAGTCGTCGGTGTTCGTATTCGTAACGATTTGTACATTCGTAAGAGTTATTTTTTCGTTGATTCGTTTTTTCGTTAGTTTAATTTTCGGACGCATTCGTATTTATTCGTACATTCGTAACATTCGTAGATTCGTAATCGGAGCATAATTCATAATTTGATGTAATGTGTATGCTATTCTTACATTTTAATAATTTACGAATCGAAAAAAAAGTTACGAATGTACACATTTTTTGGTTCAATAGACACGGAAAATGACAAATCGAAAAAAAAAAAAAAAAAAGGTTACGAATTGAAAAAAAAGTTACGAATCGAAAAAAAAAAAGTTACGAATCGAAAAAAAAGTTACGAATGTACGAATTTTTTTGTTCAATTCATTCGAAGCACGTTTAGCAGCACCATTGTAAGGGACACGGAAAATTACCAATTCAACAAAAAAAAAAAGTTACGAATGTACGAATTTTTTCGTTAGTTTTCGTTTTTCGGATTTTCTTCATTAGTACATTCGTTGTTTCTAATTATTTTTTTTTCGGATTTTCGTTGTTTTTCGGATTCGTTCGATTCGAATGATTCGTTAATCGGATTCGTACGATTCGAATGATTCGTTACGATTCGTTATTCGGATTCGTACGATTCGAATGATTCGTTCATTCGTACGAAAACGAACGAACGAAAATAACGAAAAAAAAAAAAACGAAAAAAAAAACGAATTGCACATGTCTAGGGGTTACCATCTAGGGCAGTGATGGTGAACCTTGGCACCCCAGATGTTTTGGAACTACATTTCCCATGATGTCATGCACTCTGCAGTGTAGTTGAGCATCATGGGAAATATAGTTCCAAAACATCTGGGGTGCCAAGCTTCGCCATCACTGATCTAGGGTGATCAAAAGGGTTAAATGTGTGCCTAGCTACACTATATTACCAAAAGTATTGGGACGCCTGTCTTTACACGCACATGAACTTTAATGGCCTCCCAGTCTTAGTCCGTAGGGTTCAATATTGAGTTGGCCCCGCCCTTTGGAGCTATACCAGCTTCAACTCTTCTGGGAAGGCCGTCCACAAGGTTTAGGAGTGTGTCTATGGGAATTAAAGATGTGTAAACTATTTATTAGTATTTATTTCGTATTTCATGTTTACACCCATATGGGCGAAACATGTTGGGAGCTCCCTTCTATAGTGCTGTATTTTTTTTATTTTTGTACTAGTAATGACACTGGCTGGGAAGGGGTTACCATCTAGGACAGTGATGGCGAACCTTGGCACCCCGATGTTTTGGAACTACATTTCCCATGATGCTCATGCACTCATGCAGTGTAGTTGAGCATCATGGGAAATGTAGTTCCAAAACATCTTGTTGATTTGTACTTGCCAATTGTTACGTTTTAACAATTTTTTATTTTGCTCTTTAAAATAAAAAAATTCTTATATATTATAGTTGATATTATTTCAATTTATTTTGCACCTTGAAAATCCCAATCCCTCCTCTTACATCTAACATATGGTCATGTTGCCTGCAAGTAGTGATTCCTGTACTGACCCCGCCCCCCCGAAACTCCTCCTCTCAGAAGGACTGGCTCTGTGAAATGTGTGACACAGCAGTGCCTACCTACAGGGGGCGTAGTGACTCCGGGGTCACAGAATTCAGGGGGGTCAATGTGTGGGGATCTTCACAAAGTTTACAGACTTCAAGAGTAAGAGGAGGAGGCTGGAAATAATTGGAATACAAAGTGGAAATGAATGCAGGATTTTACTCTTTGGCCATAGATCAGGCTGGTGACCACACCTACAATCACGCGTTTCTTTCTCTTGTGAGTAAAATCTCTTTCTGTGTTTCACAGGCACTATTGCTGTTCCATGTAGTTACCCAAACAATGGAGGTTGGAGTCAGGTAAGTCTATCTCCAATTCTAATTTCCTAATGTGCCCTCCCACATAGGGGTGTGGCAACCCTAATCACCCTGTGTGGGTGCAGATTCACCCCCCTCCCCCCCCGGCTGCTTGCTGACCCCCCCACCCCCTCTTCCCGCAGTGCTGCTGGCTTCCCTCTTCTTCTTTTTTTGAATGAACCCAGTGAGTGATTTGGTACCGATCGCTCCTGTGTCCATTCATAACTGAAGCATAGGGCACTGTGTTTACTATGCATTAGTTTGTAAATAAACAGGAAGCCGCTCAGCGCAGAGCACTTCCCATTCATTTACTGTCCAGTGCAGCTGAGGAGTAAAGGGACCAGGGAAGCTCTGTCCTCATCCCCTTTCTCTGTCTTAAAAGGGAGACAGCAGGCGTCTGATTAGACCCCTAATACTTCACCAAAGCCCCCCCAACAGGACTCCTAAAAAAAAGTGTAAACAATAAATAAATAACACTCTTGACACCGTCCTCTGCTCTACTGACTACATCCACTGCTCTACTGACACCATCCACTGCTCTACTGACACCATCCACTGCTCTACTGACACCGTCCGCTTCCCTACTGACACCGTCCGCTTCCCTACTGACACCGTCCACTGCCCTACTGACACCATCCACTGCCCTACTGACACCGTCCACTGCCCTACTGACACCGTCCGCTGCCCTACTGACACCATCCACTGCCCTACTGACACCATCCACTGCCCTACTGACACCATCCACTGCCCTACTGACACCATCCACTGCTCTACTGACACCATCCACTGCCCTACTGACACCGTACACTGCTCTACTGACTACATCCACTGCCCTACTGACACCATCCACTGCCCTACTGACACCATCCACTGCCCTACTGACACCATCCACTGCTCTACTGACACCATCCACTGCCCTACTGACACCGTACACTGCTCTACTGACACCATCCACTGCCCTACTGACACCATCCACTGCCTTACTGACACCATCCACTGCCCTACTGACACTATCCACTGCCCTACTGACACCATCCACTGCCCTACTGACACTATCCACTGCCCTACTGACACTATCCACTGCCCTACTGACACCATCCACTGCCCTACTGACACCATCCACTGCCCTACTGACACCGTCCACCGCCCTACTGACACCGTCCACTGCTCTACTGACACCATCCACTGCTCTACTGACACCGTCCACTGCCCTACTGACACCATCCCACTGCCCTACTGACACTATCCACTGCCCTACTGACACCGTCCACTGCCCTACTGACACCGTCCACCGCCCTACTGACACCATCCACTGCTCTACTGACACCGTCCACTGCTCTACTGACACCGTCCTCTGCTCTACTGACACCATCCACTGCCTACTGACACCATCCACTGCTCTACTGACACCGTCCTCTGCTCTACTGACACCGTCCTCTGCTCTACTGACACCGTCCTCTGCCCTACTGACACTGTCCACTGCCCTACTGACACATCCTCTGCTCTACTGACACCGTCCACTGCTCTACTGACACCGTCCACTGCCCTACTGACACCATCCACTGCTCTACTGACACCATCCACTGCTCTACTGACACCGTCCTCTGCTCTACTGACACCGTCCTCTGCCCTACTGACACTGTCCACTGCCCTACTGACACATCCTCTGCTCTACTGACACAGTCCACTGCCCTACTGACACCATCTACTGCCCTACTGACACCATCTACTGCCCTACTGACACCGTCCTCTGCCCTACTGACACGATCCACTGCCCTACTGACACCGTCCACTGTCGTACTGAAACCATCTACTGCCCTACTGACACCATCCACTGTCGTACTGACACCATCCACTGCTCTACTTACACCGTCCACTGCCCTATTGACACCATCCGCTGCCCTACTGACACGTCCACTGTCGTACTGAAACCATCTACTGCCCTACTGACACCGTCCTCTGCTCTACTGACACCATCCACTGCTCTACTGACACCGTCCTCTGCCCTACTGACACCGTCCACCGCCCTACTGACACCATCCACTGCTCTACTGACACCGTCCACTGCTCTACTGACACCGTCCTCTGCTCTACTGACACCATCCACTGCCCTACTGACACCGTCCACTGCCCTACTGACACCGTCCACCGCCCTACTGACACCATCCACTGCTCTACTGACACCGTCCTCTGCCCTACTGACACTGTCCACTGCCCTACTGACACATCCTCTGCTCTACTGACACCGTCCACTGCTCTACTGACACCGTCCACTGCCCTACTGACACCGTCCACTGCCCTACTGACACCATCCACTGCTCTACTGACACCATCCACTGCTCTACTGACACCGTCCTCTGCTCTACTGACACCGTCCTCTGCCCTACTGACACTGTCCACTGCCCTACTGACACATCCTCTGCTCTACTGACACAGTCCACTGCCCTACTGACACCATCTACTGCCCTACTGACACCATCTACTGCCCTACTGACACCGTCCTCTGCCCTATTGACACCATCCGCTGCCCTACTGACACGTCCACTGTCGTACTGAAACCATCTACTGCCCTACTGACACCATCCACTGCCCTACTGACACTATCCACTGCCCTACTGACACGTCCACTGTCGTACTGACACCATCCACTGCCCTACTGACACTATCCACTGCCCTACTGACACAGTCCACTGCCCTATTGACAGCGTCTACTGCTCAACTGACACCATCTACTGCCCTACTGACACCGTCCACTGTCGTACTGACACCATCCACTACTCTACTTACACCGTCCACTGTCGTACTGACACCATCCACTGCCCTACTGACACCATCCTCTGCCCTACGGACACCGCCCACTGCTCTACTGACACCGCCCACTGCTCTACTGACACCATTCACTGCCCTACTGACACCGTCTACTGCCCTACTGACACCGTCTACTGCCCTACTGACACCATCCACTGCCCTACTGACACCATCCACTGTCGTACTGACACCATCCACTGCTCTACTGACACCGCCCACTGCTCTACTGACACCATTCACTGCCCTACTGACACCGTCTACTGCCCTACTGACACCGTCCACTGCCCTACTGACACCATCCACTGCCCTACTGACACCATCCACTGTCGTACTGACACCATCCACTGCTCTACTGACACCGTCCACTGTCGTACTGAAACCATCTACTGCCCTACTGACACCATCCACTGTCGTACTGACACCATCCACTGCCCTACTGACACCCTCCTCTGCCCTACGGACACCGTCCTCTGCTCTACTGACACCATCCACTGCCCTACTGACACCGTCCTCTGCCCTACTGACACCGTCCACTGCCCTACTGACACCGCCCACTGCTCTACTGACACCATCCACTGCCCTACTGACACCATCCACTGCCCTACTGACACCGTCCTCTGCTCTACTGACACCGTCCACTGCCCTACTGACACCATCCACTGCCCTACTGACACCGTCCTCTGCTCTACTGACACCATCCACTGCCCTACTGACACCGTCCTCTGCTCTACTGACACCGTCCACTGCCCTACTGACACCATCCACTGCCCTACTGACACCGTCCTCTGCTCTACTGACACCATCCACTGCCCTACTGACACCGCCCACTGCTCTACTGACACCCTCCTCTGCCCTACTGACACCGTCCTCTGCTCTACTGACACCGTCCACTGCCCTACTGACACCGTCCACTGCTCTACTGACACCGTCCACTGCCCTACTGACACCGTCCTCTGCTCTACTGACACCGTCCACTGCTCTACTTACACCGTCCACTGTCGTACTGACACCATCCACTGCCCTACTGACACCATCCTCTGCCCTACGGACACCGCCCACTGCTCTACTGACACCGCCCACTGCTCTACTGACACCATTCACTGCCCTACTGACACCGTCCACTGCCCTACTGACACCGTCTACTGCCCTACTGACACCATCCACTGTACTGAAACCATCTACTGCCCTACTGACACCGCCCACTGTCGTACTGACACCATCCACTGCTCTACTGACACCGTCCACTGTCGTACTGACACCATCCACTGCCCTACTGACACCATCCACTGCCCTACTGACACCCTCCTCTGCCCTACGGACACCGTCCTCTGCTCTACTGACACCATCCACTGCCCTACTGACACCGTCCTCTGCCATACTGACACCGTCCACTGCCCTACTGACACCGCCCACTGCTCTACTGACACCCTCCTCTGCCCTACGGACACCGTCCTCTGCTCTACTGACACCCTCCACTGCCCTACTGACACCATCCACTGCCCTACTGACACCGTCCTCTGCTCTACTGACACCGTCCACTGCCCTACTGACACCATCCACTGCCCTACTGACACCGTCCTCTGCTCTACTGACACCATCCACTGCCCTACTGACACCGTCCTCTGCTCTACTGACACCGTCCACTGCCCTACTGACACCATCCACTGCCCTACTGACACCGTCCACTGCTCTACTGACACCATCCACTGCCCTACTGACACCGCCCACTGCTCTACTGACACCCTCCTCTGCCCTACGACACCGTCCTCTGCTCTACTGACACCGTCCACTGCCCTACTGACACCGTCCACTGCCCTACTGACACCGTCCACTGCCCTACTGACACCGTCCTCTGCCCTACTGACACCGTCCTCTGCCCTACTGACACCGTCCTCTGCCCTACTGACACCACCCACTGCCCTACTGACACTGCCCACTGCCCTACTGACACCCTCCTCTGCCCTACTGACACCGTCCACTGCTCTACTGACACCATCCACTGCTCTACTGACACAGTCCACTGCCCTACTGACACCGTCCTCTGCCCTACTGACACCGTCCTCTGCCCTACGGACACCGTCCACTGCCTTACTGACACCGTCCACTGCCCTACTGACACCGTCCTCTGCCCTACTGACACCGTCCTCTGCCCTACTGACACCATCCACTGCTCTACTGACACCACCCACTGCTCTACTATGAAAGACCACTGCCCTACTGACACCGTCCACTGCCCTACTGACACCGTCCTCTGCTCTACTGACACCATCCACTGCCCTACGGACACCATCCACTGCTCTACTGACACCATCCACTGCTCTACTGACACCGTCCTCTGCCCTACTGACACCGTCCTCTGCTCTACTGACACCGTCCTCTGCTCTACTGACACCGTCCTCTGCCCTACTGACACCGTCCTCTGCTCTACAGACACCCTCCTCTGCTCTACTGACTGACACCGCCAACATTTTTATTATTTTTAAACAAAAAATAAAACAAGACTTTAATATCTCTTTATCTGGGGTGCCGCATCTCATCCCACAATTTTGCACAGGGTCAGGCATTTCCGTTTTGCAGGCTTCAAGCAACGTGGAAATACATGACACTGATCCAGGGTGGGAGGTATTCAGGGCCATCCTAGCATTCAAAAGGGGATGAAAGTCCACCTCTGTCTACATCTGTTCTGCCTTCTCGAGGACTCTGATCTGAGAGGGGGACCCCAGTTTTAGACTGGAGAGACTCTCATGTGGGGGACTGAGGACTCTGATATGAAAGGGGGGCTTCTGCTGTGACAGGGGGACTCCATTTTAGACTGGGGGGGACACTGATATAAAAGGGGGACTCCGATGTGAAAGGGGGGCTTCTGCTGTGACAGGGGAACACCATTTTAGACTGGGGGGGCTCTGATGGGGGGGACTGAGGACTCTGATATGAAAGAGGGATTTTGATGTGAAAGGGTGGCTTCTGTTGTGACCCCATTTTAGACTGGGGTGCCTCAAGATTTGACATACTTTTAAAGGGTGCATATGACTGAATAAAAGGTTGAGAAACGCTGCATTAGATGGAATTAGCAAATAAACCAAAATAAATAAATGCAAAGCCATTGGTTACTTTTATTGGCTCATTCCCTCTGGTGTTCTCTAGAATTATTACGTTGTAAATCTTATTACAGACATATGCATTTCCTGTGCTCTTCAGCGCCACCTAGGCACCACAAATTTCCATTTTTCGATGTATGAATCATATCTCCGGGTTTAGGTGAATGTTTCTGTTGTCACTCACTTCCAGGTCATCAGCAAATTCAGCCATTGGACAAGACTGCGAACTCCTACAAAGTATTCTGCAGGATAGAATACAAAATATGACTCAGTACTATGACATCATCAACTCATTGCCTCGTCAGCTGGTAAGAGAAAAATGACCAGATCCTTCTCCAGGAGGCTGCAAGCAGAATGGCAGCAAGATTTTTTTTTCCCCTAATCTTGGGTAGCGGGGGAGGGGTTAGAACAGGGGTCTCCAAACTTTTCAGTACGAGGGACAAATATTTTACAAATTTTTGTCAGCCATAAAAAATAAAAATAAAATCAGTTTTTATAAATGAATACAATTTACATGAATGAATCAGTTTTATCCGGAGCTCTTTTATTTGTAATCAGCGTGATATGAATCAGAACAGCAAGGAAAATATGGGGCTGCTGTACATTCCCGACTGCGATAGGGGGCAGTGTGCTGAGACGGTTCGGCGCATCACACAGCTCCCTTTTTTTTTTGTACAAACTTTATTTGAAGTGTACAAAAATACACTTTATTCATGGCGCTGTACAGCAGTGCGATGAGCTGCCCCTGTTACAAGGCCATGAGGTTCTGTACAATGCGCTGCGATTAAAATGCTGCATTGCAGTGTGAATAAGACACACAGAAAACAACTGTTTTCTATGTTCTTTGCAGTAACGGGTGTTTTACAATGCAGTAAAACGTCTGTCACTGCACTATGTGTGAATTCCAATAACACTTGAGCCCATCGGAGTCCTCCCTTACTTCAGGGTCCCCATCAGGCACCCTGATGTAAGCGGGATCTCTGATGGGGACTCTCATGTAAGGGGGGACTCTGGTTTGGACCATGATATAAGGATGGACTTTGATGGGGACTCTCATGTAAGGGGGGACTCTGGTTTGGACCATGATATAAAGATGGACTTTGATAGGGAGTCTCATGTAAGAGGGGAACTCTGATTTGGACCATGATGTAAGGGTGGACTCTATTTGGACTTTCATGTAAGGGGGAACTCTCATGTAAGGGGGGACTCTGACCTGGGTCATAATGTAAGGATGGACTCGAATTGGACTCTAATGTAAGGGAGGAACTCTGATGGGGACTCTCATGTAAGAGGAGACTCTGATCTGGACCATGATGTAAGCATGGACTCTAATTGGACTCTCATGTAAGGGAAACTCTGATGGGGACTCTCATGTAAGGAGGGGCTCTGATGGGCACTTTCATGTAAGGGGGTGGGGGGACTCTGATTGGGGACTCTCATGAAAGAGGGGAGCCTGATCTGGACCATGAAGTAAGGACGGACTCTCATGTAAGGGGGACTCTGATGTAAGGAGGCACTTTGAAGGGGATTTTCATGTAAAGGGGACTCTAATGGGGACTCTCATGTAAGGGGGGACTCTAATCTGGACCATGATGTAAGGGAGGAAGTCTGATGGGGACTCTCATGTAAGAGGAGACTCTGATGGGAACTCTCATGTAAGTGGGGACTCTGACCTGGACCATGATGTAAGGATGGACTCGAATTGGACTCCCATGTAAGGGGGACTCTGGTGGGGACTCTCATGTAAGAGGAGACTCTGATCTGGACCATGGTGTAAGCATGGACTCTATTTGGACTCTCATGTAAGGGGGACTCTAATGGGGACTCTCATGTAAGGAGGGGCTCTGACTGGGACTTTCATGTAAGGGGGTTGGGGGACTCTGATTGGGGACTCTCATGTAAGAGGGGAGCCTGATCTGGACTATGATGTAAGGATGGACTCTCATGTAAGGGGGACTCTGATGGGGACTCTGATGTAAGGAGGCACTTTGATGGGGATTTTCATGTAAGGGGGGACTCTAATGGGGACTCTCGTGTAAGGGAGACTCTGATGAGGACTCTGATGTAAGGAGGTACTTTGATGGGAATTTTCATGTAAGGGGGGACTCTAATGGGGACTCTCGTGTAAGGAGGGACCCTGATCTGGACCATAATGTAAGAATGGACTCTGATGGGGACTCTCATATAAGGAGGGGTACTCTTATTTGGGACTCTCATGTAAGAGGGATGTAAGGAGGCACTTTTATGGGGATTTTCATGTAAGGGGGACCCTTATGTGGACCATAATGTAAGAATGGACTTTGATGGGGACTCTCATGTAAGGGGGGGGGCCTGATCTGGACCATGATGTAAGGATGGACTCTAATTGCACTTTCATGTAAGGGGGACTCTGATGTAAGAAGGAACTTTGATGGGGACTTCGATTTAAGGGGGGCGCTAATGTAAGCGGGGATTGAGGTGGGACTTTCATGTAAGGGGGGACTCTGATGGGGGCTCTCATGTAAGGGGGGGACTCTGATGGGGTTCTATGAATGGTAACATTGAGACCTGTAATAATTAATGTTGTTACTTTTTCTTCCCTTAGATTCTCTGTGCATTGGATACGATCACCTCCCCTCCCCCGACTCTTCTGAAACGTTTAACCCCTCGGAATCTGGCTCAGATCCAGTAAGTCTATGTAATCCCCAACAATGAATTGCTCTGATTGGCTGCTGTTTGGTGTGCGAAATGTAACATTACAAATGTTTTCTTTTAGCTCTGCAATGAGGGCAACAAATACCTGTTGGTCCTGCCAGGAATCCAGTGCTCCCCCTGTGTATTGTGCTCCCTTCCTGTAATTAGCCCTCCCAGCCCTCATCTCGGCCTATAATAATTAGTATCTATGAAGAGATTAGGAGAGTGAGAGGGTTGGAGTAGTTTAGCAAAGGACAGCTGGTCAGGGCTGACACCGGAAAAATGCTGTGTGATGTCATCCCACAACAGGAGCCAAGTGCATTCTTTAACCACTTTCCTACATATTCTGTATTGAAGCGGCTCCTACAGGCACCACAGCGTACCCGTACCTTGCTGCCCGTGTCCGGGTTTTGGGGCGGGAGTGCCGCGCCCACCCTGTGATTTGACATGGATTATGTATTAATGGATTAAATTAATTATTTTCCTCAAAATTCTACAAACAATCCCCCATAATGACAACGTGAAAGAAGTTTGTTTGAAATCTTTGCAAATTTATTAAAACTAAAAAACTAAAAAATCCATACATAAGTATCACAGACTCCTCCCATGTACATAAGTATTCACAGACTCCTCCCATGTAGATAAGTTTTACAGACTCCTCCCATGTACATAAGTATCACAGACTCCTCCCATGTACATAAGTATTCACAGACTCCTCCCATGTAGATAAGTTTTACAGACTCCTCCCATGTGCATAAGTATCACAGACTCCTCCCATGTACATAAGTATTCACAGACTCCTCCCATGTACATAAGTATTCACAGACTCCTCCCATGTACATAAGTATCACAGACTCCTCCCATGTACATAAGTATTCACAGGCTCCTCCCATGTACATAAGTATTCACAGGCTCCTCCCATGTACATAAGTATTCACAGGCTCCTCCCATGTACATAAGTATCACAGGCTCCTCCCATGCACATAATTATCACAGACTCCTCCCATGTACATAAGTATCACAGACTCCTCACATGCACATAAGTATCACAGACTCCTCCCATGTACATAAGTATCACAGGCTCCTCCCATGTACATAAGTATCACAGGCTCCTCCCATGTACATAAGTATCACAGACTCCTCCCATGTACATAAGTATCACAGGCTCCTCCCATGTACATAAGTATCACAGGCTCCTCCCATGTACATAAGTATCACAGGCTCCTCCCATGTACATAAGTATCACAGGCTCCTCCCATGTACATAAGTATCACAGGCTCCTCCCATGTACATAAGTATCACAGGCTCCTCCCATGTACATAAGTATCACAGGCTCCTCCCATGTACATAAGTATCACAGGCTCCTCCCATGTACATAAGTATCACAGGCTCCTCCCATGTACATAAGTATCACAGGCTCCTCCCATGTACATGAGTATTCAATACCAAACAGTGGTAGTTTGGTATTGGTCGGAGAGGCAAACAGATCCACCTCCAGGAAGGCCCATGCCACCAGGCCCCGAAAGATTTTTGGTGACAGGGCCCACTCGTGGTTGTCTCTGGACAGGTAGTCTGCTTGAGTTTTCAGATGACTGGGCACATATACTGCTGTAAGCAGCTGTAAGTTGACTTGATGATCGGGGTCACCTCTCTCAGGAGAGCACTGCTGCAAGTGCCTTCCTGCCTGCGGTTGTATGCCACTGCCGTCACATTGTCTAGCTTCAAAAGGATAGGCGCTCCTTGAATCTGACTCTTGAAAGCCAGGGGGGCCTGGAAGGCTGCCCTCAACTCCTGTATATTGGAAACTACTACACAATGGCAGCCTGAAAAGTCCAATGGCCTTGGGCCCAGTGGTCTTTGTATAGGGCTCCCCAGCCCGTTCCGCTGGCATCCGACTGGACTATTTGCCACCTCATTGTGAATAAGGAGTGGCACTGAAGAAGATTCTGCTGCCTTGACCACCAGTCCTAGTTGACCTTCATCTGGGCTGTGATCTGGATTTTCCGACCATGATCCCCCGATCTCCGGTCTAGGACACCCATTTGGAAGATGCGCAGATTTGACCATCGGAGTGGTTGAGATCATTATACCAAGAAGTTGCATGCAGTCTATTGTTGGCAGGTACGCTTTCTTTCAAACCTCCGACATTGTCTTCAGGATACAGGACATCTTGTCTCTGGGTAATGCCACTGATGCCATCCGAGTATCTATCTTTGCACCTACTACACCAGAGATTGAGTCGGCACAATGTGTCTCTTTTCTTGATTAATCAGCCAGCCAAAGCTCTCCAACGTCAACAAGGTTGTCTTCCGGTGTTTTAGGAGTGTGTCCTTGTCTTGGCTTAGAAGTAAAATGTTGTCCAAATAGTGGTGTATACAGATTTCCTGCAATCATAGGTGTGCCACCAGAGCCACCAGGATCTTCATGAATACCTTGGGAGACATGGTCAGCCCAAAGCGCAGGCATACAAATTGATAGTGAAGTTGTCCCACTGCGAACCAAAGAAACCTCTGGTAGAACGGGGCCACGGGTACGTGGAAGTATGCATCCCTGAGGTCCACCAACAGTAGCCAGTCTCCCGGTGGAATGACCTTCAGGATTGTTTGGAGCGACTCCATCCTGAATCGATCCTTCTTGATGGACCTGTTGAGGTCCCTGAGGTCTGTCAGAGGCGAGTAGACCCCGGAAAAACGCTCTTGTTGAGGAACTGCAACTATCGCTTCTTGCTCCAAGAGGGTCTGTATGCATTTCCAAAAGACATCCTGTTGTCCCTTTTCTGGAGGTGTCACGTACCTTACAGTGGAGTCTGAAATGACGAGGGTGGCCTCTTGCACGGTCCCAGCACCCCTGGAGGTGGAGACAGGAACTGCTAGGGCAGCGGGAGGGTGCGGGTGCCTGAAGGCAAGCAGGTCAAAGGTCAAGCAGGAGTCGGCAACGGGCTGGCAGAGAGGTACACAGATGGCAGGCAGGCTCGTGGTCCAGATCCAGGGAAGTCAGACAAAAAGTAGTAGCAGGTATACAGGAACGAGCTAAGACAATCCAGCACTGATGCTAAATGGCTGCTCCTTTAAATAGGGCACCGTGCACCGTGATTCGCTAGCGTGCACGCATGCGCACAAGAACGTGCACAGTGCGCATGTCCGTTCCACAAAAATGCGACGATGCGCCTTGAGACGATTCAGTTTGCATTGTAGCGCTATATAAATTATTCATTCATTCATATCTATTACATATGATGCGCCGATGCGCACATATGTTAGGAAAAGATGAGCAAATGCGCATATTGGATCCGAGATTCACCTGCTTGGTGCGAAGGTTCCCTGACAGGAGGCATCTTTGTTGAGACAAAGGCTCTGCGGGGCTGCTTGAGAAATTTCCAGCTGTGTCCGTATCTGATGGTCGATATCACCCACGGCTCCCTTATCCTTTTTGCCCACACTTGATGGAACCTGAATAACCCGGCTCCTACCTGGCAAGTGTGAGCCGGTGGGTAGTCAAAAAAGACTTCTGAGGTTCTTGCCCCAATGAAAGGGGTTGGTCTTCTAGATTTGTCACAGAATTTGGCCATTGCCGGCGAAACTCCCTACTGGTGATGTCAGTGGCAGTTAGTCAGTTCCTCCCAGCATCAGTTAGTATAAGATTGCTCGCCGCACTATCACAGGCCCATTATAAGTCACTGGTCGCCGCCATTACTAGTATAAAAAAAAAATTGTTAAAAATCCATTAAATATCCCATAGTTTGTAGGCGCTATAACCTTCACACAAACCAAAGACATGTAGCAGAATACTTATTGGCCTAAATGTATGAAGAAATTTTATTTTATTGGATATGTTTTATTATTATTATATTTTACACGATTTATATAGCAGTTTACGCAGCGCTTTACAATGTAGAGGGGGGACAACACAATTACAGTACAATACAAAAGGGACAGGAGGGCTCGGCTCGTAGAGCTTACATTCTAAAGGGAGGGGGTGGTGGTACAAAAGGTTATAGCTGCAGAGAATGATTTGATGGAGGTGGCTCAGGGACAGTTGTTGTTAGGTGGGTGTGGGATAGGCTTCCCTGAATAAGTGAGTTTTCAGTGATCTCTTAAAGGTGGACAGGGTAGGGGCCGATCGAACATAATGGGGCAGGGAGTTCCAGAGGATGGGAGAGGCTCTGGAGAAGTCCTGAAGGCGAGCATGGGAGGAGGTAACAAGGGAGCTAGAGAGCAGGAGGTCCTGGGAGGAGCGGAGGGGACGATTTGGGCGATATCTGCAGATGAGGTTGGTTATGTAGATGGGGGCGATGTTGTGGATGGCTTTGTATGTTATGGTTAGGATTTTGAATTTTATACAGTGGGGGGGGGGGGGGGGGGGAAGCCAGTGAAGGGATTGGCAGAGAGGGGCGGCAGTCACGGATCGATTAGTGAGGTGTATTAGTCTAGCAGCAGCATTCATAATAGACTCAAGGGGGGAGGAGCCTGTGTAAGGGTCGGCCATTAAGGAGAGAGTTGCAGTAGTCAAGGCGGGAAATAATCAGGGAGTGAATAAGTTGTTTTGTGGTGTTATTAGTTAGGAAGTGTCGAATTCTGGAGATGTTGCGGAGGTGAAGGCGACAGGATTTAGCCAGTGATTGGATATGGGGGCTAAGGGAGAGGTCAGAGTCAAGGATTACACCCAGGACCCTGCCATGTGTGGAGGGACCAATGGTTGTGTTGTTGATATTAATGGTGAAGTTACGGGGGGGGGGGGGGACGTGAAGGAGGAAATATAAGAAGCTCAGTTTTAGAAAGATTGAGTTTGAGGAAGTGGTGTGACATCCATCCCGATATGTCATTCAGTAAGTTTGAGATCCGTGAGAAAATCAAGGGGGTGAGTTCAGGAGTGGAGAGATAGATCTGGGCATAGAGGTGATATTGGAAACCATGGGAGGTTATCAACTGGCCCAGGGAAGAGGTATAGAGCGAGAATAGGAGGGGCCCAAGGACGGAACCTTGGGGTACCCCAACACAAAGAGGAAGGGGAGAGGAGGAGATGGAGTTGTAAGTGACACCCAAAGTGCGCTGAGATAGGTAGGAGGAGAACCAGGATAAAGAAGAATCACGGAGGCCAAGGGAGTGTAATTTGCTGAGGAGGGTGGTCAACTGTGTCAAAGGCAGCAGAGAGGTCTAAAAGTATGGAGTATGGAGTATGGAATAGTGGCCGTTGGTTTTAGCAGTCAGTAGGTCATTGGTGAGTTTTAGTAGGGCAGTTTCAGTAGAATGTTGTGGGCAGAAGCCAGACTGTAGGGGGTCGAGAAGGTTGTTGTCCATGAGGTAGCGACTCATTTGGTCATGGACAAGGCGTTCAATGAGCTTGGAGACAAATGGTAGCAGGGAGATGGGTCTTAAGTTATTCAAACAGGTGGGGTCTGGTGAGGGTTTTTTGAGTATGGGGGTAACCAGTTCATGTTTGAGCGGGGAAGGAAAGGTGTCGGAGGAGAGGGAGAGGTTAGGGAGTTGAGGATAGAGTGGGAAGGTTTTATAACCTTATATAGAGTGGGAAGGAGTTTTATAACAGGAAGTAGAAAAAAAAATCAAAATTTTTGGTCCTTTTTCATTTATATAATAAAAATACCAGTGGTGATCAAATATCACCAAAAGAAATCTCTGTGTGTGAAAAAAATTATATAAATTTCAAATAGGCCTACAGGTGTTCACTTACGTTATACAATATTTTACAATGTAATTTAACTTACTGGAGCTACTTTTGTGCAAAAAAAGGTGAACTTGGCCTTTAAATCAGCCTTTCTTTACCTTTTTATCCCCAGGGATCCCTAAAGTAATTTACAAGGTCACAGGGAACCCTTATTAAAAACAATTTATTGGGAGTCAATGAGAAAAATACTCCTTACATTGGTGATCAGTGAGAAGAATGTTTCTTACATTGGTGATCAGTGAGAAGAATGTCCCTTACATTGGTGATCAGTGGGAAGAATGTCCCTTACATTGGTGATCAGTGGGAAGAATGTTCCTTACATTGGTGGTCAGTGGGAAGAATGTTCCTTACATTGGTGATCGGTGGGAAGAATGTCCCTTACATTGGTGATCAGTGAGAAGAATGTCCCTTACATTGGTGGTCAGTGAGAAGAATGTTCCTTACATTGGTGATCAGTGGGAAGAATGTTCCTTACATTGGTGATCAGTGGGAAGAATGTTCCTTACATTGGTGATCAGTGGGAAGAATGTTCCTTACATTGGTGATCTGTGGGAAGAATGTTCCTTACATTGGTGATCAGTGAGAAGAATGTCCCTTACATTGGTGATCAGTGGGAAGAATGTTCCTTACATTGGTGATCAGTGGGAAGAATGTTCCTTACATTGGTGGTCAGTGGGAAGAATGTTCCTTACATTGGTGATCGGTGGGAAGAATGTCCCTTACATTGGTGATCAGTGAGAAGAATGTCCCTTACATTGGTGGTCAGTGAGAAGAATGTCCCTTACATTGGTGATCAGTGAGAAGAATGTTCCTTACATTGGTGATCAGTGGGAAGAATGTTCCTTACATTGGTGATCAGTGGGAAGAAGGTTCCTTACATTGGTGATCAGTGAGAGGAATGTTTCTTGCATTGGTGATCAGTGAGAAGAATGTCCCTTACATTGGTGGTCAGTGAGAAGAATGTTCATTACATTGGTGGTCAGGGGAAAGAATGTTCCTTACATTGGTGATCAGTGGGAAGAATGTTCCTTACATTGGTGGTCAGGGGGAAGAATGTTCCTTACATTGGTAATCAGGGGGAAGAATGTTCCTTACATTGGTGATCAGTGGGAAGAATGTTCCTTACATTGGTGATCAGTGGGAAGAATGCTCATCTTACAGTGGTAGTCAGAATGCCACACTTACAGACTTCCAAAAGGATCATTCATGTCCTGCTGATGACTTTTCCAAGTGGTGTTGGTCCTGGAACTAAGCAGACACCATAAAATTGAAGGCCAATCAGCCCCAGCCTAAGCAACCCCCAGCAACCTCTGAAGGAAACTGAGGGTTCCACGGATCCCTGGTTGAGAATTGCTGTTTAATTATTGACTTTTTTGTACATTTTGTAGACCATATTTCAATGCCATAGCAAGTGAACAGTAAAAAACTGCAAATAAAATGACCATTTCAGATTTCTGATATCTTTGACTCTGTTTTTTTAATTTGTCTTTTAGCCCCACTGCGGTGTCTCTTCTTCCACGGACGTCTTGTAGGATTCTGTTAAACGCACTGAAGTCCGAGGCTCAGTTTGTGGCTGAATTACCCCAGCAGCGTCGCTTTGCCCTTCTTGATTCTTTGGTACAATGCCTGGTGGGTGTTTAAACTTTTACTGAATTATCCAATAGAGCAAAGCAGAACCACAGCAACCCAACCAATCAGAATTCATCAGGGATCTGGTGGTGCCAGGTAACCTAGATTACAGAGAGGTTACTGTACTTGAGCTTCATCTTTTTAGCTTTGTATTGCCTTACTAAGTAGACATGTCTATACCTCAAATCAGGGGACCACCAACCTAGGGGACAAGGGGAGCATTTGCCCCCTGGGCCATTGCAAATAAGATTTATTAGACTGCCCTGAGTGGAATATTCCCTGATTCAGACTTCGATCAGCCTGGACCAGAAATCGGTGACAACTGCTGAGCATTAAATGGCTAACTAATGTTCGATCAGCCTTTCGACCTTTGTGCCCGGCAATGGGAAGTCTCCAGAACTGACTTCCATTACAGCTCTGAGATGTTACATGACTGATCTTCTTTAATGTTCATTACCTGTATGATTTTGTTTTTTTTAACCACTTGACCACTGGGCAGTTAAACCCCCTTCCTAACCAGACCAATTTTCAGCTTTCGGTGCTCTCACACTTTGAATGACAATTACTCCGTCATGCAACACTGTACCCAAATTAATTTTGTGTCCTTTTTTTCACACAAATAGAGCTTTCTTTTGGTGTATTTAATCACAGCTGGGTTTTTTATTTTTTGCGCTATAAATCAAAAAATACTGAAATTTCGGTAAAAAAAAAAAAAAAAATCTTTGTTTCTATTAAAAATTATTGCAGAGTATTGGCAGAGTATTGGCGAGTATTGGCGAGTATTGGCAGAGTATTGGCGAGTATTGGCAGAGTATTGGCGAGTATTGGCGAGTATTGGCAGAGTATTGGCAGAGTATTGGCAGAGTATTGGCAGAGTATTACCGTGTTGCACAGTATTGGCAGAGTATTGCAGTGGTGGCAGAGCATTGCACAGTGGTGGCAGAGCATTGCACAGTGGTGGCAGAGCATTGCACAGTGGTGGCAGAGCATTGCACAGTGGTGGCAGTGTATTGACCATCGCTGTGGGCACTACACATCCAGCCCACAGCGCTGGTCCCGTCTCTCCCCCTCTCCGCTTCTCCCTTCTCTGTACCGATCGGTACAGAGAGGGGAGGGAGGAACCGGCGTCATGACGTGACCCGGTTTGTGTACATGTGATCGCTCCGTCATTTGACGGAGCGATCACGCGGTAAACGGCCGCTATCAGCGGCTGTTTACCGTGATCCGTGATGCGCCGGGTCCTCGGGACCCGGCGGTCACGGATGTTCCCAAGTGCGCGCCCCAGGGGGCGCGCGGGAGCATGTTTCTGGGAGGACGTCCGTAGGACGTCCACTCAGGAAAACCCGACCGCGCTGTAGACGTCTTTCGACTATAGCGCGGTCGGCATGTGGTTAATCAGCTTTCCATAATGTTCGAAATCGGCCCCACAAAGCTGAGCATAAGCTTCTAGTCAAGGCTTTTTGTGGCATTATAGAGCTACCTAATGCTTGATCAGACCAGCAGTGACCATAGCTTCTCGGCCTTTTGGCTAAGATCAAGTATAGTTTCTGTTCTTATCAGTTGCCAGGAGGTGGTGCTTGCTAACCGCCCCTGGTCCACGGCGAGGTGGATTAGGGGTGGCGGTGGCTATGCAAAACCTCTTGGCGTAATGGCAACTTGGACGGTTAAGATAGCCAAAAGGGAAGCCTCCTGATGGGGATGGAGAACCACTGGGTCTGGCTGAAGGGTCGGGTCCCTGGCATTCTGGCCTAAATTGGTGTAGTCCTTGCTTCGGTCAGTTTCTTTGGGCCCAACAACAATGTCTGGGCCCAGGGCAGCTGCCCCTTTTGCCCTGTGTTAAAGACGGCCCTGACTGGCATACTTCTTTTCGCCAGCTCAGTGTTGGTCTTTATTACTGCCAGTTTGCTAATCTGTGAAATCTGGTGGTAATTTATTAAGACAAAGCATCAAATTCTAAAGCCCCATACACACGCGCGGACAATCCGTGGACCAGGTCCGTCGGACCATGTCCGTCATACTTTGTCTGATGTTGGTTTTGCGTACACACGATCGGACAAAGTTGTCGGAAAATCCGATCATTCTGAACGTGGTGACGTTTGTTGCCTACGACGGGACTACGTAGAGGCTAGTAGCCAATAGCTTTGGTCTTGTAATGTGATCTGAGCATGCGTAGCACTTTGTCCGGTCGGACAAGCGTACACACGCTCGGATTTGGTGTGATCGGACCGGGTTGACGGGAAATCTTTCCAGCAGGAGATAAGACTTTGTCCGACGGACAAACCGACGAACACTGTCCGATGGTGCATACACACGGTCTGATTTTTCAACAACCTTGTCCGATCGGACCAAATTGATGAAAAAGTCCGACCGTGTGTATGGGGCTTTAGTGTCGCTATCAATAACTATTTGAATCTTGCACAGGTGTCAGTAAAATTATCTGTCGCAAAACTTTCTCTTTCAATAAGTTTTTATTAAATTTGCACAAAAAATACATAACTCGGGCATACAGAGAAATTCACTCATTGTTGTACATGTTACGATAGTCAGGAAAGTCAAAAATGAGCCAAACTGATCTTGAGATACAAAAACTAGCACATAACTGAGAATCAGGTGAGACGTGGTGTCAAAGGGAGGGATGACTACCTGAACCCCTAATAAAATATTTGTTACTGGCATAAAAAAACCTCCATAGATTGTTCTCACATTGAATGGAGAGGGCTGGCCAAGGGCACCCCAATTGGGATCAAACTGTGCCCTGTGCCATCTCCCCTGAGTATCATCCCTAGTGGTGAATAGGGATTCAGGTTTGGGATAAAGTGGGGCGAATGACCCGTCTCAAAGGATGAGGATCTCTCTGAGAGGAGAATGACGACAACTGTCGCCTTAATATTAACACAGTTTCCTCAATTTAACTTAGAAAGTAGCTGGTACTAACCTGTCTATCGAAAAAACAAAATAAAAATCAATAATAAATAATAATAAATAAGAGGAAGGGAAAGATAGAAGAAGGATGAGGGGGAATAAGGGTGGTTGTGCCTAAAATTAATTGGATTTCAGAGATTTATCCGATAGGACCCCTGGAATAAGGGATATCCCGCAGTGAGATGCCCACGGTTCCCATACGGCTACAAATTTTTGAGAGGTATCCAGAAGTATACTGGCTAGCTTCTCCTGGGTCATTATCCATGAGATCTTACTGACTATTGCTTTGAAGACAATCTTAGGGCGCTTCCAGGCCCTTGCAATGGTCAGTTTGGCTCCCAAAAGAATAAAGTGAATCAACCTTCGCTTGGGTCCGGAAACGTTCGGAATGTTAGCATTCAAGAGTGCAACTGCTGCAGTCCTAGGAACTGAACAGTTTGTGACCTTGGTGATTAAGGAGAATATTTTTGCCCATAGTGGTCTTATTCTGGGGCATTCCCACCAGATGTGTACCAATGTTCCCCTCAACTGACACCCCCTGAAACAGCAAGGGTCCGCCGAGGGGTACATTGCAGCTAACCTAGAAGGAGTCATGTACCATCTCATGAGGACTTTAACGTTTGCTTCCATTAAAGAAATATTTAGGATACCCTTAAAGGCTTTAGAACCTGCCTGGTGCCAGGTGTCTAAGTCCCATTCCTGTTGGAGATCATTCTCCCAGTTATGCATGTAAGTGGATTTACTGGAAGAATGTGTGAGCGACGAGTATATTACCGAGATGCCACCCCTCCGGCCCTCGGCTTGACCACACCACAGTTCGTAATCGGTAAATTTGGGAGGTAGAGGTTTATCTGTCCAAATCTCGTGTAAAAAATGTGATATTTGATCAAATCTGGATTTTTCAGAGGTTGGCATTTCTAGTTTGTGAATGCAAAAATTTAGGGTGAGAGGTCCTTTACTCGTGAAATAGTGTCCAATGCGGTACAGTCCCTTATCCAACCACCACTGGAATGTCTTACTTACCATTCCAGGCGGGAAGTTTGGGTTGCCAAAGATGTGGGAGAGAGGTCTAGCCTCCGAGATTAGGTTTGGATTATCACGAAATCTATCCCAAAGGGCAAAGGACTGAGAAAGAGCAGGTGAGAGAATTGCTGGCCTTCGTTTTTGTGGACACCATAAAAGATATTCTAAAGTGTATTGGGGTACCGCTTGCCTCTCCATAAAGACCCAATCTGGTTTTTCAGACGATGAGTAGATTGAAGATAATTGGGCTAGTCTAGCTGCCTGATAGTATTTAAGGAGTAACGGTAATCCCAGTCCCCCCTTTTTTCTATGCAGGTATAGAGTTTGTTGGGGGATTCTATATCCCGATTTCCCCCATATGAATTTCAGGATTTTACTTTGTAGCGTCTTGAGATGATCTCTTCGAATGGGTATAGGAAGAGACCTAAAGAAATAAAGAATTCTAGGAAGCAGGGTCATTTTAATGGAATTAATTCTACCTAGCCAGGAAAGCTCATATTGTGACCATGTTTTCAGATCGGCTGCTAATTTTTGAAAAAGTGGGGGATAATTTTTATTGTAAAGGGATTCTATCCTGTCTGTGAGGGAAACCCCTAGGTATTTGATGTAACCTGTTCCCCATTGGAATTGAAAGGAATTTTGAAGTAGGGCAACCGTGGAGGGAGTAAGAGAGATATTCAGTGCCTGTGATTTAGAGTAATTTATTCCTAAGCCTGATATTCCAGAGAAATCTGAGAGTGTTTTGAGTAGGTTCGGTAGGGAAGTGATGGGGGACGTCAAAAATAATAGCATGTCGTCTGCAAAAAGGCCGCATTTATGAATACGATCCCCGCATTTGACCCCTTGGATGTCGGTATTGATTCTTATAGCTATGGCAAGAGTTTCAATTGCTATGGCAAAAATAATCGGGGATAACGGACATCCTTGTCTAGTTCCCCTTGCAATGGGTATGGGGTCGGAATAATGTCCCTGTATACGTATTTGGGCTTTGGGGCGTGAGTATAGGGATTGAAACACCCCTCTAAAGCGGGGGCCAAAGCCCCATTTCTCCAGGAGTGGAAAGAGGTATGACCATGACACAGAGTCAAAAGCCTTTTGGAGATCAAGAGATAACAGTAGTCCCTGTTGTGCTTGCCCCCCGTCCCAGTTAGATTGAAGAATAGAAACAATATCTATCGCCCTTCTAATTTGGTCTGGACCTTGCCTGCCCGGGATGAACCCCACCTGATCTTTGTGTATATATTTGTTAATAAAGGACGAAAGGCGAACCGCCATTATTTTTGTGAGAACTTTAAGATCCGAGTTGATAAGAGAAATGGGTCGGTAATTCCCTATCTCTTCCGGGTTCTTATCAGGCTTAGGAATAACCGTAATGTATGCCGTATTGAGTTGAGGGTCTAGGGGGTTGCCTTGAGTTAAGTGATTAAAGAATTTAACCATATATGGGACTAGAAGTTCCCTGAAGTTTTTATAATAGGGAGCCGATAACCCGTCCGGGCCAGGTGCAGACCCTATCCTGAGGCCTTTGATTACTGAGGTCACTTCTTCTATCGAAAAAGGAGCTTCTAAGATTTCCCTATGTTCGTCTATTAATCTTGGTATAGGTACACTGTCCATGAATTCAGAGATTGAGATATTCGGGGACTGTGGGGGGGCAC
This sequence comes from Lithobates sylvaticus, assembly GCA_028564925.1. Classification (NCBI taxonomy): domain Eukaryota; kingdom Metazoa; phylum Chordata; class Amphibia; order Anura; family Ranidae; genus Lithobates; species Lithobates sylvaticus. The sequence goes on along the minus strand of CM053029.1, from coordinate 599,777,452 downwards.
TGTAGAGTTTCGCATAAAATTTTTGGAAGGCATCTAGAATTTTGGCTGGGTTGGCCGTTAAATCTTGATTGGCTAATCTAATTTTGGGGAAAGAGGAGAATTTTGTTCTGGGAGATAATTTATTGGCTAGCATTGGTCCTATCTTCCCCATCTGAGTGTAAAATTTATTCGAGTTCCAACGGATAGATTTTTCAGCTTTCGTCGTAAGAGCTAGATTCAGTTCCAGTCTTAGCTTTTCAATGTGGGCAAGTAGGGATGGAGAGGGGCAACGTTTGTGTTGAGCTTTGGCAGATTTGTACGAGTCTTCCAATCTATCTATCTGTATCATGCGTTCTTTCTTGAGCTTGGAACCTATTTGTATGAACTTACCCCTAATTACCGCCTTGTGTGCTGACCATAGCGTCTCTGGCGAAATGTCCTCCACATCATTTAGGGAGAAATACTCAGTTAGGGCCTTACTTAATTCCATTACTTGCACTGGATCTGAGAGTATAGATTCGTTTAGGCGCCATTGTCCCTTTTTTGTTGTGTGTATGTTGGATTGAATGTGCATGATAACTAATGAGTGATCTGAGAGAACCGTATCACTAATGTGAGATTTAAGAATTGCTGGAAGCGAGTTTGGAAAGACCAGAATATGATCAATCCTGGCGTATGTGTCATGCGGGTATGAATAGTGAGTGAAATCCCTTTTGGAGGGGTTAAGTTCTCTCCACACATCAATGAAACCTCTGTTATGTAGAAGTTTTGCTATCCTTAAACTTGCCCTGGTGGGTCTAGTGAGCTGTGTATTGGGCGGTTTGGATTTATCCAAAGCCTGATCAAATGCTATATTAGAGTCTCCCCCCCAAATCACCGTGCCCTCTAATAGAGGAGAAAGTTCGTTTAGGATCCGTTTAAAGAACTGTTCCTGACCTTTGTTTGGGGCGTAATAGGATACTAGGGAGTAAATATGATCTCCTATAGTCCCCTTGACCAAGAGGAACCTCCCTTCCACATCTCTGTGTTCAGATAAGAGAGTAAAGCCACACGATTTTGACAAAAAAATTGCAACCCCTCTCGTTTTGTTCTCTACCTTGGCAAGGTAGAAGTGAGGGTAGTGAGCATGTATGAATTTGGGACTGTACCGCATTGGGAAGTGAGTCTCCTGAATCAACAAAATATCCAATTTAAGGGATTTGTAGTGTGAAAATAATTTTTTCCTTTTGATTGGTGAGTTTAGGCCTTGCACATTGTGGGAGGCAATTTTGAGATGCGGTTGTGGTGTGTCAGCCATTAGGTGTGGGAGGAGCGGCAGCTCGGCATACCTCGTCACTCACCTTTGGAAGTTTTCTGTCTGCTTGGTTGTTAGACTTAGGATAACCTCTTCCTGGCCTTGGGGAACTGGAAGCCAACAATGAAGGTGGTTGTTCTGAAAAGATAAATCTCATTAGGCACCAAATCACAAGGAGGGACATGGGAAGAGGGAAAAGAAAAGAAAAAGGAGGAAGAGTGGGAAAGAAAATAAAATCGTCTCCTAACAAAAAAAACAGTCCCCAGGGGTGGAGACACCCCCTAGGGGCTACTACCGTATAGGTAACAATGTCTGCTCCCAAATGGGACAGACAGTCGCACCCTCGGGTACCAATAGGAACCAGAAGGTGAGGTGGAGGCACAAGGAGCCTACCTCAGACAGGAAACCCCATAACATTGTAGGAGGTAAGTGGATCACAGCCGTCCAGAAAAAGTATGCAAAAAAAAGCGGACAGGCATACAATGTATTTTTTCACATTAGGTGCCCCCCGTTCGCCCCTTATTGGGGTGCGGACGGAGGGCACCCGTTCACCGTGTAGGTGTGTAATTCTCCAGAATTGACCGGTCCAGGACCGACCAACTCCTGTGAAACTAGATGTATTAAAGACACCAAATATAAACTAAACCAAAAAAAAAAAAAAGAGAGAAAAAAAAAAAAACCTGTGTTCACAATGAACAGCGACAGGTATCTGAGTCTAATAAGACCAGAATCAAGTTAGAACCAAGGGACGTAGGACAGTTCATGTCCCCTCAGTGGTCATCAAGATGGGCCATTGTCCTTGGATTTCTTTATTTTGGTCTTGTTCCACAGCGGTGATACCGGGCTCGTCGGGGTTGGTCTCTTGGAAGATCCGGGTAAGTTGGGGGACACCTCCATTTCTGTTTCTTGGGAAATGAGATTGAGTCGCAGCAACAATCTTTCGCCTTCAGGAAATGTCGAGAAAGAATAAGATTTTCCGCTATCTGTGAATCTCACTGCAAATGGAAAGGCCCACTTGTATTTAATGTCTTTCTGTGAAAGGACCTGAAGCAGGGGTTTTAGTGAGCGTCTGCGTTGCATGGTGGAAGGAGAGAGATCTGCAAATAATTGTACAGGATGACCAAGACATAAGACTTTGGGAGCTGAGCGTGCCTGTCTCATCACTTCTTCTTTGATGGCGTAGAAGTGCGGTTTCGCGATGACATCTCTTGGGGTTCCATCTTTCCTGGGAGGTCCCAGAGCTCTATGTGCTCTGTCTAGTTCCAAGCGGTGCTGAGGCACATTTGGGATTAGGGCCTGAATCATATTTTGTACCGCAGCCGGTATGTTGGTAACGGATTCAGGGAGTCCTCTGATCCTGACGTTGTACCTTCTTGACCTATTTTCCAAATCGTCAATTCTGGATAAGGCGATATCCAATTGATCTTGTACTGTGTGTAGGTGGTCAGAGGTTTGGTTAGTCATGGCAACAGTTTGTTCCATCTTGTGCTCTATGTAGTCAATTCTGGTGCCTAAGTTCTGAAAGTCCTGTTTAAGCTCTCCTGTGATTTTGGCTGCTGTTAGAGAAAGTAGGTCTGATAATTTCAAATATAGTTCATCCATAGTGAGTGAAGCTGACAAAGGATCAGTGTGTAGAGGAATAGCTTGAAAAGCAGTGGGAGGCTCTGCAGAAGAGACTGAGGGTCCGTCCATAGAACGGCCTATTAGGGCTTCTGTGGATGCTGGTGAGGGAGACAGGTCCTGCTGTGTGAAACCTTGTGTCACCGGTGTGAAATGTAGGGCGGTAGGAGTCATTACCTGTCTCCCCTCAAGTCTTCCCTCAGTGTAGGCCTGGTGCTGCCTCGACGCGGCCGCCATCTTGGATCCGCCGGCCGGATCCAGACTCACAAATTGTGGCTCCAAGCTGCGTTTAATCTCCGGTCTGAGCATATGGGGTGATTCCCCTTCGTTCGTGGATACCGCGGTCTCTTTTACCGCCGCTCTGGGGTGCTGTGAAGCTGGCAATGGGTTCCGTTTGTCTGAGGTAGAGCGGAGCTCCTGGCTAAGCGGCCATCTTCGGAACTCCGCGCATGCGCCCCTGTCGCAAAACTTTCTTGCAAGCCTTTTGAACCTCTAGATATACACTAGTTGTTATAAGGTGTACTGTCAAAGACTAGGACATGATATCGGGAGGCTGTGACCTCTACTGTGAATTTATGGTTGTATGTTTGTTGGGCTTCTGCCCCTTTTCTTTTTGAAAACGTAATAAAATATATATTTGAAAAATAAAAAAAAGCTGCCCATCCAAAACAGCCACTATGCCCATCAAAGCTGCCACCGTGCCCATCAAAACACAGCCACCGTGCCCATCAAAAGCTGCCACTGTGCCCATTAAGCGCTGCCACTGTGCCCATCAAACGCTGCCACTGTGCCCATCAAACGCGTGTTATATTGTCCAAACGTTAAACACTGATTTTGTTGGAAGTACCAATAAATATAGACTTATTGATAATTTGCATTTTTATTCTCGTGCGTGATCGTGTAGACAGGGCCCCAGTGCACTGTATTGCCCGGGGGCCTATAATGCTCTTAAGATGGCCCTGATCCTCCCCTCTTTGGAAGCCTTACATCATGGTAATCTGTGGCCTCCAACTCTCTTTGCAGAATTCAGGAGGCACCATGTCCACAGCAGAAAAACTTGTAGACCTTGGGCTCTTAACGCCATTTCTCCAAGGAGCCACCTACCAGGTATTGTCCCAGAATATAATGAGGCAGAGCGTGGAACAAGTGACCAGCTACTGCTACCCACAAGAGACTCGACTGCTGCTTGCCCAACTGCTGCAAGCGCCACAAGCTTTCAGGTTGGTAATGGAATGGTGTGTTCAAAGTCATTATTCAATTCTGAGAGAATGATTGGCTTGTTAAAGCCCCCGTCACTTTAACCGCTTGCGGACTGCCCCCCACGAGCATTTACTGATGCAGGGCGGCTGCTGTGTGCTGGATTATGTATCTGGAAAGTAATCAAGGCTTCCAGGTAAGCAGTGATGTAAGTAACTGAGTTAAAATAAACTGAGTTACGTAACGCAGTTACTTTAGAGGGTAACGAGTAATCTAACTGATTACTTTTCCCCTCATGGTAACTCAGTTCCCATTACTTTGGCTTAGTTACCCCAATTACATCTACCGCCACTAGATGGCAGTAGTGTAATTCCGGTGTCCTGCTGAAAAAGTTCCCCCGCCTGATAAGGACCCCCTGTACTGCGCAGGCGCAGCGCTTGCGCAGTACGAAGGACTACGGAGCTTCCGAAAATTGCCGAACCTAAACAGCGCTGAGTGAACTCTACACCGCGCAGGCGCAGTTAACATGTAATTGTACGAGGCAATGCCACACGCTCCCGATGCTCGTGCTACTCTGCAAGGGGCGTCTATCGTGTAACTAAGGGGCGGGTCTAGTATTACTGTAACCAAGGGGCGCATTTATTATTATTGTTATATATCGAGCTCTGCCCATTAATTTAACATTCGCCCTCTTCTGTAGCCATCCGCCCCCTTACACGATATAATAATAATAGACCCGCCCCTTACACGATATAATAAATAATAGACCCGCCCCTTACACGATATAATAATAATAGACCCGCCCCTTACACGATATAATAATAATAGACCCGCCACTTGCTTACACGCTATAACAGATCTGCCCCTTAGTTAGGGTAATAATAGAGCAGCCCCTTGGTTACACGATATATAACAATAATAATAAATGCGCCCCTTGGTTACAGTAATACTAGACCCGCCCCTTAGTTACACGTATAGAATATAAAAAAAAAAAAAATCACAGTTACTTTGCTGCGTAACTAATTACTTTTCCAATGTAGTAACTGAGTTACTAACGCAATTACTTTTGGGGAGAAGTAATTTGTAACTTAACTAATTACTTTTTTAAAGTAAGATGACCAACACTGCAGGTAAGCCACCCTGTGCTGTGATTTGTTACAGCACAAGCCAATCGGCCAGTCCCAGCAAATGACTGATGGGTCCCGCTGATCGGCTTCATCATTCACATATACAACACATTGGGGGTTATTTACGAAAGGTAAATCCACTTTGAACGACAAGTGCACTTTCAAGTGCAGTCGCTGTAGATCTGAGGGGGACATGCAAGGAAAATAAAAAAACAGCATTTTTGCTTGCACATGATTGGATGATAAAATCAGCAGAGCTTCCCCTCATTTCAGATCTTCCCCTTAGATTGAGAGCGACTACACTTCCAAGTGCACTTGTAGTGCAAAGTGGGTTTACCTTTTTGTATACCAACCCCAGAGCTCTGTACACTGACAGGCGATATTCCCTGCAAAGGAAAAAAAACAACAAGATCGCTTAGTAAAAGCAGCACACATTACATTGTTGGGCACGCAGGTAATCCCTTGATGGCCCCTAGATAGTGACCCCTTCCCAGCCAGTGTCCTTAGTTCAGTGATAGTGTATAGTATCCATAGGCGTGCGCACAGGGTGTGCCAGGTGTGCCTGGGCACATCCCAATCACCCTGTGCTGCACAGATTCCCTCTGTTGCTTGGCTGCTCAGTCCATTTCTCTGTCTCAAAAGTGAGACATCGGGGGTCTGTTTAGACCCCTAATATTTCACCAAAGCCGCAACAATGGGGCACATAAAAAAACTGTAAACAAAATAAAAAAAAAAAAGATTTTTGTAAAAATACATATTGTAAAAAATAATGCAAAGATTAAGTTGTAAAACAGTAATATTAAAAATAAATTACTTTTGCCAGTCTCTGCCCTACTGACACGTCTGTTGCTCTACTGACATCGTCCCCTGCCCTACTGACACTGTCTACTGCTCTACCGACTGACACCATCCACTGTCCTGCTGACACCAACCTCTGCCCTACCGACATCATCCACTGCTCTAATGACACCGTCCACTACCCTACTGCCATATATATATATATATACACACACACACACACGTGGGTGTGCTTTGGGGTACACACCCTAATGAAACAAGCTGTGCACACCTATGATAGTATCGTGTATCCCCATCAGAGACCCCTTTAAATCGGGGGTTCCCATCAGAGTCCACCCTTACATCAGAGTCCATATCAGAGTTGGCCCTTACTTCAGGGTCCCCATCAGAATCCATTCTTACTGCAGGGTCCCCATCAGAGTCCCCTTTAGATCAGGGTCCCCATCAGAGTCCCCTTTAGATCAGGGTCCCCATCAGAGTCCACCCTTACCTTACACTTGCAGGGTGGCTGTATTAGCAGGGCAGGATCCGATATGTACAGCAGGTCTGGACAGAGGAAGTTCTATCCTCCTGTGCATGCTTGGGCAAGCACGTGATTGACCAACCATGGGGAGGGTGACCGTTTCTTTGAGCAAGAAGAGGAATGAAGAAAATGCCGTGTGCCTGGCTGTGAATGCGAGGTGGAGAAATGGGACTATTTCCACCAGCGGCTTCTACAGGGGTCCGTTACATTGTAGGGAAAGCTCCTCTTTAATAGGTTGGTGTAAAGCTCAATGATTATTTGCACAGTGCAGTAATCACAGAGTCCTGTTGGATATCAATGTACTGCAGTGAAATCAGTAGAGGTGGGTTCTAAGCCAATCAAATAATAACAGTGCAGCGCTAATGATAACAACTAAAAAGAACAAAGTCCATTAGAAAGACATAAAAAAGCTGAGATGGAAGGAATAGGTTGTAGAAAAAGTTGATAAAGATGTTTTCCTCTGTGGTGGTTAAAAAGAATGCATGCAGATATCCTTATGGTGCAAATAACATCTGTGATTCCACCACCAGCTAGTCAAACCGCTCACCTCAAGATGTAGACCCCTAAACTAACAGATGGGTCAAATGCGCATCTTACCACTAATAGTGGTCATAAGCATGGATCTGGGTGGACGGATGGATAGAGGGATTTCTTATCACTTAATATTGCCTCCAGTAGTATCTCCAGTAGTATCTTTCAAAACATGGTGCCATAGAATGCAAATAAAAAGAAATATAGTGCACACTGTATGGCTATAAAAATCCAATTTATTAAAAAATATATATCAGGTACTCACAAACACAGCACTAGGTCCCTAGTGCTGAAGCTACAAAACGCTAGAGGGGGAAAAAATACATTATTCTCTATGGAGATGGTTCACATCTCCACTCCAAAACGCCTGAAGCCCTATGCCTGAAGCTCAAACAAGTTCCGGACCCTTTTTTGTCGCGCGAATCGGGCAGATTTGGGCGTTTTTATTCTTTTTACATTGGTGACCTTTTGCTCTGCACAAAATTCGCGGCAAATCGCGGTAAAAAACGCCACGAATCGCGGTAAAAAACGCAGCAAAAAACGCTGCAATTCGCGCGATTTTCTGCCTGAAAAGCTACGCTCAGGTGTGAATGCAGCCAAAGATAAGGTGGCTGCAGTGACGATCCAGGGTCCTCCCGCACGCTTATCGTCTTAAACCGGACTTCCTCAGCGGGAATGGGTTCTAAGCCAAGCTGCATTGCTTATATGCCGTGTAGAGGTTGAGGATTTGGTGGTGCTGCCTGGCTGGTTCGCCCAAATCCCAGTACTTGAGGAAGAGAGTTACAAAGGCTTTGGCAAATAAAACAATTTATGTAGCTGTAGAAAAGGAAAGATACGTATATAGAGAGGTATATGGAAGCTGCTCACCCCGAATAATCTGATATAGGGAGGTTCCCCCAGCGCCACGTAAAAAGTATATATACAGAATTACATAGAAAACATGTCTAGAAAGACAGAAACTGACACGTTTCTACCCATTTTGATTGGGGTCTTCTTCAGAGGCTGAGTTTGCTGCAAGAAAAATACATTTAGCATCTCAAAAGGAAAAAATGCACATACGGTTGTACAAGCACAACAAATTTATATATATATATATATATATATATATACACATACATATGTGTATATGTACATATCTATGGCCGTCTCAATACATTACCTATGGGTATAAGGAGGAAAGGGGGGATCTCCCAACCAAGAACTTCCGTGAAGACTATCAGGCAAAAACCAACGGGCCAGCAAACTCAGCCTCTGAAGGAGACCTCAATCAAAATGGGTCGAAACGCGTCAGTTTCTGTCTTTCTACACATGTTTGCTATGTAATGCTGTATATATACTTTTTATGTGGCACTATTTGCACTTAGGGTATACACTCCCTTTGCTGAACTCATATTTGAACTTCTTTTTTTTCGTTTTGTTTATATCAATTTGCTGCCTGAAAACCCCACCCTCTGGGGGAACCTCCCTATATCATTTATGTAGATGTATTTCAAGTGTATATTTATCTGTTTGCCCGAGGGTTGGGCTTTAGGCAGATTATGGGCCTGGCTTTTCTAGATTGTGCTGGTTGTTCTATGGTGGTTGTGGCTGAACTCTATCTTTGTATTCAGGTCTCCGACACTGTGGACCTCTTCATTACTGGAGCGATTGGATAGACTGGTCCCTTTATTGCCAGTCAGTACTCTGCAATCTCTCAGCACAGTAAGTATATAATTTATTTACTGTTTGTATTTTTCTATTTGCTCTTCTCTGCCTCGTCTGCACTATACCTACAGTATTGTGGGTCCTTTTATGTTGCTGAGAGTCTTGAATTAGACATGTGCAATTTGTTTCGAATTCATTTTTTAACGAATTTCAACAAATTCGTAAATATCCAAATGAACGAAAACCCGTTTAACGATTTTTACCAAAAATTTGAAAATCCGGAAAGTCGGGAATCCGGAAATTCAAAAATCTCGAAGATTTGAAAATCCGAAAATTCTGAAGAATCAACGGAAATTCGAAAATCTGAAATAACTAACTAACTAATAATAACTTAACTATTACTAACTATTAAATTATAGGTATTGGAATTTTCTTTCAAATTTGGCTGTTGGTGAACCTAACAAATAAGAATTTATCCAAAGTTACGAATTCTCCGAAATAACGAATGTCGCATCTAAACAAATGGAATGTAACAAATTAATAATAATAAATAACAATAAAAATAAAATATTTTTAATTCATTCTGTTCCATTTGTTAGACATTCGTTATGTCGAATAAATGGTAACTTCAGACAAATTCGTATTCGTTACATTCACTAACAGACAAATTTGAAAGGAAATTTCAATACCTATAATTTAATAGTTAGTTATTATTAGTTAGTTAGTTATTATTTTGAATTTCCGAATTTAAGATTTTTTGAATTTCCAGATTTCCGGATTTTCAGATCTGCGAATTTACGAATCTTTGACTTTTTTCGATATTTCGAATTTCTGGATTTTGGATTTACGATTTTACGAACTTTAGAATTTACGAATGTACGAATTTACAAATTTTGATCATAACGAATGACCCGAAAAAACAAAAACAAAAAAAAAATTAATGAAAAGAAAAAGAACAAATTTTTCGGCAGTGCACATGTCTGGTCTTGGTACTCCACTCAGTAGACTCTGCATATCCGTTTTTAGTTCTGCTGAAGGATTTAAAGTGGACCTTCACCCTCTTTTATTTGGCATCAGTTTTCTCCTTGACCTCCCGCCCAAAACACGGGCCATATTAAAGTAGAACTAAAGGCAAAACTTAATTTATTTTTAATTTTGGATTAAGTAATTGAGTTCTAACCATTTTTTTCCATCTCTATCCCATTGGGGAGATTTCCCTTAATTTCCTGTCTTATAGCCAAAACAGGAAGTGAGAGCAAATCCCTGCACAGTGAGGGAATACTTGGTTACCATCAGAACAAACGCCTCATTGGAAGATTTCCCCTCTTTTCCTGTTCTAGCAACAACCAGATCGTCATTAGAAATTGTGTGGTCCTGTATAGCAGGGCTCAACAGTTCAAGTCCTGAGCTACTAGCCAGGCCTCAAAAGTTATTTGCCACCAATTGACCCACCCGACCCCTACCCTGCCCCGCCCCTAAACACGCCCTCATAAATGATCTATTGACATGAGACTTAAATGTTTTATGCAGAATTAAGTCATACAAGGCAGTCTGCCCGTGTCCACCGAGGCAGTCTGCCTGTGACCACCAAGGCAGCCTCCCCGTGTCCACCATGCAGCCTGTCTGTGTCCATCACGCAGCCTACCTATGCAGGGGAACATAGGAAAGGAAGAGGATTGCCGGACGGAAGATTAGAGCGCCGAGGAACACCGCTGGAACAGCTTTCATTTCAATATCAGTGTGTTCCCGCCGCTCGGTGTCACATACAGCCCCTACCCCCTGGCCGGGGAGCTGTGATACACGTCACTCGTCCTTGGATTGGCCGTCCCCGGCAAGTGTGAAGACTGCTCTGGTACTTGCTTCAACTTACTCACAGTGGTCTCCGGTAACAAGGTGGATGGTCCCTTAATGGTCGACAGCTTCCCTTTCTACCTCCGACCACAGCTGAATCCCCGTCCGGCTGAACCACTACTTCTGGTTGGACTACAGGTCAGCAGTCCCAACCCTATGCTGCTCTCCCGCTCCTGGAAAGGCCCCCAGGCAGCCGAGCAGCTAAACATCCCAGGATAGGCCTCAGGCTTTTGGCCTAGCAGCTCGGGCAGCACATCACATGTGCACCCAGACAGCCGTCCGGGTGGCACAGAACCCCGATCACCTGACTCCACCCAAATAAATAGGCTCTCCCAGCAGGCCAATGGACCAAGAACATTGCCAACCCTGCCTATTGGCTGAGACACCCCATCCATTCATGTCTGAGCTTGCAAAGCCCCTGTGTTATCTAATGTCACTAGTATATCGCCACCTAGTGACAGAAGAGAAAGGGTGCAACAAGTCCAGATTTAGAGAGGAATCAATTGATCTCCCAACAATTGGCCAAGGCAACTATCGCCGGGCAACTAAATTTGATAGCAACCCTGCCTAAACATCAGGGTGCTGCATCTGTGTCCCTGCACCCCGTTCGCCCCTAACCTGTTCTCTGCAACCCCTTTATTACACCTCACTCTGCATCCTCCATTACACGTCACTCTGCATCCTCCATTACACGTCACTCTGCATCCTCCATTAACCTGCAACCCATGCATCTTCTAATATGCCTCATTCTGCACCCCCTGCATCCCCCTGGCACACAACGCTCCCTGTAATTTTTTGGGGGCTCTTCCTGTCTTCAGGATTTAGAGCAAAGCTTTATTTAGAAGAGATGTGCCTGCTGGCCCTCTCGGTGCTCCTTCTGTAGCATTGTCATCGTACGTCTTCAACTTATGAGCTAAAGGGGGGCTCAAATGCGGCCCCTGTCATCACCAAAGGGCCACACATAATGTTCAGTATATGTAATGCTGGAGAGGAATGTCAGAGACTGTAGAGCTAATAGAGGAAATGAGGGTCAGAGAGTGAGGACAGGATACATTGTTGGATGGGGAGATGCTACAGAAGACCATACAAAACTGGGAACATGTTATATGATGCTGGCAGAGATCAATGCTATTACCCTAATATGGGGGGCCGCTAGGTGGATCGTGACCATGGCTCTACCTCCCCCAACCTCCGCTGTTCTCCTGTTAACTGGGAGGGGGGTGATGTGAAGGGGCAGAGGACACTGTGTTGGGGGGGTTACAGAACACTATTGTAGAGGGGAGGGGGCAGAGGACATTACAGTGAAAGGGGGGTGTGAAGGGGCAGAGGACACAGCATTGGGGGGTACAGGACACTACTGCGTGGGGAGGGGGGCACAGGACACTACAGTGGGGGGGGGGTCAATCTCTGTCAAGCTGCACATGGCTATCTCCACCACACTATGCATGCACCACATCATCAGGGGGCTGGCTTAAAGAACCAGGAAGAGACAGCCATCCCCCTGATGATGTCACATGAGAAGATGGCGGTGGAGGACCTGGAGTGCTGACACCAGACAATGCTGAATTCTGTGAGCAGGTATGTTTTTGTGGAAAACCCAGTGGACAAGGTAAGAGGGTGAAAAAATATGGAGGCAAGTCCCACTGCAAAGAGAAGGGACAAATAAAATAAAATAGTTTCTCCAATTATCTTTTATTGAGTCACCCTTTGTTCGAAAAATTCCACACGGCTTCATGTCAATTCTTTACTTTTAAGACAGCAATCTCCAGCCAATGGGTGATACAGATCTTGTCTGAAGAACATAGATGGAGGAGGTCCCCTCTGGGCAATGCTTGTATGCGGGCAGAAAATTCAACAGAGTCTCAGGACAGCATGCAGAGACAGCGCACCTTGCTAAAAAAGTCATCTCTGACTTCAGGTGAGAAGCAAAATACAAAGACTTGCCTTGTTCCTCGATGTAATGTAACATTCTAAGTTCACCAAGTTGACTCCAGTATCCCCTGTAAATGGTCTTCCTGTCCTAACCAGCACCAGATTTTCACCATCACCAAAATAAAAAGAATGCCACACACCAATGACGTCACCAAGTCCAGAAGATGTACTCAGCTATACAATTCACGCAAGTCCTTGTCTTGAGGCTGCCCCTGCTGACGCATTTCACTTATATGGCCTTACTTAGGCCACTTTCACACATGCGGACCGTTCGTCCGTTTTTTCATACGTCCGTTTACGCATGAAAACGGACATTAATGCTTGTCTATGGGATAGCGGACGTTAGCGGATGATCATCCGCTAACGTCCGTTAACATCCGTCTCCGTTAAGGTCCGTTTTTCTGAACGGAAGAAGACCCTATTTTGTCTTCCGTAAAAAAACGGAACGGACGAAAAACGGACGTTAGCGGACGATCTGTTCACATCCGATCCGCTGACATCCGTTTTTCATCAAAAAAAATTCCCATAATTCATGAAAAACTGTTTTTTTTTTTTAAAAAACGTATAAAAAAACGGACATAAACGGATAAAAAACTGATGAAAAACGGACGTAATCGGATGAAAAACGGACGTAAACGGACGAAAAACGGAAATGAAAATGGATGAAAACTGATGTTTACTGACAACAACTGATGATAAAAAAACGTGACTGAACTGATCTAATGTACGGTCCGCATGTGTGAAAGGGACCTATAGTTCTCTACAATTAAGGGCTCTTTCACACGGACGGACCGTATGTCCGTTTTTCATCCTTCCGTTTTCAGATGAAAAAACGGACATACATGTATCCCTATGGGATAGCGGGTGTCAGCGGATGAGCATCCGCTGACACCCGCTCTCGTCCGTGGCCGCTATGCTCCGTTTCTGCAGACGGAGGAAAACCCAATTTTTTCATCCGTCTGCAGAGCGGATTGGATGACGACGGACTCTACGGTCCGCCGTCACCCGATCTCCCATAGGGGAGAGCGGCGCTCTGACAGGTCCGTCCCTGCGCTGTGTGCAGAGACGGACCTGTCATCTTCCTGCTCAGCGGAGATCGCTCCGGCGATCCCCGCTGAGCAAGCGGCTATCCACGGGGCGGATCTGCACTGATCCGCCCCGTGTGAAAGAGCCCTAAGTAAACCTTCTGAACCTGGTGACATCATCGGTGTGCAGCTTTCTTTTCTTGGAAGTGGAGTGTGAATGGGCTCCTGGGACCAGCAGTCGGCACGCCCGCAAGGAAAGGGAGATAATCGCAGCTGGTAGTGGTGGGTTCCTGAGGACGTTTCAGATTTTCACCATGTCGAATCCAATTTAGATCTCTAAATATAAGTTATTGCATTTATGTCAGGTTGTAAAGCTGTGACAATAGTTATATGCCGATTACCAAATTTCCCAAAGAAGAAAATCTAAACAATTTATTGTCTGTGATTCATCTGCTTTAAAGTGACCCTATCGCCACCTAAATGTTCTCGAGCCAATGATAAGCAACTATCATTTTTAAAGGGAGATTCAATTTCCATCTTTCTTATCTACAGTGAACCGTCAACCATTTTTCTAAGTAAAAGTCCTGTCGTGTTAACCGAAAGGGGTAGTGGGACAGTCTGTACCTTGTATCGGTATTGGGTTTCTTTTAAGCTTGGTGCCCGAGGCCCCATCCTATCCAAATTTTATTATAATAATTTTATACCTGCAGTGCTACCCCCACAGGGGCCGCAGGTAATAAATGGTTCTTCCCTAATAGTACAGAGGCTGCCCACCACCACAAACACCAGTCCATATACTCTGGCTAAAATAACTCAGTCTAATGCCCCTTTCACACTTGTGCGACTTTAAAGTCAGGCGATTTTGCCGTGATTCGTGGCCGCGATTTTTGCCACGATTTTGCCGCGATTTCAAGGAATGCCTGTGTAAGTGGCATCAAAATCGGACCAAAGTAGTGCAGGGACTACTTTGAAGTCAGAATAACTTGAAGTCGTACTAATATGAATGGCTGTCATTGGAAATCATGGGGAACGACTTGTCATGCTACTTTGCAGTCCCAAATCGTGGGACAAGTCGTATAAGTGTGAAAGGGGCCTAAGGGATGTCTTTCTGAAATGTATTGCTTGAAGAACTTTAAACAGGAGAGGGGTTAGGGCATGGGATACTTCAAAATGCTTGCACAGTAACCAGAGGACACTCTTCTTTCTAGTCTCCCTCTGGAAGTAATTAAGGACAATGAACAGTCTTTTCTTTTCCGACCACAAAATCCGTCGGATTTTTTCCAACGGATTTTGTCCGACACTGGTGTTGCATACACACGGTCGGACAAAGTGGTCGGAAAATCCGATCATCCTGAACGTGGTGACGCTCGTTGCATACGACGGGACTACGTAGAGGCTAGTAGCCAATAGCTTTGGTCTTGAAATGTGATCTGAGCATGCGTGGCACTTTGTCCGTCGGAATTCGCAACACACCATCGGAAAAAGTCCGATAGGACTTTGTTGTTGGAAAATTTGAGAGCAGGATCTCAAACTTTTTCCGTCGGAAATTCCGACGGAAAAAGTCCGATGGAGCCCACACACGGTCGGAATTTCCGACAACATGGTCCGATAGGACATTTTCCGTCGGAAAATCCGACCGTGTGTACGGGGCATAAGGCAGCTTTTCTCAAACTTTCCAACACAGAGGAGCCCTTGAAATAACCTTCCGTGCTCAGGGAACCCCTGCTAAAAAGATGACTATATCTACAACTCATGATACATTAGTGTGATGGTCAGAGGGAAGAATGTTCTTTACACTTGTGGCCATTGGAAAGAATCCCCCCCCCCCCCTTACAGATCGCTAAAATATCAACAGTGTCAGTGGAAACTTATCTAAGAGGCAGAAATTATTTGCTCAAGGAACCCTTAGCAACCTCTGGATGAACCCCAGGGTTTCCTGGAACCTTGGTTGAGAAAGCCTAGTCTAGGGCCTCACAGTCGTAGACAATAAGGCAATTCTATTTGGCATCTGGTTACCTTGAGCCACTGGTACCCATTTGAGCCACTGGTATCCAACACGGTTTCCAGGAGGATGTACAGTAAAAGAGGGACACTTTCCTTTAGTCTGACTCTTCAGGATATTGCTGAGGACAGGGGAATGGCCAGTATGCTGAGACCCTATGAGAGCGGTCTCAGTCTAAGATACCTATGGCACTTATATCCCAAAAGCACACAGTCACCATAAATCAATTTGGGGGCTTTACTCAAAAGTCCCCAGGATAGCTGCCACCTTCCAGCTTCCTCTGAACACAGTCCAGTGTGGAAGACAATCCTTCTCCAGGCCAGATCCCTTGTGGTGAAGTCCCACAACCGGCTCCTCGGAAGATCAAGCCAGGCCCTCAGCCCTGACACTGCTGAGGTCTCAGTAACAGCTACACAGTCTAAGGGCTGCCTCAGAGCAGCAGCCCCTGAGGCTTTGGAACCATCCTGAGAAGAAGGAACAATCTATTTATTTAACTATTTATCCTCCCCAACCACCTCCTAGATACTATGGTCCAGGGATTTGGCTAGGCCATGATGAATATTCAGTCTGGTCATTTGAATCTCCCTCCCTATGTTCTGGAAGCTTCCAGAGGCAGGGGGAAGCCATCAAACTCCCATCCCGTGAAACCCTGAACAGACCAGAACAATCGCCGCTCCCTTACCTACAGAAGGAGAGAAAAACTAAATTTGCTTAGCATCCTACACTAGGAGGGTGCCACATACCTTTTCCCTATGCAGAGAAGAAGACAGCATCAGTAGAGGACCAGATGAGCATGATGGGCCTTATTTTCATTACATATAGTGATTTCTTATCTTCATTGACTAATATTGAATTACTTTTGTTTTCATTTGGGTTAATTTGACTAATAAGGTATAACTTACTCTACACCAGTGACACGCTTGGCTTCAATGCAAGACCCAAGTTCATCCAAAGCTTGAAGATTGCCAGGCCAATACGTTTCGGCCTGAGTTTCCCATCCCCATAGCTGCTGAGCACAACTCAAAGGAGTGGAGATGCCCATGACATCATTGACTTAAAATGGGTAGAAGGTCATAGTAGATCAAGGTCGTTGGCCATGTGACCATATAAAGGTCAATGATGTCACAAGCAAGCCCCACCCTTTTGTACACATACAGCTGCGGCACGGAGAATCTCCCGCCTGCCGCTCATTGGCCCAGTAATGGACAGTTAACTTCGGGAGTTTGGACTGAACCCAAGCTTGTCCCTACTCTACACAGAGCTGAAAGATAAAGTATTTATCCTGCTTAAATAAAATGTAATAACACTGATAAAAAATCACTAATGATATTTCTTGCCTTGTCATCCAGCAAGCGGTCCTGAGTGCAACATTCTCCGTGACAGCATTGTCTCTGCGTGGGGGGTGGATCTACTCCTGGCAATGGCGCCCACTGATTTCATGGACTGTCTGGAAGTCATCGGTCAGGACCCTGTTATCCCAACCAGCGAGCTGGCTCTTCTACTGGGCAGAGTATTACAGGTACTATAAAAAAAATGGTGTCCGCGCAGCATAAATGAGGATTAATAAAAGTACCCCTCACGTGAAGCAAGCGCGCCCCTCCTGTGTAGCACCCACAGCTGTGAAAAGCAAATAATAATAAATCTATGTGCAGGAAAAACTGTCCATAAAGAAGTACACCAATCAAAAAAACATACAATATAACATTTCATACAAATGTTATTTAACATATATTAGACACGTGCAGAATGAAAAAATTGTTTCAGTTTCGTATCGATTCGTTAAGTTACTAATTTTGTTTAGTTGCATATTTAATTACATTTTTCCAATGGATTCAAAGTATTCAAATCAAATTCGAATCGGATTGGAATCAAAAATATCGAATCGATCTAAATTCATTGTGAATAATAGCTGGTTCTATTAAATTCAAAATTCTAATTTTGGAAGACAGTTTTATATTCTTTCTATTTTATTATATTCTTTTCTCTTCTGTTCTATTCTTTTATATTCTATTCTATTCCTTTTTTTTCTATTCAATTTTATTATATTCTTTTAGTTTCTATTCTATTCTGTTCTGTTTTACTCTGTTCTTTTTCTATTCCATTCTTTTCAAAATTCAAATTTCGGAAGATATCTATAGTTTTTCTATTTTATATATCTATTCTATTCCTCTATTTTATGTTCCATTCTATTCAAATCTATTCTTTTATTTTCTATTCTATTTTGCACTATTCTATTCCATTATTTTGTATTCTATTCTATTCCATTATTTTCTATTTTATTTTCTATTCTATTTCTTTATTTTCTATTCTATGTTATTCTTTTCTATTATATTCCTTTATTTTTTATTTTATTCTATTTTTTTATTTTCTATTATATTCTGTTCTGCTCTATTTTATTCTAGTCTATTCTTTTCTATTCTGTTGTGTTTTATTCTATGCTTTTCGAAATTCAAATTTCGGAAAACGGATATTTTATTTTATTCTATTCCTTTATTTTCTGTTCTATTTTTTATATTCTTTTCTATTCTGTTTTATTCTATTATTTTCGGAATTAGAATTTTGGAAAATGGCTATAGCTTTTTAAATTATTTTTTATTCTATTCCTATATTTCCTGTTCTATTCTTTTATTTTCTATTCCATTCTTTCATATTCTGTTTTATTCAAATTTTTTTCTAAATTCGAATTTCGGAAAAGGCTATAGTTTATTATTTTTTTTTGTTTTTTTGTTATTCTATTCCTATATTTCCTGTTCTATTCTTTTATTTTCTATTCAGTTCTTTTCTATTCTTTTCTATTCCATTTTATTCTATTCTTTTCAAAATTTTAGTAGACGGCTATATTCTAACACATATTCTAACACTAATTCACATGTTCTTTGAAGAAAATCAGCAATTGTCAGCAATAGGTTTATATTTCTAATTCGTTTTCAAATTCAATATCGTTATCAAATTCAATTTGAATTTCGGACAAATTTAGTTTTGTTATTTTGTATATGTTTAACTTCTTTACTATTGTAATTTCGGATCCATCCGAATCTCCGAATCATGCAAAGTTTGTCTGATTTTTGATTGGGAACGAAATGAACCACACATGTCTAGCATATATAAATATTTAATTATTAGTGAAAAAATGCAGACAATCGTAGAATATATGAGAGGTGTAGAAATCCACAATTTGAGATAGTAAGATTCTTTTGAACAATGTTAGAGATGAGAGCAAAGGGGATCAAGCAATGTTATACATTTCGACGCGTTTCTTGAAGCTGCGTTCACTTTCTCAGGCGATATTAGCTTTTGCAGATATCTACAGAGAATCCATGTTATTATTAAACAAATGCTTCGGTACAGTATATTATACACACTAGTAGACTAGGCCACTTCCCATAGAAAAATAGTTACATAGTTGGTAAGGTTGAATAAAGCCAACAGTCCATCCAGTTCAACCTGTGTAGGTGTGTGTGTAGAAAAATCATTTCCCATATCCCTGTATATTGTTTTTGCTAAGATGCCCATCCAAGAGTCTTTTAAAACTATTAGACATGTGCAATTGGCTTCGTTCCGAATTCGTTTTTTAACAAATTTCGACAAATTTTAAATACGAATATTCAAAAATTCTTAAATTTAAAAATTTCGGAAATTAGAAGTTCGAAAATCTGAAATAATAAATAACTAATAATAATAACTTAACTATTACTAACTATTGAATTATAGGTATTGGAATTTTCCTTTTCAATCTGGTGTGTGAGTGAAAGTAACAAATACAAATGTATCGGAAGTTACGAATTATCCGAAATAACGAATGCCGTATCTAAACGAATGAAATGTAACCAATTAATAATAATAATAATAAATAATAATAAACTTTTTATTATTATTATTTATTATTATTATTCATTTGTTCTGTTCCATTTGTTTAGATGCGGCATTCGTTATTTTGGATAACTAGTTATCCTTGGTGACGTCACTGAACTCTGCCCCTTTACACGTTACGTCCCGTGGGAGGGGACTTCTTCAGAAGGAGTATTACAGGTATCACGCGAGGTGTTTTCAGTACTTAGGGGTGAATTTGTAAAATAAATTGCGAAAAATGCATGTACATTTATTCTGTGCTAATTCCGACAAAATCAAATGTTAGGCTATTTCCTCTCTAGGTTTGATATTCGTAAGAATAGCATGAATTAGGAAAATATCACATTACGCCTCTAGATGGAGCTGATAATCACTATATCTAGTGGTCATATCCCTTATTCTCTCTATTCTTATGAATGAAGAAATTTAAGTTTTTAATAAAATTAATATTCAGGCAGCTTTATTTTCTTTATTTTTCATAGATAGCGGGCCCTCCATCCAAGCTCTCAAACCTCGTCCTTATGCACCTAGGCCGCTTGGCAACTCAGTTTACCGAGAATCAGTTAAGACAAGTCTCCCTGGAAGACTGGCACGTAATGGAAGTTTTTGGTAAACAGAAAGAATGGACGGTGAACCAGGTAATTACATCCAAAGCATATCAGAGATGACTTCCCCAATGTCAGAGGCACAGGGCTCTGAGGTTGTAAATGGTTCCTGAAAATGGTTCACACTACTATGTATACTTTTACGTTCACTTCTGGAAAGGCAGCCATAGACCTAAAAGGGAATTTATTGTGTTCTTGTATATCATTTTCAAATTTTTTATTTTTTTTTTAGCTCTGAAAATAACAAACAAACAAATTATAAAGTATTACATATAAATATGTAATGTTTATTTCCAGCCAGCAGGTTGAGCTCTAGGCTCTCTTGCACATATTTACTAGACATGTGCACTGACAAAAAATTTGTTTGTTTTCGTTTCATTTGTTTTTTTGCTTTTTTCGGAAATTTGGAAATCCGAAAATTTGAAATTCGGAAATAAAAGAAAATTTGGATTTTCAAATTTCCGAATTTTCTAATTTTCAGATTTCGAATTTTCGGATTTACGAATTTCCGGATATTCTAAAATCTGAAAAAAAGAAAGAAAATCAGTAAAATTCGAAATAATAACTAACTTAAATTATAGGTAATAGAATTTCCTTTCAAATTTGGCTGTTAGTGAACATAACGAATACAAATTTATCTAAAGGTGCGAATTATCCGAAAAAAACGAATGGAATGGAACAAATTAATAATAAATATTTAGGATAAATTCGTACTCATTATGTTCACTAACAGCCCAATTTGAAAGGAAATTCCAATACCTAACATTTAATATTTATTATTAGTTAGTTATTATTTCTGATTTTCGAATTTTCGGGTTTTCGAATTTTCAGATTTTCATTCTTTAAAATTTTCAGATTTTCATTCATATTCTTGGATTTTCAAATTTCCAAATTTTTTAATTTATGAATTTTCGAATATTTGGAATTCGGAAATTTGAAAATTAGAAATTTTGGAAATTCGTAATTTTGGAAATTAAAAAATTCGCAATTTCGGAAATTTCAAAATTCGGAAATTTAAAAATTTGGAAATTCGGAAATTTTGGAATTAACAAATTTGTCAAAATTCGTTAAAAACGAATTCGGAGCTAAACGAAATGCACATGTCTAATATTTACATGTCTTCCTAAAGCAGACCTTCACCCATTAACCACTTCAAGACTAAGCCTATTTCTGACAGTTGTTGCTTACAAGTTAAAATCAGTATTTTTTTGCTAGAAAATTACTTGGAACCCCCAAACATTATATATCATTTTTTAGCAGTGACCCTAGAAAATAAAATGGCGGTTGGCAATATTTTCTGTCGCACTGTAATTGCGCAGCGGTCTTTCAAGCGCTATTTTTTGGGGAAAAAAATACACTTCAATTAATTAAAAAAATAAATAAAACAGTAAAGTTAGCCCAATTTTTTGTATAATGTGAAAGATGATGTTATTCCGAGTACATAGATGCCTAACATGTCACGCTTTAAAATTGTGCACGCTCGTGGAATGGTGACTGAAATAATCGGTGCAAATAAATATTATTCGGGGTGGTTATTCCCTATATCTATTGCACCTATGTGTTAACTTGTCTATTCCTATAGTTAGCTAGTCTATTAAAACTCTGATCACATGTTACTATTGATATCACAATAATACAAGGTTAGCTATGAAACCAAGCACACGGCTTAATAAAACAAAGTCTTATTTATTTCCCAGGAAAATAGGAAAGCGCTAACATAATAATACTAAAGAAAGATATTATAAACTTATACCAACAAAACACATAATACAAGAATATCAAAGATACTTATCACAATGCTTTCCTCAAGGCTTTGTATCATCGGCTAGGCTCAGATCTCCCACCAGACAAACTATGGTACATAAAAATCTCCATAGGCGACTATTTAAAAAAATTTGAACGGTTACCTGTTTAGAGTTACAGAGGAGGTCTTGCATTAGAATTATTGCTCTTGCTCTAACAATCGTGACGATGCCTCACATGTGCGATTTGAATACTGTTTACATTTACAAGTGCGACTTGCGTATGCATTTTCTTTGGCGCACGGAGGGATTTCAAAAATGTCTTTTCTTTTATTTAATGAATTCATTTAATTAATTTCTTTTGATTTATTTATTTTTTTTTTTTTTTTCCCAAAAATTTCCTGATCACTTTTATTGCTGTCACAAGGAATGTAAATATCCCTTGTGACAGTAATAGGCAGTGACAGGTACTCTTTATAGAGGGATATGGGGGTCTAAAAGACCCCAAACCCCTCTCCCTGCACTTCAGAGTATTCAAAACGCCCAAATCTTCGTTTTTGAATACTGTGGATTTTTTTTAAATCCAGGGCCATTGGCTGTTGAGTAAAGCAGAAGTGACGTTACTACATCTGAGACTGATCCAAGCCGAATCTGGCTTTGTTCGATACTCCGGGTAGCCGGCGGACGTGCCAACTGGGGGCTCTGGTCTCTCTGTGGGACGGGAGCAGTGGAAGGCAGTGGGGGGGGGGGAGTCGGTTGTTACTCCAAGAAAGCCGACTGTCCACTCTAAAAAAACGATACCGGGTCGATGCCTGGAAGTGTTGATGCCCGCATCAGACCGGGAACGACCACTTCAGCAAAATGACGTACAGGTATGTAATTTTGCGGGAAGTGGTTAAAATTGTTACCATCAATGTGTGCACAGATATTTCAAAGGTCTCTGCCGGGTGCGTGGGTCGCGCTGCGCCTTGTGGGTCCTCATAGTCTTCTGGGACCTGTGATGTGTCATCTGGGGGATAGGAGGGGGTGGCCGAACTTCCGTCTCAGAGCCAGAGCCAGAAGTGAGAGCGGGTACCTGTCAAAACCAGGTAGCCGCTCCCCCTCCCCCCCCCCAAAAAAAAAGTACCAAATGTGGCAGTGGAAGGGGGGAGGGTACAAAGTCTCATAGCTGGGGAACACAAGTTAAAGTCTCATAGCTGTGGATCATGAGGCAGGTCTCTCCAACTACGCAGTTTCAGTGAGGCAGCCAGGGTCTCCGAGTCCTAGAGCAGATACATCCTTAGGCTTGATCCCTTAATGGAGAGGTCCAGCATTCAGTCCAGAGGTGCTTTAGGGGGAAGCAGCTGCTTGAAGACCACAGATCTATCCCTGGTGGGGTGAGGAGACGATCTCTTTAATGCTTCAGGCTCTTTACCGCCTGCCAGACCACCTTCTGGGCACACCTCCCCAGGGATTGGACAGGGCATAGTAAATATGAATTTCCCACCCCTAAGCTCTGGAAGCTTCTCCCAGAGGCGGGGGGGGGGGGGGGGGGGGGGGGGGGACAATCAAACTCATAGCCTGTGAAGCCATGAGCACACCAAGGCAAAATGATCGCTGCTCCTCTGATTACAGAGCAGGCCAAAAAAACGAAATGTGCCGAGCATTCTATACTAGGGAGGTGCTACAATGGTAGAGTGTCCCTATTTTGTTTTTTTGATCCTTGATATTCATTGTTGGGTGTTTCTGTTATTTTAGCACTAAAAAGTGATAGATTTATCATTTTAGTATTGTTGGAAAATCAGTATGGTACGGTATAAGCTGGAATTCCCTGGACTTTCAGAGTGAGCGATGGAAATACTTTCTGGATTGCGTTTCAGTGAATTGATAGCAGTTCAATAAATAATTTAGCTTGCCTTGACTTGGTGTACACCGTCCATACTAAACAAAGCAAGAGGTTCACCTTACAGGAGGGACTATAAAGAGCAATTTCCTTCCCTATATTCTCCCATTGCCAGCCTAAGATACTGAGGGCTGAGCATCTACCGTATATACTCGAGTATAAGCCGAGTTTTTCAGCACATTTTATTGTGCTGAAAGTGCCCCCCCTCGGCTTATACTCGAGTCAAGCACTTATCTGCAGCAGAAAATGATATTTTCCGACCCGAATTTGGGGCCCCGTATCTCGGAGCCTCTTGGTGCTAGGAACCCCAAATTTGGTGTGCAAACCCTGTGGAACCAACACTATAACATATCCAAATGGGGTTTCTAGCACTAAGTGGCCCCGAGATACGGGGGCCCCAAATTTGGGTCGGAAAAATGTCATTCTCTGCTGCAGAAAAGTGCTTGACAATTTCTGAACCGACTTTGGGGCCCCGTATCTCGGGGCCACTTGGTGGTAATAGGAACCCCCATTGGATATGTTGTAGTACTAGTTCGACTGAGTTTGCATACCAAATTTGGGGTTCCTAGCACCAAGTGGGGCATCTAGGAACCTTTAACTACCACGTTTGAAGTTTGGGGGACCTATGGCTGCAAATGGGCACAGTGAGGCATGCAAATGGGCATTGTTGACCCTCTTTTCCACTTACAGTAGCTTACCCTAGGCTTATACTCGAGTCAATACGTTTTTCCATTTTTTTGTGGTAAAATTAGGTGCCTTGGCTTATACTCGAGTATATAAGGTAATTACCAATCCCCAACGTGTAACATGGAGAGTATGGATAGACCTCTGCAGGTACTTCCTTCTTCCAAGTCACCCCTTGTCTCCAACCCCTACCCACCTCTGAGCACGATCCTGTGCAGCCAGCAACAATAGACCCCCCTCCAGCAACAATACATCCCCCAGCAACAAAAAACCCCCTCCAGCAACAATAGGTCCCCCCCATAAACAGTGGACCCCACAGCAACAATAGATTCCCCCGTAGCAAAATACCCTCCAACAACAAAGGATCTCCCCAGCAACAATAGCCCCCTAATATAACAATACAGTACATCTCCCAGCAGCCAGCATCAACAGACCCCTCCCTCAACAGCAGATCCCTCCCAACAACAATTTACCCCCTAGTAACAATAGATCCCCAGCAACAATAGATGCGCTGTAGCAAAATACCTCCCCCCAGCAACAATAGACCCCCCCAATATAACAATATAGTACATCTCCCAGCATTAACAGACCCTCTAGCAGCTAGCATCAACATGCCTCTCCCTTAATAGCAGATCCCTCCCAACAACAATTGACCCATAGTAACAATAGATCCCCAGCAACAATTGACTCCCCAGCAACAATAGATCCCCAGCAACAATAGATCCCCTGTAGCAAAATACCATCCCTCCGGCAACAATAGACCCTCCCAATATAAAATTTCAGTACATCTCCCAGCAGCCAGCATCAACAGACCCTCTAGCAGCCAGCATCAACAAATCCTTCCCTCAACAGTAGACCCCTCACAACAACAATTGACCCCCTAGTAACAATAGATCCCCAGCAACAATAGATCCTCTGTAGCAAAATACCTCCCCCAGCAACAATAGACCCCCCCCCAATATAATACAGTACATCTCCCAGCAGCCAGCATCAACAGACCCTCTAGCAGCCAGCATCAACAAATCCTTCCCTCAACAGTAGATACCTCCCAGCAACAATTGACCCCCTAGCAATATAAAATCTCCACCAGCAACAATAGTACCCCCCAGCAGTAATAATATATCTCCTGTAGCAAAATACCCCCTCAGCAATAGTAGACCCCAATATAACAATACAGTACATCTCCCAGCAGCCAGCATCAACAGACCCTTTCCTAAACAGTTGATCCCGCTCAGCAGCTCATTGACCCCCTAGCAACATTAGATCCCAACCAGTAACAACAGATCCCCCCAACAATAGATCTCCCGTAGCAAAATACCTACCAACAATAGATCCCCCAACAACAATAGATCTCCCCAGCAACAATAAACCCCTCCAGTAACAATACAGTAGGTATCCCAGCAGCCAGCATCAATAGACTACAGCAGCCGACAATAATGGACCCCTCCCTTAACAGGAGATCCCTACCAGCAGTAATTGACCTCCTACTAACCTGATCTCTTTAAGCCCCCAATATGCGCTCTAATTCTTAGGTGGTTAGTTTGAAATAGGAAAGCAGGAGGACTGGAAGGATAACCGGGTATTTCACACAAAGGAAGTAATACATAGAGAACAGGAGACTTTCTAATACAAGTACATGGCAGGGGCATTGCTAGGTCTACAAAAGATCTGGGGCTAGAGCCCATAGCAGCATAGTAAAGAAAGTCATATGCTTGGGCGGGCATACACACACACACATATATATATATATATTATATATATATATATATATATATATATAGTAATATACGTGTGTGTGTGTGTGTATATATATATCCTCAGAGAACCCCCAACTAACATCAGGGTCCACAGAGAGCCCCCCCTTACATCAGGGTCCCCAGAGCCCCCCCTTACATCAGGGTCCCCAGAGCCCTGCCCTTAGATCAGGGTCCCCAGAGATCCCCCCTTAGATCAGGGTCCCCAGAGATCCCCCCTTAGATCAGGGTCCCCAGAG
Organism: Lithobates sylvaticus; assembly: GCA_028564925.1. NCBI lineage: Eukaryota > Metazoa > Chordata > Amphibia > Anura > Ranidae > Lithobates > Lithobates sylvaticus. Next base: position 599,751,174 of record CM053029.1, on the reverse strand, counting down.
AGCCCCCCTTAGATCAGGGTCCCCAGAGAGCCTCCCCCTTGCATCCGAGTCCCCAGAGAGCCTCCCCTTGCATCCGAGTCCACAGAGAGTCCCCCACTTACATCAGGGTTCCCAGAGAGCCCCCCTTACATTAGGATCCCCAGAGAGCCTCCCCCTTAAATTAGGGTCCCCAGAGAGCCCCCCTTACATTAGAGTCTCCAGAGAGCCCCCCTTGCATCAGGGTCCCCAGAGAGCCCCCCTTGCATCAGGGTCCCCAGAGAGCCCCCCCTTGCATCAGGGTCCCCAGAGAGCCCCCCCCCTTGCATCAGGGTCCCCAGAGAGCCCCCCCTTGCATCAGGGTCCCCAGAGAGCCCCCCCCCTTGCATCAGGGTCTCCAGAGAGCCCCCCACTTACATCAGGGTTCCCAGAGAGCCTCCCCTCCCATTGGGGACCCCTGCAGAGACTCGGGGCTATGGGCCCCAGATTCGGTGGCTATAGCCCCAAAAGCCACCCCCTGGCAACGCCACTGGTACATGGCACAGCAGCCACATATCAGGAATATGAAGTGTTGGGGTAACAGATTCTTTAGCGACTAATTTGATTCTTGCAGCTGAAGATTTTAGCCGGTGGATTTATGAACTCCAACAGCGTCGCTGCGCAGGCTCTGGACTCTTTGTACTTGGCGACTCTCGGGTATGCACTATGTGGGCTCCCAGCGGAGGACATGGGACAGATACAAGCAAGTGAATTCTGGTGAGTGACTTGTTGCATTAAAATAACTCTCTGCAGTGTAGATATCACCGTAAATATAAAATGCTTTTATTCCTTGTTGTAGTTCAGCAGTCATGTATCTCGGCCAGCTTGCTCTGCAATGCACCGAGCAACAACTGTACGCTCTCACGCGGCTCTGCACCACAAGTGAGATGTTTGGAGCGGTGAGCGGATGGACGGAAGAAGTCTTCCTGGAGATGGGATCTGTGGCTGGTGAGAAAAGAACAACTATTGATGATGGAAGAAAATAAATGAAATTACATCCTTGTGATCCATTTCCCATGTACAGTGCTGGACCGATACGGAGGTAGTCCAACTGTAGGGGAGCATTTTTGTCCCCCCCCCCAGAGTACCACTTAACCGCTTCCCGACCGCCTCACGCAGATATACGTGAGCAGAATGGGACGGGCAGGCAAAATCACGTATATATACGTGATCCTTTAAATGCCAGCGGCGCGCTCGCGACCCGGTCGGGAGCTCCGTGACCCCGGCTGCGGGACCAGTGGACCCGATCGCCGCTGGTGTCCCGCGATCGGGTCACGGAGCTGAAGAACGGGGAGAGGTATGTGTAAACAAACCTCTCCCCACGCTTCCTACTCTGCCTGTCATTGATTGGCTGTTCCCGGTCATCGGGAAAGCCGATCAATGACGTCAGACGTCAGCCCCGCCCCCTAATGTAAAAAAATACACACACGTCAGAGCCCATAACCCCTCCCCTCCGCCTAGTGGTTAACTCTTTCACTACAATTGTCATTTGGTCCCAAAAATGTGTCAAAAATGTCCGATGTGTCCGCCATAATGTCGCAGTCACAATAAAAATCGCTGATCGCCGCCATTACTAGTAAAAAAAAAAAAATATTAATAAAAATGCTATAAAACTATCCCCTATTTTGTAAACGCTATAACTTTTGCGCAAACCAATCAATAATCGCTAATTGCGTTTTTTTTTTTACCAAAAATATGTAGAAAAATACGTATCGGCCTAAACTGAGGAAAAAAAATATTTTTTATATATTTTTTGGGGATATTTATTATAGCAAAAAGTAAAAAAATATTGCATTTTTTTCAAAATTGTCGCTCTATTTTTGTTTATAGCGCAAAAAATAAAAACCGCAGGGGCAATCAAATACAACCAAAAGAAAGCTCCATTTGTGGGAAAAAAAGGACGCCAATTTTGTTTGGGAGCCACGTCGCATGACCGCGCAATTGACAGTTAAATTGACGCAGTGCCGAATCGCAAAAAGGGGCCTGGTCCTTTGGCTGCCAATTTGTCCGGGGCTGAAGTGGTTAAGGACCACGCCTGTTTTTCAGACTCTGTGTTTACATGTTTAAAACATTTTTTTTCTAGGAAATTACTTAGAACCCCCAAACATTATATATTGTTTTTTGTCTAACACCCTAGAAAATAAAATGGCAGTAATTGCAATACTTTTTTCTCACACCGTATTTGCGCAGCGGTCTTACAAGCGCACTTTTTTGGGGAAAAAAATAAATAAAAAAATAAGACAACAGTAAAATTAGACCAATTTTTTTTTTATATTGTGAAAGATAATGTTACGCCGAGAAAATTGATACCCAACATGTTATGCTTCAAAATTGCGCCCGCTCGTGGAATGGCGTCAAACTTTTACCCTCAAAAATCTCCATAAGCGCCATTTAAAAAATTCTACAGGTTGCATGTTTTGAGTTACAGAGTTACAGAGGAGAATTATTGTTCTCGCTCTACCGATCGCGGCGATACCTCACATGTGTGGTTTGACCACAGTTTTCATATGCGGGCGCTACTCATGTATGCGTACGCTTCTGCGCGCGAGCTCGTCGGGACGGGGTCTTTTAAAAAAAATATATATTTTTTTCTTATTTATTTTACTTGATTTTATTTATTTTTACACTGTTTTAAAAAAAAAATTGATCACTTTTGTTCCTATTACAAGGAATGTAAACATCCCTTGTAATAGAAAAAAGCATGACAGGTCCTCTTAAATATGAGATCTGGGGTCAAAAAGTCCTCAGATCTCATATTTGGACTTAAATGCAATAAAAAAATAAAAAAAAAAGTAATTTGAAAAAATGACATTGAAAAAAATGTTCCTTTAAGAGGTATGGGCGGAAGTGATGTTTTGACGTCGCTTCCGCCCTCCTATGGTATAGAGACGGGTGGGGGCCATCTTAGCCTCACTCGTCTCCATACCCAGCAGTGTCCAGGACCTGATCGCCTCTGCCGCTACCGACGGCTCCGGTAAGCGGGGAGGGTGTGGGAGAGAGGCGGGAGGGGGGGGGGGTGTGGCACCTCTCCCGCCACCGATAACGGTGATCTTGCGGCGAACACGCCGCAGAGACCACCATTATCGTAAACACGACCGCCTCCTGTAAAGATGGATATCTCGGTTGTGGCAGCTGCTGCTGCCGTTACCGAGATATCCCTCTTCAAAGTGCCGACGTGTATCTACAGGAGGAGGGGCTTAAGTGGTTAATTGTTTGTCATTTTTTTTTTTTTAAAAGGTGTTTATTTTGGTTTTTTCAACATTACAAACAATAAACAATAAACAATACAGTACTAACAGCAGTAGTAGCACTTTATAAACAAGGGGATCGCATCCCAACATTCTTATGCGCCTGTTTCATTCCCCTGTAATTTACTCCTGGGGATTACGGCAACAGGATTGGGTCCCTATGCCCTACTGCGACTAACATCCATACACACACCCACTCACCCATCACACAGACTCATTCACACCCAAACACACCTCTTTCTACCCATGCTCTGTCCCATTAGGCCCACCAAGATCCACTCCCCCTTCCAGTAGAGGGAAATCCTTATCATGGTATTCCCAATCATTTGTTAACAATCCTGTGTGGACAGGACCGAACCCCAGAAGGGGGCGGTAATATCCAACCAGGGTTGCCATACCTTATAAAACTTCTTGAGGCAGACCCTGTTTTTATAAACAATTTTGAACTTGGGGAGCTGTCCATTAATGATTCCATACAGAGTTTGTATCTTAGGAGGTTCGCTGTCTTTCCATTTCAGTAGAATAACTTTCCTTGCATAAAACATAATAGTCCGTATTAGTATGCGGGTAGCCACTGGGTGAACTAAGTCATTCAGTATACCCAGTAATCCCACTTCGGGTGTTCTGGGAATTGGTGTGTTAAGCTGTTCATCACAAAATTTGAATAAGTCTCTCCAGTATTGGTTGAGTCCGGGGCAGCTCCAGAACATATGAAACATATTAGCATTGTCACTAGTACACCGAGCACAACATTGTTTGTCATTTTTAAAAAAAACTTACGCACATGATAAAATCTGCATTTTTTGCTAGAAAGGACTGTAACCCCCCCCCCCCCCCAAAAAAAAAAAACTTTTATTTTCTGAAAGTCTGTGGAGAAGTTATATATCAAACGCATATTTTTAGGAAAAAATACGCTAAAAATAATTTTAATGCAAACAAACACCCACATTTTTATCCATTTTTTGGGGATAAAATATAAAAGGTTGGGTTGCGTCAAGTAAATCGATACCAAACATGTCAAGTCTAAAAAGTGTGCGTCATAGGTGTGCGCAGCCTACTGCATTATGGTGTCAGTAGAGCTGGGGACATGTCAGTAGGGCAAAGGATGGTGTCAGTAGGACGAAGAATGGTGTCAGTCAGTAGAGCAGTGTCAATTGGGCAGTGGACTTTGTCAGTAGGGTAGAGATTGGTGTCAGTGGGGCAGAATTTCAGAAATTCGGAAATACAAAATTTTGGAAATTCTAAATTTAAGAAATTCGGAAATTGAAAAATTTCGGAAATTGAAAAATTCTAAATTTCAGAAATTCTAAATTTCGAAAATTCAATTGTATTTCCGTTACCGTTCTTTGCATACATTTATTTCATGATGCTTACTGTTTTACTGTTTTTCTTGAAAAGCTCTAATAAAAATATTTTCAACACTAAATTTCGAAAATTCTAAATTCGGAAATTAGAAATTTCAGAAATTCGAAAATTAGTAAATTCGAAAATTCAAAATTAGTAAATTCGAAAATTCAAAAATTTGGAAATTTCAAAATCCAAAAATAAGAATGAAAATCTGAACATTCAAAAGAATGAAAATCTGAAAATTCGAAAAACCCTGAAATAATAACTAATAATAAATATATCAAATCTGAAACTAATAATAACTATTAAATTATAGGTATTGCCATTTCCTTTCAAATTTGGCTGTTAGTGAATGTAACGAGTACGAATTTATCTGAAGTTACGAATTATTTGAAATAACGAATGCTGTATCTAAACGAAAGGAACATAAGGATATAATAATAATAATAAAACCTTGTTATTATTTATTATTAATTTGTTTAGATGCGGCATACGTTCTTTCAGATAATTTGTAACTTCAGATAAATTTGTATTCGTTACGTTCACAAACAGCCAAATTTGAAAGGAAAATTCCAATACCTATAATTTAATATTTAGTTATTATTAGTTAGTTATTTTTTTTTAATTTTACTGATTTTCTTTCTTTTTTTCTGATTTTCGAATTTCTGAATGTCCAAATTTTCTAAATTCTAAATTTGTTAATTTGAAAATTCTAAAATTGAAAATTCTAAATTTGAAAATCTGAAAATTCTAAATTCGGAAATTTGAAAATCTGAGTTTTCAAATTTCCGAATTTTTGAATTTCTGAAAAAAGCAAAAAAACGAATGAAACGAAAACAATCACATTTTTTGTCAGTGCACATGTCTAGTGTAAGTAGTTTATTTTTTATTATTTTTTTTTGTCAGTAGTTTATTTTTTATTATTCTAATTTGTTAGTTTTTTTTACAATTTTATTTATTATTTTTTTTACAATATTTTCATTTTTTTACAATTTGTTAGGAGCTCCATTGGGGTGCCTTGGTGAAATATTAGGGGTCCAAACAGACCCCCAATGCCTCACTTTTAAGACAGAGAAAGGGACAGAGGACAGAGATTCCCCAGTCTCTTTCTCTGTAGCCTTAGCTGCCACAGGGGAGGGGGAAGTGGCAGTCCGTATGGGGAATCTGCATCGCACAGGGTGATTAGGGTGTGCCCAAGCACACCAGCACACCCCATGTGCACGACTATGGAATTGCAAAAAAACTAATTCTCCATAGGTGATGCTTTAAAAGCCTTTTCAGGTTATCACTTTAGAGTTAACTATAAAATAACGTGATTTTGCGCAGCGGAGTCAATCTGCCGCAGTAAAACTGCGGCGGCTGGTCCACAACCGGTTAAGGCATAGGATGCATTAAGGTGAAAAAACATGAAGGTTTGCAACCCCTTTAACTACTTGCCTACCAGGCATGAACACCTCCTTCCTGACCAAGCCATTTTTCAGCTTTCAGCGATGTCGCATTTTGAATGACAATTGCGCGGTCATGCAAGGCTGTACCCAAATAAATTTTTATCATTTTTTCCCCACAATAGAGCTTTATTTTGGTGGTATTTGATCACCTCTGCGTTTTTTATTTCTTGCGCTATAAACAAATTAAGAGGGACAAGTTTGAAAAAACATAATATTTTTTACTTTTTATTATAATAAATATCCAATTTTTTTTTTTTTAAACAAATTTTTTTCCTCAGTTTAGACCGATACGTATTCTTCTACATATTTTTGGTAAAAAAAAAAATCGCAATAAGCGTATATTGATTGGTTTGCGCAAAAGTTATAGCGTCTACAAAATAGGGGATAGACTTATAGCATTTTTATTATTATTTTTTTTTTTACTAGTAATGACGGCGATTTGCGATTTTTATCATGACTGCGACATTGCGGCGGACACTTCGGACACTTTTGACACATTTTTGGGACCATTCACATTTATACAGCGATCCGTGCTATAAAAATGCATTGATTACTGTATAAATGTGACTGGCAGGGAAGGGGTTAACACTAGGGGGCGCTGCAGGGGTTAATATGTACCCTATCTTAGTGATTCTAACTGTGGGGGGAGGGGACTGACTGGGGGAGGGGACCGATCGGTGTCCCTATGTACAAGGGACACACCATCGGTCTCCTCTCCAGTGACAGGACGTGGATCTGTGTGTTTACACACACAGATCCACGTCCTGCTCGATTACCGGGCAATCGCAGGTGCCTGGCGGTCAACGCGACCGCCGGGCACGCGCACCGGGTCCCCAGCTACGCGGCGGGCACGCGCGCGCCCCCCAGTTGCCAAAAAGCGAGCCCCCCAGTGGCCACAAGAGCTGCTCCGTCCCGCCGTCATTTGACAGTGGGCGGTCAGCTAGTGGTTAATGTCTAAACCGCTGGCAACAAAAGGGAGTACACTATATGTTTTTTTTTTTTTACACATAAAAAACTATATATGAAAATATATTGTATTATTATATTTATTTTTCCAGTGCAAGTTTGAAAATAATTGATGGCTGTGAGGCGAATTTTTAAATATGTTTTTGTATTACACATAATATTGCTGTTCTTACTTTTTAGTTTAGAACATTGTTGGTAGTTTGTGCTCTCTGCCCTCCATTGTTGTAGTGTTCCCCTCTAGCCGTACATTTTATGGGTCTTCTCTCCTCACAGCTGGACTGGATGATATGGAACTCTCCTCTCTGGTCTTACAGCAGATTCAGGGTCTCACCCCCCTTGCCGTGTCCCTCATCCAACCGACAAAGTTTGCGGTAAGTACAGCTCTGACTTCACCACACGTGACATACAATAGTCCTGAAGGTGATTTTTGGGAGTAATGGAGGCATTTAAAGTGTAACTCTACTTTTGTTACTAAAAAAAAAAAAAACACATACTTTTTTGGACCCTCTTCTGTTCTGAAGAAAAAGCTGTTTGTTCCACCGTGTCATTTTAAGACTGATTCCTGAATGGGAGGGTGTCACGGTACTACTTAGAGTGAGCCCACAGGCGAGCAGGTGACACGGAATCCCCCAGGGCGTGGAGTCTAAGGGCCAACCGGTATTCTGCCAGGGACCCCCTCACGAGGGTTTGGGCTTAGCTGCGTGCTGAACCCAGGTCACGACCCCCCGGGTTCACCCTGCTCGCTAGGGAAGTACCAGAAGACACTGTCAGACAAGGATGGATGGATGAAGCAAAGGAGAGCCGGTGTTCTGACAAGAACAATCCGGCTATCACCAAGTGTCCGCTGTGTACTGCGCATGCACAGTACAGAGCAGTAGGATTTTCAGAAAATCTCAGAAGATGAACGGCGCCTGCGCCGTGAGTCCATGTGTAAGCCCCACCATCCAAGCGGACATAGGGCTACACAAGCTGCGCTCGGCTCTTTTATATTCTAACTCTATGTCCACTTGGATGGTGGGGCTTGAAAGTGGACTCACGGCGCAGGCGCCGTTCATCTTCGGCAATTTTCGGTATCTGGTAGTCCTGTGTACTGCACATGCGCAGTACACAGCGGACACTTTCTGATGGGGGACAGAAAGTGATAGTACACCGGATAGCGAGCCAAGGTCAGGGCGGGCTGCAGACAACGTAATCAGAACAAGCTGAGACGGTACACAAGAGATCAGTTCACGAGAGGTCGGGTCAAGGCAGGTTACACAAAGGGAGCTCAGAAACAAAATGTTGCTCAAGCAACCAGAACTGGTCTGAGAGGGATTTAAATAGAGAAGCACATGAGGGACTGGACAGGAAGTAGCAGGAAGGAATCGTATATTAAGCACCAGGTGAGGCCGGCGACACCCATAGCTGCAGCGTGCAGCAAAGCTGAACACAAGCTAGTGGAACAACAGCTGCCAGCTGATCTGTGACAGAGGGTCTGTGCTCACAATAATCACCTGGTGCACTTTCAGTGTTCTAATGAAGAAAGTTACAGTGCCTGCATCCCTTTAGAAGTAGGTAACCCTTGGGGCTCATTTACACCCACAATCTGTGGTGGATCTGCGGCTGCCTCCTGAATACATTTTGACAGCAAAACTGCTTTTTTTCAATGGGAATACCACACCACAAACCGCAAGCCTAGCATTTGGTATTTACCTTAAGCAGGGCTTTTTTTTAGTGGGAACGTGGGGGAATGCAGTACTGGCACCTCCAGCACTGAATGTATGTGCCAAGGGTGCTGGGATGTTGGCTGCTGGGGACACTGTTCTCACTACTCGGATCTATTGTTTCTGGGGAGCTCTATTGCTGCTGTTGGGGGGTCTATTGTTTCTAAGGGGTCAATTGTTGATGGGAGAGATGTACTGTTAAGGGAGGGGTCTATTGTTGCTGGCTGCTGGAGAGTCTATTGATGCTGGATACTGGGAGATCTATTCTTGCTGGGCTGGAAAATCTATTGATGCTGGTAACTGGGAGATCTATTCTTGCTGGGCTGGATAATCTATTGATGCTGGATACTGGGAGATCTATTCTTGCTGGGCTGGATCTATTGATGCTGGGGGTATATTTTGGTGGGGAATCTATTGTTGCTGGGGGGGGGGTCTATTGTTGCTGTGAGTGATCTATTGTTGCTGACTGCAGGGGACCTATTTTACTGCCTTTCATTAGCAAATTCTCTGCAAACTACTTTGCACCAGGAAATTATACATTTATGTATTCTCTAGGTAAGGGGTGGAACCAAAGGACGGTGCTCGGAGGTGGGTAGGGGGCGGAGCCAAGGGGTGACTCGGAAAGGGGGAGCGCTTTCCCCGACTTGTTCATTCCCTGACTTAGTTGGGGTAGGCGGAACACTTTGGTGGGGGTGGGTCAGCCACGCCTCTTGACCTTTGACCTCTGGGGACACACCTGCTGACCTTTGACCTTTGGAGGAGGTCCCTATTCCATTCCCTGAGTCCTAACCTTGTTCTTCAAGGGGAAACCCTAACCCTAACACCCTAACCCTTTCATACCTATTCACTCCGAGCTGTCACTCAAGCGGCATTCCTATTCCAGCCTTGTTACATTAAAAATGTATGTAGAGAAGTGAAGGGAGGGGTAGAGGAGCTGGGCCAGCACAGAGTGGTGTTAGACACTCCTAGAAGAAGAGAGGACTATGGCATGCGAGGGGGGCTGTGCTAGGGAATTGACTCTTCTTAAAATAGTCAATGTCTTTTAAGTTCAAAGGCATTTTGCAAGTGGATAAAAAAAATATATATAAAAAGCAAAAACACTGTAAACAGGCATTAAAAAAATCTTGCTTTTTCTGTACTTTTATCTGCAATTTTTTTTTGGTGGCAGAATCTCTATAACCACTTCAGCTCTGGAAGGTTTTACCCCCTTCATGACCAGGCCTTTTTATTTTTTCTATTCGCCACTGTGCTACTTTGACCTGCAATTCCAACGCTGTACCCAAATGGAATTTATATCATTTTTTTCACACAAATAGAGCTTTTTTTTGGTGGTATTTGATCACCAAAAAGCCAGAACACTGAAGATGGGTCATGAATGGGGGTTCTTCCAGCATGACAATGACCCAATACATACCCAAGATGACGTCTTTTCAGACAAAACGCGTCGGATCGAGTTCTGTCATCACTTTTCATGTCCTTTTTAAGTCTTTTACACTCTCACTTTAGAAGCAGTCACATTTTTACCTTTTCTTTTATTAACCACTTCAGCCCCGGACCAATTTGCAGCTAAAGGACCAGGCCCCCTTTTTGCGATTCGGCACTGCGCCGCTTTAACTGACAATTGCGCGGTCGTGCGACGTGGCTCCCAAACAAAATTGGCGTCCTTTTTCCCCCACAAATAGAGCTTTCTTTTGGTGGTATTTGATCGCCCCTGCGGTTTTTATTTTTTGCGCTATAAACAAAAATAGAGCGACAATTTTGAAAAAAATTCAATATTTTTTACTTTTTGCTATAATAAATATCCCCAAAAAATATTTAAAAAAAATTATTTTTCCTCAGTTTAGGCCGATACGTATTCTTCTACATATTTTTGGTAAAAAAAATAAATCGCAATTAGCGATTATTGATTGGTTTGCGCAAAAGTTATAGCGTTTACAACATAGGGGATAGTTTTATAGCATTTTTATAAATTTTTTTTTTTACTAGTAATGGCGGCGATCAGCGATTTTTATTGCGACTGCGACATTATGGCGGACACATCGGACATTTTTGACACATTTTTGGGACCATTGTCATTTATACAGCAATCAATGCTATTTAAATGCATTGATTCCTGTATAAATGACACTGGCAGTGAGTTAACCACTAGGGGGCGGGGAGGGGTTATGGTCTGTGACGTGTGTGTTGTTTTTTTTTTTTACATTAGGGGGCGTGGCTGACGTCTGACGTCATTGATCGGCTTTCTCGATGACAGGGAACAGCCGATCAATGACAGGCAGTGTAGGAAGCGCGGGGAGAGGTTTGTTTACACAGACCTCTCCCCGTTCTTCAGCTCTGTGACCCGATCGCGGGACACCAGCGGCGATCGGGTCCGCTGGTCCCGCGGCCGTGGTCACGGAGCTCCCGACCGGAGGCAATTAAAGGGGACGTACCTGTATGTGCTTTTGCCTAGCCGTGCCATTCTGCCGACGTATATGTGCAGGAGGCGGTCGGGAAGCGGTTAAAACAATTTCAAAACATTATCACATCATGTGGAACCTTTCTTTCACTTCTTGGTTTCAACGTGTGAGTATGTGAATCACCTCTGGCCGTCCTTCTCTCCATCTGAACCATATTTGCCCGTTCATTGAGAACACTCTGCTGACCAGTACTGTTCAAAGTCCCTACTGCGATCGTGGCTATCTGGATCGTTGAAGGTTCTATATCCTATATGGTGTTTATAACTACAAGCCTGGTTGACTTAAGAGGTATATGCCCCTTTAAGTCCATTATCGCCGGTAATGCCCTGTACACACGATCGCACATTCCGACAACAAAATCCATGGATTTTTTTCCAACGGATGTTGGCTCAAACTTGTCTTGCATACACACGGTCACACAAAGTTGGTCGGAAATTGCGAACGTCAAGAACGCGGTGACGTACCACGCGTACGATGAGCCGAGAAAAATGAAGTTCAATAGCCAGTGCGGCTCTTCTGCTTGGTTCCGAGCATGCGTGGAACTTTGCGCATCAGAATTGTGTACACACGATCAGAATTTCTGACAACGGATTTTGGTGTCGGAAAATTTGAGAACCAGATCTTAAATTTTGTGCAACGGGAATTCCGATGGAAAATGTCCGATGGAGCCTAGACACGGTCGGAATTTCTGACAAAAATCTCCCATCGAACATTTTCCGTCCGAAAATCCGACCGTGTGTACGGGGCATAAGCCTTCATGCAATTGATGGCTGTCTCTTCACAAGATTTCCTTTTTCAACATGTCTTCATTGATGTTATTTGGCCTAAGGATGTCCTAGAAATGCTGATCCATTGACATTTGATACCAGGCCTCTTTTATAATTTATCACAAATCACGTGGTGGATTTTATTACACATTTTTTTGTATTGTTGATACATAATATACTATTTTTCACTGTTCAATATATTTAACCGCTTCCCGTCCGCCTCCTGCACATATACGTCGGCAGAATGGCACGGCTAGGCAAAAGCACGTACAGGTACGTCCCCTTTAATTGCCTAGCCGTGGGGTCGCGGGCGGGTCGGGAGCTCCGTGACCACGGCCGCGGGACCAGCGGACCCGATCGCCGCTGGTGTCCCGCGATCGGGTCACAGAGCCGAAGAACGGGGAGAGGTCTGTGTAAACAAACCTCTCCCCGCGCTTCCTACACTGCCTGTCATTGATCGGCTGTTCCCTGTCATCGGGAAAGCCGATCAATGACGTCAGATGTCAGTCACGCCCCCTAATGTAAAAAAAAACACACACGTCACAGACCATAACCCCTCCCCTCCCCCTAGTGGTTAACTCTTTCACTGCCAGTGTCATTTATACAGGAATCAATGCATTTAAATAGCATTGATTGCTGTATAAATGACAATGGTCCCAAAAATGTGTCAAAAATGTCAGATGTGTCCGCCATAATGTTGCAGTCACAATAAAAATCGCTGATCGCCGCCATTACTAGTAAAAAAAAAATATTAATAAAAATGCTATAAAACTATCCCCTATTTTATAAACGCTATAACTTTTGCGCAAACCAATCAATAATCACTAATTGCGATTTTTTTTACCAAAAATATGTAGAAAAATACGTATCGGCCTAAACTGAGGAAAAAAATATATATTTTTTGGGGATATTTATTATAGCAAAAAGGAAAAAATATAGCATTTTTTTTTTCAAAATTGTCGCTCTATTTTTGTTTATAGCGCAAAAAATTAAAAACCGCAGGGGCGATCAAATACCACCAAAAGAAAGCTCTATTTGTGGGGAAAAAGGACAATTTTGTTTGGGAGCCACGTCGCACGACCGCGCAATTGTCAGTTAAAGCGACGCAGTGCCGAATCGCAAAAAGGGGCCGGGTCCTTTGGCTGCAAATTGGTCCGGGGCTGAAGTGGTTAAGCGCTGCATTTTTTATTTATTTTTTGACCCAAAACATACTGCCAAGGCAACAAAGGAGTGGCTCAAGAAGAAGCACATTAAGGTCATGGAGTGGCCTAGCCAGTCTCCAGACCTTAATCCCATAGAAAATGTATGGAGGGAGCTGAAACTTCAAGTTGCCAAGTGACAGCCAAGAAACCTTAAGGATTTAGAGAAGATCTGTAAAGAAGAGAGGACCCAAAATCCCTCCTGAGATGTGCACAAACCTGATAACCACCTACAAGAGACGTCTGACCTCTGTGCCAACAAGGGTTTCTCCACCAACTACTAAGTCATGTTTTGCTTGGGGATGAAATACTTATTTTACTCACAGAACTGCCACTTCATTTATAACATTTGTATTGTGTTTTTTTCTGGATTTTTGGTTGATCTTCTGTCTCTATCATATAAAATACACCTACGATAACAATTATAGACCCTTCATTTCTGTGTAGGTGGGCAAAACTTACACAACCTGCAGGGGGTCAAATCATTATTTTCCCCTCTGTGAACTCCCTCAATCAACATTGACTATTTGTAATCCTTATGCTGCTAGCATTAGTAAACAGAAAGGAAGGTATATTACGTTTTACTTTTTTTTTTTTTTTTTACATTTCTTCAGTTGCTTTCTGGTTTCTAGCCTAGGGTAAAATGATGTCATACATCCCACTGTCAGGGCTGGGCTCCTGCTACATAACGAGCAGCTCTTTTCTTTCAGTACTCAGAAGCTGCTCAGCTGTCTTTTAATTACCAGCCACTCGTGTTACCACAGTGACTCACCTGGTTACCATTAACCTGCCTCATTAGTCCAGCGTACAGCCAGACCCTTTTTTGCCATTTAACCACATGCCGACCCAAACACTTGCTCCCGCGCGCCCCCTGGGGCGCGCACTCGGGAACATCCGTGACCGCCGGGTCCCGAGGACCCCGCACATCACGGATCACGGTAAACAGCCGCTGATAGCGGCCATTTACCACGTGATCGCTCCGTCAAATGACGGAGCGATCACATGTACACAAACCGGCGTCACGTCATGACGCCGGTTCCTCCCTCCCCTCTCTGTACCGATCGGTACAGAGAGGGGAGAAGCGGAGAGGGGGAGAGACGGGACCAGCGCTGTGGGCTGGATGTGTAGTGCCCACAGCGCTGGTCAATACACTGCCACCACTGTGCAATACTCTGCCACCGCTGTGCAATACTCTGCCACCACTGTGCAATACTCTGCCACCACTGTGCGATACTCTGCCACCACTGTGCGATACTCTGTCACCACTGTGCAATGCTCTGTCACCACTGTGCAATGCTCTGCAACCACTGTGCAATGCTCTGCAACCACTGTGCAATGCTCTGCAACCACTGTGCAATGCTCTGCCACCACTGTGCAATGCTCTGCAACCACTGTGCAATGCTCTGCCACCACTGTGCAATACTCTGCCACCACTGCAATACTCTACCAATACTGTGCAACACTGTAATACTCTGCCAATACTCGCCAATACTCTGCCAATACTCGCCAATACTCTGCAATAATTTTTAATAGAAACAAAGAATTTTTTTTTTTTTTTTTTTTACCAAATTTTCTGTATTTTTTGATTTATAGCGCAAAAAATAAAAAACCCAGCGGTGATTAAATACCACCAAAAGAAAGCTCTATTTGTGTGAAAAAAAAGGACACAAAATTCATTTGGGTACAGTGTTGCATGACGGAGTAATTGTCATTCAAAGTGTGAGAGCACCGAAAGCTGAAAATTGGTCTGGTTAGGAAGGGGTTTAACTGCCCAGTGGTCAAGTGGTTAAGCAGCTTAGCTCATTACCTCCTTGCCCTTGCGTGGTCTACAAATCCCTAAGTCGATCCTCCCTGTGTGCCTGTGTATAACTTGGCCTGGCTGACTTACATTCCAATTGATGTTCCTGATTTTTTGCTCCTGACTACGCTGGCTTCTGGTTTCCTGACTCCCCGGCTCGTCTGATTACCCGCTCTGGCATCCAAACCCTGGCTTCCATTTTTTAATTACGTTCCTAAACTGTGTTATTTTTGCCATTTCATTAAAGGTGTGGTTTTAACTGCACTTTTTCTATCTCCGTCCTGGTTTATGGGTCCTGACACCCAGGAGTCTTCATGGGAGGGAGGGGCTTTTTCAGCTAAGCACACCCTCCTGCCTGCATTGCCTGAGCTAAGGGCAAATAGATTCCAGGAAGTAAATGCCACATGAATCACCTGCCCTTACTCAAGATGGCCACGGCTAGAAAGGCTAGGGGGTGTTTTTTAAAGTGATAATATAATAGAAGGCATGCAGTGAATGTTCTCCTTTTTCCCCTCTTCACCATTCCAGGTATCCTTCTCAGCCCAGCAGCTGCAGATGTTCTCCTGGTCTCAGGCCATCATAGTAACTGATCAGCAGAAGAAACTTCTAGACACGGAACAGCTGGAAGCTCTTACACTGGCCCTCAATGAATATGGCGGAAGCCAGATATACAAAGGTATGGTGGGTATACACTTGAATGCTTAACCTTTTTTTCAGTAGTGGCACCCCCAAAGTCTGCAAAACCTGGAGGCCCCCCACAGTCTCAAATGTAAAAATCTTAAATGTTTTTTTATCAATTGGAAAGCTGAGCCTTGGACATTGCACACAACTGCTTTGATGAATCAGAGTCCCTCCATCACGTCGGTGACCTCCCTACACATCAGAAGCCCCATATACACTATATTGCCAAAGGTATTGGGACGCCAAGTTCTTCCGCCCCAAACTCGCCCACCCATGTCTTTATGGACCTTCCTTTGTGAACTGGTGCGCAGTGATGTTGGAACAGGAAGGGGCCGTCCCCAAACTGTTCCCACAAAGTTGGGAGCATGAAATTGTCCAAAATGTCTCTGTATGCTGACCCCTTAAGAGTTCCCTTCACTGGAACTAAGGGGCCAAGCCCAACCCCTGAAAAACAACTCCCCACACCATAATCCCCCCTCCACCACACCATAATCCCCCCCTTTACCAAATGATTTGGACCAGTGCACAAAGCAAGGTCCATAAGGACATGGATGAGCGAGTTTGGGGTGGAGGAACTTGACTGGCCTGCACAAAGTCCTGACCTCAACCCGAAAGAATACCGTTCTACCGCGGAGACTGCGAGCCAGGCCTTTTCGTCCACTGCCTTACCTCTAAAAATGCGCTTCTGGAAAAATGGTCAAACATTCCCATAGACACACTCCTAAACCTTGTGAACAGAGTTCCCAGAAGAGTTGAAGCTGAACCCTACGGACTAAGGCGCCATTAAAGTTCATGTGCGTGTAAAGGTAGGCGTCCCAATACTTTTGGTAATATGGTGTACATAAGAACTTCCCATCACATTAGAATTCCCCCCAATCACAGAGGCCTCCCAAACACACAGCCCCCCCCATACGTCAGAAGCCCCATGTACATAAGAGCCTACCATCATTATAGAGTCTCCCCATCCTTGAGTCCACTCATCACAACAGAGGCTCCCAATACCAGAGCCCCCCCCAAACACACAGCCCCCCCATCACAGTGCCCACAAATCAAACACACAGACTACCCATCAGAGAACCTTTCAATCACACAATCACCTCTTCACATCAGAGCCCTACTTATTGGCTTCATCACCGTGGCAGAGGGTGGGCGGTGGAGCGGGGTTGAAGGAGGTGGACTTCCTTCCTCCCTCTCCTGAATGGTCCCCCCCCCCTAGGATAAGCATCATGCAATGCCATGGTGGAGGTGGACCACCAACACCACAGCAATGAATGACACCATGCGTCATGGCCCTAGAGAGGTGGTTATGGTGGTTATGGTGCTAGAGGCCGGTCTGCCTGCACCATGGCAACTCATAAGTTTAATCCAGGGAAAATTGGGTCCCGTACTCATGGCACCTTGGGGGATTCCCAAACTGTGACCCCCCCTTCACAGAGTTCCCCAATCACATCAGAGTCTTCCTATCTCTTCAGAGACCTCCCAATGCAACAGAAGCCCCCCCCCCCCCTATACATGAGAACACCCCATCAAATCAGAGTCCTCCATTCTAGAGTCCTCTCACCACATCAGAGGCTCCCCCTGATTACACAGTCCCCCCATCACAGAGCCCACCAATCACACAATCCCTAATCACAGAGCCCACCAATCACACAATCCCTAATCACAGAGCCCACCAATCACACAATCC
The DNA here is from genome assembly GCA_028564925.1 of Lithobates sylvaticus. NCBI lineage: Eukaryota > Metazoa > Chordata > Amphibia > Anura > Ranidae > Lithobates > Lithobates sylvaticus. Next base: position 599,733,856 of record CM053029.1, on the reverse strand, counting down.
CTAATCACAGAGCCCACCAATCACACAATCCCTAATCACAGAGCCTACCAATCACACAATCCCTAATCACAGAGCCCACCAATCACACACAATCCCTAATCACAGAGCCCACCAATCACACAATCCCTAATCACAGAGCCCACCAATCACACAATCCCTAATCACAGAGCCCACCAATCACACAATCCCTAATCACAGAGCCCACCAATCACACAATCCCTAATCACAGAGCCCACCAATCACACAATCCCTAATCACAGAGCCCACCAATCACACAATCCCTAATCACAGAGCCCACCAATCACACAATCCCCAATCACAGAGCCCACCAATCACACAATCCCTAATCACAGGGCCCACCAATCACACAATCCCACACACCCCCCACACACAATCCCTAATCACAGAGCCCACCAATCACACAATCCCTAATCACAGAGCCCACCAATCACACAATCCCTAATCACAGAGCCCACCAATCACACAATCCCTAATCACAGAGCCCACCAATCACACAATCCCCAATCACAGAGCCCACCAATCACACAATCCCTAATCACAGAGCCCACCAATCACACAATCCCTAATCACAGAGCCCACCAATCACACAATCCCCAATCACAGAGCCCACCAATCACACAATCCCCAATCACAGAGCCCACCAATCACACAATCCCTAATCACAGAGCCTACCAATCACACAATCCCTAATCACAGAGCCCACCAATCACACAATCCCTAATCACAGAGCCCACCAATCACACAATCCCTAATCACAGAGCCCACCAATCACACAATCCCTAATCACAGAGCCCACCAATCACACAATCCCTAATCACAGAGCCCACCAATCACACAATCCCTAATCACAGAGCCCACCAATCACACAATCCCTAATCACAGAGCCCACCAATCACACAATCCCTAATCACAGAGCCCTCCAATCACACAATCCCTAATCACAGAGCCCACCAATCACACAATCCCTAATCACAGAGCCCACCAATCACACAATCCCTCATCACAGAGCCCCCAATCACACAATCCCTAATCACAGAGCCCACCAATCACACAATCCCTAATCACAGAGCCCACCAATCACACAATCCCTAATCACAGAGCCCACCAATCACACAATCCCTAATCACAGAGCCCACCAATCACACAATCCCTAATCACAGAGCCCACCAATCACACAATCCCTAATCACAGAGCCCACCAATCACACAATCCCTAATCACAGAGCCCACCAATCACACAATCCCTAATCACAGAGCCCACCAATACCAATCACACAATCCCTAATCACAGAGCCCACCAATCACACAATCCCTAATCACAGAGCCCACCAATCACACAATCCCTAATCACAGAGCCCACCAATCACACAATCCCTAATCACAGAGCCCACCAATCACACAATCCCTAATCACAGAGCCCACCAATCACACAATCCCTAATCACAGAGCCCACCAATCACACAATCCCTAATCACAGAGCCCACCAATCACACAATCCCTAATCACAGAGCCCACCAATCACACAATCCCTAATCACAGAGCCCACCAATCACACAATCCCTAATCACAGAGCCCACCAATCACACAATCCCTAATCACAGAGCCTACCAATCACACAATCCCTAATCACAGAGCCTACCAATCACACAATCCCTAATCACAGAGCCCACCAATCACACAATCCCTAATCACAGAGCCCACCAATCACACAATCCCTAATCACAGAGCCCACCAATCACACAATCCCTAATCACAGAGCCCACCAATCACACAATCCCTAATCACAGAGCCCACCAATCACACAATCCCTAATCACAGAGCCCACCAATCACACAATCCCTAATCACAGAGCCCACCAATCACACAATCCCTAATCACAGAGCCCACCAATCACACAATCCCTAATCACAGATCCCACCAATCACACAATCCCTAATCACAGAGCCCACCAATCACACAATCCCTAATCACAGAGCCCACCAATCACACAATCCCTAATCACAGAGCCCACCAATCACACAATCCCTAATCACAGAGCCTACCAATCACACAATCCCTAATCACAGAGCCCACCAATCACACAATCCCTAATCACAGAGCCCACCAATCACACAATCCCTAATCACAGAGCCCATCAATCACACAATCCCTAATCACAGAGCCCACCAATCACACAATCCCTAAACACAGAGCCTACCAATCACACAATCCCTAATCACAGAGCCCACCAATCACACAATCCCCAATCACAGAGCCCACCAATCACACGACTTTTCCTTATATCACAGAGCCCACCAATCACACGACTTTTCCCTATATCACAGAGCCCACCAATCACACAATCCCTAATCACAGAGCCCACCAATCACACAATCCCTAATCACAGAGCCCCCAATCACATAGATCCCTCCTCACATCAGAGCCTGAACTTCTTGGATCCAGCAATGTGGCATAAGGCGGGAGGTGGAGAAGGTCTGGACTCTGGAGGTATGAAGTGAACTTCCACAATCTCCTGAAATGCTGGGGATGGGCCTCTGTCAACATCATAGCAGCTAATGACACCATGCGTATTGGTCCTAGAGCTTCATGGGTTGTATAGGTGTTGGAGGCCAGCCAATGACATTAATCCAGGCCAAACTGGGTCCCGCGCTCATAGAAACCTGGGGGGGGGGTGCCCAAATGGCCCCCCTTGGTTGAGAAACACTGCTCTAGAGAAGTGGTCTGCAAACTGCGGCAAGGGGGACAGATTGCCTGCTTTTATCCAGCCCGTGGGGCACCATTTCATCCACTGATACCAACGATGGGGCACAATTCCTCCCAGTGGCACCAAAAAAGGGCACAATTTATCCCAATGACAACAATGGGGCACACTTTATCCCAATGACACAAACAATGGGGCACAATCCCTCCCAATAAAACAAACAATGGGGCACAATTCCTCCAAATGACACCAAATATGAGGCACAATTTATCCCAATGACACCAACAATGGGGCACAATTTGTCCCAATGACACCAACAATGGGGCACAATTTGTCCCAATGACACCAACAATGGGGCACAATTTATCCCAATGACATCAGCAATGGGGCACAATTTATCACAATGACATCAGCAATGGGGCACAATTGATCTCAATGACACCAACGATGGGGCACAATTGATCTCAATGACACCAACGATGGGGCACAATTTATGCCAATGACACCAACAATGGGGTAAAATTCATCCCAATGACAACAACGATTGGGCACAATTTATCCCAATGAAACAAATGAGGGGGCATTATTTTTCCCCCTGACGTGGGGACCTTTTTCTCCCAATAGTCACATTCCGGCCCCTCTAAAATCTGAAGGACAGCTAATTGGTACTTTTGTTTAAAAAGTTTGGAGACCCCCCTGCTATAGAGGACAATCATACTGGGTTATAGAAAAAGTTTTACTCAACATAATCTTTCTTTTCTGTTTCCAGCTGCGAAATCGCATGTCGCTCGCCGCTCGCTGTGCGCTCCGCTTCATCTCAGTGTCCTGATCTGCATGTATGTAACTTGCTGAGACCAATCGCTACCCTCGCCTTGACACTTCCCGTGGAGTCAAACACTATTGGTTAAGTTATAAGTGTGAAGTCGGAAACGTCAAGATTAATAAAGTTTTCTGAATCTGAACTTGAATTGTGTTGTGTCTAAAAATTGCATTTTGGTCGCCTTCCATTCCTTTACATGATTCGATCTTGTGGAGTAAACCTCGTATACAGGAACAGTGATGAGCTTTGTACTGCCACAGCTGGGAAAATTCAAGGGTCTCCATCATGGGCCCAATGTCAAGACGACGGGACCCCCCCCAAGGGACTAGGTTAGGGGTGGGATAAAAGAATAATGTACTCTGCCCACAAGGCACTTATAAAAGACCATACAATCCAAATAGCTTCTGCAATCACCATTCACACCTTTGTAGCTGGAAGCTCGAAAAAGATGGAGGAAAGAAGATCAATTATTCTCTATGGAAACTAGTAGACATGTGCAATTCGTTTCGTTTTTTTTAGTTTTTCGTTTTTTTTTCGTTATTTTCGTTCGTTCGTTTTCGTACGAATGAACGAATCGTTCGAATCGTACGAATCCGAATAACGAATCGTTCGAATCCGATTAACGAACCATTCGAATCGAACGAATCCGAAAAACAACGAAAATCCGAAAAAAAAAACTAATTAGAAACAACGAATGTACTAATGAAGAAAATGCGAAAAACGAAAACGAACGAAAAAATTTGTACATTCGTAACTTTTTATTTTTTTTTGAATTGGTAATTTTCCGTGTCCCTTACAATGGCGCTGCTTAACGTGCTTCGAATGGATTGAACAAAAAAAATCTTAACTTTTTTTTCGATTCGTAACTTTTTTTTTTTTTCGATTCGTAACTTTTTTTTTTTCGATTCGTAATTTTCCGTGTCTCTATTGAACAAAAAAATTCGTACATTCGTAACTTTTTTTTCAATTCGTAACTTTTTTTTTTTTGATTCGTAACTTTTTTTTTTTCGATTCGTAACTTTTTTTTTCGATTCGTAAATTATTAAAATGTAATAATAGCATACACATTACATAAAATTATGAATTATGCTCCGATTACGAATCTACGAATGTTACGAATGTACGAATAAATACGAATGCGTCCTAAAATTACGAACGAACGAAACGAAAAAACGAATCAACGAAAAAATAACTCTTATGAATGTACGAATCGTTACGAATACGAACACCGACGACTTACGAATCGTTACGAATACGAACACCGACGACTTACGAATCGTTACGAATACGAACACCGACGACTTACGAATCGTTACGAATACGAACACCGACGACTTACGAATCGTTACGAATACGAACACCGACGACTTACGAATGTACGAATCGTTACGAATCCGAACACCGACGACTTACGAATGTACGAATCGTTACGAATCCGAACACCGACGACTTACGAATGTACGAATGGTTACGAATCAACGGAAACGAAAAAAACGAAACGAAAATAAACGAACTTTTTTGGTGTGCACATGTCTAGAAACTAGACATGTGCATTTCGTTTAGGTCCGAATCAAAATTCGCAAAGATTTTTCATTATTCGGAAATTCGGATGCATCCGAATTTCGGAATTACAATAGTAATGAATTTAAACGAATCCGAAATAACCATTTGAATTGAGAAAAAAAAACGTACGAAATGCGAATCGACTTGAATTAGAAAACCAATTCGAATCAAATTTGAATAAAATAGAAAATCGATTTTCTAAAAAAATAATACAATAAAATGGAATATAAAATAATAAAGCAATAGAATAAAAATAAAAGAATAGTAATGAATAGAATAGAATTTGATAGAATGTAATAAAATAAAATAAAATATGACTGTCTTCCGAAATTTGAATAGTATAAAATTCAAATTCGAGAATAAATTGGAAAATAATTCAAAACAATGGAAACTAAAATAATAGAAAAACAATAGAACAGAATAGAATAAAATATAATATATATATATATATATTATATTTTATTCTATTCTGTTCTATTGATTTTCTTTTCTATTTGAATTTGAATTCATTCTATACAAAATTTGAACCAGTAACATCTGTACCAGTGTACCAGTAACATCTGTATCAGGATACCAGTAACATCTGTACCAGTGTCCCATTAATATCTGTACCAGTGTCCCATTAATATCTGTACCAGTGTCCCATGAACATCTGTACCAGTGTCCCAGTAACATCTCTAAAGCCCCATACACACGGTCGGATTTTCCCATGGATTCTGTCCGATCGGACAATGTTGTTGAAAAATCAGACCGTGTGTATGCACCATCGGACAGTGTACGTCGGATTGTCCGACGGACAAAGTCCTATCTCCTGCTGGATAGATTTTCCGACAACACGGTCCGATCACACCAAACCCGATCGTGTGTACGGTTGTCCGACCGGACAAAGTGCTACGCATGCTCAGATCACATTACAAGACCAAAGCTATTGGCTACTAGCCTCTACGTAGTCCCGTCGTAGGCAACAAACGTCACCACGTTCAGAATGATCGGATTTTCCGACAACTTTGTCCGACCGTGTGTACGCAAAACCAACATCGGACAAAGTATGACGGACATGGTCCTCGGATAATCCGCGCGTGTGTATGGGGCTTACCAGTGTCCCATTATCTTGTGTACCAGTGTCCCATTAACATCTGTCCCAGTATCCCATGAACATCTGTACCAGTAACATCTGTACCAGTATCCCATGAACATCTGTACCAGTGCACCGTTAACATCTGTACCAGTGTCCCAGTAACATCTCTACCAGTGTCCCATTATCTTCTGTACCAGTGTCCCATTATCTTCTGTACCAGTGTCCCATTAAAATCTGTACTTGTGTACCATTAACAATTGTACCAGGATACCATTAACATCTGTACCAGTGTCCCATTAACATCTGTACTGGTATACCATTAACATCTGTACCAGTGTCCCGGTGTCCCATGAACATCTGCACCAGGGTACCAGTAACATCTGCACCAGTGTCCATTATCTTCTGTACCAGTATCCCATGAACATCTGTACAACTGTCCCGGTGTCCCATGAACATCTGTACCAGTAACATCTGTACCAGTGTCCCATAAACATCTGTACCAGTGTCCCATTAACATCTGTACTGGTGTACCATTAACATCTGTACCAGGGTACCAGTAACATCTGTACAACTGTCCCGGTGTACCATTAACATCTGCACCAGTGTCCCATTAATATCTGTACAACTGTCCCGGTGTACCATTAACATCTGTACCAGTGTCCCATGAACATCTGTACCAGTGTCCCATGAACATCTGTACCAGTGTCCCATTATCTTCTGTACAACTGTCCCGGTGTCCCATGAACACCTGTATCATTAACATCTGTATCAGTGTCCCATTAACTACGTAAGGACCGAGCCTCTTTTTGAGATCTGTTGTTTACAAGTTAAAATCAGTTTTTTTTTTTTTGCTAGAAAATTTACTTAGAACCCCCAAACATTATATATTTTTTTCAGACACACTAGAGAAAAAATGGCGCTCGTTGCAATACCTTATGTCACACTGTATTTGCGCAGTAGTCTTACAAAAGCAATTCTTTTTGAAAAAATACACTTTTTTGAATTAAAAGATAAGAAAACAGTAAAGTTGGCCCAATTTACGTTGTGAACAATTTATGGTTTTAACAGTTTTCATATGCGGGCCCGACTTACGTACGCATTCGCTTCTGCGCGCGAGCTTGGGGGGGCGGGGTGCTTTTTTTCTTATTTATTTACTTAACACACTGTCCATTAAAAAAAAAAATAATTATTATGTCACTTTTATTTCTATTACAAGAAATGTAAACATCCCTTGTAATAGAAAAAAAAGCATGACATGTCCTCTCTAATGTGAGATCTGGGGGTAAAAAAAAAAAAAACTTACCAGAAATGGCTGTTGCTAGGCAGATCGTCCTAATCTGCCCGTTTACTACACCGCGGTGCTCTTCAGTCTTCTCTCCTCCTCGCGTTCTCTTCTGGGGAATGGGGCACGCTGTGTTCTGGGAACTGTGTGTGTCCTCAGAAGACAGCCGGCCATTCACAAAGCGATGTGCGACTCGCGCATGCGCAGTAGCAAACGGGCAGTGAAGGCGGCAATTAGTTCGAATGGCGGCGCCGGGACCCGATCCGATGGACGGATCTGCCGACATCGCGGGCACCCAGGACAGGTAAGTGTGCTTATTAAAAGCCAGCAGCTGCAGTGTTTGTAGCTGCTGACTTTTAATTTTTTTTTTGTAACCGAACCTCCTCTTTAACCACTTCAGCACCGGGTGATTTTTACCCCCTTCCTTACCAGAGCACTTTTTGCGTTTCGGCACTGCGTCGCTTTAACTAACAATTGCGCGGTCGTGCGACGTTACACCCAAACAAAATTGACGTCCTTTTTTTCCCACAAATAGAGCTTTCTTTTGGTGGTATTTGATCACCTCTGCGGTTTTTATTTTTTGCGCTATAAACAAAAGAAGAGCGACAATTTTGAAAAAAAAAACACAATATTTTTTACTTTTTGCTATAATAAATATCCCATTTTTTTTTAAAAAATACGATTTTTTTCCTTAGTTTAGGCCGATACGTATTCTTCTACATATTTTTGGTAAAAAAAAATCGCAATAAGCGTATATTGATCGCTTTGCGCAAAAGTTATAGCGTCTACAAAATAGGGGATAGATTTATTGCATTTTTTTTTTTTACTAGTAATGGCGGCGATCTGCGATTTTTTTTTCGTGACTGCGACATTGCGGCGGACACTTCGGACACATTTTTGGGACCATTCACATTTTACACAGCGATCGTTGCTATAAAATTGCATTGATTACTGTGTAAATGTGACTGGCAGGGAAGGGGTTAACACTAGGGGGGCGCTGCAGGGGTTAATATGATCCCTAAAGTACTGATTCTAACTGTGGGGGGCGGGGACTCACAAGGGGAGGAGACCGATCGGTGTTCCTCCGTACTGGGAACACATGATCGGTCTCCTTGCCACTGACAGGACCTTTACACACACAGCTCCACGGTCCCGCACGGTCCCGCTGTTTTAACGGGCAATCGCGGGTGCCCGGCGGACATCGCGGCCCGCCGGGCACGCGCACCGGGTCCCGAGCGACGCCGCGCGCGCCCCCTAGGCGGCCGGGAATGGGAGGACGTCATATGACGCCCACCCAGGATGGGAGATCCACCTTGTGGGCGTCATATGACTATGGGCGGGTAGTGAAGGGGTTGAAGTGGAGGTCCGCCAATTTTTTTTTAAAAGTCAGCAGCTACAAATACTGCTGACTGACTTTTAAAATAAGGACACTCACCTGTCCAGGGCACCCGCAATGTCCTCACCCGAAGCCGACCCGTCCCTCGGCTCCCGGGTGGAGATGCCGCCATCTTCAGTAAGGGAAATCAGGAAGTAAAGCCTTGCGGCTTCACAGCCTGGTTCCCTACTGCGCGTCTCCCAGAAGACAGCAGGGGGGGTGGGGGGGGGGGGAAGAACATGGCATTGATCGCTGCAGATTCTGCAGCGATCTATTGCCGGTAGTGGGAGCAAATACCTGTATTAGACAGGTATCTGCTGCTCCCCCTGAAAGGTGCCAAATGTGACACCGGAGAGGGAGGAAGAACACGATAAGCGGAAGTTCCATTTTTGGGTGGAACTCCGCTTTAAGTGCAATAAAAAAAGATATTTAAAATAAAAATCCCCTTTAAAGTAATTGTAATTTAGTTTTTTTTAAACAACAAATATCATACTTACCTCCACTGTGCAGCTCGTTTTGCGCAGAGTGACCCCGAACCTGGTCTTCTGGGGTTCCCCCGGCGGCTCCTCCCCACATCAGATAACCCCTAGGAGAAGCGCTCTCTCTGCCCTGCCTCCCGTATCATTGGATTTGATTGACAGCAATGGGAGCCAATGGCTGCGCTGCTATCAATCTATCCAATCAAGAGGCGAGAACCCCCGGGCAGAGAGACAGCGCGTCCCTGTGGGTCAAGTTCCAGGGCTCAGATAAGTAAAACGGGGGGGGGGGGGCAGTCACTGCCAGGTGTTTTTTCACCTTAACCGCTTTCAGACCGGACCAATTGGCAGCCAAAGGACCAGGCCCTTTTTGCGATTCGGCACTGCGTCGCTTTAACTGTCAATTGCGCGGTCGTGCGACGTGGCTCCCAAACAAAATTGACGTCCTTTTTTTCCCACAAATAGAGCTTTCTTTTTGTGGTATTTGATCGCCCCTGCGGTTTTTATTTTTTGCGCTATAAACAAAAAAGTGCGACAATTTTGAAAAAAAAACGCATTATTTTTTATTTTTTGCTATAATAAATATCCCCAAAAATATATAAAAAAAATTATTTTTTCCTCAGTTTAGGCCGATACGTATTCTTCTACATATTTTTGGTAAAAAAAAATCGCAATTAGCTATTATTGATTGGTTTGCGCAAAAGTTATAGCGTTTACAAAATAGGGGATAGTTTTATAGCATTTTTATTAATATTTTTTTTTTTACTAGTAATGGCGGCGATCAACGATTTCTATTGTGACTGCGACATTATGGCGGACACATCGGACATTTCTGACACATTTTTGGGACCATTGTCATTTATACAGCAATCAATGCTATTTAAATGCATTGATTCCTGTATAAAATGACACTGGCAGTGAAGGGGTTAACCACAAGGGGCAGTGTAGGGGTTAAGTATGCCTAGGGGTGTGTTTTCTTACTGTAGGGGGCGTGGCTGTCAGCTAGTGAATGCTGATCTCTGCTCCAATCACAGGGAGCAGAGATCGGCGTCACTAGTTGCTAGGCAGAACGGGGAGATGCTGTTTTATCTCGGCATCTCCCCGTGAGACGATTGCGGGTGTCCCCACGGCGATCGAGTCCGCGGCCGGCCTCACGGGGGTTCCCCGCTCTCGGCGCGCTCCCGATGGCACGACAGGCATTAAGGAGGGACTTATATATACGCCCTCCTGCCTGTACGTGCCATTCTGCCGACGTATATCTGTGTGCGCCGGTCGGGAAGTGGTTAAAGTGGAGTTCCACCCAAAAATGGAACTTCTGCTTTTTGGAATCCTCCCCTCCTCCGGTGTCACGTTTGGCACCTTTCAGGGGGGAGCGGATAACTGTCTAATACAGGTATTTTGCTCCCACTTCCGGGCATAGATAGCCGAGCCACCCGCGGGTATCTACGCCACTTCTCCGCCCCCCCCCCCCCCCCTGCTGTCTTCTGGGAGACACACAGGTCCCAGAACACAGCAGGGACCAGACAGCCGCTGTATAATGACGCTCCGCAAGTGGTTAACATCTGTACCAGTGTCCCATGAACATCAAAATCTGTCCGTGCCCCCATTGTCCCACCAATAAACAGTGCGAATAAGAAATGTAAAGAGCCCTTGTCACGTGTAAAGGCAAACGCACACACTGCACATACACACTGCACATATATGGCGATCACACCGCCACACGTGTGAGGTAAACATATAAAAGAAGGCAGTGAGAGGAGTATATGGTTCGGTATAAATGATATTCGATGATGACACGCCTGGGCGCCCAGCACGTGCTCGTCCGCCCCATGTGCGGATCACACACAGGCCCAGCCTGACATGTGCTTCTCACGTGATCTCTCTCCCCCCAACATGGCGGCGGCCCGGTCAGCAGGGTGTAGCTTCCAGCCTATAGCTAATGTGTGAGTCCTGGGTGTACCAACATGGCGCCCCCTGGGCCGCTCCGTGTCCAGTGACGTACTTCCGGCGAGGGGCCCCTCCGGGCGTCAGAGAGAGCTGCGCGCGCAGCTGGACGCGGTGAGTCAGTCGGAGCCGGAGCTGCAGCGGGAAGAAAAATGGCGGAGAAAGACAGCTGGGGTGAGAGAACACCGGACACTCCCTGAGAGAACCGGGACACTAACCGGCGGGCCCACCCTCTCCCTCACCGTAGGGCCCCCTCGCCCCAGGACGGGAGCCGGGAACTCTCCAAGTACAACCCCTCCCGGGCCTCCTCATACCACCGGGATCCGGACTACCGGAAGAGCCCCCCCCCCCCCTCTAGTCACTGTCACCCCTCCCTGACCTTCCCTCAGGACTTTCCCGGACTGTCCTCCTCCTGGGGGGTCATCATGTCACCTCAGACCGACCTCCCCCCCCCCCCCTCCGGGAGACCCCCCCCCCCTTCTCAGGAAAACCATATGTGAGCGGGAGGGAACAGGGGGTGAGAGGCTAGGGAACAGGGGGTGAGATTGACACATGGGGGGGGGGGGGTGAGAGGCTAGGGAACAGGGGGTGAGATTGACACATGGGGGGGTGAGATTGACACATGGGGGGGGGGGTGAGAGGCTAGGGAACAGGGGGTGAGATTGACACATGGGGGGGGGGGGTGAGAGGCTAGGGAACAGGGGGTGAGATTGGCACATGGGGGGGGGTGAGAGGCTAGGGAACAGGGGGTGAGATTGGCATATGGGGGGTGAGAGGCTAGGGAACAGGGGGTGAGATTGGCACATGGGGGGGGGTGAGAGGCTAGGGAACAGGGGGTGAGATTGGCACATGGGGGGGGGGGGGGTGTGAGAGGCTAGGGAACAGGGGGTGAGATTGGCATATGGGGGGGGGGGTGAGAGGCTAGGGAACAGGGGGTGAGATTGGCACATGGGGGGGGGGGGGGGGGGGGGGGGGGTGAGAGGCTAGGGAACAGGGGGTGAGATTGGCACATGGGGGGGGGGGGGGGGGGAGGGGGGGGGGGTGAGAGGCTAGGGAACAGGGGGTGAGATTGGCACATGGGGGGGGTGAGAGGCTAGGGAACAGGGGGAGAGATTGGCACATGGGGGGGGGGGGGGGGGGGGGGGGGGGGTGAGAGACTAGGGAACAGGGGGTGAGATTGGCACATGGGTGGTGAGAGGCTAGGGAACAGGGGGTGAGATTGGCACATGGGGGGGGGGGGTGAGAGGCTAGGGAACAGGGGGGGGGGTTGGCACATGGGGGGGGGGTGAGAGGGTAGGGAACAGGGGGGGGGGTTGGCACATGGGGGGGGGGGTGTGAGAGGCTAGGGAACAGGGGGGGGGGGAGTTGGCACATGGGGGGGGGGTGTGAGAGGCTAGGGAACAGGGGTTGAGATTGGCACATGGGGGGGGGGGGGGTGAGAGGCTAGGGAACAGGGGGTGAGATTGGCACATGGGGGGGGGGGTGAGAGGCTAGGGAACAGGGGGTGAGATTGGCACATGGGGGGGGTGAGAGGCTAGGGAACAGGGGGAGAGATTGGCACATGGGGGGGTGAGAGACTAGGGAACAGGGGGTGAGATTGGCACATGGGTGGTGAGAGGCTAGGGAACAGGGGGTGAGATTGGCACATGGGGGGGGGGGGTGAGAGGCTAGGGAACAGGGGGGGGGGTTGGCACATGGGGGGGGGGTGAGAGGCTAGGGAACAGGGGGGGGGGTTGGCACATGGGGGGGGGGGGGGGGGGGGGGGGTGAGAGGCTAGGGAACAGGGGGGGGGGGATAGGCACATGGGGGGGGGGGTGAGCGGCTAGGGAACAGGGGGTGAGATTGGCACATTGGGGGGGTGAGAGGCTAGGGAACAGGGGGTGCGATTTGGCACGTGGGGGGGGGGGGGTGAGAGGCTAGGGCAGGGGGTGAGATTGGCACATAGGGGGGGGTGAGAGGCTAGGGCACGGGGTGAGATTGGCAGAGGGGTAATGGATGGGGGGGGGGGGGTTGTGGTTGTTATGGTGGGGGGGGGGGGTTGTGGTGATAGGAAGCAGGGCGGAAGATTGATACAGGAGGGTAAGGAACCAGTAGGGGGTAGTATAGCACAGGGGTACTGGGTGAGGGAGGGGTGCTAAAGACCAGGGGGAGATTGGCACAGGGGTGGGCACAGGTGATGTGAAAGGTACATGGGGGGTAGATTTCTGAGAGGGGTTAGATTGCCGGGGGGGGGGGAGCAGGAAGAGATTGGCAAAGGAGTAGATAGGGGGTGGGATAAGGGGCAGCGAGGTAGATTTACTTAGGGGTAGTGGATTTGGGGGGGGGGGGATAAGGCTCAGAGAATGGGGAATGGAGTTTGAGGGGGCCAGGGGTACTGGATGGGGCGGAGTGAATAGGGCACAGAGGGAGAGAATGGCACACATAAAGGGGGGGGGGCGAATGGGACACCAAGGGGGGGGGGGGGACTAGGATGGCATATAGTGGAGGGGGGGGGGGTGATGGGGGGCAGGATGAGATTAGCACAGGAGTAGATTGGGGGTAGAATAAGGGGGCAGGGAGGTAGATTTACTCGGGTATTGGATTGGGGAGGGTGAATAGGGCACAGAGGGAGAGGATGGCACACATAGAGGGAAGGAAGGGGATTGGGGCACAGGTTTGGGGGGAGGGAGGCTGGCTCACGGGGGAGTGGATGGGGCACATAGGGAGGGGGTGGGGATGGGGCACATAGGGAGGAGGAGGGGGGGGGGGATGGGACACGGGTCACCTTCATGTGTCATGGCAGCTGTTGGGGATCTTTTATTATATGTACTTCTATAGTGCTGTCAGTTTACGCAGCACTTTACATATATATTGTACATTCACATTGATCTCTGCCTCCAGGAGCTTACACTCTATGGTCTCACATTCGTGTGTGTGTGTGTGTGTGTATATATATATATATATACACACACACACTGGGGACAATCTAGACAGAAGCCAATTTATCTCCCAACATGTGTTTTGGAATGTTGGGAGGAGACCGGAGGAGTCCCCGGAGGAAACCTGCACAGGGAGAACAGGCAGATTGTTCAGATTTTCTATTCCATTCATTAAGGCTTCACTCTGGGATAGAACTCCTCTGTCTGGAACCAGAAAAAAAAAAAAAAAAAAATATATATATATATATATATATATATATATATATATATATATATATATAATATGTTTGGGGGTTGGAAGTAATTTTCGAGCAAAATAAAAAAACAATTTTAACTTGTAAACAAGAAGTGTCAAAAATTGTAAAAATTGTCCGGATCCTTCGGACCCCTTTTACACTGAGCGCCGCTGTCGTTAGTGCTTAAGCTCCGCTCATTTTAGCGGCGCTTTAGCGCCGATTTTCAGCCTGTAGCGAGGCTTAAAAACTCCCATCGCTGCCCCCGTTGCGATGGGCACAGGCGTTTTGGGAGCGCTAAATACAGCGCCCCCCCTACCCGCCTCCAGAGATACCATTTGTCAGACTTTTCGGAACGTCCCGCAAGCGCACCCCCCCCCCCCCCCCCCCCCCCCAGTGTGAAGGAACGGGAGGCTGTTTTCAGGCGCTTGGCAGAGGTCATTTCCAGCGCCTGTAAAGGGGTATTAGTGGTTAAAGTAGTGCAGTGCTGAGTAGCAAAAAATAGGCCTGGTCATGAAGGGGGGGGGTAAATCTTCTAGAGCTGAAGTGGTTAAAGGGCACAGCTGAGCTCTTAAACCTCTGGGTTATAGCGCCACCTTCAGGAGGAGGACAGTAGGCAAAAAACAAATATGCCGTCTTGGGATGCAGAGTGATTGGTCATGAGTGGTGAGGACTGTAGGTCCAATCGTTGTTATGGGGGGGGGGGGGCATATAAGGGTACTCACCTAATGTAAGCTCTTACTCTATGGTCTAATACAGGGGGTCTCAAACTGGTGGCCCTCCAGCTGTTGCGGAACTACAAGTCCCGTAACTGTCAGCCTTGCAATGCCTCATGGGACTTGTAGTTTCGCAACAGCTGGAGGGCCCCCAGTTCGAAACCCCCTGGTCTAATACAATGTTTCTCAACTCCAGTCCTCAAGGTGCCCCCAACAGGTCATGTTTTCAGGATTTCCCTCAGATGAAACGGCTGTGCTAATTACTAAGGCAGTGAAAGGGATCAAATCTCCTGTGCAAAAAATAATGGAAAGCCTGAAAACATGACCTGTTGGGGGCGATATTTCTATCACCAGACCTCCTCCGTAACACTAAACTGATGCGCTGTATGGGGGCTTTTAAAGCGCCGCCTATAGAAAGTATAGGGTACTGAAGTTCGTCGCCATTTCACTGGCGCACGCAAATTTAAGGCTCGACATGTTGGGTATCTATTTACTCGGTGCAACCTCGTCTTTTTTTTTTTTTTTATTTATTGCAAGGAACAGGGCCCACAAGGACCAACAGGGTACAAGTCAACAAACAGTAGCAACCTCGTCTTTTTATATTTTACCAAAAATTGGGTAATTTATAGCATTTGTGTG
This sequence comes from Lithobates sylvaticus, assembly GCA_028564925.1. Classification (NCBI taxonomy): domain Eukaryota; kingdom Metazoa; phylum Chordata; class Amphibia; order Anura; family Ranidae; genus Lithobates; species Lithobates sylvaticus. The sequence goes on along the minus strand of CM053029.1, from coordinate 599,718,091 downwards.
CCCTAAAATTCTCTTTTTTTTTTTTTTTTTTTTACTAAAACGTTACCTTTTGCAGTAATATCGTGTAACATAAAAAAATGGAACTACCACCATATAATTCTCTAGGGTCTCTGCTTGCAGAAAATATCAAGTTTTGGGAGTCGTATGCAATCTTCGGGGGGCTAAAATTCGTTTTTTGAAACGTGTGCAAAAAAAACGCCTCTGGCAACGAAAGGGTTAAAGTGCTGAATCCAGCCACTAACAATTGCAGCTCTGCGGTTGTATTTACAGAGAGGGGGGAGATCAGCGGCGGCCAAATCCCATCCATTGCACAATGTCAGGAGAGCTCCATATAGAGATCACACAGCTGACCTTTTCTATGGGGGTCACCCATCTGATCATCAGGGTGGTGGTTGGCGCTGCCGGCGTTTGTGTCCATCAATGTGTCCTGATTGTTCTATGATGGGGGGGGCGGAATTTTCAGGTTTTGTTCCTCAAAGTGTAACGGAATTTTTGTTACACTTTTATAAGGGCGCCCATCCCCCCACCCAGCAAAATATCATCCAGCTCTTAACCACTTTCAGCCCCGGACCATTTTGCTGGCTTAAGACCAGAGCACTTTGCGATTCGGCACTGCGTCGCTTTAACTGACAATTGCGCGCTCGTGCGACGTGGCTCCCAAACAAATTGACGTCCTTTTTCCCCACAAATAGATTTCTTTTGGTGGTATGTGATCACCCCTGCGGTTTTTATTTTTTGCGCTATATTCAAAAAAAAGAGCGACAATTTTAAAAAAAAAAAACGCATTATTTTTTTACTTTTTTTGCTATAATAAATATCCCAAAAAATATAGAAGAATTTTTTTTTTTTTTCCTCAGTTTAGGCCGATACGTATTTTTCTACATATTTTTGGTTAAAAAAAAAATCGCAATAAGCGATTGTTTGGCACAAAAGTTATAGCGTCTACAAAATAGGGGATAGTTTTATATCATTATTATTAATCATTTTTTTTTTTACTAGTAATGGCGGCGATCAGCGATTCTTTTTTTTTTTTTATTGTGACTGCGGACATTATGGCGGACACATCGGACATTTTTGACACATTTTTGGGACCATTGTCATTTATACAGCAATCAATGCTATTTAAATGCATTGATTCCTGTATAAATGACACTGGCAGTGAAGGGGTTAACCACAAAGGGGGTAGTGTAGGGGTTAAGTGTGCTAGGGGTGTGTTTCTTACTGTTGAGGGGGCGTGGCTGTCAGCTAGTGAATGCTGATCTCTGCTCCAATCACAGGGAGCAGAGATTGGCGTCACTAGTTGCTAGGCAGAACGGGGAGATGCTGTGTATTTCCGCATCTCCCCATTCAGCCTTCCCGTGAGACGATCGCGGGTGTCCCCGCGGCAATCGAGTAAATGACACTGGTAGTGAAGGGGTTAACCAGGGGGTGGCAGTGTAGGGGTTAAGTGTGTCCTAGGGGCGTGTTGCTAACTTGTGGGGGGCGTGGTTGTGTGCGACAGTCACTGATCTCTGCTACAATCACAGGGAGCAGAGATCAGTGTCACTTGTTGCTAGGCAGAACGGGGAGATGCTTGTTTACTTCAGCATCTCCCCTTTCATCCTCCCCGTGAGACGATCGCGGGTATCCCCCGCGGCGATTGAGTCCGCGGGTCCCAAGATTGGACTCACAGAGGTCCCGACCGGCACGCGATGGCACGGCGGCAAATTCAAAGGGACGTACCTGTACACCCTTATGCCTGTCCGTGTGCCATTCTGCCGACGTATATGTGTGTGCGCCGGTTGGGAAGCTGTTAAACCAATTGGCTACAGCGCGGTCATCCAGTTCTGGGAGGGGTGTCTTATTGACGCCCTCCCAGGAGTGCGCCTGCTACGACACACTCCGTAATGGGGGTGAAAGGCCAATCGCAGCTGATCACGCTGTAAACGCATGGTTACAGTAAAACCTTCGATTGTGAGTATAATTGGTTCCAGAAACATGCTTGTAATTCAAAGCGAATTTCTCCATAAGAAATAATGGCAACTCAGATGATTCGTTCCACAACCATTTATTCATAAGTCCTTCAGTTTATAGTCCATATAAAAAGATTATAGCGATGTGATTGGTTGTGTAATCATAAAATTTCCATCCACAAGGGGATTAGAAGCAAAATCCAGCAGGAGCTCCAGAGTATAAAAGAGCAGAGAGGCGCCTCTAAGTGCAGCAATATGTTGCTAAATGTTGTACCTTCATTAAATGTACCGTATATACTCGAGTATAAGCCGAGGCACCTAATTTTACCACAAAAAAAATGGGAAAACTTATTGACTTGAGTATAAGCCTAGGGTGAGAAATGCGCAGCTACTGTCAGGCCCCTTTCACACTTGTGCAACTTCAAAGGCACGCAATTTTACCGCGATTTCAAGGAATGCCTGTGTAAGTGGCATCAAAATCGTACCAAAGTGGTGCAGGGACTACTTTGAAGTCGGAACGACTTGAAGTGGTACTAATATGAATGGCTGTCATTGGAAATCATGGGGAACGACTTGTCATGCGACTTTGCAGTCCCAAATCGTGGGACAAGTCGTATAAGTGTGAAAGGGGCCTAAGTGGAAAAGTGGGTCAACAATGCCCATTTGCAGCCTCACTGTGCCCATTTGCAGTCATAGGTCCCCTGAACTTCAAACTTTAGTTAAGGGTTCCTAGATGCCCCCTAGCTGCAACCAAAATTTGGGGTCTCTGGACCCAAAGGGTCCCAAAATAACATTGCTGCAGATGGACACAGTTGACCGACTTTGGGGCCCGTATCTCGGGGGCACTTGGTTCTAGGAACACCATATGGATATGTTGTAGTGCTAGTTCCACTGGGTTTGCACACCAAATTGGGGTTCCTAGCACTAAGTGGCCCCGAGATACGGGGGCCCCAATGTCGGTTTGGAAAATGTCAAGCACTTTTCTGCAGCAGAGAATTGCATTTTCCGAACCGACTTTGGGGCCCCCGTATCTCGGGGCCACTTAGTGCTAGGAACCGCATCTTTGGATATGTTGTAGTGGGATTTAATTTGGGGTTCCTAGCCCCAACTGGCCCTGAGATACGGGGCCCAAAGTCGGGTCGGAAAATGCAATTCTCTGCTGCAGAAAAGTGCTTGACTCCAGTATAAGACGAGGGGGGCATTTTCAGCACAAAAAAAAATGTGCTGAAAAACTCGGCTTATACTCGAGTATATACGGTACCCATATTACTACACTTAGAGACGCCTTTCTTCTCTTTTATACTCTGTTGTGACCTGTCGCTACTCGTATATCAAGTCAACATTTATTAAAAATTTTTTAGCTTGTCTTGCAAAACGCTCTCAAACCAAGTTACTCACAAACCAAGGCTTTACTTGGTATTGGCATTCCTTTCCTCGCGCTGTCACAGCCTGAAGATAGTTGGCACGTGTGTAAGGGGACATCTGCATTGATAATCGGGGGGCACTGATCACCCGTATTCTGATTTATCAGTGAAGTAGAAAAATTACCTGTTTTGCTAAATTTTATTACAGAAACTAAAACGTTTTGATTTTTGTTTTTTCAAAATGTTTGGTCTTTTTTTTTTTTATTTTTTTTTTTTTATTTGTTTAGGCTGCATTCACACCTGAGCATTTTCAGCTTGTAACACACCCGGAAAACGCCCAACAAGCAAAAATCCCATTAAATTTAATGACATCTCAGCGTTTTGTCACCTGAAGCTCATGAGCTTCTTTTAAGGCCAGGGCTTGACAAATTTGCTTGGAATCTAGGAGCCAGCTAAAAAAGTTAGGAGCCAGGTTTTTTTTTTTTTTTTCCACTTGCTTACTGGGCACTTAAACACCCTTCCTGCCCAGACCAATTTTCAGCTTTCAGCGCTCTCGCACTCAGTGACAATTGCGCGGTCATGCAATGCTGTAACGAAATGAATTTTTTATCATTTTGTTCTCACAAATAGAGCTTTAGTTTGGTGGTATTTATTCGCGACTACGTTTTTTATTTTTTGCGATATAAGTGAAAACATAGCGGAAATTTTGAAAAAAAAACAATATTTTCTCCTCCTTTCTTTTTTAAACGAAATCCAATAAAATCTAATTTTGTCATAAATTTAGCCAAAATGTATTCTGCTACATGTTTTTAGTAAAAAAAAATCCGTTAAGTGTATAATAATTGGTTCGCGTGATCACGGACATATGTACGCAAATGATCATGTACAGATGTGTGCAGGTGATCACGGACAGATGTGTGCAGATAATCATTGGCACATGTGATTTTACTGGGACATATGTGGGGGACATGTGTTTTTATTATTTGGGGACATGTGTTTTTATTATTTGGGGACATGTATGTGTTTTGGGGACATGTGTGTGTGTTTTACTGTGGGAACACTAGACTGGTGATCAGTGAGTAAAAAACTGTAAAAAAAAAAACAGCTAATACTCACTGATCACCAGCCGGCTGCAGCGATCCGCTCTCCTCTCCTCACCGACGACTTCCTCTCCTCACCGACGACTTCTGGGTTGTACCCGTGTGGGTGTGCTCATGGACACTCGCCGCCCCCCGTTACTGGATTTGATTGACAGCAGTGGTAGCCAATGGCTCCTGCTGCTATCAATCTATCCAAATGAGGACCTGAGACAGCGGCTGGAGCTGCTGGGATCGTGCTCAGCGCTGGAAACTATCGGGGTTCAGATACGAAAAAGGGAGGCTCTGGAGGGCAGCTGCAGCACAGGTGGTTTTTCACCTTTAATGCATTATGGTGAAAAAACCTTGAGACTTTACAACTCCTTTAATGCATTCTATGAATCAAGATTAAAAAAATAAAAAAAAAACTTCTGTGTGCAGCAGCCCTCCCCAATACCTGAGCCCCCTCTCTATCCAGAAATGTGCATGAGAGTCTCAGCTGTCCAGGACTCTCCCTCCTCATTGGCCGAGACAGCAGAGAAGCGCCATCGGCTCCTCGGGCCTTCATGTCTGAATGGACACACAGAACTGCGGCTTGACTGCCCCATAGGAAGCTGCTTGCTGTGGGGGGCACTCAACAGAAGGGAGGGACCAAGAGTGCCAAAGAGGGACCCGAGAAGAGGAGGATCGGGGCTGCTCTGTGCAAAACCCTTACACAGAGCAGGTAAGTATGACATGTTTGCCATGTCTCTTCCTCAAGTCAGACCATCCCCCACACAGTAAGGCCCCTTTCACACAGGGGTGATCAAATATCACCAAAAGAAAGCTCTATTTGTGGGGGGGAAGTGGACGTAAATTTTATTTGGGTACACAGAGTCGCACGACCGAGCAATTGTCAGTTAAAGCAACGCTGTGCCGTATCGCAAAAAAAAAATGCCTGGTCATGAAGGGGGGTAGTAAAACCTTCCGGAAGCTGAAGTGGTAAACAGTTGAGGCTTCAAGTGGTTAAAACAAGCTCAGGGCTGCAGTAGCTTTCCGTAAATGTAGTGAGAAGGTGCCGCCCCCCTCAGCTGCTTCAGTTCCCAGGCAGTCCGGCTTCCTCCAGGGAGCTCAGGGGTGCAGAAAATAGCGTCAAGATGAGCAGGTTTGGGATCTATTTATTGGATGTAAACAGATTTTATATTTTAGCGCCTCCATTGGACTGGATCCCTCCGCTGAGCAGGTGGATGATAGGTCCATCGCCACTTAACCCAGCAGAGTTGTAGTAAATAAACCCCAATATAGCCGTGTTCTCTTAGGGCCCGGTTCACACTGCTGCGTGGTGAGAGATCACATGCGATTCACACCGCACTGTGGTGCAAATCACATGCAATGCGAATTCAGCCATACAGATTTGGATTAACTTAACACTCCCAGCAGTTCACATAGGGCAATGTTAACTGCCGCCGCCGGGAGACATACGAGTGAATTCACAGGGTTCCCGCATCGTTGCAGCGTGAACCGGCCCTAAAGGCGGAAGTTGAGGGGGGTGGGGGGGGGAGGAGCAGAGGAAAACTGAAAACGTTTTTTATCTTAATGTAAGCAATGCATTTAGGTTAAAAAAACATGTTTAGGTGTAGTATTACTTTAAAAGGATAAGTTCACCTTTTAACCCCTTGCCTACCGGGCACTTTCACCCCCTTCCTGCCCAGGTCAATTTTCAGCTTTCAGAGCTACATAGTTAGTGAGGTTGAAAAAAAAAAAAAAAAAGACACAAGTCCATCTAGTTAAACCATAAAAAAAAAAAAAAAAAAAAAATCATACAATCCCATATACCCAATAAATGACAATTGCGCGGTCATGCTACACTGTACCCATATAAAATTCATTTTTTTTTTTGCACACAAATGGAGCTTTCTTTTTGTGGTAATCACTATTGGGGGTTTTTTTTTTGTTTAGTAAAAAATAAAAAGACCAAAAATGTTGAAAAAAAAAATAAATAATTATAAAAAAAATAAATAAAAAAAAAAAAAAAAAAAAACAGGTTTTCATAGTTTGTTATAAAATTTTGCAGACAGATAAATTTTTCTCCTTCATTGATGTGCACTGATAAAGCTGCACTGATGGGCGGTGTATGGTCACATATGGCGACCCATCACATTTGGCTACCCGCTAGACTGCACATGCCCACACCCCTGAGTCTTGGTTCAAGCCCCACCATCCAAGTGGACAGAGTTAGATTATAATTGTGCAGAGCGAAGCGTGGCGAGCCCGCGAGGGGCCCTGTGGCAAAGTGTATCAATTATATAACTGATCAATTATAATCTAACTCCATGTCCACTTGGTTGGTGGGGCTTGAACCTGGACTCAGGGCTGTGGGCACAAAATTCTGCGCAAGCGCAGATGGCCACAGTGTTAAGACGCATATGGCGGCGTCGCGCATGCGCAGTCCAGCGGGTAGCCAAATGTGATGGGTAGCCGAATGTGACGCGACGGTGGCACTGATAAGGCGCCACTGATGATTGGCATTGGCGGCTCTCTGTTTGGGTCCGATGTCCCTCTGACAGAAGCTGGTGATCAGAGTTTTTTTTTTTCTCATGCTGTTAGCCCGAGGAAAAGAAAATTGCCATCACTGGCTCGGTTTACTTCACATGATCAGCTGTTATTGGCTGACAGCTGATCACATGGTAAGGGGGGGTCGGGATCGGCTTCTTACTCCAATCAGCAGAGTGTCGTAGACTCGCTGACCACAGAGCGGGGCACGCAGGCGCCCATGTACGTCATCCCGAAAATTAAGGCCCGTGCTATAGCCGTCTTTCAGCTAAAGCTCGGGTGTGAAGGGGTTAGCAACAAATTAAAATTTTTAGCAGGTAAAAAAAAAAAAAAAAACGTGCATTTACTTTATTTTGGGAGCCTGTAAAGCAGATCACCAGTACCACGCAGGACTCCTGCTGACCCGTCGGTGTACCCGTCTCCTCGTACGGGCCGGGAGATACTCACCGACAGGAAGAATGAACTACCACAGCACTCAACATTGAGAACTACAAGCCGACAGCCGCAAAGGCTGCTGGGACTTGTGGTTTCCCCATTCCCAGAGGGCTGTGAATGAACATGGCTGAGCGGTCACTTTCAGCGCCGTCACACTTTGAATGACAATTGCGCGGTCATGCAACACTGTACTCATATGACATTTATATTATATATTTTTTTGAGACAGCTTTATTTGTGGCGGCATTTAAAGCGGTGTTCCGCCCAAAAAAAAAAAAAAAATGAAATGCCAGCAGCTACACATACTGCAGCTGCTGGCTTTCAACAATAGAACGCTCACCTGTGCTGGAGTCCTGCGATTATCGGCACCGCAGCTCATGTATCCATCAGCTGTCGGATGCTGCCACCGCCATTGCGGGTAAGGTAACCGGGCGGTGTAGCCTTACGGCTTCACGCCGGGAACTCTACTGTGCATGCGTGAGGCCCCGCTCCTCTCTCCTACTGGCCCGGCAACAGGGGGGAGGATAGAGCCCTGCAGTGATGTCATGGGCCGCAGCCCGGACGTGAGAACAGGATACCTGTCAAAGACAGGTATCCTGTCCCCCCCCCCCTCCCCCGAAAGGTGCCAATTGTGGCACCGGAGGGAGAGAGGAGCCAAAATGAGCATAAATTCCACTTTTGGGTGGAACTCCGCTTTAATCAATTGAGTTTCTTTTCCGTTTTTTTTTTTTATAAGGCTGCATTCACACCTGAGCGTATATATACATTTTTTTCCAGGCAGAAAGTCACGCGTTTCTTACCCGCGTTTTTGTACAGGTCAAAAAGGTCACCAATGTAAGAAAAAAAAAGTAGAAAAAATAAAAGTAGAAAAACGCCTGTAATCTGCCTAAAACAGTCCTCGACAAACCCCGGTCGCCAGCTCGCATTGGCGACTAGAATTAGTGACCTGGCGCCCGGGGCAGCACAGCTTGGGGGTATCCTGTCTCCATAATGCACCCCCGCGCGATCGATCGCGATGGACCGCGCCGGCCGGTAATTGAGGCCGCGGCCTTGTGCAGTCCTATGGTACCTTCTAGAATCTGGAGCCCTCTTGTGGTGGCCGTTGGTATGACACCCAGCAATGCTAATGCAGCGGTTTGTTTTCTCTGCCTGCCCATCTCCTTCCCTTTACTTAGAATAAAAAATATATATGGTGTTTGGGGGTTCTAACACCCTAGAGAATAAATGGCGGTCGTTGCAATACTTTCTGTCACACCGTATTTGCGCAGCAGTCTTACAAGCGCACTTTTTTGGGAAAAAAAAACTTTTTTTAATTAAAAAATAACACAACAGTAAAGTTAGTCCAACTTTTTTTTTTATATTGTGAAAGAATGTTACGGCGAGTAAATTGATACCAAACATGTCATGCTTCAAAATGGCGCCCGCTCGTGGAATGGCGACAAACTTTTACCCTTTAAAATCTCCATATGCGATATCTAAAAAATTCTACAGGTTGCATGTTTTGAGTTACAGAGGAAGATCTAGGGCTAGAATTATTGCTCTCGCTCTACCGATCACGGCGATACCTCACGTGTGGTTTGAACACCGCTTTCATATGTGGGCGCTACTCACGTATGCGTTTGCTTCTGCAAACAAGCTCGGCAGGACGGGGCGCATTTAAAATTATTATTTTTTTCTTATTTTATTTTAATTTTTATTTTTAATTTTTTTCACTGTCCTTTTGAAAAAAAAAATTGTGTCATTTTTATTCCTATTACAAGGAATGTAACCACCCCTTGTAATAGAAAAAAGCATGACAGGGCCTCTTAAATATGAGATCTGGGGGTCAAAAAGACCTCGGATCTCATTTACACTAAAATGCAATAAAAAAATAAATAAAAAAATTGTCATTTGAAAAAAATAAAAATAATAAAATGTCCCTTACGGCTTCACTTCCTGGTTCTCTACTGCGCGAGTCGCGCTGCGCAATCCGAATGGTTCCTGCTGTCTCTGGGACCCGTGTGTGTCCCAGCAGACAGCGCCGGGTGGACAGGAAGAGGCTTGGACTCCCGTGGGAGTCTATTCCCCGAAGTGGGTGCAAATACCTGTCTTAGAGGTATCTGCATGCCCCTCCCCCCTGAAAAGTGCCAAATGTGACACCGGAGGGTTCCGAAAAACGGAGGTTCCTTTTTTGTGTGGATCTCCGCTTTAAGGAGAAAAAAAAAAAACCTTCGGCCTTTACAACCACTTTAAAGGGGAGGAGTCCAGCCTGAGCTTTTTAGGCTGGGCTTCTCCTATTGATCACAATTCGTTTTGCGCTCCTGTGCCCCGTTTTCAGCGGAAAGCGTTCTGAAGTCTGCTTTCCACTGACGTCATCAATATCAGCCGAGGCAGCGCGTCATCCCGACTTCCCAAGTCTGGATCCGCCCGGTGCCTCGGATCTTTTAATGTGCTTTGATAGGCTGGGGATGGAATTGTGTTTCTGATTTAGAGAAGGCCAGCAGAGGGCGCCAAAGACAGTGTGAGTGTAATGTGTGGAACTGCATAGGGAGGGGATTGGTGGGAGCCTGCATCTCTCAGCCAATACAGCTTGCCGGTAGGGTGCTGGGGCTTTACCAGACAGGTGGAGCTCCGAGGAAAGCGAAGGTTCAGGCTGGTAAACGTCCGCCCCTCCCTCACATTTTTGTCCCCGTTTTTTTGTTTTTGATGAAAATTGGAATTGATTTTTGTCAATTGACAACATTTTTACTTTTATTTACGTTTTTAGTCTTCGTCACTGAGAACTATGGCGGAAATATTTTCAGCAAACAAAATGAACACTGCTCTTAACCTTCCATGTGAGTGCTGCAATAATGCATTGGGCGGTGTCATGGTTCTCATTCCAGAAATGGAGATCACCATTGTATCGTATGCTCCAACATTGAGTCATTTATTAATCACATAACAAGCACTGGAAGGGAGGGAGTAAAGCTCTGCACTGGGGTGGGGGTTGGTAATTAGTTGGTTATGCATTGGCTTGTGTCATTTACTCCTAAGGCTGTAATCTGTGTGATATGTACTGCTGAGCCCTGTTCTCTGCATTATTGATTCCTCAACCTTTGTATCATGTGCATCTCTGTACCCTGCAACCTGGGGCCATCCAACTGTTCCAGAACTACAAGTCCCATCATGCCTCTGGGAGTAATTGTGACTGCCAGCCTTGCAATGCCTCATGGGAAATGTAGTTCCACAACAGCTGGAGGGCCCCAGGTTGCCTACCCCTGCCGCAGCGCAAACGCCATTTGGCGCAACGTGCTGCTTTTCTTCTCTCTTTGTTGTAAATAAGGGGGGGTAGGCCTTATGCGAGTACCTCCACCTGTTCTATGAGATGAGAGTTTATTTTACAGTTTATTTTGTGACGTTATTGGCCCCATGATGTGATCATACAAGCAAGAATGGAAATATGAAAATTTATTCTGCTCATCTCCCTGTCCAGTTATTACAGGTTGTCCCACTTAGATTTCTTAGGATATTTTCTGAGTTTCTCACCAATCCTTTCTTTTTTTTTTTCTTCGCACAGAGGTGGAAGACTTTGAGCCGGAAGAGCAAGTTCGGAAGGTCGCTGCTGCGGCAGCGGCGGCAACAACAGACCGCTGGGAGGGAGAAGATGAAGAGGAGGAAGTCAAGGTTATTAAAATGTTTCTTTTATGTTATTTTAGCCCCCCCCCCCCCCCCCCCCCCCCCCCCCCCCCCCCCCCCCCCCCCCCCGGTTCACACTGAATGCGGCTTAGAAATCGTGTGACTTCACTTGAAATCGCATGAGTTCAGCGACGCATGTCAGTGCGACTTGGCTGACAGCTGTGCGACTTTGTCCACAGAGGAGGTCTTTGCAGGTCGCAACCTGAAATCGCCAAAAATAGTGCAGGAACAACTTTTTTCAAATCTGTGCAGCACCGATCAAAGGGTTAAATGTGTGCCTAACCAGTGTTTTGTGTACACCATGTGGTACTTTTAGGCCCCTTTCACACTGGGGCGGTTTGCAGGGCGCTATTGCGCTAAAAATAGCGCCTGCAAACCGACCCGAAAAACAGCTGTTGCTGTGTCTCCAGTGTGAAAGCCCTCGGTGCGCTTGCAGGACGCTGAAAAATTTCCTGCAAGCCACATCTTTGGTCCGCTGTAGGAGCGGTATATTTAACGCTCCTATAGCGCCCCTTCCATTGAAAACAATGGGGCAGCGCTCCGAACCCGCCCGCAAAAACGCTGCTGCAGCGGCGGTTTGCGGGGCGGTATTAACCCTTTTACGGCCTCTCGCGGGGGGTAAAACCGCCCTGCTAGCAGCCGAAATGCGCCGCTAAAACGACGGTAAAGCGGCGCTAAATATAGCGCCACTTTACCGCCAGCGCCCCAACGCCCCAGTGTGAAACCAGCCTTACTAAGGGAAAGGATTGATTTTACTGCAGAATGGAGCTCGGCATTGTTTACATAGGCAGAGTTCTGTTCTGTGCCTACCAGTGACGGCTGGTGGTATATTTTCTTTTGGGGGGGGGCGGCAATCCATCTGTTGTCACCGAACCCCTCTCCCCCTACCCCCGCAGGCTAACCCCATCTATGTCACGGGGCTTCCTGCGGGCGGCTACACACTGCGACCTCCTTCCGTAGCTTTCGCTGCTCATTTCGGCCAATCAGGAAATGTCCCAGATTGCCAAGAGGGAGAGGTGAACTTGCGGTGCCCCGGGAGTAAGTGGGAGATGGAACCCTCTAAAAAGAGGGTTTCCGCTACCCCCCCCCCCCCCCCCCAAAAAGACATGCAAAATGTAGCATTTCAGGGGGTCGCCTTCCCTTAACCACTTAAGGACCGCCTCCTGCACATTTACGTTGGCAGAATGGCACGGCTGGGCACATCAACCTACAGGTACGTGGCTCTTTTAAGAGCCCAGCCGTGGGTCACAGAGCTGAAGAACGGAGACGGAAGTGTAAACAAACCTCTCCCCGTGCTTGCTAGTGAGGCTGTTACTGATCATCTGTTCCCTGTCATAGGGAAAGACGATCAGTGATGTAACACGCCAAGCCATGCCCCCTACAGTAAAAAAAACACACAGGTCACACTTAACCCCTCACAGCCCCCTGGTGGTTAACCCCTTCACTGCCAGTGTCTTTTACACAGGAATCGGTGCATTTAATTGGCTGTATAAATGACAATGGTACCAAAAATGTCCGATGTGTCCGCCATAATGTCACAGTCACAATAAAAATCGCTGAGCGCCGCCATTACTAGTAAAAAAAATTTTTTTAAATAAAAAAATGCTATAAAACTATCCCCTATTTTGTGAACGCTATAACTTTTGTGCAAACCAATCAATCGCTAATTGCGTTTTTTTTAACCAAAAATATGTAGAAGAATACGTATCGGCCTAAACTGAGGAAAAAATGCAGTGTGTATATTGGGGATATTTATTATAGCAAAAAGTAAAAAATATTGCATTTTTTTTTCAAAATTGTCGCTCTATTTTTGTTTGTAGCGCAAAAAAAAAAAAAACGCAGAGGTGATCAAATACAACCAAAAGAAAGCTCTATTCGTGGGGGGGGGGAAAAAGGACATCAATTTTGTTCGCGACCACGCAATTGTCAGTTAAAGCGTCGCCGTGCCGAATCGCGAAAAGGGGCCTGGTCCTTTTAGCTGCAAATTAATCCAGTGCTTAAGTGGTTAAACTTCCTGCATTTACACGTTGTTTAAAAACTTGGCAGACTGCCTGGATTTTTTCTTTAGTGCTAGTTCACACGAGTGCAGTCAGTTCCCGTCTGTTTCTGGTGCAGAAACTGACTGGAACTGACTGCATTGGTGTGAACTAGAGCCATTGGAATACATGGAAAACACTGTGCATGCATTTTTAGTGAAGAAAAAAAGTGCACGGAACTGCATCTGGTGTGAACTGGGCCCTTACACACAGAAGTGTATCCCTTTGATCTAAGAAAGAAGAGTTAGTTACAATGTTTTATGTTATAAACTTGGCAGACTGCCTGGATGTTTTCTTTTGACAGCTGAGTGCGCAGAAAAGTCTCTCTGCTTGTTATATGAAAGAATCAGGAAACTCTGCAATAGAGATCGTGGGGGGGGGGGGGGGGGGGTTGAATCGAGATCACGATTTTTTTTTAACGATTAATTGTGCAGCTCTAACAGATCGTGATTCCTAGCTATTAGGAACTCGCGATCTGTCTCTCCTCACAGAACAGGGATTTGTGTACGCACGCACGCACGTACATACGTCCCTGTTCTGCCTCTAGTGCCGCGATCACTCTTGGCCAGCGATCATTGTGACCGTCGGCCACGACCATCGGCACCCCCTGCAGTGCAGCGGACGCACGCCTGCTATCCCACTTAAAGGCGCCAACGTATAGCTACGATGGCTCGCGGGATTGTGCCGACCTGCCGCTGTATAAGGATGGCAGCTGGTCGGCAAGAGGTTAAGGTAGCGCATACAATCGTGTAACATTTGACTGTTCTGTAATGTCTGGTTTTTATTTTTAACTAATCACTTTTTTTATCTTTAGGATAATTGGGATGATGAGGAAGAAGCAGCAAACAAGGCTGAGGCCCAGTCAGAGACCCAGAAAGTAGGTAAGGCATTGGGGGGAGTGCTGGGCCTTTGCAGTGAGCTACCAATGCTATGCAGGAATATATAAAAGGTAAAAAGCTCCTGATGGTTTTTGCTTCACATTTGATGAGTTTCCCATGATTCCTTGCAGCCAGTCTGAGGGGGTCTTAGAATCCTTCCTAGGTGGAGCTACAGCCTCTTGTCAGCCTGGCTCCCGCAGTGGGAAAATCGAGGTGCAAAATGTACCCGTCTGAATATTGAGGGTATGTGCAGGAAAAGCGGAACTAAAGTCTCGCTTTTCAAAAACTGCGAGCGGGCAGGCTCTTCTCTAATGGAAACCTGCCTGCCCGCAGTAGTCTTTGGAATGTACGCTGTGCCTGTGTGCCAGGATAACTGCACTCATGCATGAGTGTCGCCATCCCTCGCCCGGCCAATGAAGACAACTGCAGCCTGATACCCGGAGGATGCCAGCAAGGGACGTTGCGTTATGTGCAGCTATTTCTGGCTTGTTAATGGATAAGTTCACCTTTCATAACATGTTACACCCATATTCAGGGTGTAACATGTTATGAATGCACGGGACCCCCCTCCCCGAATTCCAACTGTGACAGCAGACAAGGGATCTTCTCCCCATGTCTGCTGCCACAATAAAAAATAAAAAAATGCTCTGCCCACCCGACCCCCATCACTCATTCAGTCTTCTGTGAATAGAAAACGACAAGGTCCGGCAGCCTTGTTGGCTTGTAGTTTTCAATGACCTACCACAGCGCACACATATAAACTGACGGATCTGCAGGAGACCTGCATGGCACCAGCAATGCTTTACACCCTCCTGCAACAGAAAACATAATAAATGCACTTTTTTTTTTACCTGCAAAAAAAATGTACATTTTTTAAAAAGTGAGCTTACCCCTTTAAATAGCAGGCTTAGGTGCAGAATTTCTCAAATAACCAGGTTACTGGCAGCCAGATGATTTTGTAGAGCAGGGTTACCTGGTGCCCAGAATATATGTTGGGGTGAAAGGATGGTATACGTGCAGGTTTTTTGTAAATTGCAAATAATGTATAGAAAGTTTAAATTGAAGCGCCACACCAGAGGTCCATCTACAATTTTATTCCTGCCACTCAAGCTGCTGACTAGACCTGTGCTTTGAATTCACACCGTGCTTCAATTTCAACTCTCTATACATCACATTACAAGCCAGGGTTTTTTTTTAACCTGCAAGGCAATGGTATAATGTGCTAGTATGCAGCACATACTAGCACATTTATGTGAAACTTGCTTTAAAAGCCTTCCAGCAGCACGCTGTCACCATTGAAGTCGCTTCCATCTTCACCCGGTCTATCTTCCAGGTTCGCAGACTCCAGCTGTGTGAGTGACTGGAGCCACGATGACCTCACTCCTGCGCATGCATACGGGAGCCACTGTCAAGAGCGCAGGACCCTGAAGGAACGGCATGGGCATGCCATTCCTTCAGAGTGCATATGCCAGTGACATCACGGTGCGCGTTTAAGAGATATTTACAGTACCTATAGGTAAGCCTTACTATAGGCTTACCTAATAGGTAAAATTCATGCATGGAAGTTTACTCCCACTTTAAAGCGGAGTTCCACTTGTTTTCAGTTTATTAAAAGTCAGCAGCTACAAAAAGTACAGCTGCTGAGTTTTAATAAACAAACACTCACCGGTCCCATGGTCGTCTGTGGCCACCCGAGGCCTTGCTCCTCTCCCCCCTCCTCTCCACGGCGCAGTCAATGCAACTGTGGGCGCCCGGCTGTGACAGCTTGTGGCTTCACGGTCGGGCATGCACTGCGCTCTCCTAGTGACAAGGCACTTAAGGCAAGTAACTGTATAAACCAGGTACCCACCCCCCAAAAAAAATGCCAAATGTAATTTCACATATTTGTAAAAATGAAAAACATTTTATAATTTTCCTTCCACTTCACAATTATGTGCCACTTTGTGTTGGTCTTTCACTTAAAATCGCAATAAAATTTTTTACGTTTTTGGATGTAACATGACAAAATGTGGAAAATTTCAAGGGGTATGAATACTTTTTCAAAGCACTGTACCTCCCCATGTGGTTCACAGAAGTACCCTTCTGCTCTCCTGGCGCTCAAAATCAGCTGTCAGCGGGCTAAAGTCTGCTAACGTCACAGGGCTGCTCCAGACTCTGGAGGGATCCCGACAATAATAATTCCTTACAGGCAGCTTGCTCAACCTCTCGTAACGCCGCTGAGAGCCTGAGCCTGTCAGTCCCACCCCCTCCACAGCACGGCGCTCTAGTGAGCGTTACAGGCGGCAGACAATCGCCACTCTCTGCTCCTGAGCAGACCGAGAATTGAGCGATCAGCAGTCATGTGTTCGCTCAGTTCTCGGACTTGGGGACCGCGAGGGACAGCTTGCAGCAACGAACTGATGCTGCAGCAGGTAGGTAAGTTAGTGTTTTGTTTTTAAATTGATATATATACATACATACACGTGTGTGTGTGTGTGTGTGTGTGTGAGTGTGTGTGTGTGTGTGTGTGTGTGTGTGTATGTGTATATATATATAATATATATATATATATATATATATATATATATATATAAATATATATATATGTGTATGTGTGTGTGTGTGTGTGTGTATATGTATATATATATATATATATTATATATATATAATATATATATATATATATATATATATATATATATATATATATATATATATGATATATACATACACACATATATATATATACAACATATATATATACACACATATATATACACACATATATATATACACACTTATATATATACACACATATATATATACACACATATATATACACACATATATATATACACACACACAGCATCAGGAGCCGTTCGCCCAGTGATCGCCCCGATTGCAGAGAGCATGGAGGAAGAGGAGACCCGCGGGATCGCAGAGCGGTATAACAGCTTACATTGAAATCCGCTCTGCTCGCCGTGACACAGCCCCTCCTGACCCCGCGCCTGTGATAGACAGAATGCCTCCCCGCATTGGACCCGCGTTCTGTCTATCACAGGCACGGGGTCAGGAGGAGGCGGGGCTTTGTGTCACGGCCAGCAGAGCGGAGGCAATTGCAATGTAAGCTGTTATAGCATCACGTGCTATACCGCTCTGCGATCCCGTGGGGCTATCCTCTTCCTCCTGTCATGATACGGCTGCCAATGGGGACACAATGAGTTTGCAATGTTGGGCACGGTGAATCTGCAAGGGGGGCACGGTGAGTCTGCAATGGTGGGCACGGGTCACGCTGCAATGGTGGGCACTGGTGAGGCTGTGCTGAGGGGAACTAATAAAGTTGTTGCTAATATTTATTTTTGTAACTTAATTCTGCATAAAACATTTAGGTGTCATTTCACAAGATAATTTGTGAGGGTGTGATTAGGGGCAGGGTAGGGGCTGGGTGGGGAAACTGCTGGCGAGTAACCCTTGAGGCTCGGCTAGTGACTCAGGACTTGAATTTGTGTGTGTGTACGTACACACACACACACACACACACACACACACACACACACACACACACACACACACACACACACACACACTTCACCTTTTTTGTTATCTGATACTTGCATCCTAAAATGTTTTTTTTTTTTTTTTCTTTCTTTTGTAGAAAGTAAAGCTAGTGAAAAAAAGAAGTTGAATGAAAAAATTAAAGAAAAAGAAAAACTTCTGAAAAAGAAACAAGAAGAGCTTAAAAAAAGGGTGAGCAAATAGGCACTGCTTGTTTGTAGAAAAGATGAAATCCCTTTTTGGAGCCATAGGGGGTTCCCCTTGGTCGACCACTTTGATGTAGTTTCTCACACCTACTTATGGACTGTCCACGGGTTCATAGCGAAAAAACCCCCGAACCATTTTCCATCTATTATTGTTACCTGTTTTCTCTATTGTATACTGCCTGTGTGTGTGTTTTTTGTACTAACTTATGCTACCCAACAATGTCTTGTCTTGTTCAAAATCTTTAATAAAAAAAAAAAAAAAAAAATGATTGACACAGAAATCCGTTTTGGACATTTCCTGTGTCTGGAGGTGTCATAGATTCAGATTGTGCTTCTGTGTTCAGATAGAGGAGCCTGAGCCTGAACCTGAAGAGTTGTCACCGGAGGAGCAACTAGCAGAGAAACTGCGATTAAAGAAACTGCAAGAGGATGCTGACCTGGAGTTAGCAAAAGAAGCTTTTGGTAAATAGTTTAATATTTTTTTTATTTTAGTGTAAAATATAATCACTGGTGGTTGGGATCTAAAATTGATAGTGTCTAACGTATTTGTTTTTGTAAGAAGTTTTTTTTTTTTTTTATTACTAAAATGTTTGAAGAAAAAAAAAAAAATTCAGCCACAAATATTAGACCATTTCTATAATGAATTCCCATGACACAGGTACACACTCTGCATTCCACTCCATTTTTAGTTTATAAATTAGAGAGACACACACCGTATATACTCGGGTATAAGGCGAGTTTTTCAGCACATTTTTTGTGCTGAAAGTGCCCCCTCGGCTTATACTCGAGTCACGGTGCCATCTCCCTACATCATGGGTCTTCAAACTACGGACCTCCAGTTGTTCAGGAACTACAACTCCCATCATGCCTAGTCATGTCTGTGAATGTCAGTTTTACAATGCCTCATGGGATGTGTAGTTCTGCAACAGCTGGAGGGCCGTAGTTTGAGGATCCCTGGTCTACATGATCAGACGGCAGCCGACCAGTGTTTAAAAGCCGCGCCTCCTCCTTGTCCTCGGTGATAGGTGGAACACTCAGCTGTGTCATGCAGTAAGACGGCAGCCGCCCAGTGTTCAAAAGCCACGCCTACTCCTCGCCCGTGATAGGGGAACACGCAGTGAGTCAGTGTTCTGCCTATCACGGACGTCCTCATTCTCATTCCACTGACGAGAACGAGAGGATGTCCGTGATAGGCGGAACACTGCACACTGACTGCTGGAAAACTGAGTGTTCTGCCTATCACGGAGGACAAGGAGGAGGCGCGGCTTTTGAACACTGGGTGGCTCCCGTCTTACTGCATGACACGGGCTGATCAGGTAGGCAGATCGTCACAGGGCAGGCATGCAATGGACACAGGGAGGCATGCAGCTGCAGATGGGCATTGTTGACCCTCTTTTTCCATTTACAGTAGCTGCTGCATTTCTCACCCTCGGCTTATACTCAAGTCAATACGTTTTCCCATTTTTTTGTGGTAAAAGTAGGTGCCTTCGGCTTATATTCGGGTCGACCTATACTCGAGTATATAGATTTAAAAAATAAATAAAAATGTATGTGTGTGTGTATATGTGTGAGTATATGTGTGTGTATATGTGTGTGTATATGTGTGTGTATATGTGTGTGTATATGTGTGTGTATATGTGTGTGTATATGTGTGTGTATATGTGTGTGTGTATATGTGTGTGTGTGTATATATATATATATATATATTTATATATATACTATATATATATATATATATCTATATATATATATATAGATATATATATATAGTTATATATATATATAAAAATATATGGGTGTGTGTGATGTATCTCTACACCATGGGTTCAACAAACTTTTCTAAGAAGCAGCTGCTATTCAGTTTTAACCACTTGGAACCTGTGCTATAGCTGAAAGATGGCTACAGCTCACCTCCAGGACTTTTCTAGAGCCTCTCCAATCCTATGGAACTCCTTACCCCAACCTGTCCGATTATCTCCTTTTAGACGATCCCTGAAACCCTCCTCTTCAGAGAAGCCTATCCTACCCACACCTAACTGTATTTCCATTTTTCTCCATCTGATCCTCCCCCCCCCCCCCCCCCCCACAGCTATTACCTATTTGTTCCAATCGACCCTTCTAGACTGTAGTCTCTGAGCAGGCCCTCTGATCCCTCCTGTATTGAATTGTAACTGTACTGTCTGCCCTCCATGTTGTAAAGCGCTGCGCAAACTGTTGGCACTATATAAATCCTGTATAATAATACAGCTGAGTACTTGGGACTCGGCTGATCACAGATCAGGGTAAAGGGCCAGTCACAGTGGGCCCTTTACCACGTGATCAGCTGTCAGCCAATGACAGGTGATCACAGAAGTAAACAGAAGCCGGTTGCTGGCCTTTTTTTTTTTTTTCTTCACGCTGTCGGCGTGAACAAAGCCATCCCAGAGCAATCAGTGTTGGGAATGAAGCCTGCGGTAGAGGAAGCAAGCTGCTAGAGTATAAGCTGATGTATAGTGCCGGCGTTCTGTCGAAGTGCCCCCTCCATCGGAATAGTGCCCGCGCATGTGCAGGACGGAGCCGCACTTCAGGTGATTTGACGATCAGCTGGCGTGACATCGTAGGAGGCATCTCTTGATGAGAGATACCATTTCACGGCCATAATTGAAACCTGTACAAACAGCGGGGGGGGGGGGGGGGTTCCGTAGTTCTGACATTGTGCCTCGCTGTTGCTGGGCGGCTTTACAGTGTGCTGATGGTCCGGTGTTCTCTGTGTGAAAGGGCTGGTTTTGCCTGTGTGAAAGGGCGGGGTGCAGCAACGACAAAACCAGCTCTTCAACACAGCCAGTAACCGCCCTCCAGCAGCAGCGACGCACAATCTGAGAACTACAGTCTCCCCCGCTGTTTGTATAGGTTTACATTGTGCCTGTGAAATGGTATCTCCCATCGAGAGACGCCTCCTACGATGTGCGCATGCGCCCGGTTACGTCAGCCCAGCTAATTGGCAAATCAGCTGTTGTGCTGTTCCGTACGGTGCATGTGCAGTACATACCGGGCACTTGTTGATAGCGGGCACTTCTCTACAGAACACTGCCTCCTGTCACAGGCGCAGTGATACCAGGGACATCGGTCTTCTTGGTGTCCTCCATTGCTGCTAATCCGTGCCTCCCGATCATTGCCTGTCAGTGCCACCTCTCCCTGACACCTATCAGTGCCGCCCCGTCAGTGCCTCCTGATCCGTGCCCACCAGGGCCACTTATCGGTGCCCATCAGTGAAGGAAAAGACCTGCTTGCAAAATTTTAGAACAAAATATAAACTTTATTTTTTTTCTAAATTTTTCGGTCTTTCGGGGGGGGGGGGGGGGTTTCGTTCCAAAAAAGGTGATTCAATACCACCAAAAGAAAGCTCTATTTGTGTGAAAATGTGACAAAAATGTAGTTTGTGTACAGTGTAGCACGACCGTGCAATTGTCATTGAAAGTGTAACAGCGCTGAAAATTGGCCTGGGCAGGAAGGGGGTATAAGTGCCCTGTAAGCAAATGGCTAATTTAAAGACATCAAAAATAAAATCCTATATATAAAGTGGGCAGCGCTACCACTAATACTCTCAGGGCTAGTTCACACCACATGCAGTGCAATGCATTTTTATTTTTTTTCTGCCTCCAAAAACGCATGGATAGTAGTTTTCAATGGCATAGTTCACACCAGAGCTTGCAGTTCCAGAAAAAAAAGTAGAATATGTTGCATTTTCCTGCACTGTACTGCAGTGCTGTAAAACGCACTGGAACGCACACGTCCTTATTTGAGGTCAAGAAAAAAGAAGGGGGAGTAATGCACTGGAGCGCATCAAAAAAATGTGCATGCTGAAAAGAATCTGGAACCAGACCCAGACCATTTGGCTGGCAAAAGACCAGAGCAATTTTTGCGATTCCGCACTGAGTTGCTTTAACTGACAATTGCGCGGTCGTGCGACGTGGCTCCCAAACAAAATTGACGTCCTTTTTTTCCCCAGAAATAGAGCTTTCTTTTGGCGGTATTTGATCACCCCTGCGGTTTTTATTTTTTGTGCTATAAACAAAAAAAATAGCGATAATTTTGAAAAAACACATTATTTTTTGCTATAATAAATATCCCCAAAAATATTTAAAAAAAACGATTTTTTCTCGGTTTAGGCCGATACGTATTCTTCTACATATTTTTGATTTAAAAAAAATCACAATAAGTGTTTGGTTTGCGCAAAAGTTATAGTGTCCCCAAAATAGGGGGTAGTTTTATGGCATGTTTATAAATTAATTTTTTTACTAATGACGGCGATCTGTGTGTGTGTGTGTGTGTGTGTGTGTGTGTATACATTTTTTATTTTTTTTTTTTATGGACACTTTTGGCGCTATTTTGGGAACATTCACACTTATACAGCGATCAGTGCGTTTAAAAATGCATTGATTACTGTGTAAATGTGACTGGCAGTGAAGGGGTTAAGTGTGTCCTAGGGGGGGATTCTAACTGGGGGAGGGGCTCTGGCAAGCGGAGATATATATATATATATATATATATATATATATATATATATATATATATATATATAATATATATATATATATATTATATAAAAATATATATAAAATATAAATCTAAATATTTATTTTATTTTTGCGCAAAAAAAAATAAAAAGAGCAGAGGTGATTGATTACCACCAAAAGAAAGCTCTATTTCTGGGAAACATTATTTGGGTACATCGGCGCCAGTTAAAGGTAACGCAATGCTGTATCCCAAAACATGGCCTGGTCATGAAGTGGGGGGGGTTAAACCACCTGGCGCTTAAGTGGTTAACTATATGCAACTCATGTAAACAGTAGATACCAAAGTGCAATGTGCAAATACATCAGTTTTATTTCAAGAAATACAATCAAAAAGTGCAATGCGTAAACACAAATTCATATAAATCTTGTATATAATATAATAAAAACCAGCTGATGGCGCATGAAACTCGAAGAGGAGATTCTTGAAGCTGCAGATCGTTACTCCCAAAGACCTCCTTTTAAAACCATTTCATATAGCTCATTGTATCGCAAAAAGGGAGCTCTCATAGTCTAAAAAAAAAACATGTTAAAGTGTTACTAAACCCAGGAGCCTGCATTCACTATATCTGGTCTCCCCCCGGAGCCTGCATTCACTATATCTGGTTTCCCCCCTGGAGCCTGCATTCACTATATCGGGTCCCCCCCCCCCTGGAGCCTGCATTCACTATATCGGGTCTCCCCCCTGGAGCCTGCATTCACTATATCGGGTCCCCCCTCCCCCTGGAGCCTGCATTCACTATATCGGGTCACCCCCCCCCTCTGGAGCCTGCATTCACTATATCGGGTCTCCCCCCTGGAGCCTGCAGTCACTATATCGGGGTCTCCCCCCCTGGAGCCTGCAGTCACTATATCGGGGTCTCCCCCCTGGAGCCTGCAGTCACTATATCGGGTCTCCCCTCTGGAGCCTGCATTCACTATATCGGGTCTCCCCCCTGGAGCCTGCAGTCACTATATCGGGGTCTCCCCCCTCCCCCCCAGCCTGCAGTCACTATATCGGGGTCTCCCCCTGGAGCCTGCAGTCACTATATCGGGGTCTCCCCCTGGAGCCTGCAGTCACTATATCCGGGTCTCCCCCCTGGAGCCTGCAGTCACTATATCCGGGTCTCCCCCCAGGAGCCTGCATTCACTATATCGGGTCTCCCCCCCCCCAGGAGCCTGCATTCACTATATCGGGTCTCCCCCCCAGGAGCCTGCATTCACTATATCGGGTCTCCCCCCTGGAGCCTGCATTTACTATATCGGGTCTCACCCCCCCCCCCCCCAGGAGCCTGCATTCACTATATCTGGTCTCCCCCCCCCCCACCCCCCCCCCCTGGAGCCTGCATTGACTATATCGGATCCCCCCCCCCCTGGAGCCTGCATTCACTATATCTGGTCTCCCCCTGGAGCCTGCATTCACTATATCGGGTCCCCCCCCCCCCCCCCGGAGCCTGCATTCACTATATCGGGTCTCCCCCCTGGAGCCTGCATTCACTATATCGGGTCTCCCCCCCCCCCCCCCCCCTGGAGCCTGCATTCACTATATCGGGTACCCCCCCCCCCCCCCTGGAGCCTGCAGTCACTATATCGGGGTCTCCCCCATGGAGCCTGCAGTCACTATATCGGGGTCTCCCCCCTGGAGCCTGCAGTCACTATATCGGGGTCTCCCCCCTGGAGCCTGTATTCACTATATCGGGGTCTCCCCCCAGGAGCCTGCAGTCACTATATCGGGTCTCCCCCCTGGAGCCTGCAGTCACTATATCGGGTCTCACCCCCCCCCCCCCCCCCCCAGGAGCCTGCATTCACTATATCGGGGTCCCCCCCCCCCCCCCAGAAGCCTGCATTCACTATATCGGGTCTCTCCCCCCCCCCCCCCCCCAGGAGCCTGCATTCACTATATCGGGTCCCCCCCCCCCACAGGAGCCTGCATTCACTATATCTGATCTCCCCCCTTGACTCTGCATTCACTATATCTGATCTCCCCCCCTGGAGCCTGCATTCACTATATCTGATCTCCCCCCCTGGAGCCTGCATTCACTATATCTGGTCTCCCCCAGTAGCCTGCATTCACTATATCTGATCTCTCCCCCCCCCTGGAGCCTGCATTAACTATATCGGGTCTCCCCCTGGAGCCTGCATTCACTATATCTGGTCCCCCCCCCCCTGGAGCCTGCATTCACTATATCTGGTCTCCCCCCCCCCCCTGGAGCCTGCATTCACTATATCTGGTCTCCCCCCCCCCTGGAGCCTGCATTCACTATATCTGGTCTCCCCCTGGAGCCTGCATTCACTATATCTGATCTCCCCCCCTGGAGCCTGCATTCACTATATCTGATCTCCCCCCCCTGGAGCCTGCATTCACTATATCTGATCTCCCCCCTTGGAGCCTGCATTCACTATATCTGATCTCCCCCCCTGGAGCCTGCATTCACTATATCTGATCTCCCCCCCTGGAGCCTGCATTCACTATATCTGATCTCCCCCCTGGAGCCTGCATTCACTATATCTGGTCTCCCCCTGGAGCCTGCATTCACTATATCTGGTCTCCCCCCTGGAGCCTGCATTCACTATATCTGGGTCTCCCCCCCCCCCCCCCCCTGGAGCCTGCATTCACTATATCTGATCTCCCCCCTGGAGCCTGCATTCACTATATCTGGTCTCCCCCTGGAGCCTGCATTCACTATATCTGGTCTCCCCCGGAGCCTGCATTCACTATATCTGAACCCCCCCCCCCCGGAGCCTGCATTCACTATATCTGGTCTCCCCCCTGGAACCTGCATTCACTATATCTGGTCCCCCCCCCCCCCCCAGGAGCCTGCATTCACTATATCTGATCTCCCCCCTTGGACTCTGCATTCACTATATCTGATCTCCCCCCCTGGAGCCTGCATTCACTATATCTGACTCCCCCCCCTGAGCTGCATTCACTTATTCGGGTCTCTCCCCCCCTCACCCCCCCTGGATCCTGCATCACTATATCGTCCCCCCCCTGGAGCCTGCATTCCACGTAAATCTGTGCTCCCCCCCCCCCCGCGCCTGCATACACTATATCTGATCTCCCCCCCCTGAGCCTGCATTCACTATATCTGATCTCCCCCCCCCCGGAGCCTGCATCACTATATCTGATTCTCCCCCCGTGGAGCCGCATTCACTATATCTGATCTCCCCCCCTTGAGCCTGCAATCACTATATATAGATCTCCTCCTCTCCCCTCCCCCCTCAAGTCCGGTCTCTCTCGCTCCTCCTCCTCCGCCCCCCTCCCCCTCTCCTCTCTCCTCCACTCCTCCTCGTCCTCTCCCTCCCCCCACTAGAGCCTCCATCTCCCGGTCCCGGATCTTCCCCCCCTGACCTGCATTCCACTATATCTGATCACCCCCCTGGACCTGCATTCACATATCCGGCTCCCCCTTGAGCCTGCATTCTCTAATCTGATCTCCCCCCCCCCTGGAGCCTGCATTCACTATAACTGTCTCCCCAGTAGCCTGCATTCACTATATTCATGATCTCCCCCTGGAGCCTGCATTCACTAAAACTTGTCTCCCCCCCAGGAGCCTCATTCACTATATCTGGTCCCCCCCACCCCCCGAGCCTGCATTCACTATACTGGTCTCCCCCCCCCCCCCGAGCCTGCATTCACTATATCTGGTCTCCCCCCCCCCCCCTGGAGCCTGCAATCACTATATCTGGTCTCCCCCCCCCCCTGGAGCTGCATTCACTATATCTATCTCCCCCCTTGGTCTCTGCATCTCTATATCTGATCTCCCCACCCTGGAGCATGCATTCACTATATCTGATCTCCCCCACCCTCCCCCCCCCGCCCACCCCCCCCCCCCCCCCGCCCCCCCCCCCCCACCCCCACCCCCCCTCTCCCCCCTCCGCCGCCCTCTCCCCCCCCTCCCCTCCACTCCCCTCCCACCCCCACACCCCTCCCCTCCCCCGCCCTCCCCCCTCCTCCCCCCCCCCCCAACCTCCCCCCCCTTCCTCCCGCCCTCCCCTCCCCCCCCACCCCCCCCCCCTCCCCCCCCCCCCTCCCTCCCTCCCCCCCCCCCACCACCCCCCCCCCCCCCCCCCCCCGACCCTCCCCCCCGCCCCGCGCCCCCCTCCCTCCCCCACCTCCCGCTCCCTCCCACCCCCCCCCTCATTCCCCCCTCTCCCCCCCCCACCCTCTCCCCCCCCCCCCTTCCCTTCCCACTCCCTCTCCCCCCCTCCCCTCCCCCCCCCCCGCCCCCTCCCCCCCCTCCCCCCCCTCCCCCCCCCCCCCCCCCCCCACCCCCTCCGCCCTCCCCCCCCCTCCGCCCATTCCCCCACCCCCCCCCCTCACCCCCCCCCCTCCCCCCCCCCCCCCCCCCCGCCCCCTCCCCACCCCCCCCCCTCCCCCCCCCCCCCCCCCCCCCCCCCCCCCCCCCCCCCCCCCCCCCCCCCCCCCCCCCCCCCCCCCCCCCGCTCCGCCCCCTCCCCCCCCCCCCCCCCCCCCCCCCCCCCCCCCCTCTCCCCCTCCCCCCCTCCCTCTCTCCCCTCCCTCCCCCCTCCCCTCTTCCTCCCCCTTCCCCCCCCCCCACTCCCCCCCCCCCCCCCCCCCCCCCCCCCCCCGCCTCCCCCCCCCCTCCCCCCCCCCCCCCCCCCCCCACCCCCCCCCCCCCCTCCGCCCCCCTCCCCCCCCCCCCCCCCCCCCCCCCCCCCCCCCCCCCCCCCCCCCCCCCCCCCCCCCCCCCCCCCCCCCCCCCCCCACCCCCCCCCCCCCCCCCCCCCCCCCCCCCCCCCCCCACCCCCCCCTCCCCCCCCGCCCCCCCCCCCCCCCCCCCCCCCCCCCCCCGTTCCCCCCCCCCCCCCCCCCCCCGCCCCCCCCCCCCCCCCCCCCCCACCCCCTCCCCCCTCCCCGTTCCCCTCCCCCCCCACCCCCCCCCGGGGGGGGGGGGGGGGGGGGGGGGGGGGGGCCCGGTGGGCCCCCCCCCACCCCCCCCCCCCACCCCCCCCACCCCCCCCTCCCATCCCCCCCCCTCACCCCCCCCTCCCCCTCCCGTCCCCTTCCCCTCCCCCCCCATTCCCCCCCCCCAATTCCTTCCCCCCCCCCCCCCCCCCCCCCCCCCCCCCCCCCCCCACCCCCCCCCCGCCCCCCCCCCCCCCCCCCCCCCCCTCCCCTCCCCCCCCCCCTCCCCCGGACCCCTCCCCCCCCCACATTCCTCCCCCTCCCCCCCCCTCTCCCCCCCCCTCCCCGCTCCCCCCCCCCTCCCCCCCCCCCCCCCCCCCTCCCCCCCCCCCCTCCCCCCGCCCCCTCCCCCCCCTCCCCCCCCCCCGTCCCTTCCCCCCCCTCCCCCCCCCCCCCCCCCCCCCCTCACCCCCCCCCCCCTCCACCCCCCCCCCCCCTCCCCCCCCCCCCCCCCCCCCGCCCCCCCCGCCCCCCTCCCCCCCCCCCCCCACCCCCCCCCCCCCCCCCCCCCGCCCCCCCCCCCCCCCCCCCCCCCCACTCTCCCCCCCCCCCCCCCCCCCCCCCCCCCTCCCCTACCCCCCCCCCCCCCCCCCCCCCCCCCCGCTCACCCCCTCCCCCCCCTCCCCCCCCCCACCCCCCCCCCCCCCCCTCCCCCCCCCCCCCCCCCCCCGCCCCCCCCCCCCCCCCCCCCCTCCCCCCCCCCCCCCCCCCCTCCCCCCCCCCCCGCTCCCCCCCCCCCCCCCCCCCCCCCCCCCCGCCCCCCCCCCCCCCCCCCCCCCCCCCCCCGCCCCCCCTCCCCCCCCCCCCCCCCCCCCCCCCTCCACCCCCCCCCCCCCCCCCCCCCCCCCCCCCCCCCACCCCCCTCCCCTCCGCTCCCTTCCCCCCCCCCTCTCCCCCTCCCCCCTCCCCCCCCCCCCCCCCCCCCCCCCCCCCCACCCCCCCCCCCCCCCCCCCCCCCCCCCCCCTCCCCCCCCCCCCCCCCCCCCCCCCCCCCCCCCCCCCCCCCCCCCCCCCCCCCCCCCCACCCCCCCCCCCCCCCCCCCCGCCCACCCCCCCCCCCCCCCCCCCCCCCTCTCCCCCCCCCCCGCCCCCCCTCCCCCGAATTCCCCCCCCCCCCACCCCCCCCCCCCCCCCCCCCCCCCCCCCCCCCTCCCCCCCGCCCCCCCCCCCCCCCCCCCCCCCCCCCCCCCCCCCCCCCCCCCCCCCCCCCCCCCCCCCCCCCCCCCCCCCCCCCCCCCCCCCCCCCCCCCCCCCCCCCCCCCCCCCCCCCCCCCCCCCTCTCCCCCCCCCCCCCCCCCCCCCCCCCCCCCCCCCCCCCCCTCCCCCCCCCCGCCCGCTCCCCCCCCCCCTCCCCCCCCCCCCCCCCCCCCCCCCCCCCCCCCCCCCCCCCCCCCCCCCCCCCCCCCCCCCCCCCCCCCCCCCCCCCCCCACCTCCCCTCCCCCCCCCCCCCCCCCCCCCCCCCCACCCCCCCCACCCTCCCCCCCCCCCCCCCCCCCCCCCCCCCCCCCCCCCCCCCCCCTCCCCCCCCCCCCCCCCCCCCCCCCCTGCCTCCCCCCCCCCCCCCCCCCCCCCGCCACCTCCCCCCCCCCCCTCCCCCCCCCCCCCCCCCCCCCCTCCCGCCCCCACCCCCCCCCCCCCCCCCCCCACCCCCCCCCCCCCCCCCCACCCCCCCCCCCCCCCCCACCCCCCCCCCCCCCCCCCACTCCCCGCCCCCCCCCCCCCCGCCCCCCCCCCCCCCCCCCCCCCCCCCCCCCCCCCCCCCCCCCCCCCCCCCCCCCCTCCCCCCCCCCCCCCCCCCCCCCCCCCCCCCCCCCCCGCCCCCCCCCCCCCCCCCCCCCCCGCCCCCCCCCCCCCCTCCCCCCCCCCCCCCCCCCCCCCCCCCCCACATCCACCCCCCCCCCCCCCCCCCCCCCCCCACCCCCCCCCCGTTCCTCCCCCGCCCCCCCCCCCCCCCCCCCCGCCCCCCCACCTCCCCCCCCCCCCCCGCCCCCCCCCCCCCCCCCCCCCCCCCCCCCCCCCTCCCCCACCCCCCCCCTCCCCCCCCCCCCCCCCCCCCCCCCCCCCCCCCCCCACCTCCCCGCCTCCCCCCGCCCCCCCCCCCCCCCACCCCCCTCCCCCCACCCCCCCCCCCCCCCCCCCCCTCCCCCCCCCCCCCCCCCCCCCCCCCCCCCCCCCCCCCCCCCCCCCCCCCCCCCCCCCCACCCCCCCCCACCCCCCTCCCACCCCCCCCCCCCCCCCCCCCCCCCCCCCCCACCCCCCCCCCCCCCCCCCCCCCCCCCCCCCCCACCCCCCCCCCCCCCCCCCCCCCCCCCCCCCCCCCCCCCCCCCTCCACCCCCCCCCCCCCCCCCACCCCCCCCCCCCCCCCCCCCCCCCCCCCCCCCCCCCCCACCCCCCCCCCCCCCCCCCCCCCCCCCCCCCCCCCCCACCCCCCCCCCCCCCCGCCCCCCCCCCCCCCCCACCCCCCCCCCCCCCCCCCCCCCCCCCCCCACCCCCCCCCTCCCCCCCCCCCCCCCCCCCCCCCCCCCCCCCCCCCACCCCCTCCCCCCCCCCCCCGGCCCCCCCCCCCCCCCCCCCCCCCTGCCCCCCCACCCCCCGCCCTCCCCCCCCCCCCCCCCCCCCCCCCCCCCCCCCCCCCCCCCCTCCCCCCCCCCCCCCCCCCCCCCCCCCCCCCCCCCCCCCCCCCCCCCCCCCCCCCCCCACCCCCCCCCCCCCCCCCCCCCCCCCCCCCCCCCCCCCCCCCCCCCCCCCCCCCCCCCCCCCCCCCCCCCACCCCCCCCCCCCCTCCCCCCCCACCCCCCCCCCCCCCCCCCCCCCCCCCACCCCCCCCCCCCCCCCCCCCCCCCCCCCCCCCCCCCCCCCCCCCCCCCCACCCCCCCCCCCCCCCCCCCCCCCCCCCCCCCCCCCCCCCCCACCCTCCCCCCCCCCCACCCCCCCCCCCCCCCCCCCCCCCCACCCCCCCCCCCCCCCCCCCCCCCCCCCCCCCACCCCCCCCCCCCTCCCCCCCCCCCCCCCCCCCCCCCCCCCCCCCCCCCCCCCCCCCCCCCCCCCCCCCCCCCCCCCCCCCCCCCCCCCCCCCCCCCCCCCCCCCCCCCCCCCCCCCCCCCCCCCCCCCCCCCCCCCCCCCCCCCCCCCCCCCCCCCCCCCCCCCCCCCCCCCCCCCCACCCCCCCTCCCCCCCCCCCCCCTGGAGCCTGCATTCACTATATCGGGTCTCCCCCCCCCCCTGGAGCCTGCATTCACTATATCGGGTCCCCCCCCCCCCTGGAGCCTGCATTCACTATATCGGGGTCCCCCCCCCCCCCTGGAGCCTGCATTCACTATATCGGGTCTCCCCCCCCCCCCCCCCTGGAGCCTGCATTCACTATATCGGGTCTCCCCCCCCCCCCTGGAGCCTGCATTCACTATATCGGGTCTCCCCCCCCCCCCCCTGGAGCCTGCATTCACTATATCGGGTCTCCCCCCCCTGGAGCCTGCATTCACTATATCGGGTCTCCCCCCTGGAGCCTGCAGTCACTATATCGGGTCTCCCCCCCTGGAGCCTGCATTCACTATATCGGTTCTCCCCCCCCCCCCCTGGAGCCTGCATTCACTATATTCGGGTCTCCCCCCCCCCCCCCCCCCCTGGAGCCTGCATTCACTATATCGGGTCTCCCCCCCCCCCCCCCCCCTGGAGCCTGCATTCACTATATCGGGTCTCCCCCCCCTGGAGCCTGCATTCACTATATCGGGTCTCCCCCCTGGAGCCTGCAGTCACTATATCGGGGTCTCCCCCCCTGGAGCCTGCAGTCACTATATCGGGGTCACCCCCCTGGAGCCTGCAGTCACTATATCGGGGTCTCCCCCCCTGGAGCCTGCAGTCACTATATCGGGGTCCCCCCCCCCCCCCTGGAGCCTGCAGTCACTATATCTGGTCTCCCCCAGTACACAGAATGGACACATGGAAATGCAATTATTTTAGTAAATATAAAACTGCTAAATACCTTTTCCCATCAGCAGTATATAGCAGTCATGTGACTTCTATCAGTGCCTGGTAGGAGGAGTTTTCTGACTTTTTTTTATGATGCTGTAAGAGCTCTGATCCTCTTGTCTGGGCAATGCTGATTGGCCCTGTGCTGATCACATGCAGCCTCCCAAGAAAAAAAAAACCTCTAGCAATACATTCCAACCTGAGCATGTGCAGAGTGACTCCATAGACTCTGTTATCAGGAAATTAATGTATCAGGGGACACTGGAAGGGAGGGACTGCATACAGGATCAAACAGCCTTTTTACACGTTGCAGAGCATTAACCCTGTAGGTTTCACAGTGAGTAGAACAAGCATGCTTTACTGCAGGGGTGGCCAACCAGTTGCATGCGGAGCCCTCTGATGTAGCCCGCGACCTGCTCTGAGTTGGCGGGTCGGCAAGCCCAGATCGCGGGGTTGCTGTCCCGTATCAGTGTTGTGAATGAAGCCTGCGGTAGAGGAAGCAAGCTGCTACAGAGCATAAGCCGATGTATAGTGCCGGCTCCTGTCACAGGCAAATTGATACCAAATGCACTCCGTCTGGGGCAGCAACAGCTGGAGATACCTGAATGAAAGACCGTTATTAAAGGTTGATTTTTTTAGTTTTTTTATTTATTTATTCTAAAATCAGTGCATATATTAATGTAATATTTCTTGTACTGTAACTTTCTACTTAATAAAGACCAACCTTGTTATTAAAAAAAAAAAAAAATCAGTGCATATATGGGTATTTCTGTTCTGCAGTGGTTACTGAGCTGCTTTTAACCACCTCAGCCCCAGAAGATTTCCCCCCTTAATGACCAGGCCATTTTTTGCGATGCCGCACTGCGTAGCTTTAACTGACAATTGCGCAACGTTTTTTTGGGACCAGTGACATTTATACAGCGATCAGTGCTGTAAATGGCCACTGATTACTGTATAAATGTCACTGGCAGGGAAGGGGGTTAACACTAGGGGCCGATCAAGGGATTAAATGTGTTCCCTATGTGTGTTGTAACTGTGGGGGGGGGGGGGGGGGGATGTGGCTGACTGGAGGAGAGAGAGATCGTTGTTCCTGCTTAGTAGGAGCACACGATCTGTCTCCTCTCCCCTGACCGAACCGGGATTTGTGAGTTTACACACACAGATCCCGGTTCTCGCTCTGTCACGAGTGATCGCGGGTGCCCGGCGGTCATCGCGGCTGACGGGCACGCGCATTGGCTCCGGGGCCTGCTACTGCGTCTTGGAGCCGACGTACAGCTACGGCGGCTCGAGCAGGGGAGCCAGCCTGCCTCAGTAAAACTGCAGCGGCTGGTCGGGAAGGGGTTAAACTGATCCGCAGGTGCAGCGCAGTTTTACCTGCACTGAGCCATCGACTGTTACCTACGGGATTGGTGCACTTACAGAAAGTGCAGGATATAAGTCTATGGCAAAGTGCAGCTAATCCTCAGGAAAGCCAAAGGTGCGCTACACCCACAGGTTGGGTAAACCGCGGCGCATCAGTGTGAAAGTAGTTTTGGGCCCCTTTTACACGATCAGTCTGACCCAATTGGACTCTCTATGGAGCGGCAGATGTAAACGGACTTGTGTCCAAGGACTTGTGTCTTGCGCCAAGGGGGCGCCAGAGGTGCAGGGGTCTTTGAAGGGGCGAGGGCCAAAAGTGCAGGGGTCTGGGATGGGGGGGGCAGAGGTGCAGGGGGCTGTGATGCCAAGGGGCGGCCAGAGGTGCAGGGGGCTGTGATGCCAAGGGGCGGCCAGAGGTGCAGGGGGCTGTGATGCCAAGGGGCGGCCAGAGGTGCAGGGGGGCTGTGATGCCAAGGGGCGGCCAGAGGTGCAGGGGGCTGTGATGCCAAGGGGCGGCCAGAGGTGCAGGGGGCTGTGATGCCAAGGGGCGGCCAGAGGTGCAGGGGGCTGTGATGCCAAGGGGCGGCCAGAGGTGCAGGGGGCTGTGATGCCAAGGGGCGGCCAGAGGTGCAGGGGGCTGTGATGCCAAGGGGCGGCCAGAGGTGCAGGGGGCTGTGATGCCAAGGGGCGGCCATAGGTGCAGGGGGCTGTGATGCCAAGGGGCGGCCATAGGTGCAGGGGGCTGTGATGCCAAGGGGCGGCCAGAGGTGCAGGTGGCTGTGATGCCAAGGGGCGGCCAGAAGTGCAGGGGGTCTGTGATGCCAAGGGGGGGGCAGAAATGCAGGGGTCTGTGATGCCAAGGGGGGGGGGCAGAAGTGCAGGGGTCTGTGATGCCAAGGGGGGGGGGGCAGAAGTGCAGGGGTCTGTGATGCCAGGGGGGGGGGGCCAGAAGTGCAGGGGTCTGTGATGCCAAGGGGGGGGGCCAGAGGTGCAGGTGGGCTGTGATGCCAGGGGGGCAGAGGTGCAGGGGGCTGTAATGCCAAGGGGCGGCCAGAGGTGCTGGGGGGCTGTGATGCCAAGGGGCGGCCAGAGGTGCTTGGGGGCTGTGATGCCAAGGGGCGGCCAGAGGTGCTGGGGGGCTGTGATGCCAAGGGGCGGCCAGAGGTGCTGGGGGGCTGTGATGCCAAGGGGCGGCCAGAGGTGCTGGGGGCTGTGATGCCAAGGGGCGGCCAGAGGTGCTGGGGGCTGTGATGCCAAGGGGCGGCCAGAGGTGCAGGGGGCTGTGATGCCAGGGGGGGGGGCAGAGGTGCAGGGGTCTGTGATGCCAAGGGGGCGCCAGAGATGCAGGGGTCTTTGAAGGGGCAAGGGCCAAAAGTGCAGGGTCTGGGACGGGGGAGGGGGCTTTGCTGTGAAAATTACAATTTTACCTCTGTGAATGTGGTGTAAACACTTGTGTCCGTTTACACCCGCCTATCTCCGATCCGCACAACACAAGGGATACATCTCCTTCCATCTGGGTGGATTAGATTGAGGGGCCGTAGAGTGGGCTGTGTCTGCTCTGCATATGTGCAGTGGACACGGTCCTGTCATCCGCCCCCCTGGCCCATGATTACTTACTAAATGGCTTAAGTGGCCCTCACCCTTCAAAAGATTGGGCATTGTTTTGGTTTTAGTAACACTTTAACCACTTGCCGACCCAGCTTTTTCTGGCACTTTCTGTTTACAAGTTTAAATCAGTATTTTTTGCTAGAAAATTACTTAGAACCCCCAAATGGTCCCTAGGGGGAAAAGGTGATCATTTGCACAGCGGTTTTGCAAACGCAATTTGTTTGGAAAAAATAGTTTAATATAAAAAAAAAAAAAAAAAAAAAATTTGCCTACATTTTTTTTTGTATAATGTGAAAGATATTACACCCAGTAAATACCCAACATTGCACATGCTCGTGAAATGGGGACAAACTACGGTACTTAAAAATATCCATTCGGTGGCGCTTTAAACTCCTTTGCAGGTTACCAGTTTAGAGTTAGAGGTCTAGCGCTAGAATTATTGCTCTCGCTCTAACATTTGTGGTGATACCTCACATCTGTGGTGTGAATACCATTTACATATGCATTTGCTTCTGCACGGCAGGATAGGGGCGCTTTAAACTTTTTCTTTTTATTTTTTATTTTTACACTGAGCCTTTTCATTTTTTTTTCATCACTTATTCTTATTTCAAGAAATCTAAACATCCCTTTTAATAGAAATAAGGATGACAGGTCCTCTTTATTGAGAGTTCTGGGGTCAAAACCTCCAAATCCCCTTTTTAAAAGCAAAAGCTAAGAGGAAAAAAAAATGTGAAGGGGGGGCTGTGATGCCAAAAGGGGGCCAGAGGTGCGGGGGGCTGTGATGCCAGGGGGGGGCAGGGGGGCTGTGATGCCAAGGGGGGGCCAGAGGTGCGGGGGGCTGTGATGCCAAGGGTGCGCCAGAGGTGCAGGAGTCTTTGAAGGGGCGAGGGACAAAAGTGCAGTGGTCTGTGATGGGGAGGGGGCAGAGGTGCAGGGGGACTGTGCTGTAAAGGGGTTGGGGTGCAGGGGGCTGTGGTGTGAAGAGGGCGAAGGGGGCTTTGCTGTGAAGGGGGGGGGGGCAGAGGTGCAGGGGGCTGTGGTGTGAAGGGGTTGGGGTGCAGGGGGCTGTGGTGTGAAGAGGGCGAAGGGGGCTTTGCTGTGAAGGGGGGGGCAGAGGTGCAGGGGGCTGTGTTGTGAAGGGGTTGGGTGCAGGGGGCTGTGTTGTGAAGGGGTTGGGGTGCAGGGGGCTGTGGTGTGAAGGGGTTGGGGTGCAGGGGGCTGTGGTGTGAAGGGGTTGGGGTGCAGGGGGCTGTGGTGTGAAGGAGATTGGGGTGCAGGGGGCTGTGGTGTGAAGAGGGCGAAGGGGCTTTGCTGTAAAGGGGGGGGGGAGGGGCTTTGCAGAGGTGCAGGGGGCTGTGGTGTGAAGGGGTTGGGGTGCAGGGGGCTGTGGTGTGAAGAGGGCGAAGGGGGCTTTGCTGTGAAGGGGGGGGGGGCAGAGGTGCAAGGGGGCTGTGGTGTGAAGGAGTTGGGGTGCAGGGGGCTGTGTGTGAAGAGGGCGAAGGGGGCTTTGCTGTGAAGGGGGGTGGGGGCAGAGGTGCAGGGGGCTGTGGTGTGAAGGGGTTGGGGTGCAGGGGGCTGTGGTGTGAAGGAGTTGGGGTGCAGGGGGGCTGTGTGCTGTGAAGGGGGGTGCAGGGGGCTTTGCTGTGAAGGGGGGGGGGGGGGCAGAGGGTGAGGGGTTGGGGGCAGGGGGCTGTGGTGTGAAGGGGTTGGGGTTCAGGGGGCTGTGGTGTGAAGGGGTTGGGGTGCAGGGGGCTGTGGTGTGAAGAGGGCGGAGGGGGCTTTGCTGTGAAGGGGGGTGCTGGGGGCTGTGGTGTGAAGGGGTTGGGGTGCAGGGGGCTGTGGTGTGAAGGGGTTGGGGCGCAGGGGGCTGTGGTGTGAAGGAGGGGGGCAGGGGGCTGTGGTGTGAAGGGGTTGGGGTTGGGGGGCTGTGGTGTGAAGGGGTTGGGGTGCAGGGGGCTGTGGTGTGAAGGGGTTGGGGTGCAGGGGGCTGTGTTGTGAAGGGGTTGGGGTGCAGGGGGCTGTGGTGTGAAGGGGTTGGGGTGCAGGGGGCTGTGGTGTGAAGAGGGCGGAGGGGGCTTTGCTGTGAAGGGGGGGCAGGGGGCTTTGCTGTGAAGGGGGGGCAGGGGGCTGTGAAGGGGGGGGCAGGGGGCTGTGGTGTGAAGGGGTTGGGGTTCAGGGGGCTGGGGTGGGGGTTGCAGGGGGCTGTGGTGTGAAGGGGTTGGGGTGCAGGGGGCTGTGGTGTGAAGAGGGCGGGAGGGGGCTTTGCTGTGAAGGGGGGGGCAGGGGGCTGTGGTGTGAAGGGGTTGGGGTGCAGGGGGCTGTGGTGTGAAGGGGGAGGGGGCTGTGGTGTGAAGAGGGCGGAGGGGGCTTTGCTGTGAAGGGGGGTGCAGGGGGTGTTGTGGGGGGTGGGGTGCAGGGGGCTGTGGTGTGAAGGGGTTGGGGTGCAGGGGCTGTGGTGTGAAGGGGTTGGGGTGCAGGGGGCTGTGGTGTGAAGGGGTTGGGGTGCAGGGGGCTGTGGTGTGAAGAGGGCGGAGGGGGCTTTGCTGTGAAGGGGGGGCAGGGGGCTGTGGTGTGAAGGGGTTGGGGTGCAGGGGGCTGTGTGTGAAGGGGTTGGGGTGCAGGGGGCTGTGGTGTGAAGGGGTTGGGGTGCAGGGGGCTGTGGTGTGGTGTGGGGTGCAGGGGGCTGTGGTGTGAAGGGGTTGGGGTGCAGGGGGCTGTGGGGTGAAGGGGGGGGCCAGGGGGCTGTGGTGTGAAGGGGTTGGGGCGCAGAGGGCTGTGGTGTGAAGGGGTTGGGGCGCAGGGGGATGTGGTGTGAAGTGGGTTGGGGGTGCAGGGGGCTGTGGTGTGAAGGGGTTGGGGGTTGGGGGCTGTGGGTGCAGGGGGCTGTGGTGTGAAGGGGTTGGGGTGCAGGGGGCTGTGTTGTGGTGAGGAGGGGTTGGGGGGTGCAGGGGGCTGTGGTGTGAAGGGGTTGGGGTGCAGGGGGCTGTGGGGTGCAGGGGGCTGTGGGGTGAGGGGGGGGGGTGAGGGGCTGTGGGGTGGGGCTGTGGTGTGAAGGGGTTGGGGCGCAGGGGGCTGTGGTGTGAAGGGGGGGGGGGGGCTGTGGTGTGAAGGGGTTGGGGCGCAGGGGGCTGTGGTGTGAAGGGGGTTGGGGTAGGGGGCTGTGGTGTGAAGGGGTTTGGGGTGCAGGGGGCTGTGGTGTGAAGGGGTGGGGGTGCGGGGGCTGTGGTGTGAAGGGGTTGGGGATTATCAGGGGGTGTGGTTGTGAAGGGGTTGGGGTGTTGCAGGGGGCTGTGGTGTGAGCGGGGGGGGTTGCAGTGGGGCTGTGGTGTGAAGAGGGGTTGGGGTGCAGGGGGGAGGTGTGGTGGTGAAGGGGTTGGGGTGCAGGGGGCTGTGGTGTGAGGGGTTGGGGTTGGGGGTGGGGGCTGTGGGTGAAGGAGGTTGGGGTGCAGGGGCTGTGGTGGTGAAGGGGGGTTGGGGGCGCAGGGGGGCTGTGAGGTGTGAAGGGGTTGGGGGCGCAGAGGGCTGTGGTGGGAAGGGGTTGGGGGCGAGGGGGATGGTGGTGTGAAGGGGTTGGGGTTGCCTGGGGGCTGTGGTGTGAAGGTGTTGGGTGTGCAGGGGGCTTTGGGGTGCAGGGGGCTGTGGGGGTGTGAAGGGGTTGGGGTGCAGGGGGCTGTGGTGTGAAGGGGTTGGGGCGGCAGGGGGCTGTGGTGTGAAGGGGTTGGGGTGGGGGCTGAGGTGTGAAGGGGTTGGGGCGCAGGGGGCTGTGGTGTGAAGGGGTTGGGGTGCAGAGGACTGTGGTGTGAAGAGGGGGGTGGGGGGCTGTGGTGTGAAGGGGTTGGGGTGCAGGGGGCTGTGGTGTGAAGGGGGGGGCAGGGGGCTGTGGTGTGGGGGTTGGGGTGGGGGGCTGTGGTGTGAAGGGGTTGGGGAGCAGGGGGCTGTGGTGTGAAGGGGTTGGGGCGCAGGGGGCTGTGGTGTGAAGGGGTTGGGGCGCAGGGGGCTGTGGTGTGAAGGGGTTGGGGAGCAGGGGGCTGTGGTGTGAAGGGGTTGGGGTGCAGGGGGCTGTGGGTGAGGAAGGTTGGGGTGCAGGGGTGTGGGGTGCAGGGGGCTGTGGTGTGAAGGGGTTTGGGGTGCAGGGGGCTGTGGTGGTGAAGGGGTTTGGGGTTGCAGGGGGCTGTTGGTGTGAAGGGGTTGGGGTGCAGAGGGGCTGTGGTGTGAAGGGGTTGGGGTGCAGGGGGCTGTGGTGATGAAGGGGTTGGGGCTGCTGCAGGGGGGCTGTGGTGTGTGAAGGAGGGGGGGGGCAGGGGGCTGTTGGTGTGAAGGGGTTGTGGGAGCAGGGGGATGTGGTGTGAAGGGGGTTGGGGTGCAGGGGGGCTGTGGGTGGAAGGGGGATGGGGTGCTCAGGGGGCTGTGGTGTTGGAAGGGGGTGGGGTGCAGAGTGGCTTGAGGGGGCGCTGTGGAAGTGGAGTTGGGGTGAGGGGGCTTTGGTTGTGCTGGGGGTGTTGGGGTGCTGGGGGCGGCCCTGTGGTTGTGAAGGGGTTGGGGTTTTTGCAGGGGGCTGTGGGTGTGAAGGGGTTGGGGTGTGCAGGGGGCTGTGGTGTTGAAGGGGTTGGGGTGCAGGGGGCTGTGGTGTGAAGGGGTTGGGGTGCAGGGGGGTGTGGGGGAAGGGGTTGGGGTGCAGGGGGCTGTGGTGTGAAGGAGTTGGGGTGCAGGGGGCTGTGGTGTGAAGGGGTTGGGGTGCAGGGGGCTGTGGTGTGGAGGGGTTGGGGTGCAGGGGGCTGTGGTGTGAAGGGGTTGGGGTGCAGGGGGATGTGGTGTGAAGAGGGGGGAGGGGGCTTTGCTGTGAGGGGGGGCAGAGGTGCAGGGGGCTTTGCTGTGAAAATTAAAATTTTACTGATTTGACCTCCGTGAATTTTTTAGTTCACAACCCTTGCTCTAGAATATGAATGAATTTTTGTTTTCAAAAGCGGATTGCCCTTTATGTACCAATTTCTGCCCAAGACTTTGACGGTGATTCAATGTTTCTTTCACATAGGTGAGGTAACCAATGTCAGTGGAATAGATGCCATGAATCCGTCCTCAAGAGATGACTTTACAGAATTCGGGAGGTTGTTGAAGGAGAAGATCACACAGTATGAGAAATCCCTCTATTACCCAACGTTCCTAGAAGCACTATTGCGAGACATTTGCATCTCATGTACGTAAAAGTAGCCTATCCTGGGCTGAGGTTCGCAGAATTGGAACTTTTTGGTGGGTAGTGGGCTTTGATCATGGAATGCACCAGCATATGTGCTCCATGCCTGTCTGTGGGGAGAGCACGATGAAGCAAACACAAAAGGTTGCACGTGGGGTGCGCTGTATGCTTAGATCAGGGGTCTCCAAATGTTCAAAACAGTTTACTGCCCTTCAAACTTTAGGGAGGGACAGATTGGGGCCAGCAGGAGTAGAAGATGCCCACACTGCCATCATTGGGAGTAAACAATAGGCTTGGTGTTAAGTGGGGGTAAAAAAATGAATTGGTGTCAGTGGGAGGAATAGTGCTCCATCATTGTGTCAGTGGGAGGAATAGTGCCCCATCATTGGTTATCAGTGGGAGGAATAGTGCCCCATCATTGGTGTCAGTGGGAGGAAAAGTGACCCAAGGGCTGGGTAAAGGCAAATAAAGGACCACACCAGGGCCGCAGTTTGGAGTCCCCTGGCTTAGAGTGATCAGACTAAGGGGAGAAATAGCAACAGAATCACACAGATCAAAGAAAACAATAACCCCCCCATGTTGCAAAGGAATCAATCTGCCTATTTTGCATTTGTATGTTTTATGAGTTATTGTATATTTGTATATATTTTATGAAAAGTCCCTTTACTAACTGAAGCGACTTGTCTTGCAGTGGAAGTAGATGACTTGAAGAAAGTATCAAATACGCTATCAGTTCTGTGCAGCGAGAAACAGAAACAAGAAAAGGTGAGGCTTTAGTCTTAACAGGGTCTCCAGGGCTCCTTTTTACAGGGTCTCCAGGGCTCCTTTTTTACAGGGTCTCCAGGGCTCCTTTTTACAGGGTCTCCAGGGCTCCTTTTTTACAGGGTCTCCGGGGCTCCTTTTTTACAGGGTCTCCGGGGCTCCTTTTTTACAGGGTCTCCAGGGCTCCTTTTTTACAGGGTCTCCAGGGCTCCTTTTTGCAGGGTCTCCAGGGCTCCTTTTTTACAGGGTCTCCTGGTGGGGGCTCCTTTTTTACAGGGTCTCCGGGATCTCTCTCCTTTCTGCTGGGTCTCCAGGGCTCCTTTTTGCTGGGTCTCCAGGGCTCCTTTTTTGCTGGGTCTCCGGGCTCCTTTTTTGCTGGGTCTCCAGGGCTCCTTTTTTTGCTGGGTCTCCGGGGCTCCTTTTTTACTGGGTCTCCGGGGCTCCTTTTTTGCTGGGTCTCCAGGGCTCCTTTTTTGCTGGGTCTCCGGGGCTCCTTTTTTGCTGGGTCTCCGGGCTCCTTTTTTTGCTGGGTCTCCAGGGCTCCTTTTTTGCTGGGTCTCCAGGGCTCCTTTTTTTGCTGGGTCTCCAGGGCTCCTTTTTTTGCTGGGTCTCCAGGGCTCCTTTTTTTGCTGGGTCTCCAGGGCTCCTTTTTTTGCTGGGTCTCCAGGGCTCCTTTTTTTGCTGGGTCTCCAGGGCTCCTTTTTTTGCTGGGTCTCCAGGGCTCCTTTTTTTGCTGGGTCTCCAGGGTTCCTTTTTTTGCTGGGTCTCCAGGGTTCCTTTTTTTGCTGGGTCTCCAGGGCTCCTTTTTTGCTGGGTCTCCAGGGCTCCTTTTTTTGCTGGGTCTCCAGGGCTCCTTTTTTGCTGGGTCTCCAGGGCTCCTTTTTTTGCTGGGTCTCCAGGGCTCCTTTTTTTGCTGGGTCTCCAGGGCTCCTTTTTTGCTGGGTCTCCGGGGGCTCCTTTTTTACTGGGTCTCCGGGGGCTCCTTTTTTACTGGGTCTCCGGGGGCTCCTTTTTTACTGGGGCTCCGGGGGCTCCTTTTTTACTGGGGCTCCTTTTTTACTGGGTCTCCGGGGGCTCCTTTTTACTTCCCAGATCTAAACTTGTCATGAGGGATACTTGGAGGCTGCTATTGCTGAGCTCTCCTCCTGAAGATGCCGACTGTCTTGCTTTTGCTTTAAAGGGGTTGTAAACCTTCATTTTCTTTCACCTTAATGCATCCTTTTGATCGGTACTCGCCTCTCCGCCGGCTTCCAGGTCTTCTGGGAGTTCCGTCGGAGAGCCGGTGACATCACGGACATCAACGTCACTGGGCTCCTCCGACGGAACTCCCTGAAGACCCGTAAGCCGGTGAAGAGGTGAGTACCGATCCGTCCCGGTCAGTCAGGCGGGGAGCCCAGAGCTCGGGCGGGACAAGAAAGGGATGGACTCGAGTACATCCGAGCCCATGGGAGTCACATGTCCGCCGGTGGGAAGAAAAACATCTGGGTCATGCGGGAACACCAAGGCCAACCAGCCAGAGGAGCAGTACTGTAAAAAATAAATTTTATTTGAGAAAACAATATACAAAATCGGGAGTTAAAGTGTGGGTGACCTTCGTGCTGTTAATAGACTAGATCGTCTGCACCAACCCAATAATAAATAATATAAATACAATCAATAAAAAGTGTATAAATAAATAAATAGCTGCTGTGTGCTAGCTACAGGTGCTAAGTGTAGAAATTAATTCTTAAAGCAGCAAAATCTAATGGTGAAACACAATCCCATAAATGACATAAAATACAGAAATGATTTTGCGCTAATATACACCAAACACTAAAAACAATAAATAAATGAATATACCATCAGAATGTATATAAATACATAACTGTAGTGCACCAAGTGCTTAAAGTGTATACGATTAATAAAACATCCAGTGTCATATATAAATGTATAGTGAATGAATATAGTAAAGTGCTCTGTGTGCTAATAACCACAAATAAATTATGTGTCACAAACTAATATGGGCATAAAGCTGCTCCTGGTGGGTGCCAATTTATATATGAGAGATTAAAATCAATGACTTGACAATAATTAACTTAAATAAGTCCAGATGGTAAATGGTTCTAGCGCCAATCTCGCAGTACTTCCGGTATCCTGTCCGGCCTCGTTTGCCTTCGTTTGTGACACATAATTTATTTGTGGTTATTAGCACACAGCGCACTTTACTATATTCATTCACTATACATTTATATATGACACTGGATGTTTTATTAATCGTATACACTTTTAGCACTTGGTGCACTACAGTTATGTATTTATATACATTCTGATGGTATATTCATTTATTTATTGTTTTTAGTGTTTGGTGTATATTAGCGCGAATTTAATTTCTGTATTTTGCAAAATCAGGAGTAACATAGTAAATAAAGTGAAATATATAAACAATGCAAGTGATCTTTATTCAGTTGGGCTAGAGTCAGGGCAACAAAGGACAATCGATCGATTGTCCAATTAGATCAATAATCAATTCCATCTAATGCTTAGATAGTTAAATAATGGCGTCAGCAGGTGGATGGTAGATGGACAAGGATGGTAAATATGGATGTGGTTAACTGGGATCATTCAGTGAGCCAAGTGGAGGCAAATTTGATAACCTCTGTTTTTAACATTGTTGTCCTTAGAGGCTGATAAACTGATATTTTTGCTGTGTGGATCGGCTTCTGCTGTTGCCATGACTAAAAGTAGTTGGATCTGTGTGTGCGTTTTAATCGATTAAAAAAAAAAAATCGAACACGAAAATTTTAATCAGTAACAGCCGTACTGAATAGCAAAAAATGGCCTGATCATGGGGGGGTAAAATCTTACGGAGCTGAAACGGATAAACCTTATTTTGGTTACAATGTTTTTTTTTTTTGTGTTTTTTTTTGTCTATTCTTTCACAAGTCACAGTGAACAATGCACAGTGACCGCATCGCTGCCTTATCATGCGAGTGTCGCTGTTCTCCGCAGATACTCCCCAACTTGTCCTATCAGTCCTCAGACTGCTGACACTGGACAGATAATGACAGCCTGCAATGTGTGATGGAACTCGAGTATTTCCTTATGTTGGCATCTCAAGCCCCCGCGTGGGCAGATCGGACGCCTTGCTGTCGTCATACCTTTTTATAAATCGAATAATAATAATTTTACCAGAACCTTAGTAGTTCAGTGGATTATCACTAACTTCACATCGGGATATAGAAATTTTACAGGAGGACCATAATAAAATAATGGGGTGGGCAACTACCGTATATACTCGAGTATAAGCCGAGATTTTCAGCCCTTCATTTTTTTTTTTAGGCTGAAAGT
Source organism: Lithobates sylvaticus (assembly GCA_028564925.1). Taxonomy (NCBI): domain Eukaryota; kingdom Metazoa; phylum Chordata; class Amphibia; order Anura; family Ranidae; genus Lithobates; species Lithobates sylvaticus. Next base: position 599,674,744 of record CM053029.1, on the reverse strand, counting down.
GCCCCCCCCCTCGGCTTATACTCGAGTCACCGCCATCTGCCTACATGATCAGCGTGTCATGCAGACAGACGGCGTCCAGTGTGTCATAAAAATCATACGGCGGCGCTTCCAGTGTTCAAAAGCCGTGCCGTCCACTTCGTCTGTGATAGGCAGAACACTCAATCTCCCAGCAGTCAGTGTTAAGCCTATCACGGACATCCTCTCATTCTCGTCTGTGGTATGAGATTGAGAGGATGTCCTTGATGGGCTGAACACTGACTGCTGGGGAAATTGAGTGTTCTGCCTATCACAGACGAAGAGGATGGCGCGGCTTTTGAATACTGCAATGGCCGCCGTATGATTTTATGAAACTCTGATCAGTGCAACGGAGGGCTACAGAGTGGAACACGGAGGCATGCATAGGACACAGGGAGGCACACACAGGACACAGGGAGGCTGCAATAGACACAGGGAGGTACGCACAGGACACAGGGAGGCTGCAATAGACACAGGGAGGTACGCACAGGACACAGGGAGGTACGCACAGGACACAGGGAGGTAGGCACAGGACACAGGGAGGTAGGCACAGGACACAGGGAGGTAGGCACAGGACACAGGGAGGTAGGCACAGGACACAGGGAGGTAGGCACAGGACACAGGGAGGTAGGCACAGGACACAGGGAGGTAGGCACAGGACACAGGGAGGTAGGCACAGGACACAGGGAGGTAGGCACAGGACACAGGGAGGTAGGCACAGGACACAGGGAGGCTGCAATAGACACAGGTAGGCTGCAATAGACACAGGGAGGTACACACAGGACACAGGGAGGCTGCAATAGACACAGGGAGGCTGCAATAGACACAGGGAGGCACGCACAGGACACAGGGAGGCTGCAATAGACACAGGGAGGTACACACAGGACACAGGGAGGCTGCAATAGACACAGGGAGGTACACACAGGACACAGGGAGGCTGCAATAGACACAGGGAGGCTGCAATAGACACAGGGAGGTGGACACAGGACACAGGGAGGTACACACAGGACACAGGGAGGCTGCAATAGACACAGGGAGGCTGCAATAGACACAGGGAGGTACACACAGGACACAGGGAGGTACACACAGGACACAGGGAGGCTGCAATAGACACAGGGAGGTACACACAGGACACAGGGAGGTACACACAGGACACAGGTAGGCTGCAATAGACACAGGGAGGTACACACAGGACACAGGGAGGTACACACAGGACACAGGGAGGCTGCAATAGACACAGGGAGGTACACACAGGACACAGGGAGGCTGCAATAGACACAGGGAGGTACACACAGGACACAGGTAGGCTGCAATAGACACAGGGAGGCACACACAGGACACAGGGAGGCAGGCAGATCTGCACAGGGAGGGGTAGCTGCAGATGGACCCTGTTGACCCTCTTTTCCACTTACAGTAGCTGCTGCATTTCTCACCCTCGGCTTATACATCGAGTCAATACGTTTTCCCAGTTTTGGTAAATTAGGGGCCTCAGCTTATATTCAGGTTGGCCTATACTTGAGTATATACGGTATATGGAAAAATTAGGTTTAATTTTAAAATATGTTAAGTGATGCACTTGGGGGGCTGGGGGGCTAAGAATATAAACGCAAACTAATGGGGGGGGGGAACCAAAGATGGAGACAGTTCTGGGGGTCCTGGTAGAAAACAGACTGAGCAAATAGCAGCCAAAGCCAGAAGACTATTAGCTTGAATTACAAAGGGGATTCACTCCAGGGATAAAACTATAATCCTACCACTTTTATAAGACTCTGGTTCGGCCACATCTGGAGTATTCCATCCAATTCTGATCACCAATCCTCAGAGGGGATGTGCTGGACCCGGAGAGAGTCCAGAGAATGGCAACTAAAGCAATATGGGGTTCTGGAGGACCCTAATTTTACGAGAAATGACTACAAGCACTAAATGTATTCTCCATGGAGAAAAGATGCTCGAGAAGGAGATATGATGGCGATATACAAATGTCTTAATGGTGATTCCCAGCGTAGGAAGGAAACTTTTCAGTTTCAGGGGGTGTAAGAGGACACGGGACCAAACAATGAGATTGGAGAAGCGGTTTACCCTTAAAGGGTTAAGGGGTTGTAATCCTATGCATTGAGGTGAAACCCCCCTTACTTACCTGAGCCCCTTCATCTCTTCGGCGAGGACGCGCTGTCCCTCTCTCCATGGAATCTCGGCTCTTAATTGGATAGATTGATAGCAGCGTAGCCATTGGCTTCCACTGCTGTCAATCAAATCCAATGGGGGGGGGCAGGGCCGAGTGCGGCATTCGTGTCTGTGGACGCAAATGCTGGACTCGGGAGCGCACCCGCAATGTTACCCCCCTCGGGAGAGAGCTTCTCCTAGGGGGTTATCTGATGCAGAGAGGAGCCATTGGGGGACCCCAGAAGAGGATGTTCGGGGGCCACTCTGTGCAAAACGAGCTGCACAGTGGAGGTAATTGACATGTTTGTTATTTAAAAACGATCCTGCATGGGAAAAACATATATATGAGAGGCATTGTTGCTGCACAACCCAAATAATATGTTATGGGAGAAATCCCCCAGAGGGTTTTTTTTTTTTTTTTTAGCAGTGAGGTAAATAAATGTGAAAAATGTGTTCTTTATTCAATTCTTTGTTCAATAAAGAACAATTTTTCAAATGTATTTACTAATTTACCTCGCTGCTAAAAAACCCTCTGGAAGAATTCTCCCATAACAAAAAAACGATCTTTTACAACCACTTTAAAGGGGTTGTAAACCCTCATGTTTATTTAAAACTCTAGAGCTGGGCGATTTTTCTCAAAAAAAAAAAAACTCGATTCGAATAGAGTTTTATTTTTTTGATGGCCACCGCGCCGGTCCTGAGGAGCTGCAGGCAGGAGTTTTTAGGCTAGGCAGCGGCTCCGGCGAGGCCGGACGCCGTGGACTAGGCCGCGGCCTCGCCTAAACTACTGCCCGCAGCTCCTCAGGACCGACGACGTGTCAGCGCCGGTCCTGGTGAAAAAAAAATCGATTTGCTGAAATTTGCCTCTCAACTCGATTCAAGATTTAAATCGTTTTTTTCCCCAGCCCTACTTGCCTCCACCGTGCAGTTTGTTTTGCACAGAGTGGCCCCAATCTTCGTCTTCTGGGGTATTGGTAATTTCCCTAGGACAGGGGTCTCAAACTGGCGGCCCTCCAGCTGTGAAACTACAAGTCCCATCATGCCTCTGCCTGTGGGAGTCGTGCTTGTAACTGTCAGCCTTGCAATGCCTCATGGGACTTGTAGTTTCACAACAGCTGGAGGGCCACCAGTTGGAGACCCCTGCCCTAGGAGAACCGCTCTCCAGGGGGGGTTACTGTGCAGACGCGCTCCCGAGTCTAGCATTTGCCTCCATAGACACAGAATGCTGGACTAAGCCCCCCGCATCATTGGATTTGATTGAAAGCAGCGGGAGCCAATGGCTGCGCTGCTATTAATCTATCCAATCAAGAGCCAAGACTATGGGCAGAGAGGGTGAGCGCATCTCTGGCGTGGGAATTACGGGGCTCAGGTGAGTAAAACTGGAGGGCGGGCTGGTTAGTGACACAAGGGTTTATGACCCTTTAACTACTTCCCACCCGGCCACTGTATATATACGGCCAGGTGGGAGCCGTCTACTTCTGATGGGACATTCCTGAACGTCCTTCAGAAGTAGGGGGATCGCGCAGTGGCGCAATCCCGGTGCGCTCGTGTCACCCGGACACGGCGCATCTCGGATCGGCAGGATTGCTCTGTGATTGGCCCTCCTGATCACATGGCGGCCGTGTCCAATCACAGCCGTCATGTGATGTAAGCAAACAGCCGGTTGCTAGGCAATCGGCTCTCCTCTCCTCACACAGAAGTCGTCGCTGAGGAGAGCGGATCGCCGCAGCCGGCTGGTGATCAGTGAGTATTAGCCTTTTTTTTTACAGCTTTTTACTCACTGATCACCAGTCTAGTGTAAACACACATGTCCCCAAAAACACACATGTCCCCAAAACACACATGTCCCCAAAACACACATGTCCCAAAACACACATGTCCCCAAAACACACATGTCCCCAAAACACACATGTCCCCAAAACACATGTCCCCCACATATGTCCCAGTAAAATCACATGTGCCAATGATTATCTGCACACATATGTCCGTGATCACCTGCACACATCTGTACATGATCATTTGCGTACATATGTCCGAGATCACGCGAACCAATTATACACTTAACGGATTTTTTTTTTACTAAAAACATGTAGCAGAATATACAGTAAAAAATTATTGGAGATTTGGGACTATCTATGGTACATACAAAAAAGAAAATAATTTCATAGAGGTATGATAAAATATTTTGTTTTATTAACATAAAAATAAAGAAAAAAGAAAAAAGTATACACTATTAGACTCTATGTACATCAGAATGTGAATTATAGGGTTCAAAGGTGCTACATACAATTCCTAGTGGAACACCTATATTGTCATACATTCAAAATACACAGGTCATAATACTTGTCCAAACGCTCGACATGTTTCGCCTATAGAGGCTTCATCAGGAGACAAGGATAAGATATATTTGTAGATGGACGAGGATTTTTGAAAGTTATTCCGTATTCTATGGTATGTATACAAAACAACATATTAGTTAATGTACATAAAAAGAAAAAACAGTTTAACAATCATTGAGGCGTTATATATGCTGCATAGGATATGCGATGACCAGGATGTCTAGTGAAGTCTGATTACATATGCATGACTCCCTACCTCCAATGTCATAGGGGTTCTGAACACGGTCAGGCTTCTGAATAGAGGTGCCGATGGTTGCACTGGAGCACCCCCCCAGGGGACCCACACAGGGACGTACCCGGCGAACACCGCCAGAAAACGTGGCTGGGAAATTGTCGGGGGAGATTGAGATCCTGTTCTTTTCCAAAAAATGTTTATAGGGCCTGTGGGGTACAAATGTACTTATTGACCACAATTGTATTCACATAAACCATAATCATGCATGCGGTAGGCAAATAGTGCGACCAAGCCCAATATTAATTGTCGGACTATACCTACCTCTACGGAAGCTTGTAAAAATGTATATTTATGAGAGGCTCGGGTCGGTCAGCCCCCTAGACAGCAAGAACCGAATGGGGGAAGACGGGCGGGAACTTCTGGATCAACTTCTGAAAGATAGCAAAGCAAACAAAAAAGAGAGATCCCAATAAAGATGCATGGGAACCATATCCAATACATTTTACGGATCCCCACAAAATGGAGGGGGGGTTTGGGGGGGTGTAGTCCCCTACCTTATCATGAGGTATATATGGCATCAGAGCATATCAAATTTGATGGCTGGTCAACCCATATACTGCCCCTCAACAGGGGCTAGGTAAAATATCCAATGCCTATAAAAAGGACATTAAGAACAATTGTAATGATTTCCTATAATCGAGATTAAGGTGGGCAAAATGTCCACCGATTAAAGAATTTCGTTAAGTCAAACTACCTGTTTTGGATCGTTCCCAGAGCGTCCCGAGCCTCACGTCCACCTCCGACTGACACAGCGTCAGACTGGGTTTAAATGGTCTCCCCCCGTGGCGCCAAATGCGCACGGCGTGTGACGTCACGCCGTGCTGACGTCACGCGGACGCAGTGCGGAGGTCAGACGGCGCCTAGCCCAGCACAGGTGACCGGAGTGTTCTTGTGAGGAACTCCTTCCGGTACACAGTTCAAGTGGGGCTGAACTGACATGCCCTGCTGACAGCAGCCCAAACTGCGCTGCCAGCTATTAGGGCGTGACAGTGTCCCTCTGGATGGAAAACTCAAACCCAGTGGCCGGGTCAAGGCTAGCGACCGATCCCCGACCCGGAAGCGTGGCGGGCAGAAAGCCACCCTAGGGTGGACATAATCAACCGCGCCACGCCACCGGAACGGTCCGTACAATTCCCCAAAACCCTGGGGTGATCGCTGTATGGGGCACCCCCCATGCATTGTCCCCTGAGGCCCGCGCCAGCGCAAGGTCCATCGGGACCGATGAAAACTTATAGGTAAAAAGAAAGAAAAATGATAAAAATAAAAAATAAAAAGAGAAGAGAAAAAGGGAAAATGAAAACGGAATAAAAGGAACACCCTGCATACACATATCCACTGCAGCACACAATTCTATTCTTATATTTCTATTGTGAAATTATTATTATACATATAGTTTTTTTAGCTCAAAAATATGTTTACAAAGCAATAGGCATATCAGGTTCAAAAAAACACAAATCTTCAAAAAAACAAGACAAAAAACTCAAAAACAACAAAAAAAATCACTCAAACCAAAACATCAAAAAAAAAAATTACAGGCCTACTCAGAAAAAAAAAAAAACACGTGCTTCACTCACACTCTCTCACAATCAAAAAATCAAAACAAAGACAATACTGGTTAGGTGGAGAGGAAGGGGGAAAGAGGGGGGGGGGGCAAAGGTCTCCCCTTCAAAGAACGGGAGAACGCAAAAAACAAAAATAAACAAACTCAATCAAAAACTCAAAAAAGTGAGACTCAAAGTGTCTCAAGGGAAGGGGACTCTCAACAATCTCCACAACACACAAGGGAGGGTCTCAAAAAAAAAAACTCAAAAAGGGATAAAGGGAAGAGGGCTCAAACAACACATCTCAACATCAAAACCAATCAATCTCAAAATCTCAAAAAAAACAAAACCAAAATCAGAGGAAGCTCACAAAAAAAAATAACGTAAAGGAAAAAAAAAAAAAAAAACAAAAAAAAAAACTCTCAACAAGGAACAGACTCAAAAATTGACACTCGACATCAACAAAACAAAAAAACTCAAAACTCACACAAAGCTCAAACAAGACACTCAAAAAACACACGCTCACAAAAACAAACTCAAACAAAACTCAAAAAATTACACAAAAAAAAAAAAAACAAGACAAAAACAAAAACACCCCCCCCCCTGGCAAAAAAACAAAAAAACAAAACTCAAAAACCTAAAAGAAACTCATAAAAGTCTCAAAAAGTACTCAAAAACTCAAAAAAACACTCAAACAAAAACAAAAAAAACCTTCAACAAAAAACCTCAACAATCAACAATCAGAAACAAAACAAAAACTCCAACAAAAAATCAAACACAAACATCAAAATCGGTTCTTCTCAAAACTCATCTCCAAATCAAAACAAAAAAACACAAAAAAAACATCCTTCAACAAAGTGCTCAAACTCGCACCAAAGCTCAAAACACTCAACTCTCAAACAAAAAAACAAAAAAACCTCAAATCGCAATCAAAATAAAAAAAACAAAAAAAACTCCGAACAAAAAACCAAACCTCTCCAACTCAAAAAAAAAACCAATAAAAAAAAAAAAAAAACAAAACACAGTCAACAACAAAAAAAAGAAAAAACTGGGGGGACAGCATAATATTACATGAACAAGCACGTCTCAGCACACACAGACTGGGGCCATGTTTAGGCCCTAGGTGGCCCACGTATAAGGCCTATCGGTGCTCTATTACTCATACTGGTGGGGAGAGGAAGGGGGGAGGGGGGGGGGGGGGAAAGAACGGGAGAAGTGAGAAGTGAAGGGAAGGGAAGGGAGGGAAAAAGGGATAAAGGGAGAGGGGAGGAAGGAAAGGAAAGGAACAGACTAAGGGACCACAGCTGGCAGAGAAGTGGAAAGCCGAAGGTAAGGCTTGAGAAGCCACACACTTAAAGGAAAGGTTTAAAACTGATTCCTTCGTTGAGGCCCGGATACCGGGTGGCCCTCAACAAATAGATCCATCTAGTTTCGATCTGTAAGAGTTTCTTGTCTAGATCACCCCCTCGTTCCTGTTGGGGGAGGTGCTCAAGGCTGTAGAAACCAATAAATTTAAGATCAAAATTATGATATAAGCCTACATGACGGCTAATTGGTGTCTCCATTTTGCGTTTGCAAATTAGTGATACATGATCTCTCATACGGCAAAATAGGGGGCGTTTTGTTTTTCCCACATAGAGATTACAGATCGAAACTAGATGGATCTATTTGTTGAGGGCCACCCGGTATCCGGGCCTCAACGAAGGAATCAGTTTTAAACCTTTCCTTTAAGTGTGTGGCTTCTCAAGCCTTACCTTCGGCTTTCCACTTCTCTGCCAGCTGTGGTCCCTTAGTCTGTTCCTTTCCTTTCCTTCCTCCTCCCCTCTCCCTTTATCCCTTTTTCCCTCCCTTCCCCTTCCCTTCACTTCTCACTTCTCCCGTTCTTTTCCCCCCCCCCCCCCTCCCCCCTTCCTCTCCCCACCAGTATGAGTAATAGAGCACCGATAGGCCTTATACGTGGGCCACCTAGGGCCTAAACATGGCCCCAGTCTGTGTGTGCTGAGACGTGCTTGTTCATGTAATATTATGCTGTCCCCCCCTTACGTGGGGTTGAGAGTGTGAACTGATATGCCTATTGCTTTGTAAACATATTTTTGAGCTAAAAAACTATATGTATAATAATAATTTCACAATAGAAATATAAGAATTGTGTGCTGCAGTGGATATGTGTATGCAGGGTGTTCCTTTTATTCCGTTTTCATTTTCCCTTTTTTCTCTTCTCTTTTTATTTTTTATTTTTATCATTTTCTTTCTTTTTACCTATAAGTTTTCATCGGTACCGATGGACCTTGCGCTGGCGCGGGCCTCAGGGGACAATGCATGGGGGGTGCCCCATACAGCGATCACCCCAGGGTTTTGGGGAATTGTACGGACCGTTCCGGTGGCGTGGCGCGGTTGATTATGTCCACCCTAGGGTGGCTTTCTGCCCGCCACGCTTCCGGGTCGGGGATCGGTCGCTAGCCTTGACCCGGCCACTGGGTTTGAGTTTTCCATCCAGAGGGACACTGTCACGCCCTAATAGCTGGCAGCGCAGTTTGGGCTGCTGTCAGCAGGGCATGTCAGTTCAGCCCCACTTGAACTGTGTACCGGAAGGAGTTCCTCACAAGAACACTCCGGTCACCTGTGCTGGGCTAGGCGCCGTCTGACCTCCGCACTGCGTCCGCGTGACGTCAGCACGGCGTGACGTCACATGCCGTGCGCATTTGGCGCCACGGGGGGAGACCATTTAAACCCAGTCTGACGCTGTGTCAGACGGAGGTGGACGTGAGGCTCGGGACGCTCTGGGAACGATCCAAAACAGGTAGTTTGACTTAACGAAATTCTTTAATCGGTGGACATTTTGCCCACCTTAATCTCGATTATAGGAAATCATTACAATTGTTCTTAATGTCCTTTTTATAGGCATTGGATATTTTACCTAGCCCCTGTTGAGGGGCAGTATATGGGTTGACCAGCCATCAAATTTGATATGCTCTGATGCCATTTATACCTCATGATAAGGTAGGGGACTACACCCCCCCAAACCCCCCCTCCATTTTGTGGGGATCCGTAAAATGTATTGGATATGGTTCCCATGCATCTTTATTGGGATCTCTCTTTTTTGTTTGCTTTGCTATCTTTCAGAAGTTGATCCAGAAGTTCCCGCCCGTCTTCCCCCATTCGGTTCTTGCTGTCTAGGGGGCTGACCGACCCGAGCCTCTCATAAATATACATTTTTACAAGCTTCCGTAGAGGTAGGTATAGTCCGACAATTAAATTGGGCATGGTCGCACTATTTGCCTACCGCATGCATTATTATGGTTTATGTGAATACAATTGTGGTCAATAAGTACATTTGTACCCCACAGGCCCTATAAACATTTTTTGGAAAAAGAACAGGATCTCAATCTCCCCCGACAATTTCCCAGCCACGTTTTCTGGCGGTGTTCGCCGGGTACGTCCCTGTGTGGGTCCCCTGGGGGGTGCTCCAGTGCAACCATCGGCACCTCTATTCAGAAGCCTGACCGTGTTCAGAACCCCTATGACATTGGAGGTAGGGAGTCATGCATATGTAATCAGACTTCACTAGACATCCTGGTCATCGCATATCCTATGCAGCATATATAACGCCTCAATGATTGTTAAACTGTTTTTTTTTTTATGTACATTAACTAATATGTTGTTTTGTATACATACCATAGAATACGGAATAACTTTCAAAAATCCTCGTCCATCTACAAATATATCTTATCCTTGTCTCCTGATGAAGCCTCTATAGGCGAAACATGTCGAGCGTTTGGACAAGTATTATGACCTGTGTATTTTGAATGTATGACAATATAGGTGTTCCACTAGGAATTGTATGTAGCACCTTTGAACCCTATAATTCACATTCTGATGTACATAGAGTCTAATAGTGTATACTTTTTTCTTTTTTCTTTATTTTTATGTTAATAAAACAAAATATTTTATCATACCTCTATGAAATTATTTTCTTTTTTGTATTTACCATAGATAGTCCCAAATCTCCAATAATTTTTTACTGTATATTAATCTGGGATGATTGTACATTATCTATGCAAAACCTTAGAAGAACACTCCAGTCTGGTGAGCTCTGAAAATGTAGCAGAATACATTTTGGCTTAAATTTATGACAAAGTTTGATTTTTTTTTTTTTTTTTACTGTCGGGGCAATAAGGTTGTGGAACGCTCTTCCACAATTGTTTGTGTCAGTGGGGAGTATTGATATTTTTTAAAGACTCTTGGATGTGCATCTTGGTGAACACAACATACAGGGACATGGGAAACAATTATCAACATGGACACATGTACATCTACACAGGTTGAACTGGATGGACTATTGTCTTTATTAAACCATACCTACTAATGTAACCATTACTTTATTTTTTTTTACTAGCAAAATAAAGCCAAGAAGAAGAAGAAAGGCGTAGTTCCCGGCGGAGGGCTGAAGGCCACCATGAAGGATGATCTATTGGATTATGGCGGCGTGGATGAGGGATATAGAGAATTTGAAGATTTCATGTGACACTCGCTTCATGTTCTCACCGCTCAGACCCAAGAAGAGCCTCTTCTCCCTTCTTCAAGACTCTGCCAAATGCTACAGTGGAAGAATTCAGTCCCTTCGCCCCAGCCTGTAAATGTGGCTGGGTGAATCCAGATACTACAGGGTTTAATAAGACCCAACCTTCACACCCTGCATACTTGCTCGTGCACTATATACCCCGGCCTGTGATCTCTTTCTGCTCTGGTTGTGGCATGCATGTATTTGCTGTGCCATGTTGCAAACAGAGTGGCCTTTTTTTTTTTTTTTTGCTTCCTCGCCCCTGTCCTGCCCCACATACAGGGAGAATAAGCGGCACAACTCTTTCTCCGCCCCCTGCTACCTTTTTTGTTTTCTCCTTCTAGCTCCATTAGGTTTTACATTACATTGGCTGAGCCTTGTACTGGTAAGAGCTCCGACTTCTGTGCTGAGATGTTTCCTTATCACAGCGCAGAGCTTTATCATGTGTTAAACATAAAGACTTCGATCCACATGGGATTTTCTGACTGTGCAACCATGAAACACCCAGGAGAGGAGCGGCAGCTGCCGATGATGCCCCAGACTTGGTCCTTGCGGAGAGAGAGACTTGAGCTGCCAGCGTGAATTATGACTGCCGCATACGATGCCCACGCTGAGAGATCACGATTTTTTTTTTTTTTTTTTTTTTGGGTTGGCTTGGTATTTATTTTAGGAGTCTATTTTTGCCAGCGTGATTCCAAGGTTGGTTAGATGCTTTCTAACTGCTCAGAAGTGCACGGTCTGACCCCTCTCTCTCTTTATCTCTCTCTTTTTTTTTTTTTTCTTCTCAATCTTCAATTCTGCTCATTTAACGGATGAAGCTTTGCAAGCAGGTCCTTCCGTGGGAGAATTGTTATATTAACAATAAGACTGCAAATGTTTGTTTTATAAGACAACTAATTTAATAAACTCATCCTTGTGACAAGGTGGCTGCTGTGCTTTCTCTGGTGCAATTTGACTGGTTGGCTTTTTTTTTTTTTTTTTTTTTGGGGCAGAGGAGATCTTAAAAGCTAATTTTATGCTTAGACCTAAGAAGTGCGACCTCTATATGCGAAGGGCCAATTTGGCAATTTGTTTTTTTTGTATTGGCATGGGAGGGGTTTGTTCGAAAACGCGACGACTTAATCTTGTAAAACTGACTTTTATGCAATGATTTCGTTTTATTGTGAATGTTCCATACCGGTGCCCAAATAAATACTTTTATTCTCTGCAATCGACTAAGTTTACCACCTTGCTGCCACCAGAATATTCAGGAAAAAAGTTGGATGGCTAGGCTTTTCAGACGGGCTTTGTGAGTTATGACAGAGGACAGAATTAAAATTAGACTTGGGAAACTTAACATTAATAAATCACCGGGACCAGATGGCTTGCATCCAAGGGTACTTGGGGAACTTAGTCAAGTACTGTATTTATTGGCGTATAACTCGCACTTTTTTACCCTGAAAATGGAGGATTAACTGTGCCTGCGTGTGTAATATGCTGATATGTTTTTTTTAATGAATGGAGGGTGGGGATTGGGCGGTCCACCCCGGGTGCCACTCATTGGGAGGGGGTCAGGCCCGGCCACCTGCCTCTCCTGGCCCTGGGACAGCGCTGCCAGGACACTCCAGAAAACACCACTGCAAGCCCCCTCCCACACACCACTCCACCCATGCCCCTATCAATGCAAATCCAAGCCACCGATGCCGCTCGTTCTGGCCGCTCTGCCCCCTCGAGTGTAGTTTTTGATTGTTGGAGGAGAGCGGTCATGTGACCATCAATGAAAGAGAAGTGAGCAGTCACATGACTGGGTCCACGGCGCCAGCTATGAGTAAGCGCTGTATTTAGCGTGAAACGCGTCAGCTGTGTGCCCCCCCCCTTCGCTGTTTTTTTGGATTTTGATGTGATTCCTGTTTTTAATAAATCCATTTGAGTTTTCATCTTCATCTGGTGTGCGGCTGTCCAGAGTTTCTCTTGATACTTTCTATTTATGGCGCCAATGGCGGTATTCAATAGCTCCGATCCACAATGAGTGACACAGGAGGAGCGGCGCACGAGAAGGGGCCAGCAGCAATGCCCTCTATACTCCAGAGCATTCTGGCAATGCCGTCCCAGGAGACTGGGAGTGTGGAGGAGGGGGGGGGGCGGCTTTATAATGAAAGGGGTCTGTGTACTGGTAGTTGCCAGATCATTGTTCCTAATTTTTACTGACTGGAATGGTACCAGCTGATTGGAGAAAAGCCAATGTAGCACCAATATTTAAAAAGGGCCTAAAATACATCGCTGGGATTTACAGACCAGTCAGCCTAACATCAATAGTATGTAAAATCTTGGAGGGGATGATAAGGGACTATATACAAGATTTTAGTAATGAGAACGGTATCATTAGCAGTAATCAGCATGGATTCATGAAGAATCGTTGCCAAACCAATCTATTAACCTTCCATGAGGAGGTGAGTTGCTAGATAAAGGAAGACCCGTAGATGTGGTGTATCTGGATTTTGCAAAAGCATTTGACACAGTTCCCCATAAACGTTTACTGTACAAAATAAGGTGCGTTGGCATGGATCATAGGGTGAGTACATGGATTGAAAACTGGCTACAAGGGTGAGTTTAGAGGGTGGTGATAAATGGGGAGTACTCGGAATGGTCGGGGTGGGTAGTGGGGTCCCCCAGGGTTCTGTGCTGGGACCAATCCTATTTATTTTGTTCATAAATGACCTGGAGGATGAGGATGGAGTAAACAGTTCAATCTCTGTATTTGTGGACGATGCTAAGCAGGGCAATAACTTCTCCGCAGGATGTGGAAACCTTGCAAAAAGATCTGAACAAATGAATGGGGTGGCAACTACATGGCAAATGAGGTTCAATGTAAAATAATGCATTTGGGTGGCAAAAATATGAATGCAATCTATACACTGGGGGGAGAACCTCTGGGGGGGGATCTAGGATGGAAAAGGACCTGGGGGTCCTAATAGATGATAGGCTCAGCAATGCCAAGCTGCAGCTAACAAAGCAAACAGAATATTGGCATTTAAAAGGGGATCAACTCCAGAGATAAAATGATAATTCTCCCGCTCTACAAGACTCTGGTCCGGCTTCACCTGGAGTATGCTGTCCAGTTCCAAGCACCAGTCTTCAGGAAGGAGGTACTGGAAATGGAGCGAGTACAAAGAAGGGCAACAAAGCTAATAAAGGGTCTGGAGGATATTGGTTATCAGGAAAGGTTGTGAGCACTGAACTTATTCTCTCTGGAGAAGAGATGCTTGAGAGGGGATATGATTTCAATTTACAAATACCATACTGGTGACCCCACAATAGGGAGAAAACTTTTTAGCAGAAGTGAGTTTAACAAGACACGTATTAAAATTAGAAGAAAAGAGGTTTAACTTTAAACTACGCAGAGGGTTCTTTACTGTAAGATCGGCAAGGATGTGGAATTCCCTTCCACAGGCGGTGGTCTCAGCGGGGGTCATCGATAGTTTCAAGGAACTATTAGATAAGCACCTGAATGACCGCAACATACAGGGATATACAATGTAATACTGACATATAATCACACACATAGGTTGGACTTGCTTTTTTTTTTCAACTTCACCTACCATGTGACCTGGGAGAAGACTGCTGTCTTCCGTACTGTCCATACAATGGGGTGATACTGGTGCAAGCTGTTAGACAAAAAATGCTTAATCTGACAGGAGATGAGGGAGTAAAACCACTCAATCGGAGGGTCAGCAGTCTGGGTGGGGCCTGTGGATGATGTCGATTGGGGGGAATAAGTCTATGTACCGGCAACGGATGATGGTCCAATGGTGATAATGGGGGACAGTTCTATACTCGGGGCAGGCCTCTTGAGGGAAGCAGAAGCAAAAATTCCAGGAACATGTAAAACAAAGATAGAAGCGCAGCTGAAGTAAACTGTATGACATTTAATTAAACCAGGCAATGAAAGCACTTACATCTAGGTAAGTGAAGCACATTGTGAAGTCTTATGAGGCTAGTCTCTGCGCTGGCGGGGTAGCAGCGGTGGTTCGGTAGCCTTATCTCCTGTGGGCGCCGATCGTCAGCTAGATGTATTAGGCTGGAACACATGTGGACCGCAGCAGCGTCTGACGTCACCGGATATGATGCCACACGTTTCCGAGCGTGCGCTCTGCCGATGACAGGCGCGCTCCTTTTTCATGCTGGCTTATGCTGGAGTGTGAGTGCCTTATATTAGGGGTGTTGATTGGCTGATGTGCATCTGTTATCAATTGGTGCAAAATTTAAAAAAACATAAAAGCACAGGAAGACAACATGTATCTTAAACAAGCCATTTAGTGTAAATAACATAATGTTGATTAATGAGAATTAATTAAATAATATCTAGAGATCCTAAAGGCGAGCCCGCATAAAATTCAACACTGTACCTTACTATGTCCTTTTCATGAGTAGTTTTTGTTCTAAGTGTAGCGCCGTCACTTTTCTAAAGTGGGCGCTATCAGTGTAAATTTAGTTTTTCTAGAACTGTAACGGAGTTCTGGGGGTTAATTGTTTTAGGTTTATACATTGGCGTCAGTTTGGCTGGGCTGTACTGGAGTTCTGCCTGGTCATAGGTGCAGTGAGGCACCTGTGACAGGCTGAGAACGCAGTCTGGTTGGACGTGTTAGGTACCAATCTTTCTCTGAGCCAATCAGTGGGCGTGTCTGGCCCTGCTGTGTATTCTGGGAAGGGGTATTTAAGGTGCTGAAGTCACGTGTTCGGGGTTCGGCTTGCTCTTTGATTCCTGGTTCCGGTCCGGACCAACCCCGTGAGGGGTCCCGGACCCAGGAGTGTCTGCTGCCCCCGTGGGCCTGGTCACCCTGACCAGCCCCAGAGGCCCTCATGGTCTGGGGTGGTAATCCGTCCGTTCCCGAGCCTTGGAACTGGCTAGTTCAAGGCCCAGAGACTGAAGGAGGATTCTGAAGTGTCCCGGTGTTCTCTCATGATTGGAGAGGCACAGCAACTCGTACAAACGACCAGGGGAGGACTCTTCGGAGGAGGGCCAAGAAGCTGGCTGCTCAATAAGAGCCTGGGAGCTGAAGTTGTATGGACACTAGTGAATCCGCATTTCTTGCGGTATCGCCAAAATGGCTGGAAGATTCAGGTACCGTGAGAAAGTTCCTAACTCATCTTTCAGTTACAACCTAGTCTGTGCATAGACTTTTCAAATCTTTGAGTCACTTGTTGGCTGCTAAATCTATAGTCAGAGGTTTATCCAACAGTGAAGTGCCCAGTTGCGAGTGGCTACTCTCTGGTCTACCTAGGGAGACGTTCAATTGATGTCAGCAGTTTGGCAGTGCCTGAGCTTTACCACCCGTGCCCTCTATTCCTGACTATGAGACTCTGTTATTTGAAGTTACTTTTTGGCAAATGAAAATCCTCAAAAGGATATTCGAGTGTCAGCTTCTGAAATTACTGGGTACTAACCCTGGGAACCCCTAAACAACGAATGACGAGCTACAAGGAGGAGGTAATTGGTAAGCCTAGAAAATACATAGCCGCCCCCAGGGGTTATGGTACTACATAAGCCACAAGATAATGCCAACCTCAGCCACTAGAGGGCCTCTTGAATTGTCCATTCACGTGAGTGATAACAGATGCACCACATCAGCCAATCGACGCCCCTTCTATAAGGCACTCACTCCAGCATAAGCCAGCTTGAAAAAGGAGCGTGCCTGTCATCACCATCGGCAGAGCGCACGCTCGGAAACGCGTTGCATCATATCCGGTGACGTCAGACGCCGCTGCGGTCCACATGTGTTCCAGCCTAATACATCTAGCTGACGGTCGGTGCCCACAGGAGATAAGGCTACCGAACAACCAATGCTACTCATCCAGCGCAGAGACTAGCCTCACAGGACTTCACGATGTGCTTCATTTACCTAGATGTAAGTGCTTTTATGCCTTGTTTAATTAAATGTCATACAGTTTATATCAGCGGCGCTTCTATCTTTATTTTATCCGTACTGTCCACACTGCACAATAGAGACATCTACAGGGCCTTGAAAAAGTATTCATACCCTTGAAATTTTCCACATTTTGTCATGTTACAGCCAGAAACGTAAATGTATTTTATGTGATAGACCAACACAAAGTGGCACATAATTGTGAAGTGGGAGGAAAATGATAAATGGTTTTCAATATTTTAAAAAAAAGTGTGGGGGGCATTTGTATTCAGCCCCCCTTTACTCTGATAGCTGTAACGAAAATCTAACAACCAATTGCCTTCAGAAGTCACCTAATTGGTAATAAATAGTAAAATCTGGATAAATACAGCTGTTCTGTGAAGCCCTCAGAGGTTTGTTAGAGAACCTTAGTGAACAAACAGCATCATGAAGGCCAAGGAACACACCAGACAGGTCAGGGATAAAGTTGTGGAGAAGTATAAAGCAGGGTTATAATAAATATAAATCAATGGTTCCCCATTGATAACGTCATCTGTGACGAAACGACGTATGGGAAGGCACGCAGTGACGCCACCACGGAGATCGTGAACGGGGGACGGGTTTACACTGGCCGTCCGGCGGTGTGTTTATTGGGCTCGTTTTATCGTATCTATGTAAGTGCTTTTAATCCTTTTAAATAAACAATTGCTTATCAGTATCACGCTATGGGCGGCCCCCTTTCTTTGTATATTTGAGTTGACCAGTTGGATGTCCCTGAGTGGAGCGGAGTCTGTGGAGGTTCCCTTTTCTTCTGAGTGGGTGTCCCAGATCTGATTGATCCTATCAGCCATCTCCCACCCGGGAAGTTGCAGGCTTCATATGCAGTGCTTTTTGATAATAGCCATCTGGTAAGCGCAAAATTTGAAAGGTGGATGGGATCGCACAGAATTCTTGCATGCCTATCACAGCGGTGTTTTATATGCTACCAAACTACAAGTCTGCCCACTATATACAACCAGGCTTTTTAGTCAAGAAGACTCATAATCAGGACTAATGTGGTTCTTAACGGACTTTATTTATTATGCTCTGTGGTTTCTTCTGTAGTTACGTTGTGTATGCACTTTATTCCCTTTTTTTTCGCATTGGTCATTTGTGCCTTTTTCTTTTTTATGTGTTATTAATTTTTATTTTGGCGCAGCTTTATCCATTTATATAAAGCAGGGTTAGGTTATAAAAAAAAAAAAAAAATATCAAGCTTTGAACATCTCACGGAGCTCTGTTCAATCCATCATCAGAAAATGGAAAGAGTATGGGCACAACTGCAAACCTACCAAGACATGGCCGTCCACCTAAACTGACCGGCCGGGCAAGGAGAGCATTCATCAGAGAAGAGCCAAGAGGCCCATGGGAACTCTGGAGGAGCTGCAGAGATCCACAGCTCAGGGGGGAGAATCTGTCCACAGATGACATGTGGACCAACATCAGCTGTTGGGTGCTGCCGCCGCCATTGCGAGTAAGGGAACCCAGCAGTGTAGCATTATGGCTTCACGTCCGGGTCCTCACTACGCATGGGTGAGGCACCGCTGCACTCTCCTACTGGCCCGGCAGCTGGGGAAGGAGGAGGGGGTCTAGCTGCTGATGTAATGTGCTGCGGTCCGGTATCCCGGAAGTGGGGATGGGGACAGGATACCTGTCAAAAACAAATACCCCCCCCCCCCCCAAAAAGGTGCCAAATGTTGTGCTTTAAAATTGTGCACGCTCGTGCAATGCCGACAAATGACGTAAATTGTAAAATCTATAGGCAATGCTTTACAAGTCTTTACAGGTTACCAGTTTAGATTTACACAGGAGGTCTGGCACTAGAAAATCCTGCCTACAATAGCCCAGGAGTCCAGTTGCGTTCTGCCCACAAACCAATGACCAGCTACAGCAGTGCCAGGGCACTCCTCTCCGTCCGTCATCATAGGCGGTGGATGACGCAATCTCATTTAAAGATTCCTCGGATAGGAAAATGGATATGTACTGGAAGCTGGAAACCTACGGGCAGTGAGTGTCAGGCCGCAATAACCTACCTCAGTTGCCATGGCTGTGATAATTTGGTCCAAAAGTATTGAGGCAAATACAAAAAGCTGGTGTCCAGAAAAAAAAGAAATATCAAACCCAATTGCATGAACTGACGCTGACCAGCAATTTCCTAGAAGGTACCATTGATTCCCTACTGTGTGCGACCAAGGCCATGATTCATTCAGTTACAGATAGAAAAGCATTTTGCTAAGCCATGGTTAGCTAACCCTTTGTTGAGGAATAATTGATGCAAAATTCCCTTCAAGGGTTCTGCATTGTTGGAAAGTAGAATGAATTCAACCATATCCTAGTCACCAGTCGGAAGTCGAGGCTTATCCGGCTTGAGGAAAGAACCTTTAACCACCTGATTACTGGGCACTTAAACCCCCCTCATGACCAGACCAATTTTCAGCTTTTGGCGCTGATGCACTTGGAATGACAATTGCGCGGTCATACAACACTGTACCCAAATGAAATTTTTACCATTTTTTCCCCACAAATAGAGCTTTCTTTTGGTGGTATTTAATCACAGCTGGGGTTTTTATTTTTTGCTAAACAAATAAAAAAAGATGGAAAATTAAAAAAATTTAATAAAATCATGTTTAATAGTTTGTTATAAAATTTTGCAAACAGGTAATTTTTCTGCTTCATTGATATGCGCTGATGAGGCGGCACTGGTGGGCACTGATAGGCTGCACTGGTGGGGACAGATAAGTCGGTACTGATGGGCACAGCAAAGATGGCACTGATGGGTGGCACAGATGGGTGGCACCAATGGGCACTGATGGATGGCACTGATGGGCACTGATAGATGGCACTGATGGGCACTGATAGGGGGCACTGGTAGGGGACACTGATGTGCAGCACTGTGGGCACTGACATATGGCACTTTGGGCACTGACAGATGGCACTGTGGGCACTGACAGGTGGAGCTAATGGGCGCTTTTATTATGCAAAGGAGGGCACCATGGACCCTGGGCATATTGCAGTGAGAGGGACTGATGTCCCTCTCAATGCCGCCGGTGATCGGCTTTTTTTTCTTTCTCCTCGCGCTGTCAGCGCGAGCAGGAAAAAAAGCCGATTACCGGCTCGGTTATTTTCACATGATCAGCTGTCATTGGCTGACAGCTGATCACGTGGTAAGGGGTCGGGATCGACCCCTTACTCGGATCTGTGATCCAGCGAGTCTCACAGACTCGCGGATCACAGAGCACGGCGCGCGCGCCCTTCAGGGGGCGCGCAGGCAGCTCGTTGCTGGGACGACGTCAATAGACGTCGTCCCGGCACGTCAGATCTGCGCTGTAGCCGTCATTTGGCTATAGCGCGGGTCTAAGGTGGTTAAACAGTGACAGTCCTCAGAGAGGAGGAGAGCTAGTGATAGGTTCAGGGAGGCCTTATAGACCAGAAAGAGAACCGGAGAGGCACAAAATCATTGTTCCTGAAAACAGCAGTCCAAAGTGTTCTCCATGTCTCTGACTCAGTCATATTGAGGATTTGCCCCCTCAGGATTGTGTGGTGGGGCAAGAGTCCTTTTCTTAGCAAGAGAAATGGCTGGGAACTTCAGACTGGTCAAAGGCTTCGAACAGAAGAATCAAAAGTACAGTCTTTTCGCATGGAAGATTTGTCGTCCGCCCGGGAAATTGTTCCTTTCAGTTGTTCCCTCCAGCACCTAATAGTAGATCTGCAATTTCACAAATTTCTTTTGATACAATGGGGGGAATTTACTAAACTTGGTGCAGCTGTGAATAGTAACCAATCAGCTTCTAATATTCAGCTTGTTCAATTAAGCTTTGACAATAAAACCTGGAAGCAGTTTTAGTAAATCCCAAATGATTCGCTAAACATCTAGAGCTTGTGCTGTTCCTTATTTGGCCTGTTAACATTGCCAAAAGCATTCTTTAAAGATGCTTCTTTCAGTATTTATACATGGTGATCATATCCCCCCTTATGTATTTACACTTGGTGATCGTATCCCCCATTATGTATTTATACATGGTGATCATATCCCCCCTTATGTATTTATACATGGTGATCGTATCCCCCCCTTATGTATTTATACATGGAGATCATATCCCCCCTTATGTATTTATACATGGAGATCATATCCCCCTTATGTATTTATACATGGTGATCGTATCCCCCCCTTATGTATTTATACATGGAGATCATATCCCCCCTTATGTATTTATCCATGGTGATCATATCCCCCCTTATGTATTTATACATGGTGATCATATCCCCCCTTATGTATTTACACTTGGTGATCGTATCCCCCATTATGTATTTATACATGGTGATCATATCCCCCCTTATGTATTTATACATGGTGATCGTATCCCCCCTTATGTATTTATACATGGAGATCATATCCCCCCTTATGTATTTATACATGGAGATCATATCCCCCCTTATGTATTTATACATGGTGATCGTATCCCCCCCTTATGTATTTATACATGGAGATCATATCCCCCCTTATGTATTTATACATGGTGATCATATCCCCCCTTATGTATTTACACTTGGTGATCGTATCCCCCATTATGTATTTATACATGGTGATCATATCCCCCCTTATGTATTTATACATGGTGATCGTATCCCCCCCCTTATGTATTTATACATGGAGATCATATCCCCCCTTATGTATTTATACATGGAGATCATATCCCCCTTATGTATTTATACATGGTGATCGTATCCCCCCCTTATGTATTTATACATGGAGATCATATCCCCCCTTATGTATTTATCCATGGTGATCATATCCCCCCCTTATGTATTTATACATGTAGATCATATCCCCCTTATGTATTTATACATGGTGATCATATCCCCCCTTATGTATTTATACATGGTGATCATATCCCCCCTTATGTATTTATACATGGTGATCATATCCCCCCTTATGTATTTATACATGGAGATCATATCCCCCCTTATGTATTTATCCATGGTGATCATATCCCCCCCTTATTTATTTACACTTGGTGACCGTATCCTCCATTATGTATTTATACATGTAGATCATATCCCCCTTATGTATTTATACATGGTGATCATATCCCCCCTTATGTATTTATACATGTAGATCATATCCCCCTTATGTATTTATACATGGTGATCATATCCCCCCTTATGTATTTATACATGGTGATCATATCCCCCCTTATGTATTTATACATGGTGATCATATCCCCCTTATGTATTTATACATGGTGATCATATCCCCCTTATGTATTTATACATGGTGATCATATCCCCCTTATGTATTTATACATGGTGATCATATCCCCCCTTATGTATTTATACATGGTGATCATATTCCCCCTTATGTATTTATACATGGAGATCATATCCCCCCTTATGTATTTATCCATGGTGATCATATCCCCCCCCCTTATTTATTTACACTTGGTGACCGTATCCTCCATTATGTATTTATACATGTAGATCATATCCCCTTATGTATTTATACATGGTGATCATATCCCCCTTATGTATTTATACATGGTGATCATATCCCCCCTTATGTATTTATACATGGTGATCATATCCCCCCTTATGTATTTATACATGTAGATCATATCCCCCTTATGTATTTATACATGGTGATCATATCCCCCCTTATGTATTTATACATGGTGATCATATCCCCCCTTATGTATTTATACATGGTGATCATATCCCCCTTATGTATTTATCCATGGTGATCATATCCCTCCTTATGTATTTATACATGGTGATCGTATCCCCCATTATGTATTAATACATGGTGATCGTATCCCCCCTTATGTATTTATACATGGTGATCGTATCCCCCCTTATGTATTAATACATGGTGATCGTATCCCCCCCCTTATGTATTTATACATGGTGATTGTATCCCCCCCTTATGTATTTATACATGGTGATCGTATCCCCCCCCTTATGTATTTATACATGGTGACCGTATCCCCCATTATGTATTTATACATGATGATCGTAGCCCCCATTATGTATTTATACATGATGATCATATCCCCTCCCCCCCCCCCCAGGCATGTACTGACCATCGGGACTACCGGGAGTTTCCCAGTGGGCCGGTCAGGCGCAGTCCTGGAGCCGCTCCTCACTGACAGTGAGTGATCATGATCTCACTCCTGTCACCAAGGAGCAGCTGCCGACACTTGCTGGAGGAGTGAGGATTAGGCTTTCTGGTCAGTCCAGCCTGCATGGGGGAGATGCCGGCACATTCTTCCTCTCGCCCCTTATCACATGACTGGAGAGAGGAATGAGAAGCTGCCTTCATTCTGGAGAGCTGGTAGTGAGTACACGTGGGATGGGGGACACTGATGCAAAATGGATGAAGTCCAGGGCCAAATTTTTGTCCCAGTCCAGCCCTGCCCCCCCCCCTCCCTTATGTATTTACACTTGGTGGTCGTATCCCCCTTATGTATTTATACATGGTGATCATATCCCCCCCTTATGTATTTACACTTGGTGGTCGTATCCCCCTTATATATTTATACATGGTGATAATATCCCTCCTTATGTATTTATATATGGTGATCATATCCCCCCTTATATATTTATACATGGTGATCATATCCCCCCTTATGTATTTATACATGGTGATCATATCCCCCCCTTATATATTTATACATGGTGATCATATCCCATGTATCTGCCAAAACCAATGACCAGTACTCCATACTCATACTCTTGGACCTCTCAGCTGCCCTCGACACAGTTGACCACCTGCTCCTCCTCAGCAAACTCCACTCCCTTGGCCTTCGTGATTCTGCTTTATCCTGGTTCTCCTCCTACCTATCTCAGGGCACTTTCAGTGTCGCATACAACTCCATCTCCTCTTCCTCTTTCTGATGGGGGTACCCCAAGGCTCCCTCCTTGGGCCCCCTCCTATTCTCTCTCTCTCTCTATACCTCTTCCCTGGGCCAGTTGATCACCTCCCATGGCTTCCAATACCACCTCTACGCCGACGACACCCAGATCCATCTCTCCACTCACCCCCTCCATCTCCTCACGGATCACAAACTTACTGAATGACATATCGGTATGGATGTCACACCACTTCCAGAGCAGGATCCCCTACCTTTGGAAACTAGTATTCCAACATGATAACCACCCCAAACACACCTCCAAGATGACCACTGCCTTGCTAAAGAATCTGAGGGTAAAGGTGATGGACTGGCCAAGCATGTCTCCAGACCTAAACCCTATTGATCATCTGTGGGACATCCTCAAACGGAAGGTGGAGGAGCGCAAGGTCTCCAACATCCACCAGCTCCGTGATGTCATCATGGAGGAGGGGAAGAGGACTCCAGTGACAGCCTGTGAAGCTCTGGTGACCTCCATGCCCAAGAGGGTTAAGGCAGTGCTGGAAAATATTGGCGGCCACACAAAATATTGACACTTTGGGCCCATTTTGGACATTTTCACTTGACGCCATCTGAACCAAATAAGTTTATCTTGGTCTCATCAGACCACAGGACGTGGTTCCAGTAATCCATGTCCTTAGTCTGCTTGTCTTCAGCAAACTGTTTGCGGTCTTTCTTGTGCATCATCTTTAGAAGAGGCTTCCTTCTGGGACAACAGCCATGCAGACCAATTTGATGCAGTGTGCGGCGTATGGTCTGAGCACTGACAGGCTGACCCCCCCCCCCCCACCCCTACAACCTCTGCAGCAATGCTGGCAGCACTCATACGTCTATTTCCCAAAGACAACCTCTGGATATGACGCTGAGCACGTGACCTCAACTTCTTTGGTGGACCATGGCGAGGCCTGTTCTGAGGGGAACCTGTCCTGTTATACCGCTGTATGGTCTCGGCCACCGTGCTGCAGATCAGTTTCAGGGTCTTGGCAATCTTCTTATAGCCTCGGCCATCTTTATGTAGAGCAACAATTCTTTTTTCCAGATCCTCAGAGAGTTCTTTGCCATGAGGTGCCATGTTGAACTTCCAGTGACCACTATGAGAGAGTGAGAGCGATAACACCAAATTTAACACACCTGCTCCCCATGCACACCTGAAACCTTGTAACACCGGGGAGGGAAATTGGCTAATTGGGCCCAATTTGGACATTTTCACTTAGGGGTGTACTGACTTTTGTTGCCAGCGGTTTAGACATTAATGGCTGTGTGTTGAGTTATTTTGAGGGGACAGCAAATTTACACTGTTATACAAGCTGTACACTCACTACTTTACATTGTAGACAAGTGTCATTTCTTCAGTGTTGTCACATGAAAAGATAGAAGAAAAGATTTACAAAAATGTGAGGGGTGTACTTACTTTGGTGAGATACTGTGTATATATACATGCAGTGGGTAAAATAAGTATTGAACATGTCACCATTTTTCTAGGTAAATATATTTCTAAAGCTTCTATTGACATGAAATTTCCTCCACATGTCGGTAACACCCCATGCAATCCATATATACAAAGACACCAAAACAAATAAGTTCAGAAATGAAGTTCAATCTGTGATATAAAATGGAAGGACACAGGAAAAAGTATTGAACACACGAAGAAAGGGAGGTCCAAAAAGGCATTGAAAGCCAAGACACCAGCTGAAATCTATCAGTAATTAGAAAGCAATCCTGCCCCTTGTCAGTCAGCTGGTTCAGTCTCACCTGATGGCCTATAAAAAGGTTTCTCATTACCAAGGTGTCACACAAGAAACATATGATGGGTAAAAGCAAAGAGCTCTCCCAAGACCTTTGCAACCTTATTGTTGCAAAACATACGGATGGCATTGGTTACAGAAGGATTTCTAAACTTCTGAATGTTCCAGTGAGCACTGTTGGGGCCATAATCCGGAAGGGGAAAGAACATCATTTCACCTTAAACCGGCCACAACCAGGTGCTCCTCACAAGATTTCTGGCAGAGAATGAAAATAATTATCAGAAGAGTCGTCCAAGAGCCAAGGACCACTTGTGGAGAGCTTCAGAAAGACCTGGAATTAGCAGGTACAACAATAAGTAATGCACTCCCCCGCCATGGCCTATATGCACGCTCCACGCAACACTCCATTGCTTATGAAATATGTTGAAGTTAAAGTTTGCTGCACAACATTTAGACAAGCCTGTGAAATATGAGGAGAATATCGTCTGGTCACATGAGACCAAAATGGAACTCTTTGGATGCCATAATACACACCATGTTTGGAGGTCGCATGGCACATCATCCCAAAAACACCCCAAATACCAGCAGTGAGGTTTGAAGGTGGGAACTTCAGGGTGTGGGCGGGGCTGTTTTTCAGCATACGGTACTGGCAAACTTCATATCATTGAAGGAAGGATGGATGGTGATAAAAATCTGCTGCCATCTACCAGGATGATGGAGATGAAACGAGGGTGGACATCTCAGGGAGACATCTCAGGGAGACATCTCAGGGGGACATCTCAGGGGGACATCTCAGGGGGACATCTCAGGGGGACATCTCAGGAGGACATCTCAGGGAGACATCTCAGGGAGACATCCCAGGAGGACATACCGGGAGGACATCTCGGGAGGACATCTCGGGAGGACCTCTCGGGGGGACCTCTCGGGAGGACCTCTCGGGAGGACATCTCGGGGGGACCTCTCGGGGGGACCTCTCGGGGGGACATCTCGGGGGGACCTCTCGGGGGGACCTCTCGGGGGGACCTCTCGGGGGGACATCTCGGGGGGACATCTCGGGGGGACATCTCGGGGGGACATCTCGGGGGGACATCTCAGGGGGACATCTCAGGGGGACATCTCAGGGGGACATCTCAGGGGGACATCTCAGGGAGACATCTCAGGGAGACATCTCAGGGGGACATCTCAGGGGGACATCTCAGGAGGACATCTCAGGGAGACATCTCAGGGAGACATCTCAGGGAGACATCTCAGGGAGACATCTCAGGGAGACATACCAGGAGGACCTCTCAGGGGGACCTCTCAGGGGAACATCTCTGGAGGACATCTCTGGAGGACATCTCTGGAGGACATCCCAAGAGGACCTCTCAGGGGGACATCTCTGGAGGACATCCCAAGAGGACCTCTCAGGGGGACATCACAGGAGGACCTCTCTGGAGGACATCCCAGGAGGACATCTCGGGAGGACCTCTCGGGGGGACATCACAGGAGGACATCCCAGGAGGACATCTTGGGAGGACCTCTCGGGGGGACCTCTCGGGAGGACATCTCGGGAGGACATCTCGGGAGGACCTCTCGGGGGGACCTCTCAGGAGGACATCTCGGGAGGACATCTCGGGAGGACATCTCGGGAGGACATCTCGGGAGGACATCTCGGGAGGACATCTCGGGAGGACATCTCAGGAGGACATCTCGGGGGGACCTCTCGGGGGGACCTCTCGGGAGGACATCTCGGGAGGACATCTCGGGAGGACATCTCGGGAGGACATCTCGGGAGGACATCTCGGGAGGACATCTCGGGAGGACATCTCGGGAGGACATCTCGGGAGGACATCTCGGGAGGACATCTCGGGAGGACATCTCGGGAGGACATCTCGGGAGGACATCTCGGGAGGACATCTCGGGAGGACATCTCGGGAGGACATCTCGGGAGGACATCTCGGGAGGACATCTCAGGGGGGACATCTCAGGGGGACATCTCAGGGGGACATCTCAGGGGGACATCTCAGGGGGACATCTCAGGGGGACCTCTCGGGAGGACATCTCAGGGGGACATCTCAGGGGGACATCTCAGGGGGACATCTCAGGGGGGACATCTCAGGGGGGACATCTCAGGGGGACATCTCAGGGGGACATCTCGGGAGGACATCTCGGGAGGACATCTCGGGAGGACATCTCGGGGGGACATCTCGGGTGGACATCTCAGGGGGACATCTCAGGGGGACATCTCGGGAGGACATCTCGGGAGGACATCTCGGGAGGACCTCTCGGGGGGACATCTCAGGAGGACATCTCAGGAGGACATCTCAGGAGGACATCTCAGGAGGACATCTCAGGGGGACATCTAGGGAGGACCTCTCGGGGGGACATCTCGGGGGGACATCTCGGGAGGACATCTCGGGAGGACCTCTCGGGGGGACATCTCAGGAGGACATCTCAGGAGGACATCTCAGGAGGACATCTCAGGGGGACATCTTGGGAGGACCTCTCGGGGGGACATCTCGGGGGGACATCTCAGGGGGACATCTCGGGAGGACATCTCGGGAGGACCTCTCAGGAGGACCTCTCAGGGGGACATCACAGGAGGACATCTCGGGAGGACCTCTCAGGAGGACATCTCAGGAGGACAATCATCCCAAACACAAAGCCAAGGAAACTCTCCATTGGTTTCAAAGAAAAGAAAGCTGCTAGAATGGCCCAGCCAATCACCTGACTTGTATCCAATAGAAAATCTGTGGAAAGAACTAAAGATCAGAGTTCATAGAAGAGGCCCACAGAACCTTCAAGATTTGAAGACTGTGTGGAAGAATGGTCCAAAATCACACCTGAGCAACGCATGCGACTCGTTTCTCCATACAGGAGGCGTTTTGAAGCCGTCATTACCAACAAAGGATTTTGTACCAAGTATTAAATACATTTCAGTTAGCGGGTTCAATACTTCTTCCCTGTGCCCTTCCATTTTATTACACAGAACTTCATTTCTGAACTTACTCGTTTTGGTGTCTTTGTGTGTATGGATTGGATGGGTTGTTACTGACACACGGGGAACATTTCATGTCAATATAACCTTTACCAATAGATTTACCTAGAAAAATGGTGACATCTTCAATACTTATTTTACCTGCTGTATACAGTGGAACCTTGGATTACGATCATAATCGTTCCAGGAGAATGCTTGTAATCCAAAGCACTTGTATATCAAAGCGAGTTTCCCCATAGAAGTTAATGGAAATGAAGACAATTCGTTCTGCATTGACTTCTATTGCATGCAATACCGCATGTGGCCAGAGGTGGGGGGCGCCGGAGAGCCTCGGAAATACTCGGGGAGCGCTCGGCTGAACTCGGAAAGGCTCGGAAACACTCGGGAACGGAGTATTTTCGAGCGATTCCGAGTATTTCTGAACAGCTCCGAACCGTTTGGAGTGTCCCCGGCGCCCCCCCCCCGCACCTTTGGCCAAATGCGGTACTGCACACCCCAGTAGCTTGAATTCTGTTCATATTGCGAGACAACACTCGCAAACACAGTCAGAATTTAACCACTTCAATACAGGGCTCTTAAACACCTTCCTGCCCAAACCAATTTTCAGCTTTCAGCGCTGTCGCACTTTGAATGACAATTGCGCGGTCATACTACACTGTACCCAAACCAAATTTTTATCATTTTGTTCCCACAAATAGAGCTTTCTTTTGGCGGTATTTGATCACCTCTGCGATTTTTATTTTCTGCTAAACAAATGAAAAAAAAAGACCGAAAATTTTGAAAAACATTTTTTTTTTTGTTTCAGTTTCAAAACTTTGTAAATAAGTAAGTTTTCTCCTTCACTGATGGGGCTGCACTGACGGGCACCGATGAGGTGGCATTGGTGGGCACTGATAGGTGGCACTGATGGGCGACACGGATAGGCACTGATAGGTGGCACTGATGGGCGACACGGATAGGTGGCACAAATTGGCACTGATAGGTGGCACAGATTGGCATGGATAGGCGGCATGGATAGGTGGCACGGATGGGCATGGATAGGCGGCACGGATGAGCATGGATGGGCACTGATAGGTGCCACAGATGGGCACTGATAGGTGGCACGGATGGGCACTGATAGGCGGCACGGATGGGCACTGATAGGCGGCATTGTAGTGTAATGTTGTAGTGTATAATTGTACTGATGGATGCCAATCAGTGCCAAACAATAATGCATGCCAATCAGTGATGCCCATTGTGGGCACTGACTGACATCCCTGGTGGTCTAGGGTGGCATACCTGTTGCTGGGCATCCCTGGTGGTCTGGTGGCGTCCCTGGTGGTCCAGTATGGGCATCCTCGTCGGGGGGGGGGGGGGGGCTGCGCTGATAATCGATCAGCACAGACCCGCCTGTCAAAGGAACAGCCGATCGGCTCTACTCGCGTCTGACAGAGGCGAGTGAGGAAAAGCCGATCAACGGCATTTCCTATTTATACTGTGATCAGCCGTGATTGGACACGGCTGATCACGTGGTAAAGAGTCTCCCTCAGAGACTCTTTACCGAGATCGTAGTTGCGGGGTGTCAGACTGACACCCCGCAACAACGATCGCCGCGATGCGTGCCCCCGGGGGCGCGCAGCGGCTCAATATCCTGATCACATCACATGACGCCCGGTCAGGGTATTGAAACCACTTTGCCGCCGTCATTCTGCTATATGGCGGGCGGCAAGTGGTTAAAAAAAAAAAAAGTTGCTCGTCTTTCAAAAACGCTCGTTAACCGCGTTACTCGTAAACCGAGGTCCCACCGTACCAGGAAAGAGGAGCGTCTCACATCAGTACCCCCAGAGATGGGGGGGGGGGGGGCTCTGTGCTGACTTATGGGGGGGGCTCTGTGCTGACTTATAGGGGGGGGGGCTCTGTGCTGACTTATGGGGGGGGGGGCTCTGTGCTGACTTATGGGGGGGGGCTCTGTGCTGACTTATGGGGGGGGGCTCTGTGCTGACTTATAGGGGGGGGGCTCTGTGCTGACTTATGGGGGGGGGGGCTCTGTGCTGACTTATAGGGGGAGGGGATCTGTGCTGACTTATAGGGGGAGGGGATCTGTGCTGACTTATGGGGGGGGGGGGCTCTGTGCTGACTTATAGGGGGAGGGGATCTGTGCTGACTTATGGGGGGGGGGCTCTGTGCTGACTTATAGGGGGGGGGGCTCTGTGCTGACTTATGGGGGGGGGGGCTCTGTGCTGACTTATGGGGGGGGGGCTCTGTGCTGACTTATAGGGGGGGGGGCTCTGTGCTGACTTATAGGGGGAGGGGATCTGTGCTGACTTATGGGGGGGGGCTCTGTGCTGACTTATGGGGGGGGGGGGCTCTGTGCTGACTTATGGGGGGGCTCTGTGCTGACTTATGGGGGGGGGGCTCTGTGCTGACTTATAGGGGGGGGGGCTCTGTGCTGACTTATAGGGGGAGGGGATCTGTGCTGACTTATGGGGGGGGCTCTGTGCTGACTTATGGGGGGGGGGGCTCTGTGCTGACTTATGGGGGGGGGGGCTCTGTGCTGACTTATGGGGGGGGGGGATCTGTGCTGACTTATGGGGGGGGGGCTCTGTGCTGACTTATGGGGGGGGGCTCTGTGCTGACTTATAGGGGGAGGGGATCTGTGCTGACTTATAGGGGGAGGGGATCTGTGCTGACTTATGGGGGGGGGGCTCTGTGCTGACTTATGGGGGTCCGCCGGTAACACAAGCATTGCAGGTTTATGAAATCAAAGCGCATTGAAGACTTCGATTGAAAAGTAATTTTTTATAACAATGTTACATTAGAAATTACAAAATACGGCAATTTTACAGAGTAGATCAGTTTTTGTGGAGCCCCGTCACATATACTATATACTATATACACAGGAGAGCAGAGCTTTGTTCGGACCGGACTACAAACACATCCGCCTTTGTTCATCTCCATGACACGGGGGGGGGGGGGGGGGATGGGAAGATTCGTCGTTTACACAAGAAAGGTAACATTGTTTATCTAATACTATAATCCTCTCCACTGTCCCTTTAAAAGGTTCTGAATGCCAAGGGGCGGGGAAAGATCAGCTGATCACATGACCAATGTGATTGGTTATCATTGTGGTCACGTGATCAGAAACCGGTCCCGCTGGCTACCAATCATTAGCAGGGACAAGGAGCTGTCTTATACAGCTCAGTCTCTGTACTGGGAGAGCGCAGTGAGCGCATCTCGGCACAGAAACATTGGTTGGCCAGTGGGGCAGACGTGCCGCCTGAGAGCGTTAAAGCCCACCCCTTTTCCCACCCGCACATACACTACATCACCAAAAGTATTGTGACGCCTGCCTTTACACATGAATTTAATGGCATCCCAGTCTTAGTCCGGAGGGTTCAATATTGAGTTGGCCCTTTGCAGCTATAACAGCTTCAACTCTTCTGGGAAGGCCGTCCACAAGGTTTAGGAGGGTGTCTATGGGAATGTTTGACCATTCTTCCAGTAAGAGCATTTGTGAGGTCAGGCGCTGATGTTGGATGAGAAGGCCTGGCTCGCAGTCTCCGCTCTAATTCATCCCAAAGGTGTTCCATCGCGTTGAGGTCAGGACTCTGTGCAGGTCAGTCAAGTTCCTCCACCCCAAACTCGCTCATCCGTGTTTTTATGGACCTTGCTTTGTGCGCTGGTCCCCAAATCATTTGGTGGAGGGGGGATTATGGTGTGGGGAGGGGGGATTATAGTGGGGGGTTGTTTTTCAGGGGTTGGGCTTGGCCTCTTAGTTCCAATGAAGGGAACTCATCATACCAAACATTTTGGACAATTTCATTCATCCCAAAGGTGTTCTATTGGGTTGAGGTCAGGACTCTGTGCAGGCCAGTCAAGTTCCTCCACCCCAAACTCGCTCATCCATGTCTTTATGGACCTTGCTTTGTGCACTGGTGTGCAGTCATGTTGGAACAGGAAGGGGCCGTCCCCAAACTGTTCCCACAAAGTTGGGATCATAAAATTGTCCAAAATGTCTTGGTACGCTGACGCCTTAAGAGTTCCCTTCACTGGAACTAAGGGGCCAAACCCAACCCCTGAAAAACAACCCCACACCATAATCCCCCCTCCACCAAATGGTTTGGACCAGAGCACAAAGCAAGGTCCATAAAGACATGGATGAGCGAGTTTGGGGGTGGAGGAACTAGACCGGCCTGCACAGAGTCCTGACCTCAACCCGATAAAACACCTTTGGGATGAATTAGAGTGGCCAGGCCTTCCCATCCAACATCAGTGCCTGACCTCACAAATACTCTTCTGGAAGAATGGTCAAGCATTCCCATAGACACCCTCCTAAACCTTGTGGACGGCCTTCCCAGAAGAGGTGAAGCTGTTATAGCTGCAAAGGGCGGGGCCAACTCAATATTGAACCCTCCGGACTAAGACTGGGGTGCCATTAAAGATCATGTGTGTGTAAAGGCAGGTGTCCCAATACTTTTGGTAATCTACTGTATATGTAAGGCCAGTGATCTCCAAACCGTGGCCCGGGGGCCAGATGCGGCCCTTTGCTTGCCTTTATCTGGCCCTTGGGACACTTTTCCACTGACACCAATGAAGAGACGTTATTCCTTCCATTGATACCAATGATGGGACATGGTTTACCCCCCACTGATACCGGGGAATTTTCTGCTCCCACAGTCCGGCCCCCCTAAAGGACAGTAAACTGGCCCCATGTTTAGAAAGTTTAGCGCCCCCCTGTGTTAGGCCATGTAAAGTGTAAGCCCACCTTCATCAACATTCTCCTAAAAGCCCCTCCCCCCTGGGCAATTCCATATCTCCTGAACAGAAGATGCCAGTAGAGTTTAACCCCTACAGCTAATACTGCCCCCATTACACATGCGGCTCTGAGGGTTCCTTTCTGCAAAACCCATTGGCCCCTCAATCCCCTCCCCCCCTCCCCCATCCCGCTGTTTGCTGTGCCCTCTAGCAGCCACTCTGGGCCATTCAAATTGCACACATGAGCAGTGCGCTCTGTTGGTCTATACAGTGGAACCTCGGTTAACGAGTAACGCGGTTAACGAGCGTTTTGAAAGACCAGCAACTTTTTTTTTTTAATTTCCGACTCGGTTTGCAAGTGTTGTCTCGTGAAACAAGCAGAATTCAAGCTAATGGGGGTGTGCAGTACCGCATTTGGCCAGAGGTGCGGGGGGGGGCGCCGGTGACACGACGTTCGGAAATACTTGGAATCACTCGCTGTTCCCGAGTGTTTCTGAGTTCAGCTGAGCTGTCCCCGAGTAATTCCGAGGCTCTCCAGCGCCCCCTCCCACCTCTGGCCACATGCGGTATTGCATGCAATACAAGTCAATGCGGAACAAATTATCTTCGTTTCGGAACGGTTCCAAGACGTTCGGAAATACTTGGAATCACTCGCGGTTCCCGAGCCTTTCCGAGTTCAGCTGAGCTGTCCCCGAGTAATTCCAAGGCTCTTCAGCGCCCCCTCCCACCTCTGGCCACATGCGGTATTGCATGCAATAGAAGTCAATGCGGAACGAATTATCTTCGTATCGGAACGGTTCCAAGACGTTTGGAAATACTTGGAATCACTCGCTGTTCCCGAATTCAGCTGAGCTGTCCCTGAGTAATTCCGAGGCTCGTCAGCGCCCCCTCCCACCTCTGGCCACATGCGGTATTGCATGCAATAGAAGTCAATGCGGAACGGATTATCTTCGCTTCCATTGACTTCTATGGGGAAACTCGCTTTGATATGCGAGTGCTTTGGATTACAAGCACGAATTATGCTCATAATCCGAGGTTCCACTGTAGCGGCATCTGGTGAGCTCATCTAGAGAAGGAGAGAGCGAACTGCGCATGAGTGCAGCTTGAAGGGCCATTGTAATGTCAACCCCATCCTGCAAACGGTACAACGGAGGGGGGGTCAAGGGGCCAGCACATGTGTAATGGGGGTAAGTGTATTATTTAAAAGACGAAGGAACCCTGGTATGTATTATTCTGAGGATATGGAATTGCATGGGGGGGGGGGGGCACTATTTGGAATATGTTGCTGAAGGGGAACTTACACTTTATTGGAGGGGGGTGGGGCAGGAACTGGTGCCGTCTTATCAGCAAGAACCATACGGGACGGGTTTGCTAACACTGAGCATAATCTTCCCAGACCTTCCACATCAGATGAATAAACACTTTTGCAGCAAGGGGGGTGAGACCACAGAGTCGTCTGCCCTCGGAATACCCAGAATTCCTCATTGTGGGCCGTCCTCCTACAATGCGGCTCGCTGTCATAAACGGAATGCAGGGCAGTTTTATGTTACATTTGTGGTTCCATCGCCATTATTTGCTGTCTAATGTCAGCCTATCACACTGACCACCCATCTGCCCCCTGGAAGGGTCCTAGGCGGTCCCACACGCTCCCATCCGACATCGCGCTTGGGCAGGCCATACACGTTCCAATCTCGGCCAGTCCAGCAGAAACCAGACGACTCACGGGGGGCTGCTGCTAGAAATCATGGGGGGGGGGCCCCATACATCCTACCTGACAGGACCCCCCCCCCCCAGCCGAAAGTAACGAATGACATTGATTTATCAATCCCTTTCTCTACAGACTCAGCTGCACAGATTAATGAACAGGAAGCGCAAACCGAAGCATACTAAACACTGTTTACTATGCTTCATCGGTGAATGGACACAGGGGTGACTGGTAACAATCGCTCACTGTGTTCGTTCAGGAAAGGAAGGGGCCAGAAAATTACATATTTACCGGCCTCTTCCCCCGCTCTCTATCCTGAAACATCTCCCGTTGTGCCCACAGTAGCTGCCGGCGGCAGAGGAGAGGAGGGAAGCCGGAGGTGCTGTGGAGGGAAAGGGGCACGCAGGAGGGGCCCAGACAGCAGGTGGAAGGGGCGCATGTGGACCAATCCTCCGGCAGTACAAAAAAAAATACGGATTCCCCCTATTAACACAACTGAGGTGGATGGGGGTGGGGGTAGATGAGCACACCCACTCCAGCCGCTGTCTCGGGTCCTGGTTGCATAGATTGATAGCCATTGGCTCCCACTGCTGTCAATCCAATGACGCAGGAGTCGGGGGGCGGGGCCGAGTCCTGCTGTCTGTGTCAATAGACGCAACAGCAGGACATGGGATCGCACCCACACGGGAGCGGCTCTCCAACGGGCACTTGAGAAGAGGAGGAGCCAGGAGCACCACTGAGGGACCCCAGAAGAGGAGGATCGGGGGCCACTCTGTGCAAAACCATCTCCATAGAGGGAAGTAGGACTTGGTTGTTTTTTTAAAATGCAGCTATAGATATCCTTTAAGAGGACATCTCCCTTCACATTGAAGATAAGACAAGAAGTGGAAGAGATCTCCCCAATATACAATCCAATCCCGTCTCACATCCCCGAAACCTCTCATAGTTCCTGTGTAATTTCACCTCCATGACCCGAGACAAGAAAAAACATTTTCGTTGATTATTAAAGTGGAACTAAACCCATCGATTTAACAGTTTAAAAAAAAAAAAAAACAGGCATTCCGGCAAAGCTAACTGTCACATTTGCTTCCAACCAAACTGTTAAACCATCAAATGTCTCAACTGATCACATGTGCAGCACCACGGCACTTCCAGGTCAAAAAGAGGCCAAGATGGCAGCTGCCTTGGCTGAAAGGGATAGGAGGGTTTAGTTCCACTTTAACATGAGATAATTTAAAGAATGTAAATGAGCTGATTGAGATGATGTCATTGGATGGAGGTAGCTAAAAAAGGTTTCTCATTGACTACAGATACATTTGGCAACACTGTATTAAGTAAATTAAAAGAAAGTGCAAAATAGTTTATTCTCTTATCGCTGTGATGATTGCGTCATCTCGTCGCTGTCATCTCATCGCTGTGATTATTGCGTCATCTCATCGCTGTGATGATCCGTCATCTTAGCGCTGTGATGATTGCGTCATTTCATCGCTGTGATGATCCGTCATCTTATCGCTGTGATGATTGCGTCATTTCATCGCTGTGATGATTGCATCATCTTATCGCTGTGATGATCCGTCATCTTAGCGATGTGATGATTGCGTCATTTCATCGCTGTGATGATTGCGTCATCTTATCGCTGTGATGATCCGTCATCTCATCGCTGTGATGATCGCGTCTTCTCATCGCTGTGATGATTGCGTCATCTCATCGCTGTGATGATTGCGTCATCTTATCGCTGTGATGATCCGTCATCTCATCGCTGTGATGATTGCGTCTTCTCATCGCTGTGATGATTGCGTCATCTCATCGCTGTGATGATTGCGTCATCTTAGCGCTGTGATGATCCGTCATCTCATCGCTGTGATGATTGCGTCTTCTCATCGCTGTGATGATTGCGTCTTCTCATCGCTGTGATGATTGCGTCATTTCATCGCTGTGATGATTGCGTCATTTCATCGCTGTGATGATTGCGTCATCTTAGCGCTGTGATGATCCGTCATCTTATCGCTGTGATGATTGCGTCATCTCATCGCTGTGATGATCGCGTCTTCTCATCGCTGTGATGATCGCGTCATCTTATCGCTGTGATGATTGCGTCTTCTCATCGCTGTGATGATCGCGTCATCTTATCGCTGTGATGATTGCGTCTTCTCATCGCTGTGATGATTGCGTCTCCTATCACTCTGTGATCACATAACAATACAACGGCTCCAGTTTCTATTACTGAGACAGCATATCAGTGAGACAACAGCGTGTCTGAGAGTCTCTCATCAGGACATCAGTGATGTCATAGAAATTGTTCTCAATAGCCAGATTGTATTGCAAGTTAATGTCCTTGCAACAAGAGATGACACGTCTCAGGTTCTGCAGTCCAGTCCCTCCTGGGGGGTTCAGTTTACATCTGAAAAAAAAAAATAAAAAAAAAAAAAACACATTTAGTGTAGATACACACCTGCTGCATGTCTTGCCACTTTAACCACTTGCTTACCGGGCACTTAACCCCCCCCCCCCCCCAGACCAATTTTCAGCTTTCAGTGCTCTCACACTTTGAATGACAATTACTCAGTCGTGTAACACTGTACCCAAATTAATTTTTTGTCCTTTTTTTTCCCACAAATAGAACTTTCTTTTGGTGGTATTTGATCACCTCTGGGTTTTTTATTTTTTGCGCTATAAATAAAAGAAAGACTGAAAATAAAAAAATGAAAAAAACGCATATTTGGTAAAAATAACCCAAATTGGTGGATATTATTTGGTCTTTGTGAAAGTTACAGACTCTACAAGCTGTGGTGCAAATCATAAAAAATTGATCACATCTGATGTACTGGTGGCCGATCTCATTTCTTGCGACCCGAACAAGCCAGGAAAGTACAAATACCCCCCAAATGACCCCTTTTTGGAAAGTAGACATTCCAAGGTATTTAGTAAGAGGCATGGTGAGCTTTTTGATGATGTCATTTTTTTCTCACAATTCTTTGCAAAATGAAGATTATTTGTTTTTATTTTTTTCCACAAAATTGTCATTGTAATAGGTTATTTCTCTCACATGGAATGTGGATACCACAAATGACAAATAAATTCTGCTACTCCTCCTGATTATTACGATACCACATGTGTGGGACTTTTCCACAGCCTGGCCACTTAGAGAGGCCCAACATGCAGGGAGCGCCATCACGTGTTCTAGGAGCAGAAATGACACATCTAACTTGTTGACCACCTATTACACTTTTGAAGGCCCTGGAGCACCAGGACAATGACAATGATCGTCTCTCATTGGACACGCCAATCGCGCTGTAATCGGCCGCTGTGATTGGCCGTTTACAGAGGGTTTCCAAGGGACACGGCCAGCACAGAACTTCGCCGATGCGCGCTCTCAGGAGCGCGCATTGCGGAAGCAAACAGGAGGACATCCAGGGACGCCCTCCCGGCGCGGAGCGTCCGCGCGGTAGCCGTCTTTCGGCTATAGCGCGGGCGCGGAGGGGTTAAGACCAGGTCTTTTCTGGAACTTTTTGATTACAAACATTATATATATATTTTTCAGCAGAGACCCTAGAGAATATAATGGCAATCATTGCAATATTTTATGTCACACCGTATTTGCGCAGCGGTCTTTCAAATGCAATTTTTTGGGGAAAAAAAAACACAAAAAAAACAAAAAACAAAAAACAAAAAAACAAAAAATAAATAAAAAAACAAACCAAAAACAGTAGCTAGCCCATTTTTTTTTGTATAATGTGAAAGATGATGTTACACCAAGTAAACAGATACCTAAGATGTCATGCTTTAAAATTGCGCACGCTCGCGGAATGGCAAAAAACAATGGTACTTTAAGTGGTTGTAAAGTCTCCCTGCATCAAGTGCCCCATCATTGGTGTCAGTGGGAGGAATAGTGCCCCATCATTGGTGTCAGTGGGAGGAATAGTGTCCCATCATTGGTGTCAGAAGGAGGAATAGTGCCCCATCATTGGTGTCAGTGGAGGAATAGTGCCCCATCATTGGTGTCAGTGGGAGGAATAGTGCCCCATCATTGGCATCAGTGAGAGGAATAGTGCCCTATTGTTGGTGTCAGTGGGAGGAATAGTGCCCCATCATTGGTATCAGTGGGAAGAATAGTGCCCCATCATTGGCATCAGTGAGAGGAATAGTGTCCTATTGTTGGTGTCAGTGGGAGGAATAGTGTCCTATTGTTGGTGTCAGTGGGAGGAATAGTGCCCCATTGTTGGTGTCAGTGGGAGGAATAGTGTCCCATCATTGGTGTCAGTGGGAGGAATAGTGCCCCATTGTTGGCATCAGTGAGAGGAATAGTGCCCTATTGTTGGTGTCAGTGGGAGGAATAGTGTCCTATTGTTGGTGTCAGTGGGAGGAATAGTGTCCCATCATTGGTGTCAGTGGGAGGAATAGTGCCCCATTGTTGGTCTCAGTGGGAGGAATAGTGCCCTATTGTTGGTGTCAGTGGGAGGAATAGTGTCCTATTGTTGGTGTCAGTGGGAGGAATAGTGTCCTATTGTTGGTGTCAGTGGGAGGAATAGTGCCCCATTGTTGGTGTCAGTGGGAGGAATAGTGCCCCATCATTGGTGTCAGTGGGAGGTATAGTGCCCCATCATTGGTGTCAGTGGGAGGTATAGTGCCCCATCATTGGTGTCAGTGGGAGGTATAGTGCCCCATCATTGGTGTCAGTGGGAGGAATAGTGCCCCCATCATTGGTGTCAGTGGGAGGTATAGTGCCCCATTGTTGGTGTCAGTGGGAGGAATAGTGCCCCATTGTTGGTGTCAGTGGGAGGTATAGTGCCCCCATCATTGGTGTCAGTGGGAGGTATAGTGCCCCATTGTTGGTGTCAGTGGGAGGAATAGTGCCCCATTGTTGGTGTCAGTGGGAGGTATAGTGCCCCATTGTTGGTGTCAGTGGGAGGTATAGTGCCCCATTGTTGGTGTCAGTGGGAGGTATAGTGCCCCAAGGGTTGGATAAAGGGAAAGCCACTGCTTTAGACCAAAGCATTTGGCCACTAATGATGCATCTACGTGTTGCCCTTCCCCCGCTCACACACAGCTCTGTATCTTACTTGTTGGATATTTGCTCGAAGACTCCTTTGCTGAGTAATTGGCGCTGCTTCAGTTCCTCTAAATACTGGAAGTCGCCTCCAACAATCACCTTCTGGTAGAGGACCTCGGCCCAGTCTGGCTGCACTTCATAGGCTTCAGAGACAATGACAGCCTAAAAGACGAGAGAGGATCAGGAAGGAATGCAGGGACTCCATTCATTATGGAATAAAGAAATGAATGATTATATATAGAAATGAATTACCGTATATACTCGAGTATATACGGTAGGCTCCTGCGGACTGGCATGTTATTGCCATCATCCCTTGGTATACAAAACAGCTGAGACCTCAAAGATTGGGATTTTAAAGGCAATATAAACAAAGAGAAAAAATTCTATAAAAAATATATAGCGTATATACTCGAGTTTTTCAGCACATTTTTTTGTGCTGAAAATGCCCCCCTCGGCTTATAGTCGAGTCAAGCACTTTTCTGCAGCAGAGAATGACATTTTCCGACCCGACTTTGGGGCCCCCGTATATCTGGGGCCACTTGGTGCTAGGAACCAGTACATTACACAGCACCCTGCACTTCTGGACCCCTTTACACTACACAGCCCTTGCACCTCTGGACCCCTTTACATTACACAGCACCCTGCACCTCTAGACCCCTTTAGACCTCTAGACCCCTTTACATTACACAGCACCCTACACCTCTGGACCCCTTTACATTACACAGCACCCTGCACCTCTAGACCCCTGTAGACCTCTAGACCCCCTTACATTACACAGCACCCTGCACCTCTAGACCCCTTTAGACCTCTAGACCCCTTTACATTACACAGCACCCTGCACCTCTAGACCCCTTTACATTACACAGCACCCTGCACCTCTGGACCCCTTTACATTACACAGCACCCTGCACCTCTGGACCCCTTTACATTACACAGCACCCTGCACCTCTGGACCCCTTTACATTACACAGCACCCTGCACCTCTAGACCCCTTTACATTACACAGCACCCTACAACATATCCAAAGATGGGGTTCCTAGCACCAAGTGGCCCCGAGATACTCAGGTCGGCTTATACTCGAGTATATACAGTCGTTTATTAATACACAAAGAGAAAATCCTAAAAAACAGCAATCCTATTGATAAAACCAAAAGGTAATGAAAATTGGATACATAAATACATATCAGCATGACAGTAGAAAGTGGCAAATTTCAACTACAGATTCAACAAAGAGAACATTATAGAACATCACTCGATGTGGTAAGTAGTGGAAGAGTCCGACGCGTTTCGAAAAAGTGCATATAAATTCTTCATCAGGGACAAAAAAAAAAAAAACACATTATGTCGGAACATTGACCTAGAAAGGAAAGCTCCTCCATCTAATGCCGCGTACACAAGGTTGGAATTTTCGTCGGAAAAAGCTCTGATGGTTTTCCCGTTGGAATTCCGACGGAATTTCGCTCAAGCTGTGTTGCCTACACACGGTCACACCAAATTCCGACGGTCAGTAACACAGCGACATACGACACGTTCGACGGCACTATAAAAGGGAAGTTTAATGCTTCTGAGCATGCGTCGGAATTTTGCGTGTCGGAATTGCCTACACACGATCGGAAAATCCGATAGAAAGGTTCTCAATCCAAAGTCCGTCGGAAATTCCGACAGAAAAAGACCGATGGGCGTACACACGGTCGGAAAATCCGATGAAAAGCTCCCATCAGACTGTTTCCATTGGAAATTCCGACCGTGTGTACGCCGCATTAGAAGTCGGTATAAGTCCTCCACCGCATTAACCACTTTCTTACCGGGCCTATTTTGGCCTATTTTCCTTCATGTAAACATCATAATTTTTTTGCTAGAAAATTACTCAGAACCCCCAAACATTATGTACGTTTTTTTTAGCAGACACCCTAGGGAATAAAATGGCGGTCATTGCAACTTTTTATCTCACACGGTATTTGCGCAATCATTTTTCAAACGCCTTTTTTTGGGAAAAAAAAACGGTTTCATGAATTAAAAAATAACAAAACAGTAAAGTTAGCCCAATTTTTTTATATAATATGAAAGATGATGTTACGCCGAGTAAATAGATACCCAACATGTCACACTTTAAAATTGCGCACAATCGTGGAATGGCGCCAAACTTCGGTACTTAATAATCTCCATAGGCGACGCTAAAATTTTTTACAGGTTACCAGTTTAGAGTTACAGAGGAGGTCTAGTGCTAGAATTGTTGCACGCGCTCTAACGCACGTGGCGATACCTCACATGTGTGGTTTGAGCGGCGTTTACATATGTGGGCGCGACTTGCGTGTGCGTTCGCTTCTGAGTGCGAGCTACAGGGGACAGGGGCGTTTTAATTTTTTTTTTTTATTTATTTATTTTTATTTTACTTAATTTTTTTTATTTTTACACTTTAAAAAAAAAAAAAAATTTTTCACTTTTATTCCTATTACAAGGAATGTAAACATCCCTTGTAATAGGAATGTATGTGACAGGTCCTCTTTATGGAGAGATGTGGGGTCAATAAGACCTCCACATCTCTCCCCCAGGCTTTTACCGATCTCATGCTGACAGCCGCGATCGCAGCTTTGTTTACTTCCGGGTACCTGGTCCTCCGACGGTCATAGAGTCATCTGGTCACCGGAAATCTCTATGCTCGTCATCCGGCGGCGAGCGATTCTTTCCCCCGGGCCCCCGATGGCACAGGAGAGCCCGAAGAAGCACCGGATGGCGGCGGGAGGGGTGGGACGTCCCCTCCCGCTGCCTATAAGAACGATCAATCGGCGGAACTGCTGCTATGATCGTTCTTATGGTGCACAGAATCGCCGGCCGGAAAGAATGATATCTGAATGATGCCTATAGCGGCACCCATCATTCAGATATTCCCACTCAAAGTCAAGGACGTCATATGATGTCCTTGGTAAGCAAGTGGTTAAGAGGCCCAAGAGTAGAACAGTCAACAAGGACGTCAAATCCCAAAAGGCTCAATCATTTCACATCCCAAAACCCCCCCAAAAATTCAGGGGGAATGGGAAAAGGGCATAGAGCACAATAGGGGTGCTCGACTCTGGAGTATCCACACCACCACCAGCTCTGGTCCAGCAAACAGTAAGTCCCCCTAATGCCCCCCGTACACACGGTCGGAAATTCCAACGGAAAATGTCCGATTGGACCATGTTGTCAGAAAATCCGCCCGTGTGTGGGCTCCATCTGACTTTTTCCGTCGGAAATTTCCAACGGAAAAAATTGGAGATCCCGATGTGTGTAGAGAATTCCGACGGACAAAGTGCCACGCATGCTCAGATCAAATTATGAGACCAAAGCTATTGGCTACTAGCCTCTACGTAGTCCCGTCGTACGCAACGAACGGCACCACGTTCAGGATGATCGGATTTTCCGACAACTTTGTCCGACCGTGTGTATGCAAAACCAGTGTCGGACAAAATCCGTCTGAAAAAATCCGACGGATTTTGTGGTCGGAATTTCCGACCGTGTGTACGGAGGCATTAGGGTATAAACAACGATCTCCTTGTTTATTATTCCTGGCTCCCAAGGTTTTCGAAAGAAGATTCTTTCGAAATTCGACCCGTGTGTGGCCTGCCTTAGGCCCCTTTCACACTGGGGCGTTTTTCAGGCGGTACAGCGCTAAAAATAGCGCCTGTATACTGCCTGAAAAAATCCGGCCCCATTCACTCCAGTGTGAAAGCCGGCGGGCTTTCACACTGGAGCGGTGCGCTAGCAGGACGGTAAAAAAAGTCCTGCTAGCAGCATCTTTGGAGCGGTATAGGAGCCGTGTATTCACCGCTCCTATACCGCTCCTACCCATTGATTTGAATGGGACACCGCGGTAATACCGCAGCAATACCGCCGCAAAGCGCAGCTACGGCGGCGCTCTGCGGGGGTCCTTAACCCTTTTTCGGCCGCTCGGGGGGGTAAAACCGCACCGCGAGCGGCCGAATACCGCGACTAAAACGACGGTAAAGCAGCGCTAAATATAGCGCTGCTTTACCGTCACC
Source organism: Lithobates sylvaticus (assembly GCA_028564925.1). NCBI lineage: Eukaryota > Metazoa > Chordata > Amphibia > Anura > Ranidae > Lithobates > Lithobates sylvaticus. Next base: position 599,630,774 of record CM053029.1, on the reverse strand, counting down.
GCGGCTCCCGCCCAGTGTGAAAGGGGCCTTAGTCGTGTTTTGCGAAGGGGTCAAATCCTTATTTCACTCATTTTAAGAGAGTGCTCTTAATCTCAGCTTTTTACCTGTATAGAAGACACCTGGAAGCCAGAAATCTTGCTGATTGATAGGGGATCAAATACTTATTTCACTCATTAACCACTTCCCGACCGGCGCACACAGATGTATGTCGGCAGAATGTCACAGACAGGCATAAGGGCGTACAGGTACGTCCCCTTGAATATGCCGCCGTGCCATCGCGTGCGCCGGTCGGGACCCCCTTGAGTCCGGTCACGGGTCCCGCCGACTCGATCGCCGTGGGGACACCCGCGATCGTCTCACGGGGAGCACGAACGGGGAGATGCAGAAGTAAACAGCATTTCCCCGTTCTGCCTAGCAACAAGTGACACTGATCTCTGCTCCCTGTGATTGGAGCAGAGATCAGTGATCACTAACACACAGCCACGCCCCCCACAGTTATTAACACGCCCCTAGGACACACTTAACCCCTACACTGCCACCCCTGGTTTAACCCCTTCACTGCCAGTGTCATTTACACAGGAATCAGTGCATTTGTATAGCACGGATTGCTATATAAATGACAAAAGTCCCAAAAATGTGTCAAAAATGTCCGATGTGTCCGCCATAATGTCGCAGTCACAATAAAAAAATCGCTGATCGCCGCCATTACTAGTAAAAAAAAAATATTAATAAAAATGCTATAAAACGATCCCCTATTTTGTAAACGCTATAACTTTTGCGCAAACCAATCAATAATCGCCTATTGTGATTTTTTTTTACCAAAAATATGTAGAAGAATACGTATCGGCCTAAACTGAGGGAAAAAAAAGTTTTTTTATAAAAATTTATTATAGCAAAAAGTTAATGCGTTTTTTTTTCTAAATGGACGCTCTTTTTTTGTTTATAGCGCAAAAAATAAAAACCGCAGAGGGGATCAAATACCACCAAAAGAAAGCTCTATTTGTGGGGAAAAAAAGGGCGTCAATTTTGTTTGGAAGCCACGTCGCACGACCGCGCAATTGTCAGTTAAAGCGACGCAGTGCCGAATCGCAAAAAGTGCTCTGGTCTTTGGCCAGCCAAAATGGTCCGGTCTGAATGTGGTTAAACTGCAAATCAATTTATAACTTTTTTGAAGTGCGTTTTTCTGGATATTTTTGTTGTTATTCCGTCTCTCACTGTAAAAGTAAACCAACCATTAAAATTATAGACTGATCATTTCTTTGTCAGTGGGGCAAACGTACAAAATCAGCAGGGGGTCAAATAATTTTTCCCCCTCATTGTAACACTATGAAAATTGAACAATTACAGGGGACAGACGGTAGTGGGAGAGCCCAAAGCCCTGTAGATGGGACAACAGATTGTAATCCACATTGCCATGGAGCACATGCAGCACCAATCGAATGGGATAACATGGAGGATGGATCCCGATGCAGCAACAATGACTGTATACTAAATGTATACTAAATAGGTTGTTCTGCTGTATATCCGAATATGCAGAAAGCACACCTGAAAATGTACAAAAGGCAAACACATGGCGGAAGTCTCGGCTGCACATACCTGGTAGAACCGGGGCAGCGCCATTATGGGCTCTATTAAGCTCTCTCGATCAAGATTGATGAGCTGAGTTTTGTGGCCGCTCTTCAGTAGGTGAAGCTGTAGAGTCAGAAGGCGGGTCAGACGGGCACATCGCAGGGACTGACGGACACAGGAATCCTACATAGAGATGGATACAAGAAATACAGAATGAAGGCAACAAAACAGTTCACCGCAAGGTCAATGTAGTTTTATTACCGTATTTATTTAATAGTTTCAGGAAAAAAACTTAAAGTACTTTGGACCAATTGGCAGCCAAAGGACCAGGCCCCATTTTTGCGATTCGGCACCGCGTCAGCTTTAACTGACAATTGCACGGTCGTGTGACGTGGCTCCCAAACAAAATTGGCGTCCTTTTTTTCACCACAAATAGAGCTTTCTTTTGGTGGTATTTGATCGCCCCTGCGGTTTTTATTTTTTGCGCTATAAACAAAAATAGAGCGACAATTTTTGAAAAAAAATGCAACATTTTTTGCTTTTTGCTATAAGAAATATCCCCAAAAAATATATAAAAAAACATTTTTTTTTCTCAGTTTAGGCCGATACGTATTCTTCATACATATTTTTGGTAAAAAAAAAATTGCAATTAGCGATTATTGATTGGTTTGCGCAAAAGTTTCCCGCCCCCCCCCCCTCCCTGTCCCCTCAGAGGCAGCTAAAATTAAAGTATTTATAGCGTTTACAAAATAGTGGATAGTTTTATAGCATTTTTATTAATTTTTTTTTTTTACTAGTAATGGCGGGGATCAGCGATTTTTTTTGTGACTGCGACATTATGGCGGACACATCGGAATTTTTGGGACCATTGTCATTTATACAGCAATCAATGCTATTTAAATGCATTGATTCCTGTATAAATGACAGTTGTAGTGAAAGAGTTAACCACTAGGGGGAGGGGAGGGGTTATGGGCTGTGACGTGTGTGTTTTTTTTTACATTAGGGGGGGGGCTGACGTCTGACGTCATTGATGGGCTTTCCTGATGACCGGGAACAGCCAATCAATGACAGTCAGTGTAGGAAGCGCGGGGAGAGGTTTGTTTACACAGACCTCTCCCCGTTCTTCAGCTCCGTGACCCGATCGCGGGACACCAGCGGCGATCGGGTCCGCTGGTCGCGCGGCCAGGGTCACGGAGCTCCCGACCGGGTCGCCCGTCCCATTCTGTAGACGTATATCTACATGAGGCGGTCGGGAAGCGGTTAAAGTAGAGATTAGTACAGTACTCACTTTTGTGAGATAATGTGACCAAATGAAAGATTCCACATTTAATGTGATAAAGTGAATCGGTGAACGCCTATGGCTTTACCCAGCCAGGGGCGCCTTTCTCCACATCACGGGGTCACTCCACTTCTCCCGATGGTACTCAGGGGATTCGGTAGGAAATGGACACCGGAAAGAAGCCAGAGGCTCTAAATAGTGTAAAATCCTGATGTTTATTTGAATGAAAATAAAAGCCTGAAGTTTTTATGTGCCGGGCGACACGCCAAACTTTTCATTTAACCACAGACCGCCCGCCGTCGTTATACGTCGGCTCTTTGAAGAGGAATATCGTTGCTATGGCAGCAGCGGGCGGTCCACTTTTAGATAAAAGTGGTCTCTGCGGCGGATTCGCCGCAAGATCACTTTTATCGGGGGTGGGAGAATGTTATATCAACATATCAACTTCAGGGACAACATGTTGCCAGCTCCTATCTCTCTACACAGTTACTCAGCTGTTGATGATCCTGCTCGTCAGTCCTGCCTACTTAACCGCTTCAGCCCCGGACCAATGTGCAGCCAAAGGACCAGGCCCCTTTTTGCGATGTCGGCACTGCGTCGCTTTAACTGACTAATTGCGCGGTCGTGCGACGTGGCTCCCAAACAAAATTGGCGTCCTTTTTTTCCCACAAATAGAGCTTTCTTTTGGTGGTATTTGATCGCCCTCTGCGGTTTTTATTTTTTGCGCTATAAACAAAAATAGAGCGTCAATTTTGAAAAAAAATGCAATATTTTTTACTTTTTGCTATAATAAATATCCCCAAAAAATATATAAAAAGTTTTTTTTCCTCAGTTTAGGCCGATACGTATTCTTCTACATATTTTTGGTAAAAAAATCGCAATTAGCGATTATTGATTGGTTTGCGAAAAAGTTATAGCGTTTACAAAATAGGGGATAGTTTTATAGCATTTTTATTAATATATTTTTTTTTTTTTTACTAGTAATGGCGGCGATCAGCGATTTTTATTGTGACTGCGACATTATGGCGGACACATCGGACATTTTTGACACATTTTTGGGACCATTGTCATTTATACAGCAATCAATGCTATTTAAATGCATTGATTCCTGTATAAATGACAGTGGCAGTGAAAGAGTTAACCACTAGGGGGAGGGGAGGGGTTATGGGCTGTGACGTGTGTGTTTTTTTTTACATTAGGGGGCGGGGCTGACGTCTGACGTCATTGATCGGCTTTCCCGATGACCGGGAACAGCCGATCAGTGACAGGCAGTGTAGGAAGCGCGGGGAGAAGTTTGTTTACACCGACCTCTCCCCGTTCTTCAGCTCTGTGACCCGATCGCGGGACACCAGCGGCGATCAGGTCTGCTGGTCCTGCGGCCGGGGTCACGGAGCTCCCGGCTGGGCTCTTAAAGGACCACGTACCGATACGTGTTTTTGCCCAGCTGTGCCATTCTGCCGACGTATATCGGCGTGAGGCGGTCGGGAAGCGGTTAAAGAGGAGTTTCCATTAAAAAAATTAAAATAATTAAAAGTCAGCAGCTACAAATACTGCAGCTGCTGACTTTTAAAGCGGGATTCCACTCTAAAGTGGAACTTCCACTCATCGGAACCCTCCCCCCCTCCGGTGTCACATTTGGCACCTTTCAGGGGGGGGGGGGGTGCAGATACCTGTCTAAGACAGGTATTTACACCCACTTCCGGGCATAAACTCCCACGGGAGTTTACGCCACTTCCTGTCCTGGCGCGCTGTCTGCCGGGACACACACGGGTCCCAGCAGACAGCGCTGACGATTCTCATTGCGCTGCGCGACTCGCGCATGCGCAGTAGGGAACCGGAAAGTTTCCCTGCCGACTGCCGACATCGCTGGACCCTGGGACAGGTAAGTGTCCATTTATTAAAAGTCAGCAGCTGCAGTATTTGTAGCTGCTGGCTTTTAAAAAAAAATTTCAGGTACCGTCCCTTTAATAATCGGACACTTACCTATTCCAGGGTCCAGCGATGTGAGGGATCGAAGCCCTGCTTGTCCCCCCCTCCGATCGGCGGCGCCGGCATTGTAACTGTGGGCACCCGACTGTGGCTTCACAGCCAGGCACTCCCTGCGCATGTGCGAGCGGCGCCGTGCGCCATGATTGGCCGCGTAGTCATCTGGGACCTGTCACGTGTCCCAGATGACTGACAGGGGGGAGGGGACAGAGCTGAGCCCTTCCTGCGCCGAGGAGGAAGTGATGTCACCAGCCCAGGCACTGAAGGAGGCAGACTACGGGGGACCCCCCTAGCAACAGGCATTTAAAGGCGAGTTTAAAAAAAATATATATCCAAATGTTTTATTTTTAATTTTTTTTTTTAGGAATTTTAATGATTTTTTTTTTTTGGACACCACTTTAAGGTGTCCAGTCCACTGGATCTCTGCCTTTACCTTGGTCACATCACAAAAAACATCTTCTGTGTTCCTGTTTAAAGACTTGCTTTGCTGACATCCTTTCTGGCTCCAGATCCTGCTTGCTGTCCCACTACATTGATCCCTGACCTTCTGGCTTGGCTGACTATCCGTTCTGAACTTTGGCTTTGTTTTGACTACGTTTGTTCTTTTTACTTTTATTATTAAACAAGTGTGATTTCACTGTACTTCTGTCTCGGCCTGATTTCATGGTTTCTGACACCCACCCACCTTCAGATGTCATTGTAACCAGATAATCCAATGTTATTCACTTTACCTGTCACTGGTCATCATGTTATTGCTGACTGGTATATGGAGTCTGTAAGTAAATACAATGCCCAGTCCTAGCTCTAGCTGTTGGCCATACAATGCAAGACTCTTTTCACCCATCCAGGAATATCACTGGCAGTCAGGAGATCCGTTTACCTTGGAATAACTCTCAGCCGCATCGATGAGCAGAGTGAGCGCCTTCATAATGGACGACTTCAGCTCTTCTAGTTCGGACATCCAGTGTTCTGCACACAAACAACATCTCAGTAAAGATCCACATAATAGACTTTGTAATATTTACTTAAAGAGTAACTCCACTTTTGTTGAGAAAAGCCCCTCCCCTCTCGGTGCCTTGGAAACCAAAAATGTAAATGTATTTTATTGGGATTTTATGTGATAGACCAACACAAAGTGACACATAATTGTGAAGTGGAAGGAAAATGATAAATGATACAAATAAATATGTGAGATGGGGCTGCACTGACGGGCACTGATGAGGTGGCACCAATGAAGTTGCAATGATGAGGTGGCATTGATGGGCACCGATATGTGGCACTGATAGGCAGTACTGATGGGCACTGATAGGTGGCACAAATTGGCACTGATAGCTGGCACGGATTGGCATGGATAGGCGGCACAGATGGGCATGGATAGGCAGCATGGATGAGCATGGATGGGCACTGATAGGCGGCTCGGATGGGCACTGATAGGCGGCACAGATGGGCACTGATAGGCGGCACGGATGGGCACTGATAGGCGGCATTGTATTGTATTGTACTGATGGATGCCAATCAGTGGCAAAAAATAATGCATGCCAATCAGTGATGCCCATTGTGGGCACTGAGTGGCATCCATTGCGGGCACTGATTGGCATCCATTGCGGGCACTGATTGGCATCCATTGTGGGCACTGACTGGCATCCCTGGTGGTCTAGGGTGGCATACCTGGGGGTCTGGTGGCATCCCTGGTGGTGCAGTGTGGACATCCTCGGGGGGGGGGGGGGGCTGCGCTGATAATTGATCAGCACAGACCCCCCCTGTCAGAGGAGCAGCCGATCGGCTCTCCTCTACTTGCTTCTGACAGATGCGAGTGAGGAAAAGCCGATCACCGGCTCTTCCTATTTACACTGTGATCAGCCGTGATTGGACACGGCTGATCGCGTGACTCTTTACCGAGATCATAGTTGCGGGGTGTCAGACTGACACCCCGCAACAATGATCGTCGCGATGCACGCCCGGTCAGGATTTTGAAACCACTTTGCCGCCGTCATTCTCCTATAGGGCGGGTGGCAAGTGGTATGGGTCTGACAAGAGCATGTTTTAGAGAGTTGGGGATGAAGCAAGAAGAGAGGGAGAGATTGAAGATGTGGGTTGGAGAGTGTGGCATAGAGCCAGAGGGTGAAAGTAGCATTTGCGGGGGAACAGGATCCAGAGGGCGGGTGGTAAGGTGGACATTACCAAGTAGTTTAGCAACCTTCGTCTATAGTGGTGGGGTTGAAAGTGGTAAGTAATGATTGTGCCTGTGGGCATGAAGTGTAAAGCGTGGAGGGAATCGGAACAGTAGAGATCTCCTCGAGATAAAATTATCGTTTTATCTCTGGAGTTGATCCCCTCTTTAATGCCAATATTCTGCTACATCCTGGGCATGTGCAGATCATCAGAGGCATTATCCGACAATCTGCTCTATTCGACATGACACCGGCACTCAGCCACAGCAGCCGGCAGTGTGTGTAAACCCCCCTCAGGGGCGGACTGACCATTCGGCCACTCGGGCACTGCCCGAGGGCCCGGGCCCCATCAGGGCTGCCAGCCTAAGTAAAACCAGGGACAGTATGTAAAAATCTGTGTTTTTTTTTTACATCTGTCTCTGAAATGTCCCTTACCGACATCCTTTTGGTCTAAAAATCCAGAGACTATAGCTGCCCCACCTCTCCAGTACCTTCTCAGCCAATAGAAACATGTCTGTGTATACTGTGTGATTGTATACTGTGTGGCCCCATAATCTCTGATTGCCTGGGGGCCCCATAATCTCCTATTGACCGGGGGCCCCATGAGTTGTCAGACCGCCCATTCCCCCCCCCCCCCTCTCTGCCACCACTATATAACACACGGCAGTGGCAGTAAAAGGATTACTAAATTTCACATTAGTTCTCGTGATAATCCCTATAAATTTCCTCCCCACACTGACCCCAAGGTTGAGACTGGATTAACTTGAGTTGGATCTTTGCCGCCTGCTCGTGGTTGTGGCCGATGTCACGGTACATGCTGAAGCACAACGCGGCCATGTTGTGTTTTTCGCTGTCGCCAGGATGACAACGCTTAATATACTCCAAGAGTGCCGTCTGCAATCCACCTTTCTGAAAAGGGAAAATTGTGAAAGACGTATCAAGGATTCCGGATCTACAAATGTAACCAGCATTCATCATACAATAAACATGCATCTTGTAGAACAATGGGGTAGGCGACCTCGGCCCTCCAGCTGTGGTGAAACTACAAGTCCCATGAGACATTGCCAGACCCTGACAAACACAGGTATGACTCTTAGAGGCAGGGCATGATGGGATTTGTAGTTTTCACCACAGCTTAAAGTGGAGGGCCACCCTGAAAAAAAAAAAACTTGAGAAAAATGTTAATAAAAATTTAAAATGAAAAAAAAAATAATATATATTTTTTTACTTACCAGAAATGGCTGTTGCTAGGCAGATCGTCCTAATCTGCCTCTTCCTGTTCCGCGGAGCTGTTCTGTCTTCTGCTCCTAACACCGTCTTCTGTCCGAGTTTGCAGATCGCACTGCGATATGCGAGCTGCTATGGGGGTGTCATTAACATTTCATTGACACCCCCAGCAGCTCGCATAGGGCAGTGTGAACTGCCGGCGGGAGACATGCGGTGCGTGAACTCGCAGTGTATTCGCAGCGTTCCCGCACCGCAGCAGTGTGAACCCAGCCTTAGCTCCGAGGTTGCCTTATCCCCGTTGTAGAACCTGGTTTTGCGAATCCTACTCACGGTATCAAGCTGCTTCCTCAGCAGAAGCTCAAAGTGCTGGTTCTTATGGAGAATGTCGAACACATAAAACATATCGTTGTAGCGACCGATCCCAGACAGGAGCCTAACCTGGAAGAGAAGTCATTGTGAAGGAGCTGGAATTATTTAGCTCAGGGTCAGAGGTCACGGGGGGGGGGGGGGGCGGGGACATACCATGAGACTATATTCCCGTTTTGTCGCTAAGTGCATCTCCGTCAGATGGCGGCACACATGAAGAACCCGCCGGATCCCCTCTAAGTGGCAGGTCAGACTGAAGCACTCATGTGCAGCGACAAGGACCTCGATAACTAAAAATGTAACAAGAAAATAAACAGTTAAACAAGAAAGAACTATAAATAATAAAAAAAAAAGGCAACATACAGATAAAAGGTTCAACAAACAAATTTCAGTTTTCAATAGACGCCTGACAGTTCCTTATATCTCCATTGGTGAGATCTCTGCTCTTGTAAGGAAAGGCATAATGCATCGAGTCACATATGTGTGCGCAGGCGCAACACTACACGGAGCCATACTCATGTGCGCGTGCCTGTCACTAAGGTTGGCGCCATTCGGGCTATTTAAACAGAAACAGAGCTGCTGCACTGGATCCTCGGCGTTAGGTCTATAGCGTTCCCCCCCAGACGACGTCACCCTTGACAAAACGTGCAGGGTGGGGACTACTACGATGACGTCATCATGCACACGGACCTTAACCGCTTCCCGACCGCCTCCTGCACATATACGTTGGCAGAATGGCCCCGGGGGCGCGCTCGCGACCCGGTCGGGAGCTCCGTGACCACGGCCGCGGGACCAGCGGACCCGATCGCCGCTGGTGTCCCGCAATCGGGTCACGGAGCTGAAGAACGGGGAGAGGTCTGTGTAAACAAACCTCTCCCCGCGCTTCCTACACTGACTGTCATTGATCGGCTGTTCATCGGGAAAGCCGATCAATGACGTCAGACGTCAGCCCCGCCCCCTAATGTAAAAAACACAACACACGTCACAGCCCATAACCCCTCCCCTCCCCCTAGTGGTTAACTGTTTCACTACAACTGTCATTTATACAGGAATCAATGCATTTAAATAGCATTGATTGCTGTATAAATGACAATGGTCCCAAAAATGTGTCAAAAATGTCCGATGTGTCCGCCATAATGTCGCAGTCGCAATAAAAATCGCTGATCGCCGCCATTACTAGTAAAAAAAAAAAAAAAAAATAATAAAAATGCTATAAAACTATCCCCTATTTTGCAAACGCTATAACTTTTGCGCAAACCAATCAATAATCGCTAATTGCGATTTTTTTTTACCAAAATTATGTAGAAGAATACGTATCGGCCTAAACTGAGGGAAAAAATGTTTTTTTATATATTTTTTGGGGGATATTTATTATAGCAAAAAGCAAAAAAAACGTCAATTTTGTTTGGGAGCCACGTCGCACAACCGCGCAATTGTCAGTTAAAGCGACGCAGTGCCGAATCGCAAAAAGGGGCCTGGTCCTTTGGCTGCCAATTGGTCCGGGGCTGAAAGTGGTTAAGCAATGGCCGGGGATCGAGTCGTTGTTTATGTTTTGCTTTTGAGCGAATCTGTTGGCACATCTTATATTGGCCCTGGCGAAGGAGGCTGACAGGTTGAAGGGAGACCTTAACTCTTGAAGTACTGTTTAATCACCTGTTGTACAGGGGTCAATCCCTTCTGGTAAGGAGCTACATTGTACTCCTGGTCGGGGTGAACCATTGACTGGTTTGATGATTTTGGTCAGGGATCTCTCACAAGGTGTCTGACTACAGTTTTTTTTTTTTATTCTATTTTTCACTTTTGGATCTCCTTTTCAAAAGAAAAAAAGCCAAGGAAAATTCCAAGCTCAACTTACCGACCAGCTTGCGGACAACCAATTAACTTGTCTAACAGCAGTGGCGTCGCTAGGGGGTGGCTTTTGGGGCTATAGCCCCGAATCTGGGGCCCATAGCCCTGAGTCTCTGCAGGGGTCCCCAAGGGGAGGAGAATCTCTCTGGGCACCATAATGTAAGTGGGGGGCTCTCTGGGGACCCTGATGCAGGGGGGGAGGCTCTCTGGGGACCCTGATGCAAGGGGGAGGCTCTCTGGGGACCCTGATTTAAGGGGAGGCTCTCTGGGGACCCTGATTTAAGGGGAGGCTCTCTGGAGACCCTAATGTAAGTGGGGGGCTCTCTTGGGATCCTGATTTAAGGGGGATGCTCTCTTGGGATCCTGATTTAAGGGGGAGGCTCTCTGGAGACCCTAATGTAAGTGGGGGGCTCTCTTGGGATCCTGATTTAAGGGGGATGCTCTCTTGGGATCCTGATTTAAGGGGGATGCTCTCTGGGGACCCTGATTTAAGGGGAGGCTCTCTGGGGACCCTGACTTAAGGGGGAGGCTCTCTGGGGATCCTGATTTAAGGGAGAGGCTCTCTGGAGACCCTGATTTAAGGGGAGGCTCTCTGGAGACCCTGATTTAAGGGGGAGGCTCTCTGGGGACCCTGATTTAAGGGGAGGCTCTCTGGGGACCCTGAGTTAAGGGGGGTGTTCTCTGGGGACCCCGATTTAAGGGGGAGGCTCTCTTGGGATCCTGATTTAAGGAGGAGGCTCTCTGGAGACCCTGATTTAAGGGGGAGGCTCTCTGGAGACCCTGATTTAAGGGGGATGTTCTCTGGGGACCCCAATTTAAGGGGGAGGCTCTCTTGGGATCCTGATTTAAGGGGGAGGCTCTCTGGAGAGCCTGATTTAAGGGGGAGGCTCTCTTGGGATCCTGATTTAAGGAGGAGGCTCTTTGGAGACCCTGATTTAAGGGGGAGGCTCTCTTGGGATCCTGATTTAAGGAGGAGGCTCTCTGGAGACCCTGATTTAAGGGGGAGGCTCTCTGGAGACCCTGATTTAAGGGGGAGGCTCTCTGGAGACCCTGATTTAAGGGGGAGGCTCTCTGGAGACCCTGATTTAAGGGGAGGCTCTCTGGAGACCCTGATTTAAGGGGGAGGCTCTCTGGGGACCCTGATTTAATGGGGAGGCTCTCTGGGAACCCTGATGTAAGTGGGGGGCTCTCTGGGGACCCTGATTTAAGAGCGAGGCTCTCTGGAGACCCTGACTTAAGGGGGAGACTCTCTGGGGACCCTGATTTAAGGGGGAGGCTCTCTGGGGACCCTGAGTTAAGGGGGATGTTCTCTGGGGACCCTGATTTAAGGGGGAGGCTCTCTTGGGACCCTGATTTAAGGGCAGGCTCTCTGGAGACCCTGACTTAAGGGGGAGGCTCTCTGGGGACCCTGATTTAAGGGGGAGGCTCTCTCGGGATCCTTATTTAAGGGAGAGGCTCTCTGGAGACCCTGATTTAAGGGGAGGCTCTCTGGAGACCCTGATTTAAGGAGGAGGCTCTCTGGGGACCCTGAGTTAAGGGGGATGTTCTCTGGGGACCCCGATTTAAGGGGGAGGCTCTCTTGGGATCCTGATTTAAGGAGGAGGCTCTCTTGGGATCCTGATTTAAGGAGGAGGCTCTCTGGAGACCCTGATTTAAGGGGGAGGCTCTCTGGAGACCCTGATTTAAGGGGGAGGCTCTCTGGAGACCCTGATTTAAGGGGGAGGCTCTCTGGGGACCCTGATTTAAGGGGGAGGCTCTCTGGGGACCCTAATGTAAGGGGGGCTCTCTGGGAACCCTGATGTAAGTGGGGGGCTCTCTGGGGACCCTAATGTAAGGGGGGCTCTCTGGGAACCCTGATGTAAGTGGGGGGCTCTCTGGGGACCCTGATGTAAGGTGGGGCTCTCTGGGGATATATATATATATATATACACACACACATATTGTATACATGTGTATGCCCGCCCAAGCATATGACTTTTACTACGCTGCTATGGGCTCTAGCCCCAGATCTTTTGTAGACCCAGCAACGCCCCTGTCTAACAGTATGCATTAAAAAAGGGTTTAGCCTGTACACATTTGCAAATACATGCGTAAGCTACAGAGCCCCGCCAAGGCACCCTGGTATCTGTAGTCCTATCACTGACTTATAAGTGACTCCACAGTGGAGGCGCATGCATTCTGATGGATAGATAGAGGGCAGATGGGGCTGATGGGGCCACCCCTTCTTAAAGTCAGAGGGACACACTGAACACCCAGCACATAGCACCGTGGCTGCAAAGGTGTCAGTGTGTTGCCTGACCAGTATATCAACAGTACAAAAAGGTAAGCCACTGCCCCCCACCTATGCGGGTGCTTGTGCCCGTCAACCTGCACCCAGCTGTCTACCAGGCTTGCCCAGTGCCTGTTGCTTGTCTGCCTGTGACCGTATCTGTTTCTGCTAAACTTTCCCTGCAGCCTGTCATCTCTGCGGTCCTGCATTCACGATCCGCTCTGCTTCTGCACGCGCACAGACGACTCATCAGCACCAGATGTTGCGAGGACTGTTGGGTGCTCATGCCACACCGTGCTTCAAGAGCACAGAGGGGTAAGAGAAGCCTACCTCAATTACGTCTCTATCACCCGTTATGTGACCTGCACAACTGCTGTGGTCATCAAGAGTGGTTCCCATCCCTTACAGTGTCACTAAACCCACATCATATGAAAATGTTCAATAAATGGTGTATTCCATGCTGTTCCTATTCACCCAGTCACTACAAGATTCGTTTTCTGTATTCTGCAAAAAACCTGTCTGATCCTGCTGCTCTCTATCTCCCCCTTCTGTTCATGTCCCCAATGCAGCTAGGGATTTTGCAGAGCAGTGTTGGCAGCTCTGCACATGCTCAGTATTCAGTGAGTTTCTATTCTGAGCATTTCCTCCCCATCACATCTGAGCAGCCCATGTGACTATAGAGTCACACATGTAGGCGTATACACAGTGGTGGTAAATGACAGCCCACTCCCTTCTTCAAGCCCACCAACCCCCACAATGGAGGAGCGATATTACATGTTGATTGATGGAGGCTTCACCTCCCTGTTATTCTAAGACACAGGCTGGAGGGGGATGACACAGCCTGTGACTGGCAGAAATCCACCCACACCATGTTATGGCCAAAAAATAATAAAGATTTGATTTCAAATATATATTTGTATGATGATTTAAAACAGTTTATTGATATTATTTATTTATTTTTACTGTGTATTCCAAAGGCAGTTTTTTTTATTTTGAACATGTGACCAGCAGCAGAGGACTGGAAGCATCTTCTGGTTATGTTTCCCTGCGGACAGGCTGGGAGAGAGCCGGGTCATGTGACAGCTGGATATCCATTAGGAAAAGGGTATTTAGATGGGGTTTTTAATTTTTTTTTAAAATGCCATCATTCCCATACAGAAATAGAAGAGACAATGTAAATTAAAGCGGAGGTCCGTCGATTTTTTTACATTTTGTTTTTAAAAGTCAGCAGCTACAAATACTTTTAAAATAAGGACACTTACCTGTCCAGGGCGCCCGCAATGTCAGCCCCCGAAGCTGATCTGTCCCTCGGCTGTCGGGTGCTGCCGCCGCCATCTTCCGTAAGGGAATCAGGAAGTGAAGACTTGCGGCTTCACTTCCTGGTTCCCTACTGCACATGCGCGACTCACGCTGCGCTATCCCACTGGCCCCTGCTGTCTTCTGGGACCTGTTTGTCTCCCAGAAGATAGCGGGGGGGGGGGAGGGGGGCGGAGAAGGCGCCGGAAGTGTCGTAGATACCCACGGGGGGCTCGGGTATCTATGCCCGGGAGTGGGAGCAAAATACCTGTATTAGACAGGTATCTGCTCCCCCCCTCCTCCCTGAAAGATGCCAAATGTGATATCGGAGGAGGGGAGGAACCAGAAAAGCGGAAGTTGGGTGGAACTTCGCTTTAACCACTTCCGGACTGCCGCACGCCGATGTACATCCCTACTTTGGGGACCGATATCGTTGTTATGGCAGCAGCTAGCTTCCATAACTCCAGTATCCCCGTGTTCGGCCGGCGGTCCGATACAAGATAAAAGTGGTCTCTGCGGCGGATTCACCGCAAGATCACTTTTATCTATGGCCGGAGGGGGCCCCCGCCCTCCTGCCAGCATCCGGTGCCCTCCGCCGCTTACCGGAGCCGCCGGCAGTGGCGGAGGCTATCGCGTCTGTCCCCTGGGCTGACATGGAGACGAGTGAGGGGAAGATGGACCCCATCCATCTCCATGACACTGCAGGGCGTCACTTCCGCCCATAGCTCTTAAAGGGGCATTTTATTTATTTTATTTTTGTAAATGAAATTTTTTTTTTTTTTTTATTGCATTTTAGTGTAAATATGAGATGTGACGTCTTTTTGACCCCCGGATCTCATATTTAAGAGGACCTGTCATGCTTTTTTTCTATTACAAGGGATGTTTACATTCCTTGTAATAGGAATAAAAGTGACAGATTTTTTTTTAAACCGTGTAAAAATAAAAATTAAAAGGTAAAATAAATAATAAAAACATTTTTTTTTAAACGCGCCCCGTCCCGCTGAGCTCGCGTGCAGTAGTAAACGCATACGTGAGTAGCTCCCGCATATGAAAATTGTGTCCAAACCGCACATGTGAGGTATCACCGCGATCGGTAGAGCGTGAGCAATAATTATAGCCCTAGACCTCCTCTGTAGCCCAAAACATAGAACCAGTAGAAT
Source organism: Lithobates sylvaticus (assembly GCA_028564925.1). Taxonomy (NCBI): domain Eukaryota; kingdom Metazoa; phylum Chordata; class Amphibia; order Anura; family Ranidae; genus Lithobates; species Lithobates sylvaticus. The sequence goes on along the minus strand of CM053029.1, from coordinate 599,615,603 downwards.
TTTTTTAAACGTCGCCTATGGAGATTTTTAAGGGTAAAAGTTTTTCGCCATTCCAAAGAGCGGGCGCAATTTTGAAGCGTGACATGTTGGGTATCAATTTACTCGGCGTAACATTATCTTTCACAATATAAAAAAAAATTGGGCTAACTTCACTGTTGTCTTATTTTTTAAATCAAGAAAGTGTATTTTTTTCCAAAAAAAAGTGCGATTGTAAGACCGCTGCGCAAATACGGTGTGACAGAAGGTATTGCAACGACCGCCATTTTATTCTCTAGGGTGTTAGAAAAAAAATGTATCATGTCTGGGGGTTCTAAGTAATTTTCTAGCAAAAAAAAAATGTTTTTAACTTGTAAACAACAAATCTCAAAAAGAGGCTCGGTCCTTAAGTGGTTAAAGAGGAGTATCCCTAAAAAAAATAAAAAAATTTAAGTCAGCAGCTACAAATACTGCAGCTGCTGACTTCTAATAAATTGGACACTTACCTGTACCGGGGTCCAGCGATGCGGGGGGTCGAAGCTCCGCTCGCCCCCCGATCTGCTCGGCGGCGCCGGCATTGCAACTGTGGGCACCTGGCTGTGGCTTCACAGCCGTGATTGGCCGCGTAGTCATCTGGGACCTGTCACGTGTCCCAGATGACTGACAGGAGGGAGGGAGCCCTTCCTGCGCCGAGAGGAAGTGATGTCACCAGCCCGGGCACCGAAGGAGGCAGACTAGGGGGGACCCCCTAGCAACAGGCATTTAGAGGTGAGCAAAAAATATTTTTTTTTCCCAATTATTTATTTTTTTCAGTTTTTTAGGAATTTTAAGCATTTTTTTTTTTTAGGGGGAAAGACCACTTTAAGCTGTGTGTAGTATCACTATAATAGGGTTTACATTGAAGTCTATGGCCCACAAGTCACATGAAAGTCGGATCAAAGCATTGCAGGAACTACTTTTAAGTCGCGCAGATATGAACGGTACTCATTGGGAAAACATGGGGGTGGCGACTTGTCATGCGACTTTGGGGTCCAAAGTCGCAAGACAAGTCGCACAAGTGTAAATGGGGCCTAAATGAGGATTGAATAAAGTACTGACTGGCTTGTAGCTCAGTAAGGGGAACCGTCTCCAGATGCTCCAGCAGGTTCAATCCCACCAAAGTCGGGTCAGGGCACAGCTTGGCAAGTTGCAGAAAGTTGTCTCTCTTCTCCGACACGTTATACATTTCGGTTTGCCCTGGATACAATGACAAAGAATTAGGGTGTTAAAAAGTGAGACCAGTGATGAAAATAGTAAAATAATGTACCATCACACGGCTCAAAACCATTCATCCTAGTATTGGAAAGACTGCTGGGGTGCCGTTGGTTTTGATCCAACACTGACCTCCTTCCTTGTCCATAGTCCTCCAGAATTTCAGGCACTCCTCGGCCACTATTTTTGCTACCGTTTCTGGGGTCAGCCTATGGGAGCTTATAACTGCCTGCGCTCTATCAGCAAGCTCTGGGCGATTCCTGGACACCACAGTACGCAGAACTTCACTTGGATCTCGAGAAGACACTTCGGAGAAGGAGCAACGAAGATCCTAAATTTGAGGAACAGAAAGAAAGTAATAGAAACTCAAAACACATATTAGTACAGATATGGAATTAGCAGTTCTTATTTCCAGACCTTCATGGAAGATTACCTGGCTCAGCTCGTACATACACAGCAGTTGTCTGCAGAAGGCCTTGCCATGCCTACACTTATCTTTTAGGACCTCCATATTCACCAAGATGGGGTCGGTGGGGCTCCAAGAGGCTGGGGACTCCACACTGGATGCTGTAGGGAAAAGAAAAAAAAGTAGAAAAATAGGATTTACTATGTATAGTATGCACCTTTGGAGTTGCTGTAGTATTGACTTTAGTCTTTTCCTGCTCTCAGTCTTCTATATTTTAAAAATGCGTATTTCTTTATCGTACATCACAGGACACAGAGCAGCATAGTAATAACTATGTGGGTTATAGGCCACCTTCAGGTGATGGACACTGGCACACCCAAGACAGGAAGTCCAATCCCTATATAACCCCTCCCATACAGGGAGTACCCCAGTTTTTGTAGCAAAGCAATATACATATATCCCAAAAGAGGGGAGGGACCTCTGTGTCCCGTGATGTACTCCAAGAAAAGGATTTTACAGGTAAGCTGTTATAAAAATCCTATTTTCTTTATCGTACATCATGGGACACAGAGCAGCCATAGTAAAAACTATGTGGGATGTCCCACAGCAATGCTATCTGAGGGGAGGGAGACACAAACAAAGCAGGGCGCTATCAGACTTGAGGACCTATACTGCTGCCTGCAGCACACTGCGCCCAAAGGCGATTATTCCTTATTCCTCCTTACATCCACCTGATAGAATCTAGTGAATGTATGGACTGAAGACAAAGTTGCGGCCTTGCAGATTTGAGCCATGGAGGCTTGGTGATGCACTGCCCACAAAGCACTAACAGCCCTGGTGGAGTGCACTTTGATTTGAAAAGGTGGAATTCTCCTCTTCAAACCATAAGCCTGAATAATCAATTGCCGAATCCACTTAGAAATAGTAGATTTCAACACTGCCTGTCCTCTTCTAGGACCTTCAGGCAACACAAACAAAACATCTGTTTTTCGAATCTGAGCAGTCACTTTCAAATAGACTTTGACTGCTCTCACTACATCAAGAGAATGTAGCGACTTTTCTTCCGTAGAACAGGGTTCTGGAAAAAATGAAGGTAGAACAATATCTTGGTTTAGATGAAAACCTGACACCGCCTTCGGCAGAAAGCTAGGCTGAGGACACAACACCCCACCTTGTCCTTGTGAAACCCATCACGACGGGCTCCGTTTTATAACCTTCAAGGACCGGGTCCCTTTTTAATCGGGGTTCCACTGCCTTGGACCTGTATAGCACCCTGCCAGAAAGATTTATGGTATTGGCTGTATGGCCAAAGCACTGGATCCCAGGGTCCAACCCTCAAAGAGAGGCGTTACAGGCAAAACCTTGTTTCTTCCGTCACAAGGCCCGGGTACTATCCACTTTGGCTTTAATGGCACTTTGAATGGATCCGGTTGCATAGCTTGCTCCAGCAAGGATTACTCCACCGGAGCTCTTCATAGCACTTCTTTAACCGTGACCAACACCTTAGACACTGGCGAAAAAACGGAGGTACTTCCGGTATGGGAGGGGTTATATAGAGAGAGAACTTCCTGTCTTGGGTGTGCCAGTGTCCATCACCTGAAGGTGGCCTATAACCCACATAGTTATCACTATGCTGCTCTGTGATGTACGATAAAGAAATAAGCATTTTAAAATATAGAAAACTGAGAGCAGGAAAAGACTAAAGTCAATACTACAGCAACTCCAAAGGTGCAATACTTGTCACCCCCAAATAAAATGGTCGCTCTCCGGTTCACAAGCACACACATGGGAAAACAAAGCCAGGGGGGTATCAGTCATGTAAATGATTTAATAAAATGTGTCAAAATACTCACATAAGTAAAATCATATATCGCCTGTAGTAAACAAGGCCAGTCCCAGGAGCAAAGTGGAAGATGTCATTTGGGACGAAACGCGTAGGATGGACCTAATGTTTGTGATGTCATCATGCACTCGGAACCTGGAAGTGGCCTGCTTTATTCCCGGTACTGGCATTGCTTACTACAGGCGATATACATTTTTTGCTTATGTGAGTATTTTGGCACATTTAAAAAAAACTATTTACGTGGATGGTTTTACGCTATGTGGTACCCTTGTTTTTTTCTTCCCATGAGTGTACTTGTGAACCAGAGGGTGACCATTTGATTTGAGGATGATGAGTATCGCCCATTGCCACAGAGGCTTCCTTATATTAAGCGCTACTTGACTTCTCTTATATAGGAGGGTCAAAACGATCAGGAAAGCATGTATTACTAGGCACGCAGGGGAGGAAAACTGTTATGTGGCGTTAAAGGACACATTGCAAGTTAATTGCATCACATTTTATGATTCTTTTGTGCACATACATCAGGGTCCCCAGAGAGCTCCCCCCTTACATCAGGGTCCCCAGAGAGCTCCCCCATTACATCAGGGTCCCTATCAGGGTCCCCAGAGAGTCCCTGGAGAGCCACCCCTTACATCAGGGTCCCCAGAGAGCCTCCTTACAATGGAGTCCCCAGAGAGCCTCCCTTAGATCAGGGTCCCCAGAGAGCCTCCCCTTAAAATCAGGGTCCCCAGAGGGCCTCCCCTTTGCATCAGGGTCCCCGGAGAGCCCCCACTTACATCAGGGTCCCCAGAGAACCTCCCCTCCCCTTGGAGACCCCTGCAGAGACTCGGGGCTATGGGCCCCAGATTCGGGGCTATAGCCCCAAAAGCCACCCCCTAGCGACGCCACTGGTGTATACATAGGTGCAGCACGCCCGCATATAGCTATTTATAAAGGATCACACTCACAGCTGTATAATCTTTTCCTTCGGCTCCATATGTTGGCTTGTGCCTCTATGCCCTCGGCGAGGAGATTCTGAATATCGGGATGCAGCTGAAGTATCGGCAGGTCCCCCGAAGCCAGAGCCCTACAGCTCAGCACGAGCCACACATCCAAGTGGGAGAGCTGGAAGTACCTGCATACGCGGCTGGCCTCGTGAACCTTGCTTTCATCCAGAAGTCGGTCTAGGAAGGAGCTCAGTACGCGGGATCGGTCCGTTTCCTCTAGAGGGGCACTACACAGTGGAGGCAGAGTGGTGACATCGAGCAGCAAAGGGGTGTTCAGCGCGGGTATGGCAGAGAAGGAGAATTCTGTGGTCAGACTAGAGAAGGCAGACAGAGAAGGGAGCTGTCTGAGGCCCCCGCTGCTATCCAAGACCTCCTGCTCAATGCGACAATTCCAGATCTGCTGCTCCAACTCCTCTAAAGTCGCCGGTGGAGAACTGTTATCCTTGGAAAGCCAATGACCGGCAAGGGACAATAAAAGCTCCTGCTCTGCTAGGCATTCCATTTTTTCTGCCACGGGCGCCGTAGGGGCCGCGTAACGGGATGCCTTCGATCGGAAGAAGTTGGACGCCACCAGTGGGGAGAGGTGGTTGGCGTTGAAAATCTCGTGGCACTTCCTCCAGTACTGTGCCCGGCTCTGAGGGCATTCCCACTGCCCGAGCTCTTGCATGAGGCGCCGGTCCTGTAACACCTGCGTGAGAAGAAGGCAATGAATAAGAATTCAATCTACAATTACACCAAGTGAGGGCTTGGCATAGTGCCCGGGGCGGAGGGGCTTATGATGATATGGCATCAGGTTTTCAGGTCACATTGAAAATATGTTGCTGTGTCACCAGGAGCCACGTAACTCGGCTTTCCCCAATCTCCTCCACTGTTCCTAAACATTCTAAATTCTCTAACATTCTCTATGCCAATTTACTATCTTTCATACTTTGGGGGGGGGGGGTGTTGGGGGAGACTGTGGTTAGTGGGGGTAGAAAATGTCCCAGCATCAGTAGGAGTAAAAAATGCCCAAGTGTCATTGGGAGTGGTTAATGCCTCAGGCTTGGTGGTCATTGGGATTGGAAAAATTACATAGCACCTGTGGGCAGTAGGAAAAGGAATAGTGCCCCATCCTTGGTATCAGTGGGGGGAAATAGTGCCCCATCATTGGTGTTAGTGGGAGGAATAGTGCCTCATCATTGGTGTCAGTGGGAGGAATAGTGTCCCATCATTGGTATCAGTGGGAGGAAGAGTGCCCCATCATTGGTATCAGTGGGAGGAATAGTGTCCCATCATTGGTATCAGTGGGAGGAAATAGTGTCCCATCATTGGTATCAGTGGGAGGAATAGTGTCCTATCATTGGTGTCAGTGGAAGGAATAGTGTCCCATCATTGGTGTCAGTAGGAGGAATAGTGCCCCATCATTGGTGTCAGTGGGAGGAATAGTGTCCCATCATTGGTGTCAGTGGGAGGAATAGTGTCCCATCATTGGTATCAGTGGGAGGAATAGTGTCCCATCATTGGTGTCAGTGGGAGGAATAGTGTCCCATCATTGGTGTCAGTGGGAGGAATAGTGTCCCATCATTGGTATCAGTGGGAGGAATAGTGTCCCATCATTGGTATCAGTGGGAGGAATAGTGTCCCATCATTGGTATCAGTGGGAGGAATAGTGTCCTATCATTGGTGTCAGTGGGAGAAATAGTGTCCCATCAATGGTGTCAGTGGGAGGAATAGTGTCCCATCATTGGTGTCAGAGGGAGAAATTGTGTCCCATCATTGGTATCAGTGGGAGGAATAGTGTCCTATCATTGGTGTCAGTGGGAGAAATAGTGTCCTATCATTGGTGTCAGTGGGAGAAATAGTGACCTATCATTGGTGTCAGTGGGAGGATAGTGTCCCATCATTGGTGTCAGTGGGAGGAATAGTGTCCCATCATTGGTGTCAGTGGGAGGAATAGTGTCCCATCATTGGTGTCAGTGGGAGGAATAGTGTCCCATCATTGGTGTCAGTGGGAGAAATAGTGTCCCATCATTGGTATCAGTGGGAGGAATAGTGCCCCATCATTGGTATCAGTGGGAGGAAATAGTGTCCCATCATTGGTGTCAGAGGGAGAAATTGTGTCCCATCATTGGTATCAGTGGGAGGAATAGTGTCCCATCATTGGGTGTCAGTGGGAGAAATAGTGTCCCATCATTGGTATCAGTGGGGGAATAGTGTCCCATCATTGGTATCAGTGGAAGGAATAGTGTCCCATCGTTGGTATCAGTGGGAGGAATAGTGTCCCAAGGGCGGGATAAAGGCAAGCACAGGGGCACATCCTGCCCACAGGCTGCAGTTTGGAGATGCTCTAAGCTCAGCCCCCCCCAGTCTGGGCTGGACAGTGAAAGAGCAAAATAAAGAGCTCTTCTCTATGTACTCGGCTCTTCCTTCCCGTCCAGATGCTCCTTGTCAGCAAATTAGTGGAGATATTTGCCCCCATGCCAGCTTCCCTCTCAGATGGGGTGACTTTACCTCTTCTATAACCAGGTTGTCGGTGGGCAGCTCTGCCAGTTTTGCGACTTGATGTGCCAGAGAGAATTGCCCCTCGTCCACAAGTGTCTGTAGAAGCCTCTGGCATTCCTCCTGTAGTGCCGCAGGACTATAGTCCCTGAGAAGTTCCCTCCGAATGAAGAACGGCTGGTCCTCTATGATCTCAGCGAGAACTCTCAGTTTGTGAATATCGATATCTGGAAGACATCAATGTTATGATCAGAGGACTAGAATATTACAGTGCTTCAAATGTATGTATAGCCAAAAAAAGTGAAACCAGACCCCCCCCCCCCCCCCCCCGCTGTCTGGATCCTGCGGGGCAGATTTCCCTTCACTTCCTGTCTTGGATACGCAACAGGAAGTGAGTGGAAATGTCCCCAAAGCGAGTTTTCTGCAAAACATCCGTCGTCACCTCATGACCCCACAAATGTCGGGTTTACCCTTTTCGGTATGGCCCTTAGGTCAGCAGGGGGGCACAGACAAAACTTGGCAGAAGTTCTGACTCTTCCCCACTCCATCCATGACTTAAAGGGCATGCCACCCTAATATCTCATGTGTCTGTGTTACCAGGGACTTGTATTACAAAGTATCCTGTTCTCTTTGTATTGCTCCCTTGCCATGCTAAGCAGGAGGGCACAACCATCCCAGGGTGGTCAGTTGCCTGCACTCCATTGGTCAGAGTTCTGCTAGCACCACCCTCACTGGGAAGATCAGTGCATTGTTGTTTCTCTGCCTCCAAATGGCACGCCCCCCTGCCCAGCATATATACCGTATTTATCGGCGTATCACACACACTTTTTCCCCCTGGTGGGGGGGGAATCACAGGTGCCTGTTATACTCCGACAGCGTACCTTGGAGGGGAACGAGCACCGCCGGAATTCAACGAGCCGCCATCTCCTCTCCACCCGGCTCTCAGGTCACACACACAGTCCGGCCTCCGCCACCGGCATTGGACCAGTGTTCTGTCTATCACAGGAGGAGGCCGGACTGTGCCGACTGAGAGCCGAGTAAACAGGAGATGACGACTCTGTGATTTCCTGCATTGAGATTGGTGAGGCTTAAATCAGGCAGCTGCATTGATGGGGGAGATGGGCGCAGATCAGACTGCAGATGGGCGCAGATCAGGCTGCAGATGGGCGCAGATCAGGCTGCAGATGGGCGCAGATCAGGCTGCACTGAAGCTGCAGATCAGGCTGCATTGAGGCTGCAGATGGGCACAGATCAGGCTGAATTGAGGCTGTAGATGGGCACAGATTAGGCTGCATTGAGGCTGCAGATGGGCACAGATCCGGCTGCATTGAGGCTGCAGATGGGCACATATCAGGCTGCATTGAGGCTGCACATGGGCACTAATCAGGCTGCATTGAGGCTGCCGATGGGCACAGATCAGGCTGCATTGAGGCTGCCGATGGGCACAGATCAGGCTGCATTGAAGCTGCAGATGGGCACAGATCAGGCTGCATTGAGGCTGCAGATGGGCACAGATCGGGCTGCACTGAAGCTGCAGATGGGCGCAGATCAGGCTGCATTGAGGCTGCAGATGGGCGCAGATCAGGCTGCACTGAAGCTGCAGATGGGCACAGATCAGGCTGCATTGAGGCTGCAGATGGGCACTGATCAGGCTGCATTGAGGATGCAGATGGGCACTGATCAGGCTGCATTGAGGCTGCAGATGGGCACAGATCAGGCTGCATTGAGGCTGCAGATGGGCACAGATCAGGCTGCATTGAGGCTGCAGATGGGCACAGATCAGGCTGCATTGAGGCTGCAGATGGGCACAGATCAGGCTGCATTGAGGCTGCAGATGGGCACAGATCAGGCTGCATTGAGGCTGCAGATGGGCACAGATCGGGCTGCACTGAAGCTGCAGATGGGCGCAGATCAGGCTGCATTGAGGCTGCAGATGGGCGCAGATCAGGCTGCACTGAAGCTGCAGATGGGCACAGATCAGGCTGCATTGAGGCTGCAGATGGGCACTGATCAGGCTGCATTGAGGATGCAGATGGGCACTGATCAGGCTGCATTGAGGCTGCAGATGGGCGCAGATGGGCACAGATCAGGCTGCATTGAGCTGCAGATGGGCACAGATCAGGCTGCATTGAGGCTGCAGATGGGCACAGATCAGGCTGCATTGAGGCTGCAGATGGGCACAGATCAGGCTGCATTGAGGCTGCAGATGGGCACAGATCAGGCTGCATTGAGGCTGCAGATGGGTACAGATCAGGCTGCATTGAGGCTGCAGATGGGCACAGATCAGGCTGCATTGAGGCTGCAGATGGGCACAGATCAGGCTGCATTAATGCTCACTGACCATTCTTTTGCTTCAAAGTGTTTTTTTCCCCCTAAACTTCCCTCTTAAATTGGGGTGGGTGTTTTACGCCTGTGCGTGTTAAATGCCGATAAATACGGTACATATAAATGTAGTCCAGTGTAAAATGCAGATACAGAAATACATATATCTATATTTTTTATATATATATATACATACAATTTAAATTCCCATTTGTAAATACATCTGGTTACCTCCACATAGAGGCTGACAGCCGGTGTCACTCAGAAGCTGCAAAACTCTCAGCACCTCGTATGAAGTCCGGCTCTGGAGGAGGAGAACCCGCAGAAGGTGAGACGCCTGGGTCTGAAGCCATAGGACTGGGATTGGAAGTGCAGAACCGTCATCAAGGGCCCGGAGCTGCAAGAGAATTGGAGGTCACTGAAGGATTGGAGGTCACCAAGGGTCCTCCAGCTGGTCAAGAGTCTTCTTCAGGTAGCTTGGGATCTGAAGCTGGCCATAGACGGTTCAAATCTTGGCCGGTTCAGCAGGAACCGGCCAAGATTTAAAATAAATTGATACTGCACCAGAACTTGAGATTGTTTTTTGGATATTATATTTATATTGCATCAGCACTTTAGAATATTGAGAAAGCGCAATTTCTTTTAGATTATCACTGTGTGGGAACATATATTGTGTTGGCAGCTACTCACTGGTTTCATTTATTGTGGTGTTGCGCATTAGTAAACTTTTATTATCAAAAACCGGCCAAGATTGGAACCAAGTATGGGCAATCTATCAACTTGGGTACAACCAGCCTGCCAGATTTTACATGTAATTATTGCTAGCAGCCGTTTTAGCAATATTCACTGTGTACTCTCGAAGGGGGTGACTTTCCACCATCCCCCTACCCCCCCCCCCACCTGGGAGAACACAATGGCTCCGTGGGGGGGGGGGGGGGGTCTGTGTTGATGGGGGAACAGAGCAAATGTATTTTCTGCAACCGGTGGAAAGAAATTCGCTCTGTCCATGTCCGGCATTACACTCACCATTCACTGCACCATGTAGTTCAATGAGTAATCAAGGAAGAGACACTTTCCTGAGGCTGGACACAGAGACGTGGATCTTAAAGCGGAATTCCACCCTAAAGTGGAACTTCCGCTCATCGGAACCCTCCCCCCCTCCGGTGCCACAATTGCCACCTTTCAGGGGGGAGGGGGGTGCAGATACCTGTATAATACAGGTATCTGCACCCACTTCCGGGCATAGATATCCGCAGAATCTGCGGGTATTTATGCCACTTCCTGTGGGGCCCCCCGCTGTCTGCTGGGAAACACACGGATCCTAGAGACAGCAGGGAGCGTCGTTATTGCGCGGCGCGACTCGCGCATGCGCAGCAGGGAACCAGGAAGTGAAGCCGCAGCGCTTCATTTCCTGATTCCCTTACCGAAGATGGCGGCGGCAGCACCCGAGAGCCGATCGACAGATCGGGCTTTGGGTGCCGACATTGCGGGCACGCTGGACGGGTAAGTGTCCATATTTTAAAAGCCAGCAGCTGCAGTATTTGTAGCTGCTGACTTTTAAAAAAAAAAAAAAAAAAAATATGGCGGAACTCCCACTTTAACCACTTAAGGACCAGGCCTATTTTTTAGACTCGGTGTTTACAAGTTAAAAATCAGTTTTGTTTTTTTTTGCTAGAAAATTACTTATATATATTTTTTTTCAGACACCCTAGAGAATTAAATGGTGGTTGTTGCATTACTTTTTGTCACATCATATTTGCACAGCGAACTTACAAGCGCTAGACATGTGCAATTCGTTTAGTTACGAATTATTTTTCCGTTCAAATTCGTTATATTCGTTCATTCGTTGGTTTACTAAAAATTCTAACGAAAAACAAACTATCGAAAAGAACGCATATGAAAAACAACGAAAATACGAAATAATTAAATTAGAAACAACGAAACTACGAAAGATTGAAAATCCGAAAAACTAAAACAGAAACAACGAAAATACCGAACAATGATTCCAAAATAACGAAAATCAAAATGAACGAAAAAAATCGAAATTACGAATATTCGGAAAAAGGAAATCAAAACCACGAACATACAAAATAACAAAAATTCTGCTGATCGAGAATTCGAAAGAACGAATGTTAGTTCTGATTCTGAAATAGTCCAGATAGGGTGTGGTTGGGTGCGGTTGGGTGTGGTTGGGTGCGGTTGGGTGTGGTTAGGTGTGGTTGGGTGTGGTTGGGTGCGGTTGGGTGTGGTTAGGTGTGGTTGGGTGTGGTTGGGTGTGGTTGGGTGTGGTTGGGTGTGGTTGGGTCGGAGGCTCTGTGTTTTGGTGGATTTTTGAGTTAAGTTCTGACTTGTGAGAGAGAAATTCTTTGTTTCTTAGACATATAAATAGCATACACATTACATAACATTATGAATTATGCTCCGATTACGAATCTACGAAAACAATGTTACGAAAGTACGAATAAATCAATGTTACGAAAGTACGAATGTAATTAAATCTACGAAAATACGAATTTAGAATCAACGAAAATTAGATTAACGGAAATACGAATCTTTTAAAATCAACGAAAACATAGCTCTTCCGAAAATACGAATGCGTCCGAATACGAAATATAACGAAAATACGAATTTCGAATAAACGAAAATTAGACTAACGGAAATACGAATCAACGAAAAAATAACTCTTACAAAAATACGAACGAGTCCGAATACGAACACTGACGACTTACGAAATTACGAATCGTTACGAATCAACGGAAACTAAACTAAACAAATTTTTCTATTGTGCACATGTCTTACAAGCGCACTTTTTTTGAAAAAAATACACTTTGTTGAATCAAAAAATAAGACACCAGTAAAAAGTTAGCCCAATTTTTTTTTGTATATTGTGAAAGATAATGTTACCCCAAGCAAATTGATACCCAACATGTCACGCGTCAAAATTGTGCCCGCTCGTGGAATAGCGACAAAGTTTTACACTTAAAACGTTTAAAAATTTCTACAGGTTACCAGTTTTGAGTTACAGAGGAGGGGTCTAAGACCCCTTTCACACTGGGGCGTATTTCAGGCGTTTTTCAGGCGCTTTAGCGTTAAAAAAAGCGCCTGTAAAGCGCCTGAAAGAAGCCGCAACTGCAATCCCAATGTGAAAGCCCGAGTGCTTTCACACTGAGACCCCTTTCTCACTATGGCGTTTTTCAGGGGCTTTAGGCTATTTTCACACCGAGGCGCTGGGTGCGCTGGCGGTAAAGCGGCGCTATATTTAGCGCCGATTTAGGCCCCTTTCACACCGGGGCGTTTTTCATGCGGTGCAGCGCTAAAAATAGCGCCTGTTCACCGCATGAAAAAATCCGGCCCCTTTAACTCCAGTGTGAAGGCCGGCGGGCTTTCACACTGGAGCGGTGCGCTAGCAGGATGACAAAAAAAGTCCTGCTAGCAGCATCTTTGGAGCGGTATAGGAGCGGTGTGTTCACCGCTCCTATACCGCTCCTTCCCATTGATTAGAATGGGAGACCGCGGTAAAACCGCGGCAATACCGCCGCAAAGCGCCGCTACGGCGGCGCTCTGCGGGGGGGGTGTTTAACCCTTTTTCAGCCGCTCGCGGGGGGTAAAACCGCACCGCGAGCGGCCGAAAACCGCGGTGAAAACGACGGTAAAGCAGCGCTAAATATAGCTCACCGCCCCAGTGTGAAAGGGGCCTTACCGTAGTTTTATTGGCGCATTTCGGCCGCTAGCGGGGCGGTTTTACCCCCCCCTGCGAGCGGCCGAAGAAGGGTTAATACCGCCCGGCGGGTTCGGTGCGCTGCCCCATTGTTTTCAATGGGAGGGGGCGCTTTAGGAGCGGTAAATACACGGCTCCTACAGCGCACCAAAGATGCGGCTTGCAGGACATTTTTCAGCGTCCTGCAAGCGCAACGCTCCAGTGTGAAAGCCCTCGGGGCTTTCACACAGGAGACACAGCGGCTGTTTGAAGGCGCTTTGCAGGCGCTATTTTTAGAACTTTAGCGCCTGCAAAGCGCCTAAGTGTGAAAGGGGCCTTAGCGTTAAAATAAGCGCCTGTATAGCGCCTGAAAGAAGCTGCAACTGCAATCCCAATGTGAAAGCCCGAGTGCTTTCACACCGAGGCGCTGCGCTGGCAGGGCATCAAAAAAAGTCCTGCAAGCAGCTTTTTTGCAGCGCTTTTGGAGCGGTGAATACACCGATCCTAAAGCGCCTCTTCCCATTGAAATCAATGGGAAGCACCTGAAAACGCCCGAAAAACGCCTGAAAAGCGATTGTAGCAGCAGCGCTTTGTGGGCGTTAAAAGCTCCCCACTAGCGCTTGAAAAACGCTGGTAGCTTTACGAGTGTTTTTCGGGCGCTGGCAGTGTGAAAGGGCTCCTAAAGCACTCGAGTTTTCACATTGGAATAGCAGATGAGGCTTCTTTCAAGCGTTTTACAGGCACTTTTTTTAACGCTAAAGCGCCTGAAAAACGCCCCAGTGTGAAAGGGGTCTGAGGGTAGAATTATCGCTCTCGCTCTACCGATCGCGCCGATACCTCAGATGTGTGGTTTGAACACCGTTTTCCGGGTGTGACTTACGCACGCGTTCGTTTCTGTGTGCGAGCACGGCGGGACGGGGCGCTTGTTTTTTCCTTATTTATTTAACGTTTTTGTTTTTTATTTTGACGCTGTCCTTTTAAAAAAAAAGGGGTCACTTTTGTGAAAGTAAACATTTTGTAATAGGAGAAAAAAGCATGACAGGACCTCTAATGCCGCGTACACACGACCGGACTTTTCCACAGCAAAGGTCCGACGGAACGAATCCGTCGGACAATTCGATCGTGTGTGGGCTCCATCGCACAAAATTGGTGTCCTTTTTTTCCCACAAATAGAGCTTTCTTTTGGTGGTATTTGATCACCTCTGCGGTTTTTATTTTTTGCGCTATAAACAAAAAAGTGCGGCAGTTTTGAAAAAAAACGCATTATTTTTTATTTTTTGCTATAATAAATATCCCCCAAAAATATATAAAAAAATTTTTTTTTCCTCAGTTTAGGCCGATACATATTCTTCTACATATTTTTGGTAAAAAAAAAAAATCGCAATAAGCGATTATTGATTGGTTTGCGCAAAAGTTATAGCGTTTACAAGATTATAGCATTTTTATTAATAATTTTTTTTTATTAGTAATGGCGGTGATCAGCGATTTTTATTGCGACTGCGACATTATGGCGGACACATCGGACATTTTTGACACATTTTTGGGACCATTGTCATTTATACAGCAATCAGTGCTATTTAAATGCATTGATTCCTGTGTAAATGACACTGGCAGTGAAGGGGTTAACCACTAGGGGGCAGTGTAGGGGTTAAGTGTGCCTAGGGGTGTGTTTCTTACTGTGGGGGGGGCGTGGCTGTCAGCTAGTGAATGCTGATCTCTGCTCCAATCACAGGGAGCAGAGATCGGCATCACTAGTTGCTAGGCAGAACGGGGAGATGCTGTTCATTTCCGCATCCCCCCGTTCAGCCTTCCCGTGAGACGATCGTGGGTGTCCCGACCGGCGCGCTCCCGATGGCACGGACGGCATTAAGGAGGGACTTATATATACGCCCTCCTGCCTGTCCGTGCCATTCTGCCGACGTATATCGTCGTGCGCCGGTCGGGAACCGGTTAAATATGAGATCTGGGGGGTCAAAAAGACCTCACATCTCATATTTACACTAAAATGTAATAATGGAAAAAAAAAAAAAAAAGTACCGTATATACTCGAGTATAAGCCGAGTTTTTCAGCACATTTTTTTGTGCTGAAAATGCCCCCCTCGGCTTATACTCGAATCAATCACTTTTCTGCGGCAGAGAATGCCATTTTCCGACACGAATTTGGGGCCCTGTATCTCGGGGGCCACTTGGTGCTAGGAACCCCAAAATTTGGTGTGCAAACCCAGTGGAACTGCAACATATCCAAAGATGGGGTTCCTAGCACCAAGTGGCCCCCCGAGATACGGGGCCCCAAAGTTGGTTCGCAAAATGTCATTCTCTGCCGCAGAAAAGTGCTTGACATTTTCCGAACCGACTTTGGGGCCCCGTATGTCAGGGCCACTTGGCACTAGGAGTCCCATCTTTGGATATGTTGTAGTGCTAGTTCCACTGGGTTTGCACACCAGATTTGGGGTTCCTACCACCAAGTGGCCCCGAGATACGGGGCCCCAAAGTCAGTTCGGAAAATGTCATTCTCTGCTGCAAAAAAGTGCTTGACTCGAGAATAAGCCGAGGGGGGCATTTATCCACCAGCATGTCATTTCGGGGCCCTTTGGGTCCAGAGACCCCAAATTTTGGCTGCAGCTAGGGGGGCATCTAGGAACCCTTAACTACCAAGTTTGAAGTTCGGAGGACCTATGGCTGCAAATGGGCATTGTTGACCCTCTTTTACACTTACAGTAGCTGCGCATTTCTCACCCTAGGCTTATACTCGAGTCAATAAGTTTTCCCAGTTTTTTGTGGTAGATTAGGTGCCTCGGCTTATATTCGGGTCGGCTTATACTCGAGTATATACAGTAAAAAAGTTATAAAGTTATGCCTGATTCTATGTAAAAGCCCCACATAGAAAACTACAGTAACATCACCCCCCCTCCCCCCTCCTGTAAAATCTACATACCTCAATAGCCACAATGATATTTCGCAGTAGATTTACCTCTTCCAGTTTTTCGTGGAATTCCAGTATTTTTTTCTTGCCTTCCGAATAATCCTTGTATTCCGCGCAAACTTCAAACATGTCCAGCAGAAGCAGCAGAGGGCAGTCCTGAGAACACATCAGACGGGAACCCTTTAGCCGTGTATAGCAGGGTATATATATATAGGAGGGTATATAGTATATATATATATATATATAATATATATATATATATATATATAGAGCTATCAGTCTCCGGGTCTTATAGCAGAGATTGGACTGTATAATACTTTCCTGCTGTACGTCTTCTACCAATGAATGTGTAACAAGATATTATTGTACAGAGCAGAATTGTGATTACAAGAAATCGGACAAACGGATCAAGTCTGATATCAGCAGATCTGATGTAAAGAAAGACACTATTCCTCCCAATGACACCAATGATGGACACTATTCCTCCCACTGACACCAATGATGGGGCACTATTCCTCCCACTGACACCAATGATGGGGCACTATTCTCCCACTGACACCAATGATGGGGCACTATTCCTCCCACTGACACCAATGATGGGGCACTATTCCTCCCACTGACACCAAAGAGGGGGCACTATTGCCCCAGATTTCATTTTGAAAATCTGTAATCTTTATATTGGTATTTTTTACATCTCCAGTCTCATTTGATTTGCCTTTGTATATTTCCCTCTGTACATCCGTCTGATTGGATGACTTTCCCGTATTATTCATTCGCTCCTCTCCTTCCCGAGCCCCATCATTACCTCCATGAAAATGCTGAACGCTCTGCGTAACGTTCTGCTGTCCTTCCTTCCCAGCACCACATTCCAGATCTGCGCCAGATCTTCCAGCTTCCACTCGTGATCTTCGGGAGTCGATAACGTCTGCGTGATTTCCAGGTGTGTGGCGTCATTCACCGACGTCACAATAAAAGCGCACATACAGGAGAGGAGGTCGGCGTTCTGAATGGAAAAAATACATCAAAGAAAAGTTAAACTGATACTAAAGTCTTTGTTTTTTTATATATATATATATAAAAAAAGAGGTCATTCTGGTCTAAAACCTCATAGGGATGGACCAGATGTATTCCGATTGGTCAATCTGACAGCACTGACTAATCAGAATCGTTCTTCTCTGTGCAGCGCCTCCGGCAAGGATTAGAAGGGAGAAATGTGGGGATTTCAGATCCCCAGACCGTGGGAGTGGCTGCGGGGGGTGCTGACAGCACGGCAACCCCTGGCGGTAAGTACGGCAGAGGCCTGGGGGGGGGAGGGGGTCCGGTGAAAGTTTTCTGGCACTTTTTATTTACAAAGTAAAAATCTGTACTTTTTGCTAGAAAATGACTTGGAACCCCCAAACATTATATTTTAATTTTTTTAGCAGGGACCCTAGAGAATAAAATGTCGATCGTTGCATTTTTAATGTCACACCGTATTTGCGCAGTTTTTCAAAACACAATTTCATGGTGAAAAAATACACTTTAACTTCTTGCCGACCGCCCACCGTCAAAAGACGGCGGAGCGGTGCGGCTCTTGTGGCGGGTCTACCATTTTGGCCACTAGGGCCGCCGCGTCGCTGGGGACCCGATGCGCGCGCCCCGGCGGCCGCGATGTCCGCCGGGCACCCGCGATTGCCCGGTAACTGAGCAGGACGTGGCTCTGTGTATTTAAACACACAGATCCACGTCCTGTCACTGGAGAGGAGACCGATGGTGTGTCCCTTGTACATAGGGACAACGATCGGTCCCCTCCCCCAGTCAGTCCCCTCCCCCCACACAGTTAGAATCACTCACATAGGGAACATATTAACCCCTGCAGCGCCCCCTAGTGTTAACCCCTTCCCTGCCAGTCACATTTATACAGTAATCAATGCATTTTTATAGCACGGATCGCTGTATAAAATGTGAATGGTCCCAAAAATGTGTCAAAAGTGTCCGATATGTCCGCCGCAGTCACGATAAAAATCGCAGATCGCCGCCATTACTAGTAAAAAAAAAATAATAATAATATAAATGCCATAAAACTATCCCCTATTTTGTAGACGCTATAACTTTTGCGCAAACCAATCAATATACGCTTATTGCGATTTTTTTTTTTTACCAAAAATATGTAGAAGAATACGTATCGGCCTAAACTGAGGGAAAAAATTTGTTAAAAAAAAAATAAAAAAAATTGGATATTTATTATAATAAAAAGTAAAAGATATTATGTTTTTTCAAACTTGTCGCTCTTCTTTTGTTTATAGCGCAAAAAAAAAAAAAACGCAGGGGCGATCAAATACCACCAAAAGAAAGCTCTATTTGTGGGAAAAAAAGGACGTCAATTTTGTTTGCGAGCCACGCCGCACGACCGCGCAATTGTCAGTTAAAGCAATGCAGTGCCGAATCGCAAAAAGGGGCCTGGTCCTTTGGCTGCCAATTGGTCCGGGGCTGAAGTGGTTAACCTTGCTGCCTAAACCCCCCCCCCTCCCATATTATATCTCCTCCAATCGTTCATCCGCTCACCTCTATACAAGTAGACAACACACTAAACAGAGGTATTCCGTGCCTCATGCACTCTTTCAGAAGCATCTTGGAAGGTTCGGGCGTATTGAGGCATTTCTCCAGAACATGGTGGACGGTATTGGGGTTGGTCTCCATGTCGGTTTCCCGTATGGGGCATTCAGCCGTCCCTTTCCCTTTCAGGGCCAAGGCGATGTGACTGGCCAAAACCGGGTTCAGGTCGTTCAGAACATGGAAAACCTTGTAAAAGGGAAAATGTAAAGTAAAAAAGGTAGCAGAGATGAGGAGAGTGAGAAGGTAGGTGGCTGCAGGGTGCACTTACCTCCTCCTGGCTGTTGGCGTGGACAAGGAGCTGCAGCCAGTCCTGATTCTGCGCGAAGTATCTCAGATGTAAGGAAGTCGACGGGATGGAGTGCAGGTGACAGAACTGCACCGCCGTCACCCACAATCCATTGCAATGAGTGCTGGGAAGAGAAAAAACGAGATCGCGCTCCGGTTACACGCAGACTAATCCATCATGTCAGGACGGCGACGCGCGCGCCTTCCTCCGAGCTCCTCCGAGCTCCGGGGGTATGATATTTATCCCGAGTGCGGAAACTCAACACCATTTTCAACAGGAATGTGCGTGTTTTCCGGTCACGCTCCGCCACTTCTGCATTATACACGCCAAGGACGCGCCTTTTTCTGGCACTTTTTTCGTTTTACATGTAACAATCATGTCTACAAAATCACAGATCGCCGCCATTACTAGTAAAAAAAAAAAAGTAATAATAAAAACGCCATAAATCTATCCCCCTATAGATTTATGGCGTTTTTATTATTATTTTTTTTTTTTATACTAGTAATGGCGGCGATCTGTGTTTTTATTTGCGGGGCTGCGGCATTGCGGCGGACAGATCGGACACCTAACTGACATTTGACACTTTTTTGGGGGGGGAACCATTATTACAGTAATCATTGTTAAAAAAAATATGCACTGACACTGTACTAATGTCACTGGCAGGGAAGGGGTTAACATCAGGGGACGATCAAGGGGTTACCGTATATACTTGAGTATATAAGCCGACCCGAATATAAGCCGAGGCACCTAATTTTACCACAAAAAACTGGGAAAACTTATTGACTCAAGTATAAGCCTAGGGTGAGAAATGCGCAGCTACTGTAAGTGGAAAAGAGGGTCAACAATGCCCATTTGCAGCCTCACTGTGCCCATTTGCATGCCTCACTGTGCCCATTTGCATGCCTCACTGTGCCCATTTGCATGCCTCGCTGTGCCCATTTGCATGCCTCGCTGTGCCCATTTGCAGCCTCGCTGTGCCCATTTGCAGCCTCACTGTGCCCATTTGCAGCCTCGCTGTGCCCATTTGCATGCCTCGCTGTGCCCATTTGCAGCCTCGCTGTGCCCATTTGCAGCCTCACTGTGCCCATTTGCAGCCTCACTGTGCCCATTTGCAGCCATAGGTCGCCCGAACTTCAAACTTGGTAGTTAAGGGTTCCTAGATGCCCCCTAGCTGCAGCCAAAATTTGGGGTCTCTGAACCCCAGCTTTGGATATGTTGTAGTGCTAGTTCCACTGGGTTTGCACACCAAGCACTAAGTGGCCCTGAGATACAAGGGCCCCAAAGCCGGTCAACTGTGTCCATCTGCAGCAATATCATTTCGGGACCCTTTGGGTCCAGAGACCCCAAATTTTGGCTGCAGCTAGGGGCATCTAGGAACCCTTAACTACCAAGTTTGAAGTTCTGGGGACCTATGGCTGCAAATGGGCACAGTGAGGCTGCAAATGGGCACAGTGAGGCTGCAAATGGGCATTGTTGACCCTCTTTTCCACTTACAGTAGCTGCGCATTTCTCACCCTAGGCTTATACTCGAGTCAATACGTTTTCCCAGTTTTTTGTGGTAAAATTAGGGGCCTCGGCTTATATTCAAGTACCGTATTTATCGGCGTATAACACGCACTTTTTTCCCCTTAAAATCGGGGGAAAATCGCGGGTGCGTGTTATACGCCGATCCCCGCTGATTTTTTTTTTGAGGGGAGCGAGCGGAGCCGACATACCTAAAGCCGCGTGTATTTTCGGCTAGTCTCGGCTCCTCTCGCAGTCCCGCCCCTGACTGCGAGCAGTGCCGAGACTAGCCGAACTCGGATTTCTGTATGTTGTCGGCACTCGGCTCCTCTCGCAATCAGTGGAGGTCGGCGGGACTGCGAGAGGAGCCGAGACTAGCCGAAAATACACGCGGCTTTAGGTATGTTGTCACGTGGCGCTCTTCCTCTCCACTCTGCGACAATTTTAAATCAAGGCTGCACTGGGCAAGGCTGCAATGATGGACATTTAACCACCTCACAACCGCTCACTGTATATATACGTCATTTTTTTGAAGAGGGATATCTCGGTAACGGCAGCAGCTGCTGCCACAACCGAGGTATCCCTCTTTACAGTGAGCGGTCCCCTTTCCGATAATGGTGGTCATCGCGGCGGATTCGCCGTGAGATCACCGTTATCGGCGGGGGGAGAGGTGCACCCCCCCCCCTCCCGCCGCTCTCCCGTGCCTTCCGCTGCTTACCGGAACCGTCGGCAGCGGCGGAGGCGATCGGGTCCGTTCCCTGCCTGTGTATAGAGATGAGTGAGGCTAAGATGGCCGCCACTCATCTCTATACCATAGGATGGCGGAAGCGACGTCAAAAACGTCACTTCCGCCCATACGTCTTAAAGGGAAATTTACAAATGTCATTTTTTTAAATGACATTTTTTTAATTTTTTTTTTTTTTTTCCCATTGAAGTCCAAATATGAGATCTGAGGACTTTTTGACCCCAGATCTCATATTTAAGAGGACCTGTCATGCTTTTTTCTATTACAAGGGATGTTTTACATTCCTTGTAATAGGAATAAAAGTGATCAATTTTATTTTTTTTTTAAACTGTGTAAAAAATAATACAATTAAGTAAAATAAATAATAAAAAACAAAAAAATTTTTTTTAAAACACCCCGTCCCGACGAGCTCGCGCGCAGAAGCGAACGCATATGAAAACGGTAGTCAAACCACACATGTGATGTATCGCCGCGATCGGTAGAGCGAGAGCAATAATTCTAGCCATAGACCTCCTCTGTAACTCAAAAAATGCAACCTGTAGAATTTTTTAAATGTCGCTTATGGAGATTTTTGAGGGTAAAAGTTTGACGCCATTCCACGAGCGGCCGCAATTTTGAAGCGCGACATGTTGGGTATCAATTTACTCGGCGTAACATTATCTTTCACAATCCAAAAAAAAAATTGGGCTAATTTTATGGTTGTCTTATTTTTTTATTCAAAAAAGTGACTTTTTTCCAAAAAAAGTGCGCTTGTAAGACCGCTGCGCAAATACGGTGTGAAAAAAAGTATTGCAACGACCGCCATTTTATTCTCTAGGATGTTAGAAAATAAACAATATATAATGTTTGGGGGTTCTAAGTCATTTTCTAGCAAAAAAAAAAAAAAAACAGTTTTAAACATGTAAACACCTAAAATCCAAAACGAGGCTGGTCTGGAAGTGGTTAAAATGTAAGTTTTTTTGTTCCTTAAACTTCCCTCCTAAAAGTTTTTTCCTTAACCACTTCAGCCCCGGACCAATTTGCAGCCAAAGGACCAGGCCCCTTTTTGCAATTCGGCACTGCGTCGCTTAACTAACAATTGCGCGGTCATGCGACGTGGCTCCAAAACAAAATTGGCGTCCTTTTTTTCCCACAAATAGAGCTTTCTTTGGTGGTATTTGATCACCTCTGCGGTTTTTTATTTTTTTGCGCTATAAACAAAAATAGAGCGACAATTTTGAAAAAAATGCAATATTTTTTACTTTTTGCTATAATAAATATCCCCAAAAAATATATAAAAAAACATTTTTTTTCCTCAGTTTAGGCCGATACGCATTCTTCTACATATTTTTGGTAAAAAAAATCGCAATTAGCGATTATTGATTAGTTTGCGCAAAAGTTATAGCGTTTACAAAATAGGGGATAGTTTTATAGCATTTTTATTAATATTTTTTTTTTTATTAGTAATGGCGGCGATCAGCGATTTTTCATTGTGACTGCGACATTTTGGCGGACACATCGGACATTTTTGACACACTTTTGGGACATTTGTCATTTATACAGCAATCAGTGCTATTTAAATAGCACTGATTCCTATGTAAATGACAGTTGTAGTTAGGGGGTTAACCACTAGGGGGCGGGGAGGAGTCAGTGTGACGTGTTGTGTTTTTTTTACAGTAGGGGGGCGTGGCTGTACGTGTGACGTCATTGATCGGCTTTCCCGATGACAGGGAACCGCCGATCACTGACAGTCAGTGTAGGAAGCGCGGGGAGAGGTTTGTTTACACAGACCTCTCCCCGTTCTTCCGCTCCGTAACCCGATCGCGGGATACCAGCGGCGATCGGGTCCGCTGGTCCCGCGGCCGGGGTCACGGAGCTCCCGACCGGGTCGCGAGCGCGCCGCTGGCGGCGCGCGCGCGACCCACGGGCAGGCACATGCACGATCACGTACAGGTACGTGATTCTGCCTGCCCGAGCCATTCTGCTGACATATATATGCAGTGGCCGGTCGGGAAGCGGTTAATATTCCCTCCTAAACTTGGGGTGCGTGTTATATGCCGGTATATACAGTAATCAAAAAAATAAAGGGAAAGTGTAAAAAAAAAAAAGAAAAAAAAATGAAAACAAAATAAACAACTAAAATAAAAAATGTAAAGCACCCCTGTTCCCGCACGCAGAAGCAAACGCAAACGTACGTCGCTCCCTCATATGTAAATGGTGTTCACTCCACACATGTGAGGTATCCCTGCGAATATTAGAGCGAGAGCGATAATTCTATCCCAAGACCTCCTCTCTAACTCTAAACTGGTAACCTGTAAAAATATTTAAAGCGTCGCCTATGGAGATTTTTAAGTTCTGAAGTTTGGCGCCATTCCACGAGTGCGTGCAATTTTCAAGCGCGACATGTTGGGTATCTATTAACTCGGCGTAACATCATCATTCACATTATATAAAAAAAAAAAATGGGCTAATGGGATAACTTTAGTGTTTTTTTTTATTCATATAACATTTTTTTTTCCCAAAAAAACAAAACATGCTTGAAAAATTGCTGCGCAAATACCATGTGACATAAAAAAGTTGCAACAACTGCCATTTTATTCTCCAGGGTCTCTGCTAAAAAAAAAAACATATATATTGTTTGGGGGTTCTGAGGAATACCAAAATTGGGGTTCCTAGCACTACAACATATCCAAAGATAGTGTTCATAGCACCAAGTGGCCCCGAGATACGGGGGCCCCAAAGTCGGGTCGGAAAATGTCAAGCACTTTTCTGCAGCAGAGAATGACATTTTCCGAACCAACTTTGGGGCCCCGTATCTCAGGGCCACTTGGTGCTAGGAACCCCATCTTTGGATATGTTGTAGTGCTAGGTCCACTGGGTTGGCATACCAAATTTGGGGGGCCGAAAGTTGGGTCGAAAAATGTAATTTTCTGCTGCAGAAAAGTGCTCGACTCCAGTATAAGCCGAGGGGGCACTTTCAGCACAAAAAAAATGTGCTGAAAAACTCGGCTTATACTCGAGTATATACGGTACATGTGTTCCCTGGGAGTGTTTTCTAACTGTATGGGGGGATGGGCCGCCTGGGGAAACACACAGATCCGTCTTCCTTCATAGCAGAAAGACAGGATCTGTGTGATCTCCCCTGTCAGAACGGAGATCTGCCTTGTTTACACGGGTAGATCCCCCGTTCTGCCACTGCGGGGAATGATTGCGGGTGACCGGCGGTCATCGAGTCCGCCCCACAACCCGCTGATTGGCACCCCTGCTGGCCAGTGGGCATGCGCGCTCACGTCCCCTCGGTGGCGCGACCCCGCAAAATAAAGTTTCAGAGCCGACATACAAATGACGGCTATTCGCGGGAAACGAGCCGACCTGGTACAATGACGGCGGCTTTAATGACGGTTAAAGCGTTAAAAGCACCAAGAGCTGCGTTTTTTGAATGCTTTAAATTTTTTGAAAATGGCGCCGGTGACATCCAGATTAACTGGACGTGATATTTGGTAGACATGCGCACCGACAAAAAATGTGTTCGTTTTCGTTTCATTAGTTTTTTTGCTTTTTTCAGAAAAAAGGAAAATTCGGATTTTCAAATTTCCGAATTTCCGCCTTTTTCTGGCTTTTTTTGTTTTACATGTAACAATCTTTTTTTTTTTTTTTAGCTAGAAAATTTACTTAGAATCGCCAAACACTAAATATTTTTAAAGCCGAGGCTCTTTTTTTGCAATTTGCAATTTTTTATGTGACACGGTATTTTTTCTTTTTTTTTGAACCGGTTGCCGACCGCCGCATGTACATATACGTCGCCAGAATGGCACGGCTGCACAAATGGGCGTACCTGTAGGTCCCTTTGAATGCGGTCGCTATATAATAGTTTTATGTATATATCTTTCTAATTTTATTTCACCAATTTAGACTATTGTGTATTGATCCATCACATATAATTCAGATTAAAAAAAAAAAAACCATTTACCCGTATTTATCGGCGTATAACACGCACCTTTTCCCCCTTAAAATCGGGGGAAAGTCGTGGGTGCGTGTTATACGCCGATCCCCACTGTCTGTGACAAAAAAAAAAGTCGAGCGGCGCCGGAAATAATAGCGAGCGCCGCAAAAATTACAGAGTGCCGCCGAAAAAGACCGAGCCGACTGCTCGGCTCCGCTCGCAGTCCCGCCTCCCTGCGCTCGCTCCAGAAACAGCAGGGAGGCGGGACTGCGAGCGGAGCTGAGCAGTCGGCTCGGTCTGTTTCGTTGTCGCTCGCACGGTCTATCTCGACGGGAAATTTCAACGTGGGCAAGCTGCAAATGACGCTGGGCAAGGCTGCAAATGACGCTGGGCAAGCTGCAAATGACGCTGGGCAAGGCTGAAAATGACGCTGGGCAAGGCTGCAAATGACGCTGGGCAAGGCTGCAAATGACGCTGGGCAAGCTGAAAATGACGCTGGGCAAGCTGCAAATGGCGCTGGGCAAGGCTGCAAATGACGCTGGGCAAAGCTGCAAATGACGCTGGGCAGGCTGCAAATGACGCTGGGCAAGGCTGCAAATGACGCTGGGCAGGCTGCAAATGATGCTGGGCAAGCTGCAAATGACACTGGCCAAGGCTGCAAATGACACTGGGCAAGCTGCAAATGACGCTGGGCAAGGCTGCAAATGACGCTGGGCAAGGCTGCAAATGACACTTAAAACTTAGACTATTGTGTATTGATCCATCACATATAATTCAAATAAAAAAAAAACACATTTACCCGTATTTATCGGCGTATAACACGCACTTGTTCCCCCTTAAAATCGGGGGAAAGTCGCGGGTGCGTGTTATACGCCGATCCCCACTGTCTGTGACAAAAAAAAAAATCGAGCGGCGCCGGAGATAATAGCGAGCGCCGCAAAAAATACAGAGTGCCGCCGAAAAAGACAGAGCCGACTGCTCGGCTCCCTGCGATGCTCCAGAAACAGCAGGGAGGCGGGACTGCGAGCGGAGCCGAGCAGTCGGCTCGGTCTTTTTCGGCGGCGCTCGCGCGGTCTGTCTCGGCGATGGGAAATTTAAACGTGGGCAAGCTGCAAATGACACTGGGCAAGGCTGCAAATGACGCTGGGCAAGGCTGCAAATGACGCTGGGCAAGCTGCAAATGACGCTGGGCAAGCTGCAAATGACGCTGGGCAAGGCTGCAAATGACACTGGGCAAGCTGCAAATGAAGCTGGGCAAGGCTGCAAATGACGCTGGGCAAGGCTGCAAATGACGCTGGGCAAGGCTGCAAATGACGCTGGGCAAAGCTGCAAATGACGCTGGGCAAGGCTGCAAATGACGCTGGGCAAGGCTGCAAATGACGCTGGCAAGGCTGCAAATGAAGCTGGGCAAGGCTGCAAATGACGCTGGGCAAGGCTGCAAAATGACACTGGGCAAGCTGCAAATGAAGCTGGGCGAGGCTGCAAATGACGCTGGGCAAAGCTGCAAATGACGCTGGGCAAGCTGCAAATGACGCTGGGCAAGCTGCAAATGACGCTGGGCAAGGCTGCAAATGACGCTGGGCAGGCTGCAAATGATGCTGGGCAAGCTGCAAATGACGCTGGGCAAGCTGCAAATGATGCTGGGCAAGCTGCAAATGACGCTGGGCAAGGCTGCAAATGACGCTGGGCAAGGCTGCAAATGACGCTGGGCAAGGCGGCAAATGACGCTGGGCAAGGCGGCAAATGACACTGGGCAAGCTGCAAATGACACTGGGCAAGCTGCAAATGACGCTGGGCAAGCTGCAAATGACGCTGGGCCAGGCTGCAAATGATGCTGGGTAATGCTGCAAATGACGCTGGGCAAGGCTGCAAATGACGCTGGGCAAGCTGCAAATGACGCTGGACAGGCTGCAAATGACGCTGGGCAGGCTGAAAATGACACTGGGAAAGCTGCAAATGACGCTGGGCAAGGCTGCAAATGACACTTAAATGTAAGTTTTTTTTTTTCCCTAAACTTCCCTCCTAAACTTTTTTTTCCTTAAAATGCCCTCCTAAACTTGGGGTGCGTGTTATACGCCGATAAATACGGTAACTAAAGGCTGTAATATAATAAAATAGGCAAAAAGCCAAGGGGGTGAATACTTTTGCAAGGCACTGTACTTCGAAAAAAAATGAGGTCACGCCACACTTCCAGCCCGCGGGTGTTTTTATTTTGCTTTGTGACCACCTAGCCAACGTTTCCGACGTTACCTACCTGTCCCCCTCTTTTTCCAGATCCACAGCCACTACCTCCTCCAAGCTCGTTAGAAGATCTTTAGCGGCTTCGGTCTCATTGTCCACCAACTTTAATAATCTCTGACCTGTAACAAATAAATATAAGAAAGCACGGCAGGAAGACATAACCGCAATAGTAATATACACGATATTGTCAAAAGTATTGGGACATTCTTTGTATCTATTTATAATAAATACTAAAGCGCTGTTATCTAAAGATATAAAATATATAAAACCTAAGTAATAAATAGATAAGATAGCTAAATGATCTGAAGTGAAACCTGCACTTAAAAGTATATAAAAATTTACAATCAATAGTAAAAAATAGTGCGCCAATCAACCTTGATCTATATAGATCTTGAGTGAAATAAATAAATAAATATGTTCCAATCTGTGCTAAATAAATAAATTCCGTGCTCCAAAAATTATAAATGTGCAAAAAACAATGCACTAATTTAGCCACAGGTACCAATTCAATGTAATTGAATACCATTAGTGTGACATTAGCATAACGATAGAGTGAGTAAATCTAATTGAGTA
Organism: Lithobates sylvaticus; assembly: GCA_028564925.1. Lineage (NCBI taxonomy): Eukaryota > Metazoa > Chordata > Amphibia > Anura > Ranidae > Lithobates > Lithobates sylvaticus. The sequence goes on along the minus strand of CM053029.1, from coordinate 599,587,856 downwards.
ATTAGATGCGTGCTTAATTACACAAATCCCACAATTGCTGTCGCACCCTATTGTCAGCAATGGAACTGTTCAAAACGGTGCGACTTCCGGTGCGACTTGCATAGACAGCTGTGCATGAAATCACACAGATGTCAGACAAGTCGCACCTGAAGGCGCACTGACATGCGGCTATGAAATCGTGCGATTTCAAGTGAAGTTGAGCGATTTCAAAGCCCCATTTAGTGTGAACCCTGCAGGGCTTATAAGCACTTTACTGATCCATTACAGCATTACCGTATATACTCGAGTATAGGCCGACCCGAATATAAGCCGAGGCACCTAATTTTACCACAAACAACTGGAAAACGTATTGACTCGAGTATAAGCCTAGGGTGAGAAATGCGCAGCTACTGTAAGTGGAAAAGAGGGTCAACGATGCCCATTTGCAGCCTCACTGTGCCCATGCAGATGGACACAGTTGACCGATTTGGGGCCCTGTATCTCAGGATCACTTAGTGCTAGGAACCCCATCTTTAGATATGTTGTAGTGCTAATTCCACTGGGTTGGAATACAACATTTGGGGTTCCTAGCACCAAGTGTCCCCGAGATACGGGGCCCCACATTCGGGTCAGAAAATCTCAAGCACTTTTCTGCAGCAGAGAATGACATTTTCTGAACCGACTTTGGGGCCCTGTATCTCGGGGCCACTTAGTGCTAGGAACCCCATCTTTGGATATGTTGTAGTGCTAGTTCAACTGGGTTTGAATGCCAAATTTGGGGTTCCAAGCACCAAGTGTCCCCGAGATATGGGGCCCCAAGTTCGGGTCAGAAAATCTCAAGCACTTTTCTGCAGCAGAGAATGACATTTTCCGAACCGACTTTGGGGCCCCGTATCTCGGGGCCACTTAGTGCTAGGAACCCCAAATTTGGCATTCAAACCCAGTTGAACTAGCACTACAACATATCCAAAGATGGGGTTCCTAGCACTAAGTGGCCCCGAGATACAGGGCCCCAAAGTCGGTTCAGAAAATGTCATTCTCTGCTGCAGAATATGTTGGATATGTTATAATGCTAGGTCCACTGGGTTGGCACACCAAATTTGGGACTCCTAGACCCAAGTGGCCCCGAGATACGGGGCCCCAAATTCGGGTCGGAAATTATTTTTTTTGCTGCAGAAAAGTGCTTGACTTGAGTATAAGCCGAGGGGGGCACTTTCAGCACAAAAAAAATGTGCTGAAAAACTCGGCTTATACTCGAGTATATACGGTACTTTGCTGTGCTACAAAATTGACAAATGCACCCCCTCCCCCCTTCACGATGAACAGAAATAATATACAAATTAAAGGCAAAAGGTACAAAAATAAAAAGATGATCGCGACAGAGGGACATTACAGGGACCACAAAAAAATCCACCATTGTGAAGGAGAATACCTAATTCCTGTGTATAGGATTTGTGTTCGGACTCCTCCAGGTTGGATGTAGCGTGCTTGAGGAGAACTTTGGCCACATTGACGTCCACCCGTAACTTGTGACTACTCACTCCAAGGAGCTCGAGGAAGCAAACGCAGGAAGAGACGATGGGGGGAACGCTAAAAGAGGACAGCGCCAACACATAGACGTCTGCGGCCGCCTGCCGGATTCTGGGAAATAAAACGGGGAAATCGTTATGAAAGAGGAATGCGGAAGATGTAATCATGTACAGAGAAAGACACGGCCAGAGCAACAGGAAGACGGGAGAATTCTCCGAAACCCCCAATCACCTATAAAAGGGCGCGGCGAAGGGCCTCAAAGGATCCCAAATGTGCTGCCTCCCAGATGACTGACGCACGAGTGTCGTCCAAGACCAGCCAATTATGTGCATGAGTGAGCATTTCCGCTAAAAAGTATGTGTGGAAGTCTGGGCCTACGTAAGATTTTCCTACTGAATCTGCCCCCCTCTTACATTGCCCCCTACAGCACTGCCCCCCTCTTACATTACCCCCTACAGCACTGCCCCCCTCTTACATTGCCCCCTACAGCACTGCCCCCCTCTTACATTACCCCCTACAGCACTGCCCCCCTCTTACATTACCCCCTACAGCACTGCCCCCCTCTTATATCAGAGAACCCCCCTCCGCCCCGTAGTAGTGTGCTCTACCCTCTTCTCATCATCCTCCCCACAGAGCAGCCACCTTTCACCTCACCCCCCCAACAGCACTGCCCCCGATCCCCCCCAGCACTGCCCCCCTCTTACATCACAGAACCCCCCCTCGAGTAGTAGTGTGCTCTACCCTCTTCTCGTCATCCTCCCCACAGAGCAGCCACCATTCACCTCACCCCCCCCCAACAGCACTGCCCCCCAATCCCCCCCAGCACTGCCCCCCTCTTACATCACAGAACCCCCCCCCCCCCCTCCGCCCCGTAGTAGTGTGCTCTACCCTCTTCTCGTCATCCTCCCCACAGAGCAGCCACATTTCCCATCACCCCCCCAATCCCCCCCAGCACTGCCCCCCTCTTATATCAGAGAACCCCCCTCCGCCCCGTAGTAGTGTGCTCTACCCTCTTCTCATCATCCTCCCCACAGAGCAGCCACCTTTCACCTCACCCCCCCAACAGCACTGCCCCCGATCCCCCACAGCACTGCCCCCCTCTTACATCACAGAACCCCCCCTCCAGTAGTAGTGTGCTCTACCCTCTTCTCGTCATCCTCCCCACAGAGCAGCCACCTTTCACCTCACCCCCCCAACAGCACTGCCCCCCAATCCCCCCAGCACTGCCCCCTCTTACATCACAGAACCCCCCCCCCCTCCGCCCTGTAGTAGTGTGCTTTACCCTCTTCTCGTCATCCTACCCACAGAGCAGCCACCTTTCACCTCACCACCCCCCCAAACGGCACTGCCCCCAATCCCCCCCAGCACTGCCCCCCTCTTACATCACAGAACCCCCCCCCCTCCGCCCCGTAGTAGTGTGCTCTACCCTCTTCTAGTCATCCTGCCCACAGAGCAGCCACCTTTCACATCAACCCCCCCAACAGCACTGCCCCCCAATCCCCCCCAGCACTGCCCCCTCTTACATCACATAACCCCCCCCCCCCCTCCGCCCCGTAGTAGTGTGCTCTACCCTCTTCTCGTCATCCTGCCCACAGAGCAGCCACCTTTCACCTCACCCCCCCCCCAACAGCACTGCCCCCCAATCCCCCCCAGCACTGCCCCCCTCTTACATCACAGAACCCCCCCCTCCGTCCCGTAGTAGTGTGCTCTTCCCTCTTCTCGTCATCCTCCCCACAGAGCAGCCACCTTTCACATCACCCCCCCCAATCCCCCTCAGCACTGCCCCCCAATCCCCCTCAGCACTGCCCCCCCTTTACATTCCCCCCCCCATAGCACTGCCCCCCTTTATATCACCCCCCCCCCCACCACAGCACTGCCAACCATATCACTCCCACAGTAGTATGCTCTGCCCTTTTGACATTGGACAGAGGGCGGGAGCTGCTGGGATTACATTTTTAGATTAACCCCAAGTGATAGGACCGCTCTGTGTCTTAGCAACTAATCATCACTTGAAAAGTTAACCCCCTCCGTCCAATGCTGTGCCACCTGCACTAAGTCCAGAACTGTCCTGCCTTCTGCTCTGCTGTGCGAATAACAGCAACGGGGGTGGGGGGGGGGCGGGGGCATGGGGGAGAAGTGGCTCCAAAATGTTGCAACCGCGGGTCCGGATTGGACAATAGCTCGGTCTGGATCCAGACCACGATCCACCATTTAGTGATGCCTGGCCTACAGGGAAGTCCATGGAAGTGGCACGATCAACCAGGTATTTAGCAAAAATGAAAATAATGAAGGATGGAAAGATTCAGCCCATAGGTAGAGGTGATAACTGTAAATAAATGAGCACACAGAAAATGTTTGCATGTCCTCCCTATGTAATGGAGACGAGGATGGGGAAAGTCGTTAGTTGTCCGCCATACAGTGCATCCGGAATGTATTCACAGCACTTCACTTTTTCCACTTTATTTTACATTACAGCCTTATTCCAAAATGGATTAAATTCATTATTTTCATCAAAATTCTACAAACAATACCCCATAGTGGCAATGTGAAAGAACAATGTTTGTTTGAAATCTTTGCATATTTTTTTTTTTTTTTTTAAATTCCCATGTACATAATTATCACATGGGAGGAGCCTGTGATACTCATGTACATGGGAGGAGCCTGTGATACTTATGTACATGGGAGGAGCCTGTGATACTTATGTACATGGGAGGAGCCTGTGATACTTATGTACATGGGAGGAGCCTGTGATACTTATGTACATGGGAGGAGCCTGTGATACTTATGTACATGGGAGGAGCCTGTGATACTTATGTACATGGGAGGAGCCTGTGATACTTATGTACATGGGAGGAACCTGTGATACTTATGTACATGGGAGGAGTCTGTGATACTTATGTACATGGGAGGAGCCTGTGATACTTATGTACATGGGAGGAGCCTGTGATACTTATGTACATGGGAGGAGCCTGTGATACTTATGTACATGGGAGGAGCCTGTGATACTTATATACATGGGAGGAGCCTGCGATACTTCTGTACATGGGAGGAGCCTGTGATACTTCTGTACATGGGAGGAGTCTGTGATACTTATATACATGGGAGGAGCCTGCGATACTTCTGTACATGGGAGGAGTCTGTAATACTTATATACATGGGAGGAGCCTGCGATACTTCTGTACATGGGAGGAGTCTGTAATACTTATATACATGGGAGGAGCCTGTGATACTTATGTACATGGGAGGAGCCTGTGATACTTATATACATGGGAGGAGCCTGCGATACTTCTGTACATGGGAGGAGTCTGTAATACTTATATACATGGGAGGAGTCTGCGATACTTCTGTACATGGGAGGAGCCTGTGATACTTATATACATGGGAGGAGCCTGCGATACTTCTGTACATGGGAGGAGTCTGTAATACTTATATACATGGGAGGAGCCTGCGATACTTCTGTACATGGGAGGAGCCTGTGATACTTCTGTACATGGGAGGAGTCTGTGATACTTATATACATGGGAGGAGCCTGCGATACTTCTGTACATGGGAGAAGTCTGTAATACTTATATACATGGGAGGAGCTTGCGATACTTCTGTACATGGGAGGAGCCTGCGATACTTCTGTACATGGGATTTTTTTCCTTTTTTATTTTTAATAAATTTGCAAAGATTTAAAACAAACTTCTTTCACGTTGTCATTATGGGGGATTGTTTGTACAATTTTGAAAACAATAATGAATTTAATTTGTTTTGGAATAAGGCCGTAACATAACAAAATGTGGAAAAAGTGAAGCGCTGTGAATACTTTCCAGATGCACTGTAGATACAGTATAGTGAGTGAGCATGTCCATCCTAGAGCAGGAAGTCCATTACTTGCAGGATCAGCAGTCAAAATTACAGGAAAATTACCTGAAGTATCAGTGAAACTTTGGATTGCGAGTAACGCGGTTTACGAGCATTTCGCAATACGAGCGTTTTAAAAAAAAAAAAAAAAAAAACCTGACTCGATTTGCGAGTGTGGTCTCGCATGACGAGCAGGATTCAAGCCTCTGGGGTGTGCAGTACTGCATGTGGCCAGAGGTGCGTGGGTACCGGTGACGCTCGGAGACACTCAGAGACACTCAGAGACTCTCAGAGACACTCGATTCCCGGGTGTCTCTGGCACCGCCCCCCCCCCCACCTCTGGCCACATGCGGTACTGCATACACCAGCAGTGGCCATGGAACGAATTATCTGAGTTTTCATTGATTTCTATGGGGAAACTTGCTTTGATATATGAGTACTTTGGATTACAAGCATTCTTCTGGAACGAATGATGCTCGTAATTCAAGGTACTACTGTATAATGTTCTTGGGTTTAAATTCATTTAACTTACAATGGTTGAGGATCTTTGACCTTTATTAGCTTGTTCACGATGAAAGTGTAGAACGCCATTGATGGCCGGCCACTGCGTAAGTAGAAGAAAAGATCCAGCTGCTCCTGTATGGCGTACTTACTGACCAGCCGCGGGCAGGAGAAGTGAGGGAGCTCCGTACTGCTATCTAAAAAACAGACAGTCTGTTATAGTCCGCTGATCACAGCCAAGAGCATTTCTATTGAAATGATTACCTACCTGCTGGTGCAAAAGGGTTTGTAGGCTGCCACGTGAAGAATTTTGATGGGTGGAAAGGTGGCAGAGACTGTAAGGAACATGGACAACAACATTATTATTAGGGGTGCAACGGATCAAAAAACTCACGGATCGGATCGATCCTCGGATCAGGAGTCACGGATCGGATCATTTTCGGATCAGCAAATAATAATTGAATTTGCAAAAACCTGTGAAAATTACGCCACCATATAGTCCCCACTGTAATATCCACATCCTCTCCCCCACTGTAATATTGGCTGGGTATCGCAGAGTATTGGCTGGGTATCGGCTGGGTAATGCAGAGTATCGCAGCGTAATGCAGAGTATCGCAGCGTAAATGCAGAGTATCGCAGCGTAATGCAGAGTATCGCAGCGTAATGCAGAGTATCCGCAGAGTAATGCAGAGTATCCGCAGAGTAATGCAGAGTATCCGCAGAGTAATGCAGAGTAATGCAGAGTATCCGCAGAGTAATGCAGAGTATCCGCAGAGTAATGCAGAGTATATGCAGGGTAATTCAGGGTATATGCAGGGTATATGCAGGATATTGGCTGGGTAATGCAGGGTTTACAAGTGATCGCTCCGTCATTTGACGAAGCGATCACATTAAAAACAGTGGCCGGGTGTACCAAGATGGCCGCCGCTCCGGAGCTAGGCCGAAGCCGCGGCCTTTCCTAAGGCCGCCGGGTGTACAAAGATGGCCGCCGTCCCTCCGGAGCTAGGCCGAAGCCGCGGCCTTTCCTAAGGCCGAGGCCGCGGAGCGCTCCGCGGATCGCGGGGTGTGCCGATCCGAACGGGGTGGCCCGTTCGGATCACGGATCGGCAACGATCCGTTGCACCCCTAATTATTATCTACTTCCCTACCGGGGCCAATTCTGGCATTTCTCTCCTACAAGTAAAATCGTGATTTTTTTTGCTAGAAAATCACTTAGAACCCCCAGCTAATTTATTTTTATTTATTTATTACAGGATTTATATAGCGCCAACAGTTTACGCAGCGCTTTACAATATAAAAGGGAGACAATACAGTTATAATACAATAAAATACAAGAGGATTAAGGGGGCCCTGCTCAGAAGAGCTTACAATCTAATAGGGTTGGGGAGGTGATACAAAAAGGTTGTAACTGTGGGGAATGGGCTGATGGAAGTGGTAGAAGATTAGTTGGAGACATGATAGGCTTCCCTGAAGAGATGAGTTTTCAGGGATCGCCTGAAGGTAGCTAGAGTAGGGGATAGCCGGACAGGTTGAGGTAGCGAGTTCCAGAGGATAGGAGAGGCTCTGGAGAAATCCTGGAGACGAGCATGGGAGGAGGAAACAAGAGAGCTTGACAGGAGGAGATCTTGAGAAGAGCGGAGAGGACGGTTTGGGATATGTTTGGAGACAAGATTGGTGATGTAGCTCGGGGCAGAGCTGTGGATGGCTTTGTAAGTTGTGGTTAGTATTTTGAATTTAATTTGCTGGGTGATTGGGAGCCAGTGTAGGGATTGGAGGAGAGGGTTGGCAGACACTGAACGGTTGGTAAGGTGGATAAGTCTGGCAGCAGCATTCATGATAGACTGAAGAGGGTAGAGCCTATGGAGAGGCAGGCCAATGAGAAGGGAGTTGCAATAGTCAAGGCGAGAGATAACAAGGGAGTGAATAAGGAGCTTGGTGGTGTCATTTGTTAAAAAGGGGCGAATTTTAGAGATTAATTAGCCGCTTGGATGGCTTTTACTAAAAAATGTATTCGTCTGCTGTTATGCCGGATGATGCCTGCAGCTGCAACCATCATCCCGGTATAACCACTCCAACCTAAGGACGTCCATGGACATCCTACGGTCGGAAAGTGGTTATACACCTGAACATAAGGATACATATACAAAGACGGGTACATTGGGTCAGAGCGTTTGAAAAAGGCGCAGTGCGCTCAGCTGAAATAAATGGTACTATTAACTACAGCGTCCCATTCGTGTCAACTGGGATGCAGCGGCTGCATGGACCCCCCAGCCACTGCTCTGAATTTAACAGTAATGCAAGTGTGGGAGAGTGGCCCCAAATGCAGACAGTGTGCATGCGGGGGCCGCACACCTACACTGCTGTCAAATTGGCCATGCAGCTGCCGCATCCCAACTGAAATTAATGTGACTGACTGGCTGTGATGAAGATCGTGACATCATCTGCCCACCTCTACACCTCAGCCAATCAGAGGAAACTTTGTATTCATTTATAAAATACAAAGTTTCCTGTTGTTGGAAGGCAACATGGTCTAATGTCATATTTCTGGAGTTTCTACATATCCGTATAAAGAAAGGGTAAAGGGTTGAGTTTGTTTCTGGTTGATACAACCAAGCATTTGCTTTCCTGGGGGCGGGGTCTGGAATGTTGTTTCTCAGCTCTTGGCTCCGGATCGTCTGTTGCTTTAACGCAAACTTGAAAGGGACCATAGCTGACGAGATGATTGATGAATGTCCTGCTACAGAAGATCAAAAGATCAAAGACATTGAAGATTGACCTAGGATACAGAGACATGATACATGGACAGTGCTGCCCCTAGAGACCAATACAGCAGGACGGACAGTAATATAATCCCCATAAATACTGATTCATCAAAAGTCTAGATGGGATGGCACTGGGGTTTGGGTTTGGATGGTGTATGTTCGAAGTATAAAAGACTAAACGAGTGAGAAAGCTATCTCTTTGCCTCTACCCTTATCGCTCTTGGCTTATGCCTGGGCCGCATGGCTCTATCCACCATTTTTAGCCACATGGCTCTATTGTTACCATCTGAGCCTAGCCTACGATACAAAGCCTAGAGGAAAGCATTGTGATAAGTATCTTTGATATTCTTGTATTATGTGTTCTATTGGTATAACTTTCTAATATCTTTCTTTAGTATGATTTTGGGAAATAAATAAGACTTTGTTTTATTAAGCCGTGTGCTTGGTTTCATAGCTAACCTTGTATTATTGTGATATCAACAGTAACATGTGATTAGAGTTTTAATAGACTAGCCAACTAGGGGAATAGACAAGTTAATACATAGGTGCAATAGATATAGGGAATAACCACCCCCACATAATAGTTATTTGCACCAATTACTTCACCTGTGAATGGCTGAGCAGCATTCAGTCCGACTCTACTTTGTTTCGGGAGAGGGAAAGGAAGTTCCCATCCCACTGCTAAAAGAGCCCTGAATTATGGCCCTATACTTATTGCAGGGGTGCTTTTAAATTGTGAATTGTTTTTATTTATTTTAGTTACATTTTTTTTTTTTTTTACACATTTTAAATCAGTTTTGTTCGCCTTTGGAACATGTTACATCTTCCACCCGTTTTTAGGGTGTACCATGTAACATGTTCCACCATCTGCACCCTCTCCCCCCTAGGGGGCTCTAGTAGTTCATTGATCGTCCTGATCTCAAGTAACTTCCTGTCTGTGTGAGATATGAGCAGACAGCAATGCTGAGACTCTGCAGGAGCCTGAGATTGCACCCACGATCTGCGTTTTTTGACTTTGACTAGTAACACTTTAACCCCTTCCCGCCGAGCGTAAGCAGATATGCGTACTCAGCTTTCGGGGGTTATACCGGGATGATGCCCGCAGCTGCAGGCATCATCCCGGTACTGTTGTTTAGAGCCAGCGATCGGCTTTACAGGTATAACAACTGATGCGGCTAAAAGCCGCTCAGCTGTTATACCGGAGGAGCGGAAGGGGACGTCCCCCCCTTCCGCCGCCTCGCGCCGCTCTTACCGGGCCTCTCGTTCCATCAGGAGGCCCAATCGAACATCCGCCGCTTCCGGTGCCTAGTGAGGGCCTGGAACAAAGCCAGAAACGGCTTGGTTCCAGTCTCCTTGATGTAAACACGGAAGCGACGTCACGACGTCACTTCCTGTTTACTCGGCTGCCAATGGCGCCGAATAAAAAAAAAGTACACAGTATTCAGATACACCGTTTTTCGGTGATCTGAATACTTTGAAGTGCAAAGGAGGGATTTGGGGTCTTTTAGACCCCCGATCCCTCCATAAAGAGTACCTGTCACCACCTATTACTATCACAAGGGATGTTTACATTCCTTGTGACAGCAATAAAAGTGATCAATTTTTTATTTTTTTTTTAAAACACAATTGAATCATCTAAAATTAAATAAAATAAATAAGAAAAAAAATAATATTTTTTTTTTAAAGCGCCCCCCTTCCCCGCGAGCTCGCTCAGCAAAGAAAACGCATAGGCTTAGTCATGAAAGGGTTAATTAATATAACAGAGAATTTATCAGTCAATATTGGATCCTTATACAAAACCTGCACTAGATGGTAGAGAGTGATGTCAGGGGGTGGCGGTGTGTTGGGGGGGTGCTGAGGGAACAGCGCTGCCTTGAGCTTTGGATACGTTGCCAGGGCCATCTTAAGCAATGCAGGGTCCACGTTCCATTTACTGAGGCTGGGCTCCTCAGACTGCTGCAATACCTGGAGGTGAATGATGGAAACAGAAAATGGAGATGGCTTCATACACAGTAATTTAAATGGGGAAAAGGATTAGAAGGGGGCGGGTTGTAACTGGTAGAAAAACAGTGGCTTCATCTTACCCCATCAATTCCACCGGGAGCATACATATTGGTTGCCAGAGCAAGCAATGTATGTCCCTCCAAGAGCATGCTGTTCAGACTAGGCTGGTAACCTGGCATCAGTACATGGGCGTTGGAAAGGCTGGCATTAAACATCCGGCTGGCATCTAAGATGAGGAGAGAAAAGAAAGACAAAGGAAAACCAACAGGGATTTCTTAACCACTTGCCTACCGGGCACTTCCACCCCCTTGCTGCCCAGGCCAATTTTCAGCGCTGTCACACTTTGAATGACAATTGCGCGGTCATAAAACACCGTAACCGAATTACATTTTTATAATCTTTTTTTTGCAGATAGAGCTTTCTTTTGATATGTAATCACTGCTGGGTTTTTAATTTTTTTGCTAAACAAATGAAAAAAGACTGAACATTTAAAAAAATAAGTTTTCCTTAGTTTCTGTTATAAACTTTTTTATAAATAAGCAGTTTTTCTTCTCTTTTACTGATGTGCGCTGATGAGGCTGCACTGATATGCGGCACTGATGAGGTTGCACTGATATGCTGCATTGATGGGCATTGATGAACACTTATTCGGAGGCACTGATAGATGGCAAAGATGGGCACTGATGAGGCTGCACTGATATGCTGCATTGATGAGCACTGATGGGCATCGATGAGCACTTATATGGAGGCACTGATGAGGCTGCACTGATATGCTGCATTGATGAGCACTTATATGGAGGCACTGATGAGGCTGCACTGATAGATGGCACTGATATGCTGCATTGATGGGCACTGATGAGCACTTATCAGTGCAGCCTCATCAGTGCCTCCATATAAGTGCCCATCAATACCCATCAGTGCCACCTATAAGTGTAGCCTTGTCAGTGCCTCCATATAGGTGGCACTGATGGGTATTGATGAGGCTGCACTGATATGCTGCATTGATGGGCACTTATATGGAGGCACTGATGAGGCTGCACTGATAAATGGCACTGATATGCTGCATTGATGGGCACTGATGAGCACTTATATGGAGGCAGTGATGAGGCTGCACTGATAGGTGGCACTGATAGATGGCACTGATATGCTGCATTGATGGGCACTGGTGAGCACTTATCAGTGCAGCCTCATCAGTGCCTCCATATAAATGCCCATCAATACCCATCAGTGCCACCTATCAGTGCAGCCTTGTCAGTGCCTCCATATAGGTGGCACTGATGGGTATTGATGAGGCTGCACTGATATTCTGCATTGATGGGCACTTATATTGAGGCACTGATGAGGCTGCACTGATAGATGGCACTGATATGCTGCATTGATGGGCATTGATGAGTGTGACAGACTCACCCAGGACAGAGGCTTTTGGAGGGGACTGAATGCTAGCCTCTTGCCTACCAACTATGGGCCTGGCATTTGAGGGAGCTACAAGAATTTAGGAAGATATTCTTTTATATAATGCAAAAGGACATTATTAAGGAGGCCATGATGGTCTGTGCATGCTTGGGACCCATATAGCAGATGTATGTGAAAGGAATGCTGATTAATGAGATCTGGAAAGCCCTGGGTCTCCTGTTGTCTACTAGTGTGGCTTCTAAGAGTATTTCACCCATTGTTGTTTGTGCTAATTAACCCTGCAATTGTATGAAGGAGTTCTGTGTTGGTGTTTATGATAAAGTGTATTGTATAGTCAGTGAGCTAGGAGACGCGAAGTCTACCCTAAAAGGTCATATCTCTGAGTCACCTAGTCTGGGTAAATGATTAGATAACTAGCTCAGGTTAATTAGGTTTCTGGTTACAGTTTTTATTGAAAGCCTGCTTGTAAGCCTTGTGTGCCCTGTGTGTCATCTCAAATAAATCAGTCCATGTTCAGCAACTAAACAAGTATCGTCTTGTTTTCTGCTGGTGAGCGGTTGGAATATCTGATATCTATATTCAGACTGGGAGAAAGTGGTATATGACGAAAGCACTCAAGGAGTGTGGGACGTTTCGTTACAATGAGCACTTATATGGAGGCACTGATGAGGCTGCACTGATCAGTGGCACTGATAGATGACACTGATGAGGCTGCACTGATATGCTGCATTGATGGGCACTGATGAGCACTTATATGGAGGCACTAATGAGGCTGCACTGATGAGGTGGCACTGATATGCAACACTGACAGGCATCACTGATGGGCACTGATTGGCAGCACTGGTGGGCACTGTTGGAGCTGCACTGATAATCAGAACACGTATGATCAATGCCCTGATTGTCAGTGCAGATGTCCCTTGTGTGGATTTGCCGGTTATCAGCTCTCTTCTCCTCACACGCTTTCAGCGTGAGGAGAAGGGGGGGTGTGACAGACCTATACGGGACACAGGCTTTTTGGGAGGACTAAATGCGAGCCTCCTGCCAACCGATTATGGGCCCTGGATTTTAAGGGGCACAGGGTGAAGGAGAACCCCAACCATCAATAATCTGTGCTAGTCAGATTCAATGCTGTATATATGTGTGTATATATAATGTGTGTTGTCTCATGCTGTTGGGACACACACTGTCAGATGCTAGTGTCATGAACTCAAGATGTTAATTGAGAGAGCTGATCACATTGTCCTCTGTACAATGTAGTAGACGGTCCATCTGTTACTAGTGGTCTCCTGCTATTGTGATAAAATGTCTTGTGGTTGTAATTATGATAATTTATAATCAACTGTGTTTAGCTCGGTGACAACAAGTCTGACCTGTAGTGAAATCCTGATGGGCACAGAGTCCCATTGGCTGCTTAAAGGGATTAGTTAATTAGTTTATGTTAAGTTGTTACAGGTGTATTGTTAGAGTAATATGAGCAGGAGGGGGGACCTCCTCTTCTACTGTATATAAACACTTGTCAGTTTGGTTCTAATAAAAAAGTCCATGCTAGCACTAAGCAAGTTTCGTCTCGTTTGGTGCTTGGTAGCGGTTGGAATATCTGAGATCTATATTCAGACTGGGAGGAAGTGATATATGACGAACGCACTCAAGAGGAGTGTAGGGACATTCCGTCACAGGGGGCATCGTATGATGGCCTTTGCTGGCAAAGTGCAGCCGGGCTGTAGCTGTCATCCCAGCCGGGCTGTAGCTGTCATCCCAGCCGGGCTGTAGCTGTCATCCGGCTATAGCTCGGTCGCAAAGGAGTTAAAGCACAGCAGACACATAACAGAAGCAATTATGATCACAGCCGCTGTGATGGGGTGGTAAGCAAAGTACCTGAAGTCCACTTACCGTTTGGATCAGCACTGACTTGTCGAATGTGCACCATGAAACCAAACCAGGGGTGGGCCTCATGTAATGACGTATCGGCTAGAGCAGAGCAATTCTCTGGTTGTAAACTGTCAGCAAAGACAAAACTCTATTAGAGACTTCAGAGACCGCATGTGTGTGATGAATCAAAAGGCAACTCACTACTATAAAAAAAAAAGACAGCAATTGGGGTAAGGAAGCCCGTGCATTGTCAGCTTGATGACTCCTGTGGTCATGTGTGGGAGTGACATCATCACAGCCTGGCCAATCAAGTGAGTCCAAACATGGAAGGAAGGCCAGGAGGAGATGGAAGCACCACATGACGGCCAAGAACACCGACAGCATAGCACTGGAGGGGAATGCTTAGCAGGTAAGTCTGCCAGCCTGTGCCAATATTACAAAGAGGTTGCATTCCGCTTGAAAGGAATACAATCAATTTGTGAAAAGTTCTGGCATGCGATGAGCTAAGCCCAAACATGGTGCATGCCACCTCATGGACTCATCATTTTACATTCGTTTTTTTGTAGCTCCAGGATGATAGCCATCCCTACACTTCTCAGACACAACATCTCTGCCCACCACTCCCTTCACATTCACAGGAGCCTTTGTATTTTGTGAATGGATTGACATAACACAAAGTGCTCTGTGATTGGGCAGAAGGAGGTGAGGGGCAGGCACAGGGGCTGCACGTGACTCTACAGCTGCTGGAGTGGAGACCAGAAGGTCCCGCATCAGAGCCCTGGAAGTATAGCGAGAGCTATGCGCCTGGTGATCCGTAAAAATGTGGATTGTACTCTACTTTAACCACTTCAATACCAGGGGGCACATATACACCTTCCTGCCCAGACCAATTTTCAGCTTTCAGCGCTGTCGCACTTTGAATGACAATTGCGCGGTCATACAACACTGTACCCAAACTACATTTTTATCATTTTGTTCCCACAAATAGAGCTTTCTTTCGGTGGTATTTGATCACCTCTGGGGTTTTTATTTTCTGCTAAACAAATAAATAAAAGACCGAAACTTTTGAAAAAAAAAAAACAGTGCCACTAATGATGGGGCACTATTCCTCCCACTGACACCAATGGAGAGGCACTATTCCTCCCACTGATACCAATGATGGGGCACTATTCCTCCCACTGATACCAATGATGGGCACTATTCCTCCCACTGATACCAATGATGGGGCACTATTCCTCCCACTGACACCAATGGAGAGGCACTATTCCTCCCACTGACACCAATGGAGAGGCACTATTCCTCCCACTGACACCAATGATGGGGCACTATTCCTCCCACTGATACCAATGATGGGGCAATATTCCTCCCACTTACACCAATGGAGAGGCACTATTCCTCCCACTGACACCAATGATGGGGCACTATTCCTCCCACTGATACCAATGATGGGGCACTATTCCTCCCACTGATACCAATGATGGGGCACTATTCCTCCAGCTGACACCAATGATGGGGCACTATTCCTCCCACTGACACCAATGATGGGGCACTATTCCTCCCACTGACACCAATGATGGGGCACTATTCCTCCCACTGACACCAATGATGGGGCACTATTCCTCCCACTGATACCAATGATGGGGCACTATTCCTCCCACTGGCACCAACGATGGGGCACTATTCCTCCCACTGATACCAATGATGGGGCACTATTCCTCCCACTGATACCAATGATGGGGCACTATTCCTCCCACTGATACCAATGGAGGGGCACTATTCCTCCCACTGATACCAATGATGGGGCACTATTCCTCCCACTGACACCAATGATGGGGCACTATTCCTCCCACTGATACCAATGATGGGGGCACTATTCCTCCCACTGATACCAATGGAGAGGCACTATTCCTCCCACTGACACCAATGATGGGGCACTATTCCTCCCACTGACACCAATGATGGGGCACTATTCTTCCCACTGATACCAATGATGGGACACTATTCCTCCCACTGATACCAATGATGGGGCACTATTCCTCCCACTGACACCAATGATGGGGCACTATTCCTCCCACTGATACCAATGATGGGGCACTATTCCCCCCACTGATACCAATGATGGGGCACTATTCCTCCCACTGATACCAATGATGGGGCACTATTCCCCCCACTGATACCAATGATGGGGCACTATTCCTCCAGCTGACACCAATGATGGGGCACTATTCCCCCGACTGATACCAATGATGGGGCACTATTCCTCCCACTGACACCAATGATGGGGCACTATTCCTCCCACTGATACCAATGATGGGGCACTATTCCTCCCACTGATACCAATGATGGGGCACTATTCCTCCAGCTGACACCAATGATGGGGCACTATTCCTCCCACTGACACCAATGATGGGGCACTATTCCTCCCACTGATACCAATGATGGGGCACTATTCCTCCCACTGACACCAATGATGGGGCACTATTCCTCCCACTGATACCAATGATGGGGCACTATTCCTCCCACTGTCACCAACGATGGGGCACTATTCCTCCCACTGATACCAATGATGGGGCACTATTCCTCCCACTGATACCAATGATGGGGCACTATTCCTCCCACTGATACCAATGGAGGGGCACTATTCCTCCCACTGATACCAATGATGGGGCACTATTCCTCCCACTGACACCAATGATGGGGCACTATTCCTCCCACTGATACCAATGGAGAGGCACTATTCCTCCCACTGACACCAATGATGGGGCACTATTCCTCCCACTGACACCAATGATGGGGCACTATTCTTCCCACTGATACCAATGATGGGACACTATTCCTCCCACTGATACCAATGATGGGGCACTATTCCTCCCACTGACACCAATGATGGGGCACTATTCCTCCCACTGATACCAATGATGGGGCACTATTCCCCCCACTGATACCAATGATGGGGCACTATTCCTCCCACTGACACCAATGATGGGGCACTATTCCTCCCACTGATACCAATGATGGGGCACTATTCCCCCCACTGATACCAATGATGGGACACTATTCCTCCCACTGACACCAATGATGGGGCACTATTCCTCCCACTGATACCAATGATGGGGCACTATTCCTCCCACTGACACCCAATGATGGGGCACTATTCCTCCCACTGATACCAATGATGGGGCACTATTCCCCCCACTGATACCAATGATGGGGCACTATTCCTCCCACTGACACCAATGATGGGGCACTATTCCTCCCACTGATACCAATGATGGGGCACTATTCCCCCCACTGATACCAATGATGTAATTTTTTTACTCCCACTGACCACCAAGCCTATGGCATTTTCTACTTCCACTGGCCACAGTACAGCCCCCCCATCCCAAAGTTTGAAGGGCAATAAAATGGCCCTTTGTTTCCTCAGTCTGGAGACCCCGGCAATACAGTTACTATGCACTTTATTAGCCAAGTCCTTGACAGTCACTGGAAAAAAACCTTTTTCATATCCCACTAAAACAGCATATGAAAAAGCATTTTTTTGCTAGAAAATTACTCAGAACCCCCAAACATTATATATATAGTTTTAGCAGACATCCTGGCGAATAAAATGGCGCTCATTGCAACTTTTTATGTCACGCGGTTTTTGCACAGCAATTTGTTTAAATGCTTTTTTTGGGGGGGAAAAACGGTTTCATGAATAAAGAAAAAAAAACACTAAAGTTAGGCCGATTTTTTTGTATACTATGAAAGATAATGTTACGCCGAGTAAATAGATACCCAACAAGTCACGCTTCAAAATTTAAAACACTTGTGGAATGGCGCCAAACTTCAGTACTTATAAATCTCCATAGGAGACGCTAAAACGTTTTTACAGGTTACATGTTTAGAGTTACAGAGGAGGTCTAGTGCTAGAATTATTGCTCTCGCTCTAAAGATCGTGGCGTATGTGTAACCTGTGTGTATCTGGCTCTGATACTAGCCAGTGCCTCGCCAGCCACTCACCTCACCGCACGCCCCTGAAAGTAAAAGAATATCCCAAATTTTGGGTTGTCCCCAGAAAAGTACCGTATATACTCGAGTATAAGCCGAGTTTTTCAGCACATTTTTTTGTGCTGAAAATGCCCCCCTCGGCTTATACTGGAGTCAAGCACTTTTCTGCAGCAAAAAAAACTTTGACTTTGGGGCCCCGTATCTGGGGGCAACTTGGTGCTAGGAACCCCAGATTTGGTGTGCCAACCCAGTGGACCCAACACTACAACATATCCAATGTATCCAACATAGATGGGGTTCCTAGCTCTAAGTGGCCCCCGAGATACGGGGCCCCAAAGTCGGTTCAGAAAATGTCTTTCTCTGCTGCAGAAAAGTGCTTGACATTTTCTGACCCGATTTTGGTGCCCCGTATCTCGGGGCCACTTGGTGTTAGGAACCCCAAATTTGGTATTCAAACTCAGTGGAACCAACACTACAACATATCCAGAAGATGGGGTTCCTAGCACTAAGTGGCCCCGAGATACAGGGCCCCAAAGTCGGTCAACTGTGTCCATCTGCAGCAATGTCATTTCAGGACCCTTTGGGTCCAGAGACCCCAAATTTTGGCTGCAGCTAGGGGGGCATCTAGGAACCCTTAACTACCAAGTTTGAAGTTTGGGGGACCTATGGCTGCAAATGGGCGCAGTGAGGCTGCAAATGGGCACAGTGAGGCTGCAAATGGGCACAGTGAGGCATGCAAATGGGCACAGTGAGGCATGCAAATGGGCACAGTGAGGCATGCAAATGTGCACAGTGAGGCATGCAAATGGGCACAGTGAGGCTGCAAATGGGCAGTGAGGCTGCAAATGGGCACAGTGAGGCATGCAAATGGGAACAGCGAGGCTGCAAATGTGCACAGTGAGGCATGCAAATGGGCACAGTGAGGCATGCAAATGGGCACAGTGAGGCTGCAAATGGGCACAGTGAGGCATGCAAATGGGCACAGTGAGGCATGCAAATGGGCACAGTGAGGCATGCAAATGGGCACAGTGAGGCATGCAAATGGGCACAGTGAGGCATGCAAATGGGCACAGTGAGGCTGCAAATGGGCATAGTGAGGCTGCAAATGGGCATTGCTGACCCTCTTTTCCACTTACAGTAGCTGCGCATTTCTCACCCTAGGCTTATACTCGAGTCAATAAGTTTTCCCAGTTTTTTGTGGTAAAATTAGGTGCCTCGGCTTATACTCGGGTCGGCTAATACTCGAGTATATATACGGTAATAGAGAGGAAATCTTGCAATGGGGACCCTAGTTCTGATAACCTGGAGGGTCCCTAAAGAATTCCCTTAATTTGCAAGGATATTCTCTCACTTCATGTTTGGCTATGGGACAGGAGGTGAATGGAAATCTCCACCATGGGACACAAAAAATCTGACAGGGGTTTTAACCCTTCCTTGCTCTATCCAAAATAATAAAAAAAAAAAGAAGTTTTGCCTCTAGTTCTACTTTAAGTAAGCCTTTAGAATACAGTAATGATAACAGATCAGCTGATACCTGTGATGGTCCAGGTAGGGGTACAGCAGGTGTTGGAGGCCGCGCTCAACACACATCACCACAAAGCGATTGTGAAAGTCTGGAAATTGAGTAGTGATGCTCTCCGTGGGAGAATCGGCCGGCGGCATCAGCATGCGATTAACAACAAGTCTCTGCATCAAAGACTCAAAATCATTCAGCTCAGAAGGGACAAAAATGTTCATTCTGAAAAATAAAGACATAAATAAATGAGCACAAACCATGTTAGAATTAGGCGTGTGTATATATACTGTGCGTGCGTGTGTGTATATTATATATATACACACACACACACACACACACACACACACACACACACACACACACACACAGTATCTCACAAAAGTAAGTACACCCCTCACATGTTTGTAAATCTTTTCATGTGACAACACTGAAGAAATGACACTTGTCTACAATGTAAATGTAGTGAGTGTACAGCTTGTATAACAGTGTAAATTTCCTGTCCCCTCAAAATAACTCAACACACAGCCATTAATGTCTAAACCGCTGGCAACAAAAGTCAGTACACCCCCTAAGTGAAAATGTCCAAATTGGGCCCAAAGTGTCAATATTTTGTGTGGCCGCCATTATTTTCCAGCACTGCCTTCACCCTCTTGGGCATGGAGGTCACCAGAGCTTCACAGGTTGTCACTGGAGTCCTCCTCCCCTCCTCCATGATGACATCACGGAGCTGGTGGATGTTAGAGACCTTGCGCTCCTCCACCTTCCGTTTGAGGATGTCCCACAGATGATCAATAGGGTTTAGGTCTGGAGACATGCTTGGCCAGTCCATCACCTTTACCCTCAGCTTCTTTAGCAAGGCAGTGGTGGTGTTGGAGGTGTGTTTGGGGTGGTTATCATGTTGGAATACTGCCCTGCGGCCCAGTCTCTGAAGGGAGGGGATCATGCTCTGCTTCAGTATGTCACAGTACATGTTGGCATTCATGGTTCCCTCAATGATCTGTAGCCCCCCAGTGCCGGCAGCATTCATGCAGCCCCAGACCATGACACTCCCACCACCATGCTTGACTGTAGACAAGACACACTTGTCTTTGTCCTCCTCACCTGGTTGCCCCCACACACGCTTGATACCATCTGACACCAAATACGTTTATCTTGGTCTCATCACACCACAGGGCGTGGTTCCAGTAATCCATGTCCTTAGTCTGCTTGTCTTCAGCAAACTGTTTGCAGACTTTCTTGTGCATCATCTTTAGAAGAGGCTTCCTTCTGGGACGACAGCCATGCAGACCAATTAGATGCAGTGTGCGGCGTATGGTCTGAGCACTGACAGGCTGACCCCCCACCCCTACAACCTCTGCAGCAATGCTGGCAGCACTCATACATCTATTTCCCAAAGACAACCTCTGGATATGACGCTGAGCGTGTGACCTCAGCTTCTTTGGTGGACCATGGTGAGGCCTGTTCTGAGTGGAACCTGTCCTGTTATACCGCTGTATGGTCTTGGCCACCATGCTGCAGCTCAGTTTCAGGGTCTTGGCAATCTTCTTATAGCCTCGGCCATCTTTATGTAGAGCAACAATTCTTTCTTTCAGATCCTCAGAGAGTTCTTTGCCATGAGGTGCCATGTTGAACTTCCAGTGACCAGTATGAGAGAGTGAGAGCGATAACACCAAATTTAACACACCTGCTCCCCATTCACACCTGAGACCTTGTAACACTAACGAGTCACAAGACACCGGGGGAGGGAAAATGGCTGAATTGGGCCCAATTTGGAGATTTTCACTTAGGGGTGTACTCACTTTTGTTGCCAGCGGTTTAGACATTAATGGCTGTGTGTTGAGTTATTTTGAGGGGACAGCAAATTTACACCGTTATACAAGCTGTACACTCACTACTTTACATTGTAGACAAGTGTCATTTCTTCAGTGTTGTCACATGAAAAGATAGAAGAAAAGATTTACACAAATGTGAGGGGTGTACTTACTTTTGTGAGATACTGTATAGAATACTCTGCAAAAGTTTTAGGCAGGTGTGATGCTGTAAATTAAGAATGCTTTCAGAAATAGAAGTGCTCAGAGTTTATTATGATCGATTAACAAAATGTAAAGTAAATGAATAGAAGAGAAATCCAATTGATTGTATAATATTTTTTTTTTTTATGGTTCAACCTGACTAACTATGTAAATCAAATCAATAATTGGGATGACCCCCCTTTGCCTTCAAACCAGCAACAGTTCTTCTAGGTAGACTTGAACACAGTTGTTAAAGGAACTCGGTAGGTAAGTTGTAGACATGTGCAATTCGTTTCGTTTTTTTTCGTTATATTCGTTCATTCGTTATCGTACGAATGAACGAACGATTCGCTAAAAATTTTAACGAATAATCGTTCGAATCGTTCGAATACGAAAAACAACGAAAATCCGAAATAACCAAATTAGAAACAACGAAACTACGAAAGAAGAAAATCCGAAAAACGAAAACAGGAACAACGAAAATCAAAATGAACGAAAAAATTCGTACATTCGTAACTTTTTTTTTTTTGTTGAATTGGTAATTTTCCGTGTCCCTTACAATGGCGCTGCTTAACGTACATCGAATGGATTGAACGAAAAAATTCGTACATTCGTAACTTTTTTTTGTTTTTTTTTGATTCGTAATTTTCCGTGTCTCTTACAATGGCGCTGCTTAACGTGCTTCGAATGGATTGAACGAAAAAATTTGTACATTCGTAACTTTTTTTTTTCGATTCGTAATTTTCCGTGTCTCTTACAATGTAATAATAGCATACAGATTACATAAAATTATGAATTATGCTCCGATTACGAATCTACGAAAACAATGTTACGAAAGTACGAATAAATCAATCTTACGAAAGTACGAATGTAACTAAATCTACGAAAATACGAATGCGTCCGAATTTCGAATAAACGAAAATTAAACAGAAAAACGAATCAACGAAAAAATAACTCTTACGAAAATACAAATCGTTACGAATACGAACACCGACGACTTACGAATTTACGAATCAAGGAAACGAACAGAAACAAAACGAAAATAAACAAATTTTTCTGTTGTGCACATGTCTAGTAAGTTGTTCTTTGTACATCTTGGAGAACTAAGCACAGATCTTCTGTGGATGTCGGCTGCCTACAATCCTTCTGTCTCTTCGTGTCATCCCAGACAGACTCCATGATGTTGAGATAAGGGCTCTGTGGGGGCCAAAACCATCACTTGCAGGACTACTTGTTCTTCTTAATGACATTGGCAGTATGTTTGGTTGTGCTGCTGCAAAATAAAATTGGGGCCAATTACACGCCTCCCTAATGGTATGGCACGATGGGTAAGTATCTGACTGTATTTCTCAGCATTGAGGACACCATTGATCCTGACCGAATCTCCAACTCCATTTGCAGAAAAGCAGCCCCAAACTTGCAAGGAACCTCCACAATGCTTTACCGTTGCCTGTAGACACTCATTATTGTAGAGCTCTCTAGGCCTTCACCAACAAACTGCCTTCTGCTACAGCCAAATATTTCACAATTTGACTCATCAGCCCAGAACACCTTCTGCCATTTTCTGCCTCCAGTTCCTATGTTTTCCTGTACAGTTGAGTCGCTTAGCCTTGTTTCCGCATTGGAGGCTTTTGGCCGCAATTCTTCCATTAAGACCATTTCTGGCCAGACTTCTCCAGACAGTAGATGGGTGTACCTGGGTCCTACTGGTTTCCGTCAGTTCTGTGCTGATGGCCCTGGTGGACATCTTCCTATATGGAAGGAAAGTAAGCATGATGTGTCTTTCATCTGCTGCATTAAGTTTCCTTGGGTGACCACTGCATCTACGGTCATCAACATTGCCCGTTTCTTTGTGCTTCTTCAGAAAGGCTTGAACAGAACATCTTGAATCCCCAGTCTGCTTTGAAATCTTTGCCTGGGAGAGACCTTGCTGATGCAGTACCTTGTGTCTTGAAACTCTCACACAACCTCACCTTAGCAGCAGAGTTTGGCTGTTCCTCACCCAGTTTTAAATTGATTGTAAGGCTGCTTTCACACTGGGGCGGTTTGCAGGCGTTATTGCGCTAAGAATAGCGCCTGCAAACCGACCCGAAACAGCTGTTGCTGTTCCTTCAGTGTGAAAGCCCGAGGGCTTTCACACTGAAGCAGTGCGCTTGCAGGACGCTCAAAAATGTCCTGCAAGCCGCATCTTTGGCTCGCTATAGGAGCGGTATTTACCGCTCCTATAGCGCCCGGTCCCATTGAAAACAATGGGGGAGCGCGCCGAACCCGCCCGCAAAACACCGCTGCAGCGGCGGTTTGCGGGCGGTATTGACCCTTTTTCGGCCGCTCGCGGGGGGGTAAAACCACCCCGCTAGCGGCCGAAATGCGCCGCTAAAACGGCGGTAAAGCGGCGCTAAATATAGCTCCGCTTTACCGCTTTCACACCGCTCCAGTGTGAAAGCAGCCTAAAGGATTGTTTTTTATTTTTTTAAACTAACATATCATAAACATATCATACTTACCTCCACGGTGCAGCTCGTTTTGCACAGAGTGGCCCCGAACATCCTCTTCTGGGGTCCCCCGGCGGCTCTCGTGGCTCCTCCCCGCATCAGATAACCCCCCTAGGAGAAGCGCTCTCCCGAGGGGGTTACCTTGCGGGCGCGCTCCTAGGTCGAGCATTTGCGTCCATAGACACGAATAACGGACTCAGCCCCGCCCCCCTGCGTGATTGGATTTGATTGACAGCATTGGAAGCCAAAGGTTGCGCTGCTATCAATCTATCCAATCAAGAGCCAGGACCCCGTGGGGAGAGGGACAACACATCCCTGCCAAGGAGATGAATGGGCTCAGGTAAGTAAATGGGGGGGCCGGTGACTGCCAGGTGGTTTTTCACCTTAATGCATAGGACGCATTAAGGTGAAAAAACACGAAGGTTTGCGACCCCTTTAAGTCTCCTACACATTTGCTTTTGTTTCGGTTAATGACTGTGTTTTAATCTTCATATGAAATTGATGATCATGAGCACCTGTTTGGTATAATGTGTTAATCATACACCTGACTCCAATCCTACAAAATTCCTGACTTTGTGCAAGTGTACAATGTGTGCAAGTGTAACAACTGATGCTGGTTTGAAGGCATTTGGTTTGGATTTTTCTTCTGTTTGCTCACTTTTCATTTTGTAAAATGATAAAAATAAACAATTAAAATACAGTTGTGCTCATAAGTTTACATACCCTGGTAGAATTTATGATATTTTGACCATTTTTCAGAGAATATGAATGATAACACAAAGACTTTTCTTTCACTCGTGGTTAGTGTTTGGCTGAAGCCATTTATTATCAATCAACTGTGTTTAATCATAATGACAACAGAAAATAGCCAAATGACCCTGATCAAAAGTTTACATACCCCCAGTTCTTAATACCGTGTATTGCCCCCTTTAACATCAATGACAGCTTGAAGTCTTTTGTGGTATTTGTGGATGAGGCTCTTTATCTTCTCAGATGGTAAAGCTGCCCATTCCCCCTGGCACAAAGCCTCCAGTTCCTGTAAATTATTGGGCTGTCTTCCATGAACGGCACGTCTGAGATCTCCCCAGAGGGGCTCAATGATATTGAGGTCAGGAGACTGAGATGACCACTCCAGACCCTTCACTTTATTCTGCTGTAGCCAATGACAGGTGGACTTGGCCTTGTGTTTTGGATCATTGTCATGTTGGAATATCCAAGTACATCCCATGCGCAGCTTCCTGGCTGGCTGGAATGCAAATGTTCCTCCAGTATTTTTTGATAACATACGGCATTCATCTTGCCATCAATTCTGACCAAATTTCCTGTGCCTTTGTAGCTCACTCATCCCCAAAACATCAGCGATCCACCGCCGTGTTTCACAGTAGGGATGGTGGACCTTTCATCATAGGCCTTGTTGACTCTCCAAATGTAGTGTTTATGGTTGTGGCCAAAAAGCTCAATTTTGGTCTCATCACTCCAAATGACTTTGTGGCAGAAGGTTTGTGGTTTGTCTCTGTGCTGTTTGGCGTATTGTAAGCGGGATACTTTGTGACATTTGCGTAGTAATGGCTTTCTTCTGGTGACTCGACCATGCAGCCCATCTTTCTTCAAGTGCCTCCTTTTGGGCATCTTGAAACAGCCACACCACATGTTTTCAGAGTGTCCTGTATTTCACCTGAAGTTATTTGTGAGGTTTTCTTTGCACCCTGAACAATTTTCCTGGCAGTTGTGGCTGAAATTTTAGTTGGTCTACCTGACCGTGGTTTGGTTTCAACAGAACCCCTCATTTTCCACTTCTTGAGTTTGAACTCTGCTGATTGGCATTCTCAATTCCTTGGATATCTTTTTATATCCTTTTCTTGTTTTATACAGTTCACAATTACCTTTTCCCGCAGATCCTTTGCCAATTATTTTGCTTTCCCCATGACTCAGAATCCAGAAACGTCAGTGCAGCACTGGATGAAAGATGCAAGGGTCTGTCAGGAGTCCAGAAACCCATTAACCTTTTATACACACACTAATTACAAGCAAACAGATCACAGGTGAGGATGATTACCTTTAATAGACATTCAAACCCCTTTGTGTCAACGTGTGTGCATGTTATCAGGCCAAAATCACTGGGGTATGTAAACTTTTGATCAGGGTCATTTGGGTAGTTTCTGCTGTCATTATGATTTAAAAAGAGTAAACACAGTTGATTGATAATAAATGGCTTCAGCCAAACACTAACCATGAGTGAAAGAAAAGTCTTTGTGTTATCATTCATATTCTCTGGAAAATGGCCAAGAAATCATAAATTCTGCCAGGGTATGTAAACTTATGAACACACCTGTGTATCTTTTTGAAAGTATGTGAATACTAGACATGTGCAATTCGTTTCGTTTTTTTTTTTCGTTTTTTCGTTTTTTTTTTCGTTATTTTCGTTCGTTCGCTTTCGTACGAATGAACGAATCGTTCGAATCGTACGAATCCGAATAACGAATCGTAATGAATCGTTCGAATGGTACGAATCCGATTAACGAATCATTTGAATCGAACGAATCCGAAAAACAACGAAAATCCGAAAAAAACGAATTAGAAACAACGAATGTACTAATGAAGAAAATCCGAAAAACGAAAACAAACGAAAAAATTCGTACATTCGTAACTTTTTTTTTCGATTCGTAACTTTTTTTTTTCGATTTGTAACTTTTTTTTCGATTCGTAATTTTTTTTTTTTTTTTTTTTCGATTTGCAATTTCCGTGTCTCTATTGAACAAAAAAAATTCGTACATTCGTAACTTTTTTTCGATTCGTAACTTTTTTTTTCGATTCGTAACTTCTTTTTCGATTTGTAAATTTATTTATTTTTTTTTTCGATTTGCAATTTCCGTATCTCTATTGAACAAAAAAATTTGTACATTCGTAACTTTTTTTCGATTCGTAACTTTTTTTTTTTCGATTCGTAACTTTTTTTTTAGATTCGTAAATTATTAAAATGTAATAATAGCATACACATTACATCAAATTATGAATTATGCTCCGATTACGAATCTACGAATGTTACGAATGTACGAATAAATCCGAATGCGTCCGAAAATTAAACTAACGAAAAAACGAATCAACGAAATTCGTTGTAAAAAATAACTCTTATGAATGTACGAATCGTTACGAATATGAACACCGACGACTTACGAATGTACGAATCGTTACGAATCAACGGAAACGAAAAAAAACGAATTTTTTCGGAAACGAAAAAAACGAAACGAAAATAAACAAATTTTTTTGTTGTGCACATGTCTAGTGAATACAGTTGTGTTGGGTCCATTCCATTATGAATAAAACACCTTTCCTTTAGCACCATCCTATATGATGATAAGGGTATGTCTTAATTCTCTTATAAATAATAGAATGATCAATACAAAAACATAATACCCAATGAAAAAATAAAAACACTCTTCCATACACACCTGGCTAACTTGTTCAGAATTCTCTCCCGGGTGTATTTTGTGCATAAAGTGTTGTCATCGATGATGGCTGGGGTTAAGGGAGGCCAGCGTTGGCTGTCCCCAGTTGTCTCACGATGTCCCATGCTGTCAATCCAAGCTTCAATTCTTGGCCAATCGTGCCAGAGAGTCAGATGGCGCCACAGGATTTTCGGCGAAACAGAAGTCAAGTCTGTGGGACATTTCACAGATACGTCTTACTGATTATGCCTTAAAAGCATTAATAAACATTCATGAAACTGAATATAGACTAACTGCAATGTGAAAATAGTAGAGGTGTCCTGAGCGGGGGCGTATCATGAAATCAGTGGGCCCGTGTGCAAGATAAAAAGTGGGCCCTAGGCATTGATTAACTGCTTCCTGACCGCCCACTGTATATATATACGTCCTCAGAAGGGCACAGGCAGGCAAAAGGACGTGTATATACGTCCCCTTTAATTGCCTAGCCGTGGGGGGCGCGCTTGCGACCCGGTCGGGAGCTCCGTGCCCCCGGCCGCAGGACCAGCGGACCCGATCGCCGCTGGTGTCCCGCGATCGGGTCACGGAGCTGAAGAACGGGGAGAGGTCTGTGTAAACAAACCTCTCCCCGCGCTTCCTACTCTGCCTGTCATTGATCGGCTGTTCCCTGTCATCGGGAAAGCCGATCAATGACGTAAGACGTCAGCCCCGCCCCCTAATAGTAAAAAAAATACACACGTCACAGCCCATAACCCCTCCCCTCCCCTAGTGGTTAACTCTTTCACTGCAAGTGTCATTTATACAGGAATCAGTGCATTTAAATAGCATTGATTGCTGTATAAATGACAATGGTCCCAAAAATGTGTCAAAAATGTCCGATGTGTCCGCCATAATGTCGCAGTCACAATAAAAATCGCTGATCGCCGCCATTACTAGTAAAAAAAAAAAATATTAATAAAAATGCTATAAAACTATCCCCTATTTTGTAAACGCTATAACTTTTGCGCAAACCAAAAAATAATCGCTAATTGTGATTTTTTTTACCAAAAATATGTAGAAGAATACGTATCGGCCTAAACTGTGGAAAAAAATTTTTTTTTATATATTGTTTGGGGATATTTATTATAGCAAAAAGTAAAAAATATTGCATTTTTTTCAAAATTGTCGCTCTATTTTTGTTTATAGCGCAAAAAATAAAAACCGCAGGGGCGATAAAATACCACCAAAAGAAAGCTCTATTTGTGGGGAAAAAAGGACGCCAATTTTGTTTGGGAGCCACGTCGCACGACCGCGCAATTGTCAGTTAAAGCGACGCAGTGCCGAATCGCAAAAAGGGGCCTGGTCCTTTGGCTGCAAATTGGTCCGGGGCTGAAGTGGTTAAAAAAATGTTTTTAAAATGCGGCTCCTGTTCCTTCATAAACTGAAGCAGAGTTTATTCTGCTCAGTTATCAGAGGACATGTTTTGGATCATTGCCATGCTGGAAGACCCAATTCTCAACCCATCTTCAGTGTTCTGGCTGAGGGAAGAAGGTTCTCTGAGAAAGAAAAATGCTATGACCGTAAGATCACCATCTCTACTGTGAAGTACGGAGGTGGAAACGTGATGCTTTGGGGCTGTTTCTCTGCTAAAGGTACAGGCCGACATTGCCGCATTCAATGGACGGGGCCATGTATTGTAAAATCTTGGATGAGAACCTTCTTCCCTCAGCCAAAACACTGAAGATGGGTCATGGATGGGTCTTCCAGCATGACAATGACCAAAAACATACCGCCAAGGCAACAAAGGAGTGGTTCAAGAAGAAGCACATGAAGGTCATGGAGTGGCCTAGCCAGTCTACAGACCTTAATCCTATAGAAAATCTATGGAGGGAGCTGAAACTTCGAGTTGCCAAGAGACAGCCAAGAAACCTTAAGGATTTAGAGAAGATCTGTAGAGAAGAGACCAAAATCCCTCCTGAGATGTGCAAACCTGGTCACCAACTACAAGAGACGTCTTACCTCTATGCTTGCCAACAAGGGTTTCCCTACCAACTACTAAGGCCCCTTTCACACTTGTGCGACTTCAAAGTCGCGCGATTTTACCACGATTCGCGGCCGCGATTTTTCTGAATCGATTTTGCCACGATTTCAAGGAATGCCTGTGTAATGCCGCGTACACACGAAGGGACTATCCCGCGGGATTGTCCGCTGGACTCGAGTCCACCGGACAATCCTCTCGTGTGTGGGCGCCGGCAGTGAATGCCGCCGCGCTAGCCCCGTCACCTGGCATTGATTTAAAGGGAATCCCCACGCCGAAAAAACGGCGTGGGGGTCCCCCCCAAATCCATCTCAGACCCTTATCCGAGCACGCAGCCCAGCAGGCCAGGAACCATACCAGGCCGCATGCCCTCAACATGGGGGGTGCCCTGGGGAAAGGTTGTGATGTCACAGTCCCGGAGGATGCTGGGACTGTGACATCACAGGGGGGCGGGGTCACCATGTGACATGAGCATGTGACCCTGTCCCCTTGTCCCTATATAAGTCCCAGCACAGCTCAGCTCTGGCATTCCGGCCAGAGACAGCGACGGGTCAACATCGGAAGAAGAAGAAGAAGGAAGAAGAAGAAGGCAGAAGAAGGCGGCGCCGGCGTGGAAAACGACGACCGCGGCAAGAACAGAAGAGACCCCGGAAGACCCCCGAAGGCGGATCGAGACCCCCAGACGACGGCGTCGACGACGAAGAAGGTAGCCGGCCTTCTCTGCTCGGTAAAAGAGCTAGGTAAATGGCGGAGGAGTCCGGCGAGAAGACCCCCCAAGACGGAAGAAGACCCCCGGAGCAGTGCAATAAAATATTTTTTTACAAA
Organism: Lithobates sylvaticus; assembly: GCA_028564925.1. Classification (NCBI taxonomy): domain Eukaryota; kingdom Metazoa; phylum Chordata; class Amphibia; order Anura; family Ranidae; genus Lithobates; species Lithobates sylvaticus. The sequence continues at coordinate 599,557,657 of CM053029.1, read as the reverse complement.
ATGTGTGTTTTTTTTATTTACACTTTACACCTTAGGTGAATGGGTAGGGGTACATCGTACCCCATACTCATTAACATAGGACGGGGGGCCGGGATCTGGGGGCCCCCTTATTAAAGGGGGCTCCCGGATTCCGATAAGCCCCCGCCCGCAGACCCCGACAACCAACGGCCAGGGTTGTCGGGAAGAGGCCCTTGTCCTCATCAACATGGGGACAAGGTGCTTTGGGGTGGGGGGGCCGCACGGCCCCCCTTTGGTTCTTTGGGGTGGGGGGGCCGCACGGCCCCCCTTTCCCCAGGGCACCCCCCATGTTGAGGGCACGCGGCCTGGTATGGCTCAGGAGGGGGGGGGGCGCTCGCTTGTGCTGCGTGCTCGGATAAGGGCCTGAGATGGATTTGGGGGGGATTTCCTTTAAATCCATGCCAGGTGACGGGGCTAGCGCGGCGGCATTCACTGCCTTCGCTAGCCCCGTCTACCTGCAGTTACGTTCTAAATGAACGGAGTGCTCCATGTGTGGGCAAGTCCGTTCATTTTCGAAAGTACAGCGGACTTTTTCCCGCGGATTGTCCGCCGGAGAAGTCCGTGCGTGTGTGGGTGTGTGTGGGCAAGTCACACGCTCGGAAGTCCGGGCGTGTGTGGGCAAGTCCCCCCTCGGAAAGTCCGGGGGACAATCCGCCGGACTAGGTCCGGCGGACAAAGTCCGAACGTGTGTACTCGGCATAAGTGGAATCAAAATCGGACCAAAGTAGTGCAGGGACTACTTTGAAGTCGGAACTTATATTATATTATATTAGTATTATATAAAACACACCTATGATAAAAATTATAGACCCTTCATTTCTTTGTAAGTGGGCAAAACTTACACAATCTGCAGGGGAGCAAATCATGATTTTCCCCCCACTGTAAATGATATAGCCTCTCACCTTCATCGATCTTCCAGGGCAACAAGATTGATTCTTGAGTCTCCGAGTCCCAGTCCTGGGCCCACTGTAGAAGCAGAACGATCGGTTCATCTTTTACGGAGCTTAATGCATTTTGCAGCGCCTGTTCCGCCGGAGTTAGGTCACCGGTTTTCCAGGGAGGTCTGCAATAAACATCACAGATATCATATTGGTTCCCCCCCATCACATCTTTGCACAGCAGGGAGAAATAATAATGCACAAATGACATTACGTGGGATAAGTGCGGCTTTCATCTGCAGGCCACGGCACAGCATTGCACAGCTTCTCTATCTGGTACACGGTACGGATCCTTTCTTGCTCCTCTTCCGAGAAGAGTCCTTTTTGCTGCAGCAGGTTTACCTACAAAACAGGAAGAGGTGAAGGTCTGACGGTGGTGAGGAAGAAGACAAGTTCACAAGAAAATCCCAAAAAATGACCCACCAGCAGGTCCCGAACGGCGAGGTTAGAGGTGTACATACAGATACGGCGCAGCTCGTCCCACACCGAATATCCCTGGAAGAGAAATCAATGTCTACAATGAGTGAGAGAGCAAAGATTTTATCTAATGCACAGCTGTGGCCATAGAACGCGCATATATAGTCGTGTGAAAAAGTAAGTACACCCATGGACGCTGACTTTTTCAACCAACACTCACCGGCCTCTTTATTCGGTACACCTCTTCAATTGCTCGGTAAAACAAATTGCTAATCGGTCAATCACACGGCAGCAACTCAATGCATTTAGGCATCTAGACGTGGTGAAGACAAATTGCCGAAGTTCAAACCGAGCATCAGAATGGGGAAGAAAGGGGATTGAAGTTACTTTGAACGTGGCCTGGTTGTTGATGTCAGACGGGCTGGTCTGAGTATTTCTGGGATTTTCCCCACACAACCATCTCTCGGGTTTACAGAGAATGGTGGGGGGAAAAGAGAAAATATCCAGTGAGCGGCAGTTGTGTGGAGGAAAATGCCTGGTTGGTGTGAGAGGTCAGAGGAGAATGGGCAGACTGGTTGGAGATGATAAAAATATAGACTGTAAGCTCTAACGAGCCGGGCCCTCTAATCCCTCCTGTATTGAATTGTATTGTAATTGTACTGTCTCCCCTGATGTTGTAAAGCGCTGCGCAAACTGTTGGCGCTATATAAATCCTGTATAATAATAATAATTATAAGGCAACATAGTTACATAGTTAGTAAGGTTGAATAAAGACACCAGTCCATCCAGTTCAACCTGAGTGAGCGCCCACATTTGTCCCCATCCCCGCACACTGCCTCCCATCAAGATGCCCATCCACTATATTATTATTATTGATTTTATTTTTTATTTTATATTTAACTGCTTAGCGACTGCCGGCTGTCAATTGACAGCCAGGCGGCGCAGCTCTCGTGGCGGGAGGGCGTCATGTGGCGCCCTCCCCTTCCCGGCCCTCCAGGGAGCGTGCCCGCCGTGTCACTGGGCACCCGATGCGCATGCCCGGCGGCCGCGATATCCGCCGGGCACCCGCAATTGCCCGGGAATACAGCAGGACCGTGGATCTGTGCGTGTAAACACACAGATCCACGTTCCTGTCAGAGGAAAGGAGACCGATGGTGTGTTCCCCCAGTACAGAGAAACACCGATCGGTTTCCCCCCCCCCCCCCCAGTCAGTCCCCTCCCCCTACAGTTAGAATCACCCCCGGGGAACATGAGGTTCCTAGCACCAAGTGGCCCCGAGATACAGGGCCCCAAATTCGGCCAACTGTGTCCATCTGCAGCAATGTCATTTCGGGACCCTTTGGGTCCAGAGACCCCAAATTTTGTCCGGCAGCTAGGGGGGCATCTAAGAACCCTTAACTACCAAGTTTGGAGTTCGGGGGACCTATGGCTGCAAATGGGCACAGTGAGGCTGCAAATGGGCACAGTGAGGATACAAATGGGCATTGTTGACCCTCTTTTCCACTTACAGTACTGCGCATTTCTCACCCTAGGCTTATACTCGAGTCAATACATTTGCCAGTTTCTTGTGGTAAAATTTTAGGTGCCTCGGCTTATATTCGGGTCGGCTTATACTCGAGTATATACGATATCTAATAGCTTTTTTAAAACTTTTTTATGTGTGTGATTATATGTCAGTATTATATTGTATATCCCTGTATGTTGTGGTCATTCAGGTGCTTATCTAATAGTTTTTTTAAACTATTGATGCCCCCTGCTGAGACCACCGCCTGTGGAAGGGAATTCCACATCCTTGCCGCTTTTACAGTAAAGAACCCTCTACGTAGTTTAAGGTTAAACCTCTTTTCTTCTAGTTTTAATGAGTGGTCACGTGTCTTGTTATACTCCCTTCCACAAAAAAGTTTCCTCCCTATTGTGAGGTCACCAGTACGGTATTTGTATATTGAAATCATATCCCCTCTCAAGCGTCTCTTCTCCAGAGAGAATAAGTTCAGTGCTCACAACCTTTCCTCATAACTAATATCCTCCAGATCCTTTATTAGCTTTGTTGCCCTTCTCTGTACTCGCTCCATTTCCAGCACATCCTTCCTGAGGACTGGTGCCCAGAACTGGACGGCATACTCCAGGTGCGGCCGGACCAGAGTCTTGTAGAGCAGGAAAATTATAGTTTTATCTCTAGAGTTGATCCCCTTTTTAGTGCCAATATTCTGTTTGCTTTGTTAGCAGCAGCTTGGCATTGCATGAGCCTATCATCTACTAGGACCCCCAGGTCCTTCTCAATCCTAGATTCCCCCAGAGGTTCTCCCCCCAGAGTATAGATTGCATTCATATTTTTGCCACCCAAATGCATTATTTTACATTTTTCCACATTAAACCTCATTTGCCATGTAGTTGAACTGTTTCCCCCATCCCCATCCTCCAGGTCATTTATGAACAAATTAAATAGGATTGGTCCCAGCACAGAACCCTGGGGGACCCCACTACCCACCCCTGACCATTCCGAGTACTCCCCATTTACCACCACCCTCATATCTTGCCCTTGTAGCCAGTTTTCAATCCATGTACTCACCCTATGGTCCATGCCAACGCACCTTATTTTGTACAATAAACGTTTATGGGGAACTGTGTCAAATGCTTTTCCAAAATCCAGATACACCACGTCTACGGGCCTTTCTTTATCTAGATACACCACGTCTACGTCTACGGGCCTTCCTTTATCTAGAGGACAACTCACCTCCTCATAGAAGGTTAATAGATTGGTTTGGCAAGAACTATTCTTCATGAATCCATGCTGATTACTGCTAATGATACCGTTCTCATTACTAAAATCTTGTATATAGTCCCTTATCCTCCCCTCCAAGAGCTTACATACTATTGATGTTAGGCTGACTGGTCTGTAATTCCCAGTGACGATTATTGTAACAGAAATGTTTTGAAATGTTGTGAATGGATTACATTCATAACAGCTGTGATTACTATTGTGTGCTGTGATTGGCCCAGGTACCATGTGATATCTGGAGGGCCAATCACAGCATCATAATTTTAAACACCGCTTTTATTAATGAAACCCATTCATAACAGTTGTGTTTTACATTGTGATCACATAGCAATCATGTAAAGGGGCCGGGTACCAGGAGCCACACTCTGCTGTGTTCAGTGTAAATGTACTGTGGGCGAATGGGAACTGGTTAAACCTCAGATATCTAGGGTCTGGTGTTCTCTTTGCTATTGATGTGTGTGGTGTCATCATGCCAAGATCAACAGAGTTCCCCAAGGCCTTCAGAAAGAAAGAATAAAGATTGCAGTTTGCCTTTGAACAAATAGGTGAAGACCAAGCCTTATGGAACAATATGGTGAAGACTGATCATAGTCTTTTGTCAAAAAACCCTCAAAGATAGAGATCTTTGGTCACAGCATACATGTTTTCCTGCCAACCAAAGACAGTATTACAGGAGAAGAAGCTCATAAAAACTGTAAATGGTGGTGGAAATCTTATGGTTTTGGGTTGCTTTGATTATTTCAGGACCTGGGCAGCTTGTAGTCACCACGCTGATGATACATTCTGCATCATATCAAGTGGTGCTTTTTGAGGATGCAAGGCCATCTGTCCAAAAGTTGAAGTTGAACATGATAATGATCTGAAGCACACAAGCAAATCCAACAAGGTACGTCTCAGAGGGTAATGAACTGCCATAGTCAAAACCCAGATTTGAGTGCCATTGAAACTTTGTGGAAGGATTTTGAAACAGGAAATTCATGCAAGAAAACCCACAAACATCTTGCAATGGTTTCTGCAAACTATTAAGCGAATTTTGGCAAAACTCACACACGCGAAAAGTTTACTTCTACTTTATGTAAAATGGAAGAGAATCTAAGATGGAGTCAGTTGTTTATACATTCTATTACAATCCCCTCTTAAGTCATGAACATGACTTACTTTCTCTCCACAGTAACACAATTACCGCATTTATCTGCGTATAACACGCACCCCAAGTTTAGGAGGGTAGTTTAAGGAAAAAAACTTTTAGGAGGGAAGTTTAAAGAAAAAAAACTTACATTTTAAATCCCCATCAATGCAGCCTTATCAGTGTCCATCTGCAGCCTTGCCCATCATCGCAGAATGATCAGTGTCCATCTGTAGCCCTGCCAAACAGTGTCCATCTGCAGCCTTGCCCAAAATTGCAGCATGATCGGTTTTAAATTGTTACTGGTACTCAATTTAGGAGGGAACGAGCACCACCGAGATAGACAGAGCCGGATGTCCTGTGTACTCGGCTCCTCTCGACCCAGTCCCTCCCCTTGGCCCGGCTCCTATGATGGACACAACACCGGTCCAATGGCGGGATGTAAGTGCTAGGAGGTGGGACTGGGCGTAACTGCGAGCGGAGCCGAGCCGAGTACACAGTACACTCGGCTCTGTCTATTTCAGCGGCGCTGGTTCCCTCCTTCCCCTCCAAGGCAGAGGTTCGCCGTATAACACGCACCCACGATTTTCCCCTTAATTTTAAGGGGAAAAAAAGTGCGTGTTATACGCCGATAAATACGGTAGCTTTCTTATAGTACATGCTAAGGTAGGTTTTATTAGCAATTTCCTGTTCAACTACCTTGAAAAAATGCATTGGGTGTACTTAAGTTTTCATATGACTGTATGTGTGTATATATATTTATATTATGCACAAGTAATGGATATAATTGCCTATTACTGACCATGTTCTGCAGGAGTTGGCAGGCCTCCGTCACCCGATTCTCCGTTAGGCACTTGAACACCATCTTCAGGCCTTCCCGCTTCATCCATGGGAGGTTGAAAGAATGATGACCGTTTGCACGTAGGAATGACTGAGCCTCAGGAATACAGTTTGATAGGATGGCATCAGAAATTATATTCTAAAAAAAAATAGGGGAGCAATAATGAATTAAGAGGAACTAGTGAATGTGGAATCAGGCATGTCAATACACAATAAATAACTACTGATTAGACATGAGAAGGATAACCGACACAAGAGAAGAGCTAAGGCCACGATTCTCTCATGCCCAGCGTACCTCCACAGACATGGTCTCCCACGCTGCGTTTCCTCTCTCGGCATGCTGGACCTTCACAGGAAATGGCGGCTGGTGGAACCTCCTCATGAAAGATCGGAGCTTGTTGATGTATCCACTAAGAATTTCCACACACTTTTCCAGGCCGGGGTCTGGCTCTGAGTAATGGAGTGGCGAGATGAAATCATCACACATATAGACAAAAAATTATAAAGACACGTACATATATACATCTGAAGGTTATAGACCAGTGGTTCCCAACCTTTCTAGTGTTGTGACCCCTTTATAAAATTTCCCAAGTTGTGGGGACTCCGAACAGTAAAATTATTTTCTTAGCATGGGTTGTCAGTTCCCAAGGCAACACAAGAAATTTGCGCCCCCTAAGCCGCAGACATTTAGTGCTCCCCGAGTCCGTTCCACTCATACAGTATTAAACCCACTTATGGTAGATTTTAGGATGTACCGCTCTCTCTTTTGTTCTCCTTTCTTTCCGTTTTATCTCTCTCTATCCTAATTTCTTGTCCCCCCCCCCATCTCTCTCTCTAGCTGTCTTTCTTGTTCTTTCTCTTATTCTTTCTCTGCCTTTTTCCTTGTTCATGCCCCTCTTTTCCTCTCCCTTCAATGTATTCTCTATTTTTATTCCTTCTCTTACTCCTTGGTGGAGGGAGTTGGGATGAGTGGCAATGCTGGGGGGAGTTCTGATCAGCCAACTTAGGTGCTCTTGATCAAGGTCATCTGCTGATCTGAGAGATGTAGAGGGGACTTTTAATGGCAACTATAATCACAGGTAATGTTACTCACCGTGTCTCCGACTTTGTGGTGTCTCGTAGCAGTGACACCTATGCCGAAATTAGGATAGAGGGTCTCCTCCAGCCCATCCCACTTCACATTCCTCACCAGTCAGCTGACCAATAGTCTCTGCCCCCAGCCATGCCGTGAACCGAATGGGTGGCTGCGAAAAGGCTGAGTGGTCGGCCACAGGCTCCAGGAAAAGCCCAGCGGGGCGGCCACAGGCTCCAGGGACAGCCCAGCTGGCCGGCCACAGGCTCCAGGGACAGCCCAGCTGGCCGGCCACAGGCTCCAGGGACAGCCCAGCTGGCCGGCCACAGGCTCCAGGGACAGCCCAGCTGGGAGGCCACAGGCTCCAGGGACAGCCCAGCTGGGTGGCCACAGGCTCCAGGAACAGCCCAGCTGGGCGGCCACAGGCTCCAGCGACAGCCCAGCTGGGCGGCCCTCAAAAAGGCTAGGAGAGCGGTGCAGGCTTCAGGAACAGCCCAGGATTCGGTGACCCCTGGCAAATCATCATTCAACCCCCCCCCCCCCGAGGGGGGTCCCGACCCCCAGGTTGAGAACCACGGTTATAGACAGAATGATCAGATTTTACACATCATGATACACTATACAAGTTTAAATATAGTGGCTATGCCCCTCTCTGCCACAATCCACATTCTATCAACGTACCAATGGAATGTTCTGGACTAAACACAGGGTGAAACTTATATCCCATTTATAGTCACACTGTATCGCTATAGCCGCTCACTGTATCACTCGGCCCGCCCCCCCGGCGCGCCGCGTCATTGGATGTAATTGACAGCAGCGCAAGCCAATGGCTGCGCTGCTTTCAATCCATCCACTCTAGCCAATCAACGGCCAGGGTGAGCGGCGAAGAGGACATCGGGGGCGAGCGCGGGACTTTCGAGGGGTCAGGTAAGTATAACGGGGGGGGGATGGGGGGGCCGGCATTGACGGATGTTTTTTCACCTTAATGCATAGAATGCATTACGGTGAAAAAACGTTTACCTTTACAACCCCTTTAAGGGTTTAGAACCACTTTAGGTGCCCAAATAATGAATGAACATGTAATTTATATATTTTTTTCGATATTACCCATATATTGGATGGGGTTACTGGTACCAACTTATTTACAGTGCATCCGGAAAGTATTCAGAGCGCTTCACTTTTTCCACATTTTATTCCAAAATGGATTAAATTCATTATTTTCCTCAAAATTCTACAAACAATCCCCCATAATGACAATGTGAAAGAAGTTTGTTCGAAATCTTTGTGCAAATTTATTAGAAATAAAAAAGGAAAAAATCCCATTTACATAAGTATCACAGGCTCCTTCCATGTACATAAGTATCACAGGCTCCTCCCATGTACATAGGTATCACAGGCTCCTCCCATGTACATAAGTATCACAGGCTCCTCCCATGTACATAGGTATCACAGGCTCCTCCCATGTACATAAGTATCACAGGCTCCTCCCGTGTACATAAGTATCACAGGCTCCTCCCGTGTACATATGTATCACAGGCGCCTCCCACGTACATAAGTATCACAGGCGCCTCCCACGTACATAAGTATCACAGGCTCCTCCCACGTACATAAGTATCACAGGCTCCTCCCATGTACATAAGTATCACAGGCTCCTCCCATGTACATAAGTATCACAGGCTCCTCCCGTGTACATAAGTATCACAGGCTCCTCCCGTGTACATAAGTATCACAGGCTCCTCCCGTGTACATATGTATCACAGGCTCCTCCCATGTACATAAGTATCACAGGCTCCTCCCATGTACATAAGTATCACAGGCTCCTCCCGTGTACATAAGTATCACAGGCTCCTCCCATGTACATAAGTATCACAGGCTCCTCCCATGTACATAAGTATCACAGGCTCCTCCCATGTACATACGTATCACAGGCTCCTCCCATGTACATAAGTATCACAGGCTCCTCCCATGTACATAAGTATCACAGGCTCCTCCCATGTACTTAAGTATCACAGACTCCTCCCATGTACATAAGTATCACAGGCCCCTCCCATGTACATAAGTATCACAGGCTCCTCCCATGTACATACGTATCACAGGCTCCTCCCATATACATAAGTATCACAGGCTCCTCCCATGTACATAAGTGAAACAATTCGTTTTTTTATATATTTTTGGGGGATATTTATTATAGCAAAAAGTAAAAAATAATGCGTTATTTTCAAAATTGACGCTCTTTTTTTGTTTATGGTGCAAAAAAGTAAAAACAGCAGAGGTGATCACATACCACCAAAAGAAAGTTCTATTTGTGGGAACAAAAAGGACCGTCGCACGACCGCGCAATTGTCAGTTAAAGCGACGCAGTGCCGAAACGCAAAAAGTGCTCTGGTCAGGAAGGGGGGTAACATCTTCCGGGGTTGAAGCGGTTAATCTTGTATTTTTTTATGGCTTTTATGTTTTTATTTTTACAATAGAGAAATGAATCTTAGTAATTACATTGGCCATGTAACGTACCGCCCAGAAGATCGCAGAGTGTCCCAACCTGGCCATTGAGGAAGTGGAGGGTTAGCTGCAGCAGATGCTCTGAGAAGTGTTTGCTCTGAGGCTCCTGGTCTGTGTCTTGAATGTACGAGTAAAGGAGGTCCAGAGCCGGGACGAGATCCTGCACATCTAGATGAGAAGGAATGAGATGGGCTTAGAGCAGGGGTCTCAAACTGGTGGCCCTCTAGCTGTTGCGGAACTACAAGTCGCATCATGCCTCTGCCTATGGGAGTCATGCTTGCAACTGTCAGCTTTGCAATGCCTCATGGGAATTGTAGTTCTGCAACAGCTGGAGGGCCGCCAGTTTGAGACCCCTGGCTTAGAGACAAGCTGGGGGGGGGGGGGGGCGCAGCAAGAACAGACTCTGAATCTGTCATTCCACAGACTTACTATGGAGGTATTGATCTGACTGCACACGGCCATCTTCACATGTCAGAGGAGTCAGGATGCTTTCTTTGCTCTTCAGGAAAAAATCAACCGTATCCAACTGTCGGTTCTCTAAGCCGGCCTGTAAAAAAGCAAAGCCTTCAAATTTAAAAGTGAAGGAGGACAGGAGAGGGTGAGAATAGGTTAAACCTGCAGCATCGTTACCTCTAAAGTGTGGATGGGAACAGAACAGCGCCCCCAGTTGTTCAGGTAGCACAAAGTGTCCGCAGTACTAGCGCTGCCGTGTATCATTAGGCGGGTGAGAAACTCATTCTGTGAGACAGCGAACAAGACAAGAGACAGACCCCGATCTGATGGGAGGAAAAGAGACAGATAAATAAAACAGTGCGAAATTCTTCAAGAGTTACTAAAAGGTAAAAAAATAAAGATTTTTTATTATTATTAACCGCTTCCCGACCGCCCACTGCATATATACGTCAGCAGATTGGCACGGGCAGGCAAAATCACGTACCTGTACGTGGCCCTTTAAATGCCTGCCCGTGGGTCGCGCTCGCGACCCGGTCGGGAGCTCCGTGACCCCGGCCGCGGGACCAGCGGACCCGATCGCCGCGGGTGTCCCGCGATCGGGTCACAGAGCTGAAGAACGGGGAGAGGTCTGTGTAAACAAACCTCTCCCCGCGCTTCCTACTCTGCCTGTCGTTGATCGGCTGTTCCCTGTCATCGGGAAAGCCGATCAATGACGTCAGACGTCAGCCCCGCCCCCTAATGTAAAAAAAACACACACGCGTCACAGCCCATTACCCCTCCCCTCCCCCTAGTGGTTAACTCTTTCACTACAACTGTCATTTATACAGGAATCAGTGCATTTAAATAGCATTGATTGCTGTATAAATGACAATGGTCCCAAAAATGTGTCAAAAATGTCCGATGTGTCCGCCATAATGTCGCAGTCACAATAAAAATCGCTGATCGCCGCCATTACTAGTAAAAAAAAAATATTAAAAAAAATGCTATAAAACTATCCCCTATTTTGTAAACGCTATAACTTTTGCGCAAACCAATCAATAATCGCTAATTGCAATTTTTTTTTACCAAAAATATGTAGAAGAATACGTATCGGCCTAAACTGAGGAAAAAAAAAAAAATTTTTTATATATTTTTTGGGGGATATTTATTATAGCAAAAAGCAAAAAAATATTTCATTGTTTTCAAAATTGTCGCTCTATTTTTGTTTATAGCGCAAAAAATAAAAACCGCAGAGGTGATCAAATACCACCAAAAGAAAGCTCTATTTGTGGGAAAAAAAGGACGCCAATTTTGTTTGGGAGCCACGTCGCACGACCGCGCAATTGTCAGTTAAAGCGGCGCAGTGCCGAATCGCAAAAAGGGGCCTGGTCCTTTGGCTGCCAATTGGTCCGGGGCTGAAGTGGTTAAGGACCGCCTCCTGCACATTTCCGTCCGCAGAATGGCGCGGCTGGGCACATCAACGTACAGGTACGTTGCCCTTTAAGAGCCCAGCCGTGGGTCACGTGCGCGCCGCCGGCGGCGCGCTCGCGACCCGGTCCTAATCAGTGCCATCTATAGGGCCCCAGTCAGTGCCCATTAGTCAAACTGTCACATGATATTAAAAAAAAGTATCGGTAATCGGTATCGGCGAGTACTTGAAAAAAAGTATCGGTATTTGTACTCGGTCTTAAAAAAGTGGTATTGGGACAACCCTAGATATTAGTTATGAGGAAAGGTTGTGAGCACTGAACTTATTCTCTCTGGAGAAGAGACGCTTGAGAGGGGATATGATTTCAATGTATAAATACCGGACTGGTGACCCCACAATAGGGAGAAAAATTTTAACGTTAGGGAGTTTAACAAGACACGTGGCCACTCATTAAAAGAGGCTTAACCTTAAACTACGTAGAGGGTTCTTTACTGTAAGAGCTGCAAGGATGTGGAATTCCCTTCCACAGGCGGTGGTCTCAGCGGGGGGGCATCGATAGTTTAAAAAAACTATTAGATAAGCACCTGAACGACCGCAACATACAGGGATATACAATGTAATACTGACATATAATCACACACATAGGTCGGACTTGATGGACTTGTGTCTTTTTTCAACCTCACCTACTATGTGAAACATACAAAAATGATAGTTTCTCATCACCTACCTGTTATAATTAGACAGGCCTCATCGTCTGCACCGTCCACACATAAAGCTTTCCCCAGAGGATGGTAACCAACCACTTGGGTTTCCATGTCCCAGTGGGCCAAAGTGGCGCATCCATCAACATCGGACAGGCTGAACAAGGCACTGGACGATGGCAACGACCAGCTGTGAAGCCTTACAGGATCCTTCATACCGTCTGTACAGATCTTCACCCAGCCGGCTCCCAAAACCGCACAGGTGAGAGCGGCATCAGTAGAGATGGTGCTGGTCGCCAGACTCGGAGTAGATGGGCACACGGGAAATGCTGAATGACTCTTCGTCTCCTTAGAAAGTGAGGACAGAATGGCATCCCATGACCTATACAGAAGACACGTCAACAGAGAAAGACGTAATCAGAAGGCAGCAATGTGCACCAAAAACCTACCATACCTACCATGCCTACCATACCATACCCCCCAGAAAAGAGCAAATTACAGAAAACAGGCATGGCAATAATCACCTACACTGCTTCTAAAGTCTACATTTTTAATTCTTTTTTACATGAATGCATTCTGTGTATTACCCACTCATCCTCCGAAAGATTTACCCCCCTTCATGACCGGGCCATTCTTTGCTATATGGCACTGCGTTACTTTAAAGCAGGGATATGCAATTAGCGGAACTCCAGCTGTTGCAAAACTACAATTCCCATCATGCCTCTGCCTCTGGGTGTCACGCTTGTGGCTGTCAAGAGTCTTGCTATGCCTCATGGGACTTGTAGTTCTGCAACAGCTGGAGGTCCGCTAGTTGCAAATCCTTGCTTTAAAGCGTTTAACCCAAAAATAAAAAATAAATTGGATCCTGCTCCTTTAACCACTTAAAGAGGGAGTCCGGCGAAATTTTTTTTTTAAAAAAAAGTCAGCAGCTACAAACACTGCAGCTGCTGACTTTTAACCACCTGAGATCCGCGCCATAGCCGAATGACGGCTACAGCGCGGATCTGATGTCTCGGGACGACGTCTATTGACGTCGTCCCGGCAACGAGCTGCCTCGCTGGATCACAGATCCGAGTAAGGGGTCGATCCTGACCCCTTACCACGTGATCAGCTGTCAGCCAATGACAGCTGATCACGTGATAATAACCGAGCCGGTAATCGGCTTTTTTTCCTGCTCGCGCTCACAGCGCAAGGAGAAAAAAAAAAGCCGATCACCGGCGGCAGTGAGAGGGACATCCCTCTCACTGCAATATGCCCAGGGTCCATGGTGCCCACATTTTCCAAATAAAAGTGCCCACTAGCTCCACCTGTCAGTGCCCACAGTGCCATCTGTCAGTGCCCACAGTGCCAGTGCTGCACATTCAGTGTCACCTACCAGTGCTCATCAGTGTCCCCTACCAGTGCCCATCAGTGCCATCTATCAGTGCCATCTATCGGTGCCACCCATCGGTGACACCCATCCGTGCCACCCATCCGTGCCCATCAGTGCCATCTTTGCTGTGCCCATCAGTACCGACTTATCTGTCCCCACCAGTGCAGCCTATCAGTGCCCACCAGTGCAGCCTATCAGTGCCCACCAGTGCAGCTTATCAGTGCCCACCAGTGCAGCTTATCAGTGCCCACCTGTGCCGCCTCATCAGTGCCCACCAGTGCCGCCTCATCAGCGCATATCAATGAAGCAGAAAAATTACCTGTTTGCAAAATTTTATAACAAACTATTAACCACTTCAGCCCCGGACCAATTTGCAGCTAAAGGACCAGGCCCCTTTTTGCAATTCGGCACTGCGTCGCTTTAACTAACAATTGCGCGGTCGTGCGACGTGGCTCCAAAACAAAATTGGCGTCCTTTTTTTCCCACAAATAGAGCTTTCTTTTGGTGGTATTTGATCGCCCCTGCGGTTTTTATTTTTTGCGCTATAAACAAAAATAGAGCGACAATTTTGAAAAAAATGCAATATTTTTTACTTTTTGCTATAATAAATATCCCCAAAAAATATATAAAAAAACATTTTTTTTCCTCAGTTTAGGCCGATACGTATTCTTCTACATATTTTTGGTAAAAAAAATCGCAATTAGCGATTATTGATTAGTTTGCGCAAAAGTTATAGCGTTTACAAAATAGGGGATAGTTTTATAGCATTTTTATTAATATTTTTTTTTTAATTAGTAATGGCGGCGATCAGCGATTTTTATTGTGACTGCGACATTTTGGCGGACACATCGGACATTTTTGACACATTTTTGGGACATTTGTCATTTATACAGCAATCAGTGCTATTTAAATAGCACTGATTCCTATGTAAATGACAGTTGTAGTTAGGGGGTTAACCACTAGGGGGCGGGGAGGAGTCAGTGTGACGTGTTGTGTTTTTTTTTTTACAGTAGGGGGGCGTGGCTGTACGTCTGACGTCATTGATCGGCGTTCCCGATGACAGGGAACCGCCGATCACTGACAGTCAGTGTAGGAAGCGCGGGGAGAGGTTTGTTTACATAGACCTCTCCCCGTTCTTCAGCTCCGTAACCCGATCGCGGGATACCAGCGGCGATCGGGTCCGCTGGTCCCCGCGGCCGGGGTCACGGAGCTCCTGACCGGGTCGCGAGCGTGCCGCTAGCGGCGCGCGCGCGACCACGGGCAGGCACATGCACGATCACGTACCGGTACGTGATTCTGCCTGCCCATGCCATTCTGCTGACGTATATATGCAGTGGCCGGTCGGGAAGCGGTTAAACATGATTTTATTTTTATTTTTAATTTTCCATCTTTTTTTATTTGTTTAGCAAAAAATAAAACCCCAGCTGTGATTAAATACCACCAAAAGAAAGCTCTATTTGTGGGAAAAAAATTGTAAAAATTTCATTTGGGTACAGTGTTGTATGACCGCGCAATTGTCATTCCAAGTGCGTCAGCGCCGAAAGCTGAAAATTGGTCTGGTCACGAGGGGGGTTTATGTGCAAAGTAATCAGGTGGTTAAAATAATGACACTCACCTGTCCCAGGGTCCAGCATCGTCGGCACCCGAGGCCGAACCGTCCCTTGGTCCTCGGATGCTGCCTTCACCACCTTGGGTATGGGAATCAGGAAATGAAGCCTTGCGGCTTCACTTCCCGGTTCCCTATTGCACATGCGCGAGTCACGCAATGCAATAGGAATGGTCCGCTCTGTCTCTGGGACCCGTGCGTGTCCCAGCATACAGCGCGGGGGGACAGGAAGAGGCATAGACCCGTGGGAGTCTATGCCCGGAATTGGGTGCAAATACCTGTCTTAGACAGGTATCTGCACCCCCCTCCACCCTGAAAGGTGCCAAATGCGACACCAGAAGGGGGGAGGGTTCTGATGAGCGGAAGTTCCACTTTAGGGTGGAACCCCGCTTTAAGGACCGAGCCTCTTTCTGAGATTTGTTGTTTACAAGTTAAAAACTGTTTTTTTTGCTAGAAAATTACTTGGAACCCCCAAACATTATACATATTTTATTCTAACACCCTGGAGAATAAAATGGCGCTCGTTGCAATACTTTCTGTCAGACCGTATTTGCGCAGCGGTCTTAGAAGTGCACTTTTTCTTGGAAAAAATACACTTTTTTTTAATTAATAATAATAAATAAGACAACAGTAAAGTTAGCCCAATTTGTTTTTATATTATGAAAGATGATGTTACGCCGAGTAAATTGATACCCAACATGTCACGCTTCGAAGTTGCACCCGCTCGTGGAATGGCGGCAAACTTTTACCCTTAAAAATCTCCATAGGCGACATTAAAAAATTCTACAGGTTGCATGTTTTCTACCGATCGCGGCGATACCTCACGTTTTCATATGCTACTCAAGTATGCGTTCGCTTCTGCACGCAAGCTCGGCAGGACGGGGCGCGTTTTAAAAAAATGGGTCACTTTTATTCCTATTAAACATCCCTGGTAATAGAAAAAAAGCATGACAGGACCTCTTAAACACTTAAGCCCCGGACCAATTTGCAGCCAAAGGACCAGGCCCCTTTTTGTGATTCGGCAGTGCGTCGCTTTCACTGACAATTGCGCGACGTGGCTCCCAAAAAAATTGGTGGTATTTGGGTTTAATGGATTTACAACCACTTTAACCACATGCCGACCGCGCCATAGTCGAAAGATGTCTACAGCGCGGTCGGCTTGTTCTAAGTGGACGTCCTCCCAGAAACTTGCTCCCGCACGCCCCCTGGGGCGCGCACTCGGGAACATCCGTGACCGCCGGGTCCCGAGGACCCGGCGCATCACGGATCACGGTAAACGGCCGCTGATAGCGCCCGTTTACCACGTGATTGCTCCGTCAAATGACGGAGCGATCACATGTACACAAACCGGCGTCACGTCATGACGCTGGTTCCTCCCTCCCCTCTCTGTACCGATCGGTACAGAGAGAGGGGAGAAGCGGAAAGGGGGAAAGACGGGACCAGCGCTGTGGGCTGGATGTGTAGTGCCCACAGCGCTGGTCAGTGACAGCAATACCTGCAATACCACTGTGCAATACACTGCCACCACTGTGCAATGCTCTGCCACCACTGTGCAATGCTCTGCCACCACTGTGCAATGCTCTGCCACCACTGTGCAATGCTCTGCCACCATTGTGCAATGCTCTGCCACCATTGTGCAATGCTCTGCCACCATTGTGCAATGCTCTGCCACCACTGTGCAATGCTCTGCCACCACTGTGCAATGCTCTGCCACCACTGTGCAATGCTCTGCCACCACTGTGCAATACTCTGAAACCACTGTGCAATGCTCTGCAACCACTGTGCAATGCTCTTCAACCACTGTGCAATGCTCTTCAACCACTGTGCAATACTCTGCCACCACTGTGCAATACTCTGCCACCACTGTGCAATGCGCTGCCACCACTGTGCAATACGCTGCCACCACTGTGCAATACGCTGCCACCACTGTGCAATACTCTGCCACCACTGTGCAATACTCTGCCACCACTGTGCAATACTCTGCCACCACTGTGCAATACTCTGCCACCACTGTGCAATACTCTGCCACCACTGTGCAATACTCTGCCACCACTGTGCAATACTCTGCCACCACTGTGCAATGCTCTGCAACCACTGTGCAATGCTCTGCAACCACTGTGCAATGCTCTGCAACCACTATGCAATGCTCTGCCACCACTGTGCAATGCTCTGCCACCACTGTGCATGGCTCTGCCACCACTGTGCAATACTCTGCCACCACTGTGCAATGCGCTGCCACCTCTGTGCAATGCACTGCCACCACTGTGCAATGCGCTGCCACCACTGTGCAATGCGCTGCCACCACTGTGCAATACTCTGCCACCACTGTGCAATACTCTGCCACCACTGTGCAATACTCTGCCACCACTGTGCAATACTCTACCAATACTGTGCAACACTGCAATACTCGCCAATACTCTGCAATAATTTTTAATAGAAACAAAGAATTTTTTTTTTTTTTTTTACCAAATTTTCAGTATTTTTTGATTTATAGCGCAAAAAATAAAAAACCCAGCGGTGATTAAATACCACCAAAAGAAAGCTCCATTTGTGTGAAAAAAAGGACACAAAATTCATTTGGGTACAGTGTTGCATGACGGAGTAATTGTCATTCAAAGTGCGAGAGTACCGAAAGCTGAAAATTGGTCTGGTTAGGAAGGGGGTTTAAGTGCCCAGTGGGTAAGTGGTTAACATCTAGCTTATACTGTGCCCTGATTGGGCAAAGCTTTGCCCAATCAGGTTGCAAAACGCACTGTGCAGCGCGCGCGCACCCGCCGAACACCCTGCAAATTCGGGTGTTCCCTGGACGGGGCGAGCAGCCAAAGTTCGGCCCGGACTGTTGCTTGAGCCGAATCGTTCGCCCAACCCTAGAGTGGCTTTATGAATCATATGGTACCTGTCCATCTGAAAGCAATGTCCAAGTGGAGGTCTATGTACGTCTCCACTATACAGCTCAGCATCATTGACGAGGGAGGAGTCCAAATGCCGCTGACCGCGCCACATGTGTAGACAGAGAGTCGCATCCTCACTGTAGAAAAATAGAGATTTATTCATTCAAAGCCCCCAAAAAAAGTCAAGTGGGGCATTAATGCGCTGAAGAAAAGGGGGCTTACCTAAAATTTTTACTCAGCTTCAAGGGAAGGAAATGGGAGCAACCAGAAGAGACCACCAACAGATCCAGGTTTGGACTGACACGAATGGAGTCCAGTGGTGGAGCCGCATCCGAGTCCGTCCTTTCAGGAAGTTCCATAACAATCGCTGGGCACCCATCTAGAATGTCAAACGCATCTGCACCGCTGAGCTAAGGAAATTACAATTATAAAGACATTTATTTTACACAGCAAGTAGAAGAAGAAGCAACAACAAGTCACGTAGGGAGGATACAGATGAATCCAAGGCCATCCAGAAGGAAGAGGATTTCATGGCTCAGGCAGACATCCGAGATACGTTCTGCAGCCTCCGGATCCAGCTCCAGGCACACACAGGAGACCACCTTGGGTTTCTGCTCCTTGCCGGTATACCGCAGATGTACAAGCACCGAGTTGCTAACCAGAAGAAGAACATCGCGATCACATAGGGAGAGCGGGCGCACCGAGACAGATGATGGGAGGCCTTTGCAAAATGATACAAGAAGTCGTATAGTTATTATTTTTCAACTGCCTTAAAGTGGAGGGCCACCCTGAAAAACAAAACTAGATAAAAATATTAGTACAAATTTAAAATGAAAAAAAATATATATATTTTACTTACCAGAAATGGCTGTTGCTAGGCAGATCGTCCTAATCTGCCTCTTCCTGTTCCGCGGAGCTGTTCTGTCTTCTGCTCCTAGCACCGCCTTCTAGTGAATGGGGCACGGTGTGTTATGGGAACTATGTCCCACAACACATTGCGTTCCCCATTCACAAATTCGACTCGCGCATGCGCAGTAGGCCGCGCGCCGACTCGCACATGCGCAGTAGGCAACGGGCATCGCTCGCTGCCCGTTTCCCTTAGGGAGGATGGTGGCGCTGGAACCGGATCGCAAAGGGACATCTCGGCCTCCACGACCGACATGGGAGGGTAAGTGGGTAAGTGTACTTATTAAAAGTCAGCAGCTACTTTTTTTTTTTAGCTGCTGACTTTTAAAAAATGTTTTTTTTAGGTGAAACACCGCTTTAAAGCTGAACGTTTTTATAAAATGTCCTGGCTTACTACGAGTTAAAGTGGAGTATCACTCAAAAGTGGAACTTCCACTTATCCGTTCCCCCCCCCTTCCGGTGCCACATATGGCACCTTTCAGGGGGGAGGGGAGGAACAGGGTACCTATTTTTGACGGTCCACAGGCCCGGAAGTTCGCCCCACCTCCTTCCTCCGTTGCCGGACCAATTAGAAGGCGCAGGGCACAGTAGGGAAGCGGCTGTGAAGGTTTCACTGTCGGGTTCCCTTACCAGGAATGGCGGCTGCACCCAAAGATCAGCTGGGGTGCCGACATCGCTGGACCCCGGGACAGGTAAGTGCCCTAATATTAAAAGTCAGCAGCTGCAGTATATGTAATTTTGGGGGGGGCTGGACCTCCTCTTTAAGTACGAGGTACATGCCACCTCATGGACTTATTTCTTTTATTTACAACTGACAGTTTTACGTAGCACCGGAAGTACAGCTATTGCTACACTCCCCGTGTTCTGTCAAAAAGAGCCAACTCGTCAATATCTCCACTTATGTCACTTTCGGTGACTCTCCAGCAGCAGTAATTGCAGATTTCAATGACTTGGCTCTTTTTAGAGAACACCGGCAGTGTATACACTACGGTACACTATATAATTGTAGCGCCGGGCTCCTGACGAGCATGCGCTATGTGTTTTGTAAATTTAATGTTCTAGGAACCACAGTTGGGTTTTGGGGTTAATTGTACAAAATTATGGTTTCAGTACCAGTCTGGCTGGATTGCACTGGGCTCTGCTTGGCCATAGGTGTCGTTGTCACCTCTGGCAAGTGTGAGAACGCAGTTTGGCTGGGCGCATTGAGTGCCAATCTATCTCGGAACCAACCAGCAGAGCCGATCCACCCTATACACTCACTATGCAAGATGCATAGGGCCCCACCGCTGTGGGGGGGCCACCCCAAGGGCGGATCGGCTCTGATTCCCGAGCTCCAATCTCCTCCTCCCCCTCCTCCTCTTGTCACACAGCGGGAGTCGGAAGACCGATGTGTCTCAGAGCTGACTGAAACCTTCGGCCAGCGCTATGACAAAGATCCCGCCCTCCTCCTAGACCAGCTCATGTGATAGATACAGTGTTCTGTCTATCACACAAGCTGGTCTAGGAGGAGGGCGGGACTTTTGTCCTAGCGTGGCATAACATTTCACATTCAGCTCCGTGACACAGCGGGCGATGCCTGCTGTGCGTAATCCACTGGCACTGACTGGTGAGGCTACATTGATTGCCACAGTAAGACTGTAATGATGGGCACCATTAGGCTGCAATGATGATGGGCACAGTAAGGCTGCAATGATTAGCATGTTGAGGCGGCAATGATTGGCATGGTGAGGCGGCAATTATTAACACGGCGAGGGTGCAATGATTGGCATGGTAAGGCTGCAATGATTGCCATGGTGAGGTGGCAGTGATGGGCACAGTGAGGCGGCAGTGATGGGCACAGTAAGGCTGCAATGATGGGTACAGTGAGGTGGCAAATATTAACAAGGTGAGGCTGCAATGATGGGCATGGTGAGGCTGCAATGATTGGCGCGGTGAGGATTTAAGTAAGGCTCTCTGGGGATCCTGATGTAAGGAGGGGCTCTCTGAGGACACTGATGTAAGGAGGGGCTCTCTGAGGACACTGACGCAAGGGGAGGCTCTCTGGGGACCCTAATGCAAGGAGGGAGGCTCTCTGGGGACCTATGCTCATGGCATCACGGGTCAGGTAGAGGGCCCCTTAGCAGAATTTTGCTTAGGGCCCCAGGGAGGTCAGGATCGGCACTGCCAACCAGTGAGAGTGTCGTCTTGCTCTGCACTCTGGGAGAGAGTACTTAAGGTACTGAGATCACGTGCTTCTGGGTTCCGGTCCAGAAGATCTTTCTGTCTGTTTGGTCCTGGTCCTCCTGACCAGCCCTCAGGGGCCCTCATGGCCTGGGGTGTGGATCCATCCAATTCCAAGTCTCTGGGCTGGCTAGCCCGAGGCAAAGTAACTGGAAGGAGGACTCCAGGGTGGTCCGGTGCCGTCTCGTCTGTGGAGAGGCCCAGCAACTGAGGAAGCAACCAGGGGAGGACTCTTCGGGAGAGGACCACGCATATGGCTGGTTCCTCAGCAAGAGCCTGGAAGCCAAGTTGAAAAACACCAAGTGAATCTACACTTGTACTGCATCGCCGGACCGGCTGTAAGATTCTGGTACCGTATGAGGGTTCTCCAAGTTTGTCTACATCCTTCAGTCACAACCAAGTCTGTGGCAGAGACTTTGCTCTATTTAAACACTCTATCGGCTGCTAGGCCTAGTGGGAGGAGGTTTATCCGATAGCTGTGAAAATCCAGTTGTGAATGGCTATTCTCTGGATTCTATAGTGAGAGATTTTCAGTTTGAGCAGTTCCAAGAGTACCTGAACTTCCTACCTAATCCCTCTATCCTATACTGAGAGACTGTGTTTGTCTACCCTTTTTGCAAATAAAAATCCCAAAGCGGATCCAGTGTCAGTTCTACAGTTCTTTGGGCCATCTACCTCGGGAAACCCCTAGACATCCACGAGGTCAAGAAGGTAACGGTAAGCCCTAATCAAACCAGCAGCTCCTTCGGGGGTTAGTGCTACATAAAGAAAGAACATTGTTAGTTTGCCCGCTACTAACCAACAACATGGCCGCCTCCGAGGCGGCGCCAACTTTTTTAACTCCTTAGCTGGTGTTCTGTCAAAACAGCCAAGTCGTCAAAATCTGCAATTACTGCTGCTGGAGAGTCACTGGAAGTGACGTGATTGGAGATATTGACGAGTTGGCTCTTTTGACAGAACACCGGTGTTTCGGCAGATTTGGTGACCCGTCAGAATTTGTAACTGAAGTGACGTTCCATCGCCGCCTTCTTGCTACACCCTGCACTCCTCCGCAGTAAGGATACAGTGAAAAGGCGGCAAGCGGACATCTTGTTACACCCACCGGAGTCATGCATTTCACACTTATTTTTAACAGTAAACTCAGCTTATATAGGGAAATACAGTACTTAGAACTCAGTCTGACTGTTTTTATGTTGAATTTTTTCCAAATTTTGTTGCTTATGGTTATTGCCGTTTAATACGGTAAAGTTCATTTTATGGGTGGAACTCCCCTTTAAAAAGATGAGTTCACAATGTGGCATGCCCCCTCGTGGCATTGAAACGAACCCCTAGTACAGTGGAGCCTCGGATTGCGAGCAACGCGGTTAACGAGCGTTTCGCAATACGAGCACTGTATTTTTACAGTTTTTTTTTAATCGTAACTTGGTTTGCGAGTGCTGTCTTGCAAAACGAGCACGATTCAGGCCAAAGCGTTGTGCAGTACCGCTTTTGGCCTGAGGTGGGGGGGGGCGGAGCCGAGCCAAATGTCACGTTCGGAAATGCACGTAAAGGCCCGAGTACAGCGTGGCTGACCTCTGCATATCTCGGGTAGGAAGTATTTCCGAGGTTTGCCGAGGTCACCCGAAGTTTTCTCTGGCCTTTTCAGCTGTTTCAGAGGCTCTCCGGTGCCCCCCCGCCTCTGGCCGCATGCGGTATTGCATGCCATTGAAGTCAATGCGGAACGAATTATTTTAGTTTCCATTGACTTCAATGGCAAAACTCGCTTTGATATGCAAGTACTTTGGATTACGAGCATTCTCCTGGAGCGGATTATGCTCGTAATCCGAGGTTCCACTGTAACTCAGAGCATTTAAAAAAAGTGGATGAATTCCTGGGAGTTCAGCTTTAATCTTACTAATGTCATTCCGATGTTCGTTCTACTGGCATTGATGGTAGGAGGACAGAAGAGATCTCACTTACAGACGTGACTCTCTGCACAGAGCCGCCTCAGCGTGTCCTTATCACACACACAAACACGGGTGAGGACAACTCTGCCTTCTGCAACACACACAATATGAACACAGAACTCATTGTCCGGACTGACAGTAAGGAGCCGCGGGTTCCGATCCAATAGAGCGTCACCGCCATTTCCAGACTCCCAGAGAAACCTAAAAAAAAAAAGGAAAAAAAAGGTAATTAATTGTTTTATTGAACCCCTGCAGAATGATGATTTGTTGAAAGTGAAACACCGCACAATATTATTTCAGCAAATTCTTTCAAAAGCAGAGGAAAAAAAAAAAAAGAGCTGTACTGGGATCCAAAGTCAAATCTAAAAGGCCTCATCATGCGCAAAAGGGCGTCCGTTCAGCCCCTCCTGGCAGGAAAAATGCAACTTAACCACTTAAAGTGGTGTTGCCATCAAAAAAAAAAAAAAAAAAAAAGTTGTTTAAAAAAAAATCATAATAAAAAAATAAAAAAATAATAATTGGAAAAAAAACAAATGTTTTACTCACCTCTAAATGCCTGTTACTAGGGGGTCCCTCGTAGTCTGCCGCCTTCAGTGCCCGGGCACTGACATCACTTCCCCTCCGCGCCGCACAGTCATCTGGGACCTGTCACGTGTCCCCAATGACTGAGCGTCGTACCACGACGCGCGGCGCCGCTCGCGCATGCGCAGTGGGTGCCCGGCTGTGAAGCCACAGCTGGGTGCCCACAGTAAGAACACCGGCGCGAGGGGGGGCTTTGTTCCACTGCATCGCTGGATCCCTGGACAGGTAAGTGTCCGATTATTAAAAGTCAGCAGCTGCAGTATATGTAGCTGCTGACTTTTAAAAAACATTTTTTAGGGGAACACCTATTTAAGGACCGAGCCTCTTCCTGAGATTTGGTGTTTACAAGTTAAAAACACTTTTTTTTGCTAGAAAATTACCCCCAAACGTTATATGTTTTTCTTTTTTTTTTTTTATAACACCCTAGAGCAGTGATGGCGAACCTTGCCCCCCCCCCCCCCCCCAGATGTTTGAAACTACATTTCCCATAATGCTCAACTACACTGCAGAGTGCTGGGGCATCATGGGAAATGTAGTTCCAAAACATCTGGGGTGCCGAGGTTCCCCATCACTGCCCTAGAGAATAAAATGGCGGTCGTTGCAATACTTTCTGTCACACCGTATTTGCGCAGCGGTCTTACAAGCGCTTTTTTTTGGGAAAACAATACACTTTTTTCAATTCAAAAATTAAACAACATTAAAGTTAGCCCAATTTTTTTTTTTTATATTGTGAAAGATAAAGAAAATTGAGTAAATTGATACCCAACATGTCACGCTTCAAAATTGCGCCCGCTCGTGGAATGGCGACAAACTTTTACCCTTAAAAATCTCCACAGGCGATGTTAAAAAAAATTCCACAGGTTGCATGTTTTGAGTTACGGAGGAGGTCTAGGGCTAGAATTATTGCTCTCGCTCTACCGATCGCGGCGATACCTCACATGTGTGGTTTGACCACCGTTTTCATATGCGGGCGCTGCTCACATATGCGTTCGCTTCTGCATGCGATCTCGGTGGGACGGGGCTCGTTTTAAAAAAAAAAAATATGTTTTCCCTATTTATTTTACCTTTTAAAATGGCCCTTTAAGAGCTATGGGCAGAAGTGAGGTTTTGACGTTGCTTCCGCCCTGCAATGGTATGGAGACGGGTCATCTTCCCCTCACGCGGCTTGCAAGTGGTTTACCAGGGTTATGGCTGAAGCTATCATCAGAACGCCGGTATTTTTTTTTGTTCAGCAGGCGAGTCTCTTTCTCATGAAATTGGTCTGCGCAGCTAATTAGCCACTGGATCACTTTTTTTTTTTTTGGAAGCAGCGGGAGGGGCTGTACGATCGTCTGGTGTTTCTCGGGCTTACCGTTAACACCAGTGAGCCCGGGAAATGAACCTGCGGTTTGCACGGCTGGTCACAGAGGTGAACAGAGACCAGATTCTCTCCTCACCTCTATGATCTAGGAGGACCAGAGCGACGTCATGACTTCACTTAGGCCCCTTTCCCACTGGGGCGGGGAGCCGCGGTGACGGTAAAGCAGCGCTATATTTAGCGCTGCTTTATCGTCGTTTTGCCTGCGGGATTCGGCCGCTCGCGGTGCGGTTTTACCCCGCGAGCGGCCGAAAAAGGGTTAAAATCCCCCGCAGAGCGCCGCAGTAGCGGCGCTTTGTGGCGGTGTTGCCGCAGTATTACCGCGGTGTCCCATTCAAATCAATGGGAAGGAGCGGTATAGGAGCGGTGAATACACGGCTCCTATACCGCTCCAAAGATGCTGCTAGCAGGACTTTTTTTGCCGTCCTGCTAGCGCACCGCTCCAGTGTGAAAGCCCGCCGGCTTTCACATTGGAGTGAATGGGGCCGTTTTTTTTCAGGTCGCTGTACAGGCGCTATTTTTAGCGATGTACCGCCTTAAAACCGCTTCAGTGTGAAAGGGGCCTTACAGTCTAGTCTAGGGTGTAAGTAAACAGTTTTTTTTTGTTTTTAAGCAAAAAATCCAATTTATTTTTTTGATCTTTTGCTTTCAAATGGTAAAATGAGATATCTGGGGTCTTATAGACTCCAGATCTCTCCATAAAGAGGACCTGTCACCCTTATTTCTATTACAAGGGATCTTTACAAGTGAATTAAAAGACAGTGTAAAATGTAAAAATAAAATCAATAAGAAAAAAAAAAAATTGTAAGCACCCCTATCCCTCTGTGCTCGCGCACAGAAGCGAGCGCATATGTAAGCCGCACACGCAATATGTAAACGGTGTTCGCACCACACATGTGAGGTATCGCCGCAAAAGCTTTAGCAAGAGCAATAATTCTAGCGCTAGACCTTTTCCATAACTCAAAACTATTAACCTGTAAAAAAAAGAAATTAAGCAACGTTTATGGAGATTCCACAAGCGTGCGCAATTTTAAAGCGTGACATGTTACGTATTTATTTACTCAGCGTATCGTCATCTTTTATATTTTACCAACAACTGAGTGTTACATTGTGATTTTTCCCATTTAAATTAATTAAAGTGGTTGTTAACCCACTTATCGTTGTTACTACAATCCCCTCTGCTGTAATAAATGCTGTGCCCCACTGTATGTGTTTTCTAAAAAAAATCTGCCAATAAATACCTTATTTTATAGCGCAGATTAGCGGCCATCTCTCTCCTCACCAGGTCTGACAGCAAAGCGGGCGGAGCCGAGAAACCCCCGCTGACGTCAGCCGGGAGGAGGAGAGGTGGAGAGAGACGGCCGGTCACGTGACCGCCGATCGGCGCTATAAAATAAGGTATTTAATCGGCAGATTTATTTATTGGCGGATTTTTTAGAAAACACATACAGTGCAGCACAGCATTTATTATAACAGAGAGGATTGTAGTATCAACAATAAAAATTATGATATCAGCAGAAAGGTGGGGGAGGGGGGGGCACTGGTACGAGCTGACAGGCAGGGAGGGGAGGGGGGAGGAGGACAGAGGAGACAGAGCAGAGCAGCAAATGACGGAGGCACGTGAATTGACCACGGTGTCAGGGCTCAGCAGCCATGATATAGCGTGCTCAAGTTACAGGGGGGAGGGCAGAACCAGGCAGGATCAGCCAGGTATTTCAGGCGATACAAGGGAGGGAGTTACACAGCGCAAGCACTGTGCTGTATAACATGCTTTAAGGGAACAGGATCCATTTTTTTTTTAGGTTAACACTTTAACCGCTTGCCGACCAGCCGCCGCAGTTGTACTGCGTCAGAATGCCACGCGTAGGTGAATCACTGTCATGTTACGTCGCTCCTTCTGGTGGCCACTAGGGGTGCACACGTGCCCGGAGCTCGCCCCCGGAGCCGATGCGAGTGCCCAGTGGTCTCGATGACTGCCAGGCTCCCGCGATCGCTCATAACACGGCGAGAACTGGGATTTCTGTGTGTAAACACACAGTTTTTGGTTCTCTGAGGGGAGAAGAGACAGATTGTCTGTTCATACAAAGTATGAACAGCGATGTGTCATCTCCCCTAGTCAGTCCCCTCCCTCTTCAGTTAGAACACACACACTAGGGAACACAATTAATCCCTTGATCGCCCCCCCCCCTAGTGTTAACCCCTTCACTGCCAGTGACATTTTTATAGTAATCAATGCATTTTTATAGCACTGATCGCTGTATAAATGCCATTGGTCCCAAAAATTTGTCAAAATTGTCCGATGTGTCCGCCATAATGTCGCAGTCCCGATAAAAATCTCAGATCGCCGCCATTACTAGTAAAAAAAAAAATATTAATAAAAATGCTATAAAACTATCCCCTATTTTGTAAACGCTATAAATTTAGCGCAAACCAATCAATAATCGCTAATTGCGACTTTTTTTACCAAAAATATGTAGAAGAATACGTATCGGCCTAAACTGAGGAAAAAAAATGTTTTTTTTATATATTTTTTGGGGATATTTATTATAGCAAAAAGCAAAAAATAATGCGTTTTTTTCAAAACTGTCGCTCTTTTCTTGTTTAGAGCGCAAAAAATAAAAAACGCAGAGGTGATCAAATACCACCAAAAGAAAGCTCTATTTGTAGGAAAAAAAAGGCGTCCATTTTGTTTGGGAGCCACGTCGCATGACCGCGCAATTGTCGACGCAGTGCCGAATCGCAAAAAGTGCTCTGGTAAGGAAGGGGGTAAAATCCTCCGGTGCTGAAGCGGTTAAGGGAACAGGATCCATTTTTTTTTAGGTTAACAAACACTTTAAAGTGTATTTTATCCAAAAAATTGCGTTTGAAAAAACGCTGCGCAAATACCGTGTGACATAAAAGAAAAAAAAGAAAAAGAAATCGCTATTTTATTCTCTGTGGTCTCTGCTAAAAAATATATATTTAATGTTTGGGGTTTCCAAGTAATTTTCTAGCATGAAGTGGTTAAAAGTCAGCAGATACGGTATTTGTACTTGTTTTTTTTGGTTTTTTTGCATGCCCGTAGTTCCTCTTTCATATCAGCTTTTTGGCGGAAACGCCCTTTGTATACTTTTTCTCTATTTTTAAAAGAAAAGCAACGGAAGAAGCATGGAGCCTGCTTAGGGACACGGAGGCTGATTTTCTAATACTGGAGAGTGCAAAATCTGGTGCAGCTGTACCTGGTAGCCAATCAGCATATAGCTTGTTCAGCTAAACTTTAACAATAAAACCTGGAAGCTGATTGGTTCCCATGCAGAGCTACACCAGATTTTGCATTCTCCAGTTTTAGTAAATTACCCTCTCAGTCACCAACCAGTTACATAGAATTCTTTTATTTTTTAAATTTTTTTTTACAGGGAATAAGTTTTACCTGTTTCATTAGCCACTTTCAGCCCCGGACCAATTTGCAGCCAAAGGACCAGGCCCCTTTTTGCGATTCGGCACTGCGTCGCTTTAACTGACAATTGCGCGGTCGTGCGACGTGGCTCCCAAACAAAATTGGCGTCCTTTTTTTCCCCACAAATAGAGCTTTCTTTTGGTGGTATTTGATCACCCCTGCGGTTTTTATTTTTTGCGATATAAACAAAAAAAGAGCGACAATTTTGAAAAAAATGCATTATTTTTTACTTTTTTCTATAATAAATATCCCCAAAAAATATATAAAAAAACATTTTTTTTTCCTCAGTTTAGGCCGATACGTATTCTTCTACATATTTTTGGTAAAAAAAAAAAACGCAATAAGCGATTATTGATCGGTTTGCGCAGAAGTTATAGCGTTTACAAGATAGGGGATAGTTTTATAGCATTTTTATTAATAATTTTTTTTTTATTAGTAATGGCGGAGATCTGCAATTTTTTTTGTGACTGCGACATTATGGCGGACACATCGGACATTTTTGACACATTTTTGGGACCATTGTCATTTTTACAGCAATTAATGCATTTAAATGCATTGATTTCTGTATAAATGACACTGGCAGTGAAGGGGTTAACCACAAGGGGGCAGTGTAAGAGTTAAGTATGCCTAGGGGTGTGTTTTTTACTGTGGGGGGCGTGGCTGTCAGCTAGTGAATGCTGATCTCTGCTCCAATCACAGGGAGCAGAGATCGGCGTCACTAGTTGCTAGGCAGAACGGGGAGATGCTGTTTATCTCGGCATCTCCCCGTTCAGCCGCCCCGTGAGACGATCGCGGGTGTCCCCACGGCGATCGAGTCCACGGGGACCGCGATCGGACTCACTGGGGTCCCGACCGGCGCGGGAGCGCGCTGCTCCCGGCGCGCTCCCGATGGCACGGACAGGCTAAAGGAGGGACTTATATATACGCCCTCCTGCCTGTACGTGCCATTCTGTCGACGCATATAGTCGTGCGCCGGTCGCAAGTGGTTAGACAGTTTATCTGAAAGTGAAATACTTCGTATTATACCTATTTTTTTTTTTTTTTTAAAGAGCAACTAAAAAAAATGTAGCAAAAAAATAATAATAATAATCTAGCATACAATTGCTACACAAGTCATATTGTAATTGAATGTTATTAAAATTTCCCTTTCCTTTTCAATCTGCAGCCGCTGTAATTTTCTGGAAAATGCAATATGGCCACCTGGAGGCGCTCTGTACACAGATGGTATACAGACCCCCCCCCCCCCCCCCAGAAATGTCATTTCCTGCTTGTGCGATTGGCTCACTGATTTTTCCCAGAAGCCTGCACTGAGATACAAGTCAGATTTTGGGCATCCCCTGCTACAGCAATGTCATTTTTGGCGCGATACTCCCAAAGGCAAATCAGGTTTTAAAGCGGAGCTCCACCCTAGTGGAAGTGGAACTTCCGCTCATCGGATTCCTCCCCCCCCCTTCGGTGTCACAATTGGCACCTTTCGGGGGGGGGGGGGGACAGGATACCTGACAGGTATAGATACTTTGACAGGTATCCTTTACCACTTCCGAAAGTACGCCGTTGCGCGATCGCGCCGTGACGTCACCGCGGGGGGCTCCCTCCTCCTCCTCCTCCCTCGGCCGCCGGGCTAATAGGAGAGAGGAGCGGGGGCCTCGCGCATGCGCAGTAGGGTTCCCGGCGTGAAGCCGAAAGGCTACACTGCCGGGTTACCTTACCCGCAATGGCGGCGGCCGCACCCGACAGCTGATGGAGACATCAGCTGCAGTGCCGACATCGAGGGACAGCAGGACGGGTAAGTGTCCATTTATTAAAAGCCAGCAGCTGCAGTATGTGTAGCTGCTGGCTTTTAATTTATTTTTTTCCTGGAACACCCCTTTAAAGGGATGCAGATCCAGCCACTTTCCTCATTAGAGCCCCTGTGTTCCATTGAATAGTGCCCTCCTTTGAGAAAAACGCTGCGCAGTACGGAACGGCACTCCAGCTGATTTCATGATCAGCTGTTGTGACGGTGCGACGGCGCATGCGCAGAGGGCACTATCCGATTGAACGCTCTTATTATTAGATTGTGCCTTGCGATTGCGGGGGGGGGGGGGGGGGGGGGGGGGGGCGTGTTCAGTTTGGTGAAGGGCGGGTTTTAATCTGTTGATAGACGGGTTCAGTACTGCAATAGGGACAATGTTTTTCCCATATTCCGGCGCTTGTGGGGCACGTTGCGTGTGCTGAAGGGCAGAGTTTTTTTGTGTTTTTTTTGTGTTGATGGGCGGGTAATCAGTGGTTTGCAGGGCGATTTTATCTGAGTAGCAGAGCGGATTTGGCAGAATATGAGAGCGGAGGGAATAACATTGTACCTTTGCAGCACTGAACCCGTCCATCAAACAGATTAACCGGAAGATTTTACCCCCCCCCTTCCTGACCAGAGCACTTTTTGCGATTCGGCACTGCGTCGCTTTAACTGACAATTGCGCGGTCGTGCGACATTGTACCCAAACAAAATTGACGTCATTCTTTTCCCACAAATAGAGCTTTCTTTTGGTGGTATTTGATGACCTCTGCTGTTTTTATTTTTTGCGCTATAAACAAAAAACGAGCGACAATTTTGAAAAAAAAAACGCATTATTTTTTTTTACTTTTTGCTATAATAAATATCCCCCAAAAATATATTAAAAAAAAAGTATTTTTTCCTCAGTTTAGGCCGATACGTATTCTTCTACATATTTTCCGTAAAAAATAAATAAATAAATCGCAATAAGCGTATATTGATTGGTTTGCACAAAAGTTATAGCGTCTACAAAATAGGGGATAGTTTTATGGCATTTTTTATTATTATTTTATTTTTATTTTTTATTAGTAATGGCGGCGATCTGCAATTTTTATCATGACTGCGACATTATGGCGGACACATCGACACTTTTGACACTATTTTGGGTCATTTATACAGCGATCAGAGCTATACAAATGCACTGATTACTGTGTAAATGACACTGGCGATGAAGGGGTTAAGTGTGTCCTAGGGAGTGATTCTAACTGTGGGGGGGGTGGGCTACCACTGACATGACAGCGATCACTGCTCCCGATGTCAGTAGGCAGAATGGGGAAATGCCTTTGTTTGCTAGCCCCGCCTCTTAAAAGAGACGTACAGGTACGCCCATTTGCCCACCGCTGCCATTGTGCTGACGTATATCGGCGTGTAGCAGTCAGCAAGTGGTTAAAGGGTCACTAAAGGAATTTTATTTAATTTATTTAAATAACAAACATGTTATACTTCCCTCCACTGTGCAGCTCGTTTTGCACAGAGTGGCCCCGAACCTCCTCTTCTGGGGTCCCTCGGCGGCTGTCTCGGCTCCCCCCCGCAAGTACTTCTCACCTAAATGTGAGCTCCCCTCGCATGGTGAGAAGCACTTGCGGGCGCGCTCCCGTGATACAGCCGGCAGCCATAGCCGCTCGCTGTATCACTCGGCCCCGCCCCCCAGCACGCTGCGTCATTGGATGTGATTGACAGCAGCGTGAGCCAATGGCTGCGCTGCTTTCAATCCATCCACTCTAGGCAATCAACGGCCAGGGTGAGCGGCGAAGAGGACGTCGGGGGCGAGCGCGGGACTTTCGAGGGGTCAGGTAAGTAAAACGGGGGGCCTGGGAGGGGGGGCGGCATTGTCGGATGTTTTTTCACCTTAATAAATAGAATGCATTAAGGTGAAAAAACTTTTACCTTTACAACCCCTTTAAAACCCGCCCTTCACCAAACTGAACACGCCCCCCCCCCCCACGCAAGTGCGAGGCACAATCTGATAACAGTGTTGTATCGGATAGCGCCCTTTGCGCATGTGCCGTCACGACAGCCGATCGTGAAATCAGCTGGAGTGCCGCTCCGTACCGCGCATGCCTGGGCATTTCTCGACAGAGGACACTATCCGATAGAACGCCCTGCAGGTGCAGCAGCTGATTGATAAATGATAAAGTCGCTCCCATTCACAGAGAAACAAACAGCTATTTCTTCAGAAGATAGGAATCTGCTACAAAGTTTCTTACAATCCCTGCAATGTACAGAGATCACCCAGAGGGGGGGAGGGGGGGGGGGGGTTCTCAATAAAAGTGGAGTTCCTCTTTAAGATCAGCCCTGTGAATTGAAATAAAAGGAGGTTCTCTTACTGTACGAAGGGTCCATCCAGATGTGTTTGAACCCCCCGGGGGGCGCCGGTGGTGAATACGGTGAGGTGTAGACTGCCTTGTGGCAGAAGGCTGCACAGGGATAGATTTTTGTGCCTAAGCAAGGCGACTTGGCGTGGAGGTTCCGGCCAATCCTGCGGAGTTATTCCCGGATCCAGGAGGACGCGCAGTTCCATCTTACAGCTGCAATAGGAATGTAAAACGTGAGTCAGTGTCCATGAGATAAAGAGTTTCCTATAATGTTCATCATTAACTGATTGTTACTTGTGTAACCACATACTCTTCTATGATCAGCCGTGTTCTTTAACCACTTCAGCCCCCCCTGAAAGGTTTTACCCCCCCCCCCCCCCCTTCATGACCAGGCCATTTTTTTTTGCAATACGGCTGACAATTGCGCGGTCGTGTGACGCTGTGCCCAAATAAAATTGATGTCCCCCCCCCCCCCCCCCCCCACAAATAGAGCTTTATTTTTGTGGTATTTGATCATCTCTGCGGTTTCAATTTTTTGCACTTTAACCACTTCAGCCCCCGGACCAATTGGCAGCCAAAGGACCAGGCCCCTTTTTGCGATTCGGCACTGCGTCGCTTTAACTGACAATTGCGCGGTCGTGCGACGTGGCTCCCAAACAAAAATTGGCGTCCTTTTTTTCCCACAAATAGAGCTTTCTTTTGGTAGTATTTGATCACCTTCGCGGTTTTTATTTTTTGCGCTATAAACAAAAATAGAGCGCCAATTTTGAAAAAAATGCAATATTTTTTCCTTTTTTGCTATAATAAATATCCCCAAAAAATATATAAAAAAAAAATTTTTTTTCCTCAGTTTAGGCCGATACGTATTCTTCTACATATTTTTGGTAAAAAAAAATCGCAATTAGCGATTATTGATTGGTTTGCGCAAAAGTTATAGCGTTTACAAAATAGGGGATAGTTTTATAGCATTTTTATTAATATTTTTTTTTTCTAGTAATGGCGGCGATCAGCGATTTTTTTTGTGACTGCGACATTATGGCGGACACATCGGACATTTTTTGACACATTTTTAAGACCATTGTCATTTATACAGCAATCAATGCTATTTAAATGCACTGATTCCTGTAAAAATGACACTGGCAGTGAAAGAGTTAACCACTAGGGGGAGGGGAGGGGTTAAGGGCTGTGACGTGTGTTTTTTTTTACATTAGGGGGCGGGGCTGACGTCTGACATCATTGGTCAGCTTTCCCGATGACAGGGAACAGCCGATCAATGACAGGCAGATTAGGAAGCGCAGGGAGAGGTTTGTTTACACAGACCTCTCCCCGTTCTTCAGCTCTGTGACCCGATCGCGGGACACCAGCGGCGATCGGGGTCACTGAGCTTCCGACCGGGTCGCGAGCGCGCCGCTGGCGGTGCGCGCGACCCACAGGCAGGCATTTAAAGGGCCACATACAGGTACGCGATTTTGCCTGCCCGTGCCATCCTGCCGCAGTATATCTGCGTGAGGCGGTCGGGAAGCGGTTAAAGTGGTGTTGCCACCATAAAAAAAAAAATGTGGCTTTAAAATCATAAAAAAAAATTTAAAAAAATAATTGGAAAAAAATAATTTTTTTACTCACCTCTAAATGCCTGTTGCTAGGGGGTCTCTCGTAGTCTGCCACCTTCATTGCCCGGGCTAAACGTCACTTCCCCCTCGGCGCCGCACAGTCATCTGGGACCTGTCATGACACTTACCTGTCATGCTGGACCCTGGGACAGGTAAGTGTCCGATTATTAAAAGTCAGCAGCTGCAGTATTTGTAGCTGCTGACTTTTAATTTTTTTTTTTTTTTGTGGGCACTCCACTTTAACCACTTGCTTACCGGGCACTTAAACCAATTTTCAGCGCTGACGCACTTTGAATGACAATTGCGCGGTCATACAACGCTGTACCCAAATTAAATTTTTATTATTTTTTTCTCACAAATAGAGCTTTATTTTGGTGGTATTTAATCACGGCTGGGGTTTTTAATTTTTGTTAAAATAATTTAAAAAGACCAAATTTCAAAAAAAAAAATTATATTATTTTATATTTTGTTATACTGTCCGTGATCATTTTTTTTAGACAAAAAGTATCACGGACAGTACTCAATTTTCTCTGTCACAATTGCACTAATACGACTACAATCACTTCAAGCTTATTTTGTTATAAAATTTTGCAAACGGGTAATTTTTCTCCTTCATTGATGTACGCTGATGAGGCGGCACTGATGGGTGGCAATAATTGGCACTGATCGGTTACACTGATAGGCAGCACTGCTATGTTGGCACCACTGGTAGGCATTGATAGGTGGCACTGGTGGGCATTGATAGGTGGCAATGGTGGGCAGGGCCGGACTTACCATTGGGCTTGACTGGGCTAAAGCCCATGGGCCCCGCCCATTTGGGGGCCCCGCCGAGATACATAGCTGAGTGTACTCGGCTCCGCTCACAGTCCCGCCCTATGATGGACATAACACAGGGACTGGGCATGACTGTGAGCCGAGACAAGTACAC
The DNA here is from genome assembly GCA_028564925.1 of Lithobates sylvaticus. NCBI lineage: Eukaryota > Metazoa > Chordata > Amphibia > Anura > Ranidae > Lithobates > Lithobates sylvaticus. The sequence continues at coordinate 599,522,424 of CM053029.1, read as the reverse complement.
TCGGCTACTCTCGGCTCCGCTCAGGACTGCGAGAGGACCCGAGAGCAGCCTAGAGGACCCGAGAGCAGCCAAGAGGACCCGAGAGCAGCCAAGAGGACCCGAGAGCAGCCGAGAGGACCCAAGAGCAGGGCCTGGAAGCAGCCGAGAGGACCCGAGAGCAGCCGAGAGGACCCGAGAGCAGCCGAGAGGGCCTGGAAGCCGCCGAGAGGACCCGAGAGCAGCCGAGAGGACCCGAGAGCAGCCGAGAGGACCCAAGAGCTGCCGAGAGGACCCGAGAGCTGCCGAGAGGACCCGAGAGCTGCCGAGAGGACCCGAGAGCAGCCGAGAGGACCCAAGAGCAGCCGAGATGACCCAAGAGCAGGGCCTGGAAGCCGCCGAGAGGACCCGAGAGCAGCCAAGAGGACCCGAGAGCAGCCAAGAGGACCCGAGAGCAGCCAAGAGGACCCGAGAGCAGCCAAAAGGACCCGAGAGCAGCCGAGAGGGCCTGGAAGCCACCGAGAGGACCCGAGAGCAGCCGAGAGGGCCTGGAAGCCGCCGAGAGGACCCGAGAGCAGCCGAGAGGGCCCGAGAGCAGCCAAGAGGACCCGAGAGCAGCCAAGAGGACCCGAGAGCTGCAGAGAGGACCCAAGAGCAGCCGAGAGGACCCAAGAGCAGCCGAGAGGACCCAAGAGCAGGGCCTGGAAGCCGCCGAGAGGACCCGAGAGCAGCCGAGAGGACACGAGAGCAGCCGAGAGGACCCGAGAGCAGCCAAGAGGACCCGAGAGCAGCCAAGAGGACCCGAGAGCTGCAGAGAGAACCCAAGAGCAGGGCCTGGAAGCCGCCGAGAGGACCCGAGAGCTGCCGAGAGGACCCGAGAGGACCCGAGAGCAGCCGAGAGGACCCGAGAGCAGCCTAGAGGACCCGAGAGCAGCCTAGAGGACCCGAGAGCAGCCGAGAGGACCCGAGAGCCTTCCCTCCTAAAAGTTTTTTTCCTTAAAATTTCCTCCTAAATTTGGGGTGCGTGTTATACGCTGGCGCGTGTTATAGGCCGATAAATACGGTAATGTATAGAAGGTAGGGCCTGAAAGTGACTCAAGGCCAGGGGCCCCCCACCCCCCTAAGTCCTGCCCTGCTGGTGGGCATTGATAGGTGGCACTCATGGGCACTGGAGGCACTGGCAGGTGGCACTGGCAGGGGGTACTGGTGTGCACAGAGGAGGCAGATGTGCCTCTTTCCTCTTTGGGACCGATGTCTCTTGAACATAAGCCGGTGACTATGTGATTACCGAGCTTTTGTTTACATCATGGGATCAGCTGTCATTGGCTGACAGCTGATCACGTGGTAAGGGGCTGGAATCGGCCCCTTACTCGGATCGGTGATCACCCGAGTCTCAGTGACTCAGTGATCACAGTGCGCGGGTAGCGTGCAAAGGGAAGGACGTCATATGACGTCCTCTCGGAAATTCCGGTCCGCGCTGTGTCCGTCATTCGGCTATATCGCGGACGACAAAAGGATAAACAAAAAAAAAAAAAAAAAGAGGACGATTTTGAAAAAAAAAAACAATATTTTTTACTTTGACCCAATAAAATAAAAAAAAAAATGTAAAACATCAAAAATGTCTTCATTGTGTTTAGGCCAGGGGTGTCCAAACTTTTTTTTCAAAGAGGGCCAGATTTGATGAAGTGAACGTGCGTGAAGGCCGACCACTTTGCCTGACGTTCTTTGAACCATTAAAATTTGGTCTAAGTGTGTTCATCCGATCACCAATACACCGCCCAACAAGAATTCTCCTGCCTTTTGTGGCTGTGTGTGGTGAAGAGATGAACTCGGGCGTGTTATTTGTATATATATATATATATATATATATATATATATATATATATATATATATATATATATATAATCTTTTGTGGCCCCCAATGGTGTCACTCAGGACTAAGGATGAGCTTGGGGCGTGTTATTTATTTATCGGCGTATAACACGCACCTTCACTTTAAGAGGGAAGTTTCAGGAAAAAAACTTAAATTTTAAATGAAGAACTGTGAAGCAAAATAAGGGTCAGTGCCCATCAATGCAGCCTCACCATTGCCATCAATGCAGCCCCACCATTGCCATGAATGCAGCACCACCATTGCCATGAATGCAGCACCACCATTGCCATGAATGCAGCACCACCATTGCCATAAATGCAGCCTCACCATTGCCATGAATGCAAATGCAGCTTCACCATTGCCATGAATGCAGCACCACCATTGCCATGAATGCAGCACCACCATTGCCATGAATGCAGCCTCACCATTGCCATGAATGCAGCCTCACCATTGCCATGAATGCGGCACCACCATTGCCATGAATGCGGCCTCACCATTGCCACGAATGCAGCCTCACCATTGCCATAAATGCAGCTTCACCATTGCCATAAATGCAGCCTCACCATTGCCATGAATGCAGCCTCCCCATTGCCATGAATGCAGCCTCACCATTGCCATGAATGCAGCCTCACCATTGCCATGAATGCAGCCTCACCATTGCCATGAATGCAGCCTCACCATTGCCATAAATGCAGCCTCACCATTGCCATAAATGCAGCCTCACCATTGCCATAAATGCAGCCTCACCATTGCCATAAATTTTTACTAGTAATGGCGGCAATTAGAGATTTTTAGCAGGACTGCGACATTGCGGCGGACAAATCGGACACTAAGTGACACATTTGACACTTTTTTGGTAAACCAGTGACGCTAATACAGTGACCAGTGCTAAAAATCTGCACACTGGCAGGGAAGGGGTGTCAGGGCTTCCTTCTCTGAGCTGGCCACTCAGCTGTCGGCTAATTGCCAGCTCCTATCTCTCTCCACAGTTACTCAGCCGTTGATGATATCCTGCCTACTTAAGCCATCCAGTCCAGTGGATCTCTGCCTTCACCACATCACAGAGACAGTCTCCAGCGATCCTGGTTAAAGACTGGCTTTGCTGACATCCCTTCTGGCTCCAGATCCTGCTTGCTGTTCCACTACATTGATCCCTGACTTCTGGCTTGGCTGACAATCCGTTCCGGTTACTGAACTTTGGCTATGTTTTGACTAAGTTTGTTCTTTTTACTCATATTATTAAACAAGTGTGATTTAACGGTACTTCTGTCTCGGCCTGATTTCATGGTTTCTGACAAGGGGTTAACAGCGGGGGGAGAGCAAAGGGTTAAGTGTGTGTAGGGGGGGGGTGGTGCTCTGCCGGGGTGAAGACAGAGATCGGCGTTTCTGCTTAGCAGGCACACAAGATCTCTATCTTCTCCCCTGTCAGAATGGCGATCTGCCTAGTTTACATACACAGATCGCCGTTCTGCCTCTCGCTCTCATTTCGCGCAATAGAGCCGATCTGATGCAGTATATCTGTGGTAGGCGGTCGGGGAGGTAGTTAAACCCCTTTAATAATAATAAAAAATAAATAAAAAATGTTGAAAGTGAAATAAAGTCTTCCACATGCATAATTGTATATAGCTGCTGTACATCAGACGTGTCGGGGTAGTATATACAGTACTGTGCAAAAGTCTTAGGCGGGTGTGAGGCTGTAAATGAAGAACGATTTCAGAAATAGAATTGTTAATAGTTTATTTTTTATCAATTAACAAAATGGAAAGTAAATGAAGAGGAGAGAAATCCAAATCTAATCAATATTTGGGGGGGCCCCTCCATTTGCCTTCTTCTAGGTAGACAGTTGTTGAAGGAACTCAGTAGGTAGGTTGTTCTATGTACATCTTGGAGGACTAAGTACAGATCTTCTGTGGATCTCGGCTGCCTCCAATCCTTCTGTCTCTTCTTGTCATCCCAGACACTCTATGATGGTGAGATCAGGGCTCTGTGGGGGGCCAAACCATCACTTCCAGGACTCCTTGTTCTTCACACTGAAGATAGTCCCTAATGACATTGGCTGGATGTTTGGGGTGGGGGGGGAGTTGTCCTGCTGCAAAATAAATTTGGGGCCAATCACACGCCTCCCTGATGGCATGGATGGTTAAGTATCTGCCTGTATTTCTGAGCACTGAGGACATCATTGATCCTGACCAAATCTCCAACTCTATTTGCAGAAATGAAGCGCCAAACTTGCACGGAATCTCCACCATGCTTCACAGTTGGCTGCAGACACTCATTATTGTACCGCTCTCCAGCCCTTCTGTGAACAAACTGCCTCCCGCTACAGCCAGATATTTCACATTTTCACTCATCAGTCCAGAGCACCCGCTGACATATTTCTGCACCCCCAGTTCCTACGTGTTCCTGCATAGTTGGGTCCCTCAGCCTCGTCTCCACATTCTATGTAGGGAAAATGTCAGCGGGTGCTCTGGACTGAGGAGTGAATATGTGAAATATTTGGCTGTAGGAGGAGGCAGCTTGTTGACGAAGAGCTGAACAGCGGGACATTAACCGCTTCCCGACCGGCGCACAACGATGTACGTCGGCAGAATGGCACGGACAGGCATAAGGGCGTATATATAAGGCCCTTTTTTAATGCCGCCGTGCCACCGCGCCGGTCGGGACCCCCGTGAGTCCGATCGCAGGTCCCGCGGACTCGATCGCCACGGGGGACACCCGCGATCGTCTCACGGGAAGGCTGAACGGGGAGATGCGGAAATAAACAACATCTCCCCGTTCTGCCTAGCAACTAGTGACGCCGATCTCTGCTCCCTGTGATTGGAGCAGAGATCAGCATTCACTAGCTGACAGCCACGCCCCCCCCCACAGTAAGAAACACACCCCTAGGCATACTTAACCCCTACACTGCCACCTAGTGGTTAACCTCTTCACTGCCAGTGTCATTTATACAGGAATCAGTGCATTTAAATAGCACTGATTGCTGTATAAATGACAATGGTGTCAAAAATGTGTCAAAAATGTCCGATGTGTCCGCCATAATGTCGCAGTCACAATAAAAATCGCTGATCGCCGCCTTTACTAGTAAAAAAAATTATTAATAAAAATGCTATAAAACTATCCCCTATCTTGTAAACTCTATAACTTCTGCGCAAACCAATCAATAATCGCTTATTGCGATTTTTTTTTTACCAAAAATATGTAGAAGAATACGTATCGGCCTAAACTGAGGAAAAAAAAAATTTTTATATATTTTTTGGGGATATTTATTATAGCAAAAAATAAAAAAGAGAATGCGTTTTTTTTCTAAATTGTTGCTCTTTTTTGTTTATAGCGCAAAAAATAAAAACCGCAGGGGCGATCAAATACCACCAAAAGAAAGCTCTATTTGTGGGAAAAAAGGACGCCAATTTTGTTTGGGAGCCACGTCGCGCAATTGTCAATTAAAGCGTCGCAGTGACGAATCGCAAAAAGGGGCCTGGTCCTTTGGCTGCCAATTGGTCCGGTCTGTATGTGGTTAATGGCTCACTGGCTGTGATTGACAGCAGTGGGAACCAATGGCTCTGGCTGATGTCTCAGCCAATGAGGGAGAGATCGGCTCTCATGCACATAGCTGGATCGAGATGGGGCTCAGGTAAGTATTGGGGGGGGGGCTGAAGGTAAAAAAAACTCTGAGCCTTCACAACCACTTTAACCAGTTCCCGGCCGGCTCACGCAGATATACCGCGGCAGAACGGCACTCCTGGGCGAAACCCTGTATGGGTACGTCCTATCCTTTTTCAGCCACCAGAGGGCGCACGGGCTGCACAGCGGGGGGGGGGACCCGGTGCGTGTGGCCGGTGGGCGCGATGATCACCGCCGGCCAGGCGCGATCGCGTGCACAAGCACCAGCACGGGGATTTGTGTGTGTAAACACACAAATTCCTGTGCTGTCAGAAGAGAGGAGACATAGTGTTTGTTCCTACTAAGTAGGTAAAAAAAAAAAAAACGATATGGCTCCTCTCCTATTCTCACAGTTAGAACACACACATTGAGGGAACACACATTTAACCCCTTGATCGCCCCCTAATGTTAACCCCTTCCCTGCCAGTGACATTTACACAGTAATCAGTGCATTTTTATAGCACCGATCGCTGTATAAATGTCAATGGTCACAAAAAAAGTGTCAAAAGTGTGTCCGATCCGTCCGCTGCAATGCCGCAGTACCGCTAAAAATCGCAGATCGCCGCCATTACTAGTAAAGAAAAATTAAAATGCTATAAAAATGCCATAAGTCGTTCCCATAGTTTGTAGACGCTATAACTTTTGCACAAACCAATCAATATACGCTTATTGCGATTTTTTTTTTTTTTTTTTAACCAAAAATATGTAGAAGAATACATAACGGCCTAAACTGAGGAAGAAATGTGTTTTTTAAAAACATTTTTGGGGATGATTATTATAGCAAAAAGTAAAAAAAATATTGTTTTCTGGCAGGAAAGAGGTTAACATAAGAGGTCGATCAAAGGGTTAAATGTGTCAATATGGAGTGATTACTAACTGTGTGGGGGAGGTGCTTTTACTGTAAGAAGACAGAAAAACGTGTTTCTGCTTAGCGGAAACACAGGATCTCTGTCTTCTCCTGCCACAGAATAGCGATCTTCCTGGTTTACATAGGAAACGATCGAACGGGTTTCGGCTGACATCGCTGGACCTGCTGATTGGCTCCTGCTGTGTCCAATCACAGTGGGAGCAGGTTGCCAGTGGCATGCGGGCGTGCCCCAGAACTGGAGGAACAAGTAATCACGTACAGGTACAGGATTTCACGCTTAAAAGGAGTGGTGAAGGCAGAAGGTGCATTCTAGGGCTGCAACTAACAATTATTTTTATAATCGATTAGTTGGCCGACTATTGATTCAACTAATCGGTTAATAACCTTAAAAAAAAAGTGTGGTGTATAATTTAGTTAAAGTGGAAGTAAACCCCCCTATCGTTTTCAGCCAAGGAAGCTGCCATCTTTGTCTCTGTTTAATCTTCAACTGCCACAGTGCTGCACATGTGATCCGTTATGACACCAGCCATTGGATGGTTTGACTGTTTGGTTGAGAGCACAGCCAATGTGCAGTTAGCATTCACGGCATGCCTTTTTTTTTTTAGACTGTTAAATCAATAAAGTTTAAAAAAAAAGGCAATTTGTTCTTAAATCGGAATGACACTGTCTGTAATGTATTTTTTTTTTTTTTGGTGCAATGAGAAGGATTAGGAGATGGTTATTACACACTCACGTGTTCCGTTTTCATGAGGGAACTGCTGCCGGTTTTCGTCAGAAATAAACAATGCTGCTGGGTGCCATCTTGCCTGTGGGCATGTGAAACCACACTGGCACCTTCTATGGCCCAGCATGAACCGCTGTTACTGCGCCGATCTCGCGCGTGCGCAGTAACGGCAAAGTGTAGCTCACGTTCGCCGAAATCTCACGAGATTTCGGCACAAGCCCCGTAAATTTTGCAAGATTTCGGTGGATGTCCGCACAGACTCCTGGGATCAATGACACCAGATCCCAGGAGACAGTGCGGCGTGACGAGGATCCCCGCACAGACCCCCGAAGAGAAAGAACGAAGAGAAAGAACGTCAGCAATTACAAGGTAAGTGAAAAAAAAAAACACTTCATTTAGTGCTCTTTGCCTGATTTGGAAGGCAAAGAGATTTACTAAATGAAGTATGTGCAGAACCGCTTTAAATATCTCTATGCAGTGGTAAATATAAATAACCAACTATATGGTTAAGGAGCAAAATCTCTAATCCACACTGAGAATAACAGACAGAAGAGATATATACTGTATATACTATTAGAGGAGATATACTGTATATACTATTAGAGGAGATATATACTGTATATACTATTAGAGGAGAGATATACTGTATATACTATTAGAGGAGATGTACTGTATATACTATTAGATGAGATATATACTGTATATACTATTAGAGGAGATTTACTTTATATACTATTAGAGGAAAGATATACTGTATATACTATTAGAGGAGATATATACTGTATATACTATTAGAGGAGATATATACTGTATATACTATTAGAGGAGATATACTTTATATACTATTAGAGGAGATATACTGTATATACTATTAGAGGAGATATATACTATTAGAGGAGATATACTATATATACTATTAGAGGAGATGTACTGTATATACTAATAGAGGAGAGATATACTGTATATACTAATAGAGCAGATATACTGTATATACTATTAGAGGAGAGATATACTGTATATACTATTAGAGGAGAGATATACTGTCTATACTATTAGAGGAGATATATACTGTATATACTATTAGAGGATATACTGTATATACTATTAGAGGATATACTGTATATACTATTAGAGGATATACTGTATATACTATTAGAGGAGATATACTGTATATACTATTAGAGAAGATGTATACTGTATATACTATTAGAGAAGATGTATACTGTATATACTATTAGAGGAGAGATATACTGTATATACTATTAGATGAGATATATACTGTATATACTATTAGAGAAGATGTATACTGTATATACTATTAGAGGAGAGATATACTGTATATACTATTAGAGGAGATATATCCACTGCAACAGAGCAGGTAAGAAGAACGTTTGTTATTTTTATAGGAAAAGAAAAAAACAAGACTTTACAATCACTTTAATGGAACGATATATTGCATTTTTTCACGCTATCCAGAAACACGCATTTCTGCGTGCGCTCCTGGAAGACACCGATTTGAACGCTGCTTTAGGTCGCTTCACGCAGCCGTAACTCACCTTTTTTTTTTATTTTGCAAGAATATCTAAAATATTTTTCGGAGTAGAGGATGGCACTTTTTTTTTTTACTACGTTTTGCTGCATTTGCTGCGTGACGAAACGCATTTCTGATACCCGCGTTTGGAGACCCTTTACAATTAATGGCCCCCCAGGCGAGATGTTCATCTATAGCGCGTTCCTTGTACCAGACCTTTATCCTTCATGGATGTCAAGGAGAAAACATGCCAAAAAAAAACACCAGTTTTAATTCACATATCCTGCAATCTTCTTTTATTTGGTAAATACAATGGGGGGGAGCCCAAAATACACACCAGACCCTCACCACAGAGGATGAAGGTCTGGTATGTATTTCAGGGGTGGGGTCCAGCCTCATCAGTGGCCATCAATGCCGCCTCATCAATGCCCATCAATGCCGCCTCATCAGTTCTGCCTCATCAGTGCCCATCAGTACGGCCTCAGCAATGCCCATCAGTTCTGCCTCATCAGTGCACCCTCATCAATGCCCATTAGTCCCGCCCCATCAGTGCCATTCCATGCTGCCTCATCAGTGCCCATCAGTGCAGCCTCATCAATGCCCATCATTGCTGCCTCAGCAATGCCCATCAGTTCTGCCTCATCAATGCCCATCAGTGCTGCCACAGCAATGCCCATCAGTGCCCATCAGTTCCGCCTCATCAATGCCCAAGCAGTGCACATCAGTTCCGCCTCATCAATGCCCATCAGTGCTGCCTCAGCAATGCCCATTAGTTCCGCCTCATCAGTGCAGCCTCATCAATGCCCAAGCAATGCACATCAGTTCCGCCTCATCAATGCCCATCAGTGCCACCTCATCAGTGCCCATCAGTGCAGCCTCAGCAATGCCCATCAGTTCTGCCTCAGCAGGGCCCATCAGTTCTGCCTCATCAATGCCCATCAGTTCCGCCTCATCAGTGCCCATCAGTGCAGCCTCATCAATGCCCATCAGTGCAGCCTCATCAGTGCCCATTAGTGCTGCCTTGTCAATGGCCAACAGCTCTGCCTCATCAGTGCCCATCAGTGCAGCCTCGTCAATGCCGCCTCATCTGTGCACATCAGTTCCGCCTCATCAATGCCAATCAGTGCAGCCTCATCAATGCCCATCAGTTCCGCCTCATCAATGCCCATCAGTTCCGCCTCAGCAATCCCCATCAGTGCAGCCTCGTCCGTGCACATCAGTTCCGCCTCATCAATGCCAATCAGTGCTGCCTTATCAATGCCCATCAATGACGCCTTTGTTGCTCATTCTGGAATCGCAAAACATGAAGTGAAACGGCTGCAAGGTTTTTCCTGAATTGGGTGCTTTATTGATTTCCCCCCAATACCGTGTCTTATCAATAATTTATAGATCAGATTGTTGGAATTGGTGGAGGATCGTTCTATGTATGGCCCCCTCACACTGGGACCTCCGAGGGGGGGCTTCTCCCTCCCATTATACAATAACTCCGCCCCATTTACCCTCCCCCCACCACCACATTACCGCCGATCTCCCCGGGCTTCTCCCGCGACCTCCGTTTGTTTACACTCCTCCCAGATCTCCACTGGGCGCCGCCATCTTGCCCGCTTGTCACATGACCTCGCCCTTCCGCGGGTCACGTGCGGAGGTAGAGTGACGTCAGGGCGGCGGCGGTTGGTCGGGGAGGTTAGCGGTGGGCGGGGTCGGGGATGGAGCTGCTGTCCGGGTTGGTGGCTGCTCTCCGCGGGGGATCCAGAGGACGAGGCCGGGTCATGGAAGAGCGAGCCCTGGAGGTGTACGGTGAGAGCCGGGAAACCGGAGCGGGGGCGGGTCTCTGCTAGCACTGGGCCCCGCCTCCGTCATGTGATTGGGTACGGGAACCGATCCTGGCTGCCCATACAAGGGCCGATCTGCCCTCCGAAGTGGGCGGAAATTCAACAACTTCACTTTTGTTTTACATTTTTGCAGTAGAACTAAAGGCACCCCCCCCCCTATTTTGGATGGGTTATAATCCCTGTCAGGTTTGCCCTCTGTCCCCATTGGGGAGATTTTCCTTCACTTCCGGTCTCATATCCAAAACAGGAAGTGAGATGAAATCCCTCCAAGGTGTGGGAATCCCTGTACTAGTGTCCCCATCGAAAGACTCACTTCCTGTGCTGGTGATGACCCGACATTTCAGATGTCCTTCCACATTCAGTGATAACAACGGGGACAGATAGAGAAGGTGAATCTCCATAACGGGGACACAGGCAGCAATAATAACCTGACAGGGGTTCCAATGAATGTCAGTGCACACAAACACAACATAATACCCGATTGTGTGGGAAAAAGATGAGGATACAACGAGTACATAGAGACCCAACATGTCACGTTTTAACCAATTGCAGACTGTGCTATAGATGAATGATGGCTACAGAGCCGTCCTCCCGTCCTGGGACCTGATCACCAGTGCCCACCAGTGCAGCCTCATAATCTCTCATCAGTGCAGCCTCATCAGTTACCATCAGTGCAGCCTCATCACATATTGGTGCCCGTCAGTGCAGCCTCATCAGCACTCATCAGCACACATTGGTGCTCGGGTTGCCACCTCATCCCTTTAAACCCGAACACATATGAATTACACAGATTCTGGGGCTAATTTAATGCAGATAAGGCACCAAGTGTGTATAATTACCACCTTAATCAGCCACAGAACCTGTGTAATTAATATGTGTTCGGTTTTAAAGGGATGAGGTGGCAACTCTAATTGGTGCCCATCAGTGCAGCCTCATCAGCGCCCATCAGTGCAGCCTCATCAGCACACATCAGTGCCCATCAGTGCACCCTCATCAGCGCCTATCAGTGCAGCCTCATCAGTGCCCATCAGTGCAGCCTCATCAGTGCCCATCAGTGCAGCCTCATCAGCACACATCGGCGCCTATCAGTGCAGCCTCATCAGTGCCTATCAGTGCAGCCTCATCAGTGCCTATCAGTGCAGCCTCATCAGCGCCTATCAGTGCAGCCTCATCAGCGCCTATCAGTGCAGCCTCATCAGCGCCTATCAGTGCAGCCTCATCAGCGCCTATCAGTGCAGCCTCATCAGCGCCTATCAGTGCAGCCTCATCAGCGCCTATCAGTGCAGCCTCATCAGCGCCTATCAGTGCAGCCTCATCAGCGCCCATCAGCGCAGCCTCATCAGCACCCATCGGCGCCCATCAGTGCAGCCTCATCAGCACACATCGGCGCCCATCAGTGCAGTCTCATCAGCACCCATCAGTGCCCATCAGTGCACCCTCATCAGCACACCTCAGTGCAGCCTCATCAGCGCCTATCAGTGCAGCCTCATCAGTGCCCATCAGTGCAGCCTCATCAGCTCACATCGGCGCCTATCAGTGCAGCCTCATCAGCGCCTATCAGTGCAGCCTCATCAGTGCAGCCTCATCGGCGCCTATCAGTGCAGCCTCATCGGCGCCTATCAGTGCAGCCTCATCGGCGCCTATCAGTGCAGCCTCATCGGCGCCTATCAGTGCAGCCTCATCAGCGCCTATCAGTGCAGCCTCATCAGCGCCTATCAGTGCAGCCTCATCAGTGCCCATCAGTGCAGCCTCATCAGCACACATCGGCGCCTATCAGTGCAGCCTCATCAGCGCCTATCAGTGCAGCCTCATCAGTGCCCATCAGTGCAGCCTCATCAGCACACATCGGCGCCTATCAGTGCAGCCTCATCAGCGCCCATCAGTGCAGCCTCATCAGTGCCCATCAGTGCAGCCTCATCAGCGCCCATCAGTGCAGCCTCATCGGCACACATCGGCGCCCATCAGTGCAGCCTCATCAGTGCCCATCAGTGCAGTCTCATCAGCACCCATCAGTGCCCATCAGTGCACCCTCATCAGCACACCTCAGTGCAGCCTCATCAGCGCCTATCAGTGCAGCCTTATCAGTGCCCATCAGTGCAGCCTCATCAGTGCAGCCTCATCAGCACACATCGGCGCCTATCAGTGCAGCCTCATCAGCGCCTATCAGTGCAGCCTCATCAGCGCCCATCAGTGCAGCCTCATCAGCGCCCATCAGTGCAGCCTCATCAGCGCCCATCAGTGCAGCCTCATCAGCACACACCGGCGCCTATCAGTGCAGCCTCATCAGCGCCCATCAGTGCAGCCTCATCAGTGCAGCCTCATCAGCGCCCATCAGTGCCCATCAGTGCAGCCTCATCAGCACACATCGGCGCCCATCAGTTCAGCCTCATCAGTGCCCATCAGTGCAGTCTCATCAGCACCCATCAGTGCCCATCAGTGCACCCTCATCAGCACACCTCAGTGCAGCCTCATCAGCGCCTATCAGTGCAGCCAGCCTCATCAGTGCCCATCAGTGCAGCCTTATCAGTGCCCATCAGTGCAGCCTCATCAGCACACATCGGCGCCTATCAGTGGAGCCTCATCAGCGCCTATCAGTGCAGCCTCATCAGCGCCTATCAGTGCAGCCTCATCAGCGCCTATCAGTGCAGCCTCATCAGTGCCCATCAGTGCAGCCTCATCAGTGCAGCCTCATCAGCACACATCGGCGCCTATCAGTGGAGCCTCATCAGCGCCTATCAGTGCAGCCTCATCAGCGCCTATCAGTGCAGCCTCATCAGCGCCTATCAGTGCAGCCTCATCAGCGCCTATCAGTGCAGCCTCATCAGCGCCTATCAGTGCAGCCTCATCAGCGCCCATCAGTGCAGCCTCATCAGCGCTCATCAGCGCCCATCAGTGCAGCCTCATCAGCGCTCATCAGCGCCTATCAGTGCAGCCTCATCAGCGCCTATCAGTGCAGCCTCATCAGTGCCCATCAGTGCAGCCTCATCAGCACACATCAGCACCTATCAGTGCACCCTCATTGAAGGAGAGAAATTACCTGTTTGCAATTTTTAATAACAGAAACGGAGAACAGTGGGGTTTTCTTTTTCCAACATTTTAGGTCTTTATTCATTATGCAAAAAATAGCCCCCCCCCCCCCCAGTGGTGATTAAATATCACAAAAATAAATCTCTATTTGTGTGAACAAAATGATACAAATGTAATTTGAGTCCAGTGTTGTATGACCGCGAAATTATCATTCAGGTCCAGTTCACATCACATGCAGTCCAGTGCGTTCTGTTTTTCTGCATCAAAAACGCATGGAAAGTCGGTTATATGGTTTTCAATGGTTCACACCGGGGCGGTCAGTTCCAGTGCGTTCCAGGTCCAAAAAAAAAGTAGAACATGCTGCATTTTTTCTGCACTGGACTGTACCGGAACGCTGTAAAACGCATCAAAAACGCCCCGGAACGCATCAAAAACGCACTTGTCCGGTTAAGAAAAAAGAGGGGGGGGAGCACTGGAACGCATCAAAAACGCGCGTGCAGAAAAGCACCCGGAATGCATCCAGACTGCGTTTCTATGGTGTGAACTGACCCTCAAAGAGTGGCAGCACTGAAAGCTGAAAATTGTCCTGGGCAGGAAGGGGGTGAAGGTGCCCGGCAGGCAAGTGGTTAACATCCTATTTTTTTGTAGAATGTGAAATATGACTTTACGCCGAGTCCATAGATACCCAACACGCCACGCTTTACAATCGCACCCGCTCGTGGGACAGCGACAAACTTCCACCACTTCCACAATCTGCGTAGGTGACACATGAGGAGCCTTCCCAGGGGACCGGAGGAGGTCCTGCGATAGAATTATCGCTCTCGCTCTTTTTGTTATCTGTTTATTAGTATTTTTCTTCATCACAGATACATTATAAAACAATATATATATTTCCAGAATTCATACAACAAAAACATATTACATTCCAAACACATTAATATATATATATAAAAAACAAAACAAAAAAACAACAACCCCCGTCTCGCTCTAACGATGGCGGTGATACTTCACATGTGTGGAGTGATCGCTGTTTACATATGCGGGCGCCACCTACGTATGCGTTCTTCTTTGCACACGAGCGTGGTGGGGGGCGGGGCGCTTTAATGTTTTTTAATTTTTTTTTTTTTTTATTATTTTATTTATTTTATTATGACACCGTATGACATCGTATGACACCTTATAACATCGTATGACACCTTATGACATCGTATGACACCGTATGACATTGTATGACACCGTATGACATTGTATGACACCGTATGACATTGTATGACACCGTATGACATTGTATGACACCGTATGACATTGTATGACATTGTATGACACCGTATGACACCTTATGACATCGTATGACACCGTATGACACCGTATGACACCGTATGACATCGTATGACACCTTATAACATCGTATGACACCTTATGACATCGTATGACACCGTATGACATTGTATGACACCGTATGACATTGTATGACACCGTATGACATTGTATGACATTGTATGACACCGTATGACACCTTATGACATCGTATGACACCGTATGACACCGTATGACACCGTATGACATTGTATGACACCGTATGACATTGTATGACACCGTATGACATCGTATGACACCGTATGACATTGTATGACACCGTATGACACCTTATGACATCGTATTACACCGTATGACAGCTTATGACATCGTATGACACCGTATGACACCGTATGACACCGTGGACTTGAAGTGGAGATATCGGGGGGGGGGGGGGGGATGGGTGCAGCTACAGGCATCATCCTGGTACATCTTTTTTCTCAAGCCGGGAATTTAATTCCTACAATTTAAAAGCCGTCCTAGGGGCTAATTAGCCGCTGGATTGCTGTTACCAGCAGCAGGAAAGAAAGTAAACGAATGCAGCCGCCCCCTCTAAAAATTGGTAATCTGCAGTATAATACATGTGCACTTTTAGGTTTAATACGGCTTGATGGGGGCTGGCAGAATGGGGGCAGATATGGATTATGTTTGCAAATAGCAGCTTCCACCGGAGGCTTCTCTCACAGGTCTCTTGCTCAGTATTCTGTATTTCTAACCTGAGGGGAGGCACAGGAGGCACCTGCCTAGGGCCCCTCAGCAGGGTGGGGGGGGGATGCAGAATAGGATCTCCGGGCCCCGCAATCTATGCTGATGAAGTAGTTTACAGCTCATGGAGCGGGGGAGGGGCACGCCTTGGCCTTTTGGTGTCGCAGGACCTTGTCCCGGCTGGGTGCGGCTCTCCTTCACATCCCCTGTCACATATTTGCAGGACGAGTTTTTTTTTTTTTCTTTCCATTCAGTAGTTTGCCAAACCGGCTTTGTCACCCGACCAGCAAATATTTGTGAGTTCAGCGTCACTT
The DNA here is from genome assembly GCA_028564925.1 of Lithobates sylvaticus. Lineage (NCBI taxonomy): Eukaryota > Metazoa > Chordata > Amphibia > Anura > Ranidae > Lithobates > Lithobates sylvaticus. The sequence continues at coordinate 599,506,557 of CM053029.1, read as the reverse complement.
CAGGGGAAAAAAAAATGTGTCTCCAGCAGCCGCGTCCACCCAAGGAAATGGCGCGGGGCTCCTTTAAACCTGCCGCCATTGTGGCTGTCGCTTTAAACAGTGACCTACTATTAGGGATGCACCAAAAATAGGGTTAAAAAAAAAGGCGTTGACAATGGCAGGCTGCGTCCCATTGGCTTCCAGGCAAAGTGGCGTCCCATTGGCTTCCAGGCAAAGTCGAGTCCCGTTGGCTTCCAGGCAAAGTGGCGTCCCATTGGCTTCCAGGCAAAGTCGAGTCCCGTTGGCTTCCAGGCAAAGTCGCGTCCCGTTGGCTTCCATGCAAAGTGGCGTCCCGTTGGCTTCCATGCAAAGTGGCGTCCCGTTGGCTTCCATGCAAAGTGGCGTCCCGTTGGCTTCCATGCAAAGTGGCGTCCCGTTGGCTTCCATGCAAAGTGGCGTCCCGTTGGCTTCCATGCAAAGTGGCGTCCCGTTGGCTTCCATGCAAAGTCGCGTCCCGTTGGCTTCCAGGCAAAGTCGCGTCCCGTTGGCTTCCAGGCAAAGTCGCGTCCCGTTGGCTTCCAGGCAAAGTCGCGTCCCGTTGGCTTCCATGCAAATTCGCGTCCCGTTGGCTTCCAGGTAAAGTGGCGTCCCGTTGGCTTCCATGCAAAGTCGCGTCCCGTTGGCTTCCAGGCAAAGTGGCGTCCCGTTGGCTTCCAGGCAAAGTGGCGTCCCGTTGGCTTCCAGGCAAAGTGGCGTCCCGTTGGCTTCCAGGCAAAGTCGCGTCCCGTTGGCTTCCATGCAAATTCGCGTCCCGTTGGCTTCCAGGCAAAGTCGCGTCCCGTTGGCTTCCATGCAAAGTGGCGCCCCGTTGGCTTCCAGGCAAAGTGGCGTCCCATTGGCTTCCAGGCAAAGTGGCGTCCCATTGGCTTCCAGGCAAAGTCGAGTCCCGTTGGCTTCCAGGCAAAGTGGCGTCCCGTTGGCTTCCATGCAAAGTGGCGTCCCGTTGGCTTCCATGCAAAGTCGCGTCCCGTTGGCTTCCAGGCAAAGTGGCGTCCCGTTGGCTTCCAGGCAAAGTCGCGTCCCGTTGGCTTCCAGGCAAAGTCGCGTCCCGTTGGCTTCCAGGCAAAGTCGCGTCCCGTTGGCTTCCAGGCAAAGTGGCGTCCCGTTGGCTTCCAGGCAAAGTGGCGTCCCGTTGGCTTCCAGGCAAAGTGGCGTCCCGTTGGCTTCCATGCAAAGTGGCGTCCCGTTGGCTTCCAGGCAAAGTCGCGTCCCGTTGGCTTCCAGGCAAAGTGGCGTCCCGTTGGCTTCCAGGCAAAGTGGCGTCCCGTTGGCTTCCAGGCAAAGTGGCGTCCCGTTGGCTTCCAGGCAAAGTGGCGTCCCGTTGGCTTCCAGGCAAAGTGGCGTCCCGTTGGCTTCCATGCAAAGTGGCGTCCCGTTGGCTTCCAGGCAAAGTGGCGTCCCGTTGGCTTCCAGGCAAAGTGGCGTCCCGTTGGCTTCCAGGCAAAGTGGCGTCCCGTTGGCTTCCAGGCAAAGTGGCGTCCCGTTGGCTTCCAGGCAAAGTGGCGTCCCGTTGGCTTCCAGGCAAAGTGGCGTCCCGTTGGCTTCCAGGCAAAGTGGCGTCCCGTTGGCTTCCAGGCAAAGTGGCGTCCCGTTGGCTTCCATGCAAAAATACCAGCCACATTTATATTGCCTTGAAAAAGTATTCATACCCCCTGGCATTTTCTACATTTTGTCATCTTGCAACCAAAAATGTAAATGTATTTTATTGGGATTTTATGTGATAAACCAACACAAAGTGTCACATAATTGTGAAATGGAAGGAAAATGATACAAATAAATATGTGAAAAGTGTAGGGGGGGAGGGGCATTTGTATTCAGCCCCCTTTACTCTGATACCCCTAACTAAAATCTAGGGGAACCAATTGCCTTCAGGAGTCACCTAATTAGTAAATAGAGTCCACCTGTGTGTCATTTAATCTCAGTATAAATACAGCTGTTCTGTGAAGCCCTCAGAGGTTTGTTAGAGCATCATGAAGGCCCTCTTTGACAAAAAACAAGTTTGGACACCCCTGATTTAAAGGGTTTGAAAGATGTCATTGAATGAGATGTTGTGATTTTGTTTCCACAGATCTAATCCGGAACATTCGGGATCCAGAAAAGCCCGACACGCTGGAAGACCTGGACGTGGTGTCGGAGAGTTGTGTGACGGTGGAGGACCTGGATGACGAATGCTTCCTGGTGATCATAAAGTTCACCCCGACCGTCCCCCACTGCTCCCTGGCCACACTTATAGGTAGGATAGAGAATAGCATCACCAATAGTGTCTTATTTTTCCTGTTTGCAATCCTAAGGCTGATCTCCAAAAAATAATCCTCTCCCCCTCCCCCCCGTAGCAGTGTCTTCTGCCATACACCCCCTCCCCCCCCCCCCTCCCCCCCACACACACCCATAGCACTGTCCTCTGCAATCCCCCCCACCCACAGTAGTATCCTCTGCCCCCTGTCCCTAATGGTGTCCTCCAAGATACGGGGCCCCAAAGTCGATTCCGAAAATTTAATTTTCTGCTGCAGAAAAGTGCTTGACTCGAGTATAAGCCGAAGGGGGGCACTTTGAGCACAAAAAAATGTGCTGAAAAACTCGGCTTATACTCGAGTATATACGGTATTTATTCTTTGTATTTTTCTATTTGCTCTTCTCTGCCTCTTCTGCACTATACCTACAGTATTGTGGGTCCTTTTGTGTTGCTGAGAGTCTTGATAATTAGACATGTGCAATTAGTTTTTGAATTTCGTTTTTGAATTTCGTTTTTTAGCGAATTTCGACAAATTCGTAAATATCTGAATTAACGAAAACCATATCCAAATTTGGGGTTCCTGGCACCAAGTGGCCCCGAGGTACAGGGCCCCAAAGTCAGTCAACTGTGTCCATCTGCAGCAATGTCATTTCGGGACCCTTTGGGTCCAGAGACCCCAAATTTTGGCTGCAGATAGATCTAGGAACCCTTAACTACCGAGTTTGAAGTTCGGGGGGCCTATGGCTGCAAATGGGCACAGTGAGGCTGCAAATGGGCATTGTTGACCCTCTTTTCCACTTACAGTAGCTGCGCATTTCTCACCCTAGGCTTATACTCGAGTCAATAAGTTTTCCCAGTTTTTTGTGGTAAAATGAGGTGCCTCGGCTTATATTCGAGTATATATGGTAATAATAATAATCTGTCTCTTCCCGTCCAGGTCTGTGTCTGAGGGTGAAGCTGCAAAGATGTTTGTCTTTTAAGCACAAGGTAAGGCACAGAGTTGTCTCTATAGTGTTCTTTCTATATCATTGTCTCTATAGTGTAGGGCAGTGATGGCGAACCTATGGCACGCAGAGCCATCTCTGTGGGCACACGAGAGGGTCCAGGACAGAGTTGGAGGTCTCTCTCTCCTCTCAGCCCCCCTCCCTCTCTTTCAGCCCCCCTCTTTTTTTCCGTCCCCCTCTCTCTGTTCCCCCTCTCTCTGTTCCCCCTCTCTCTCAGCTCACCCCTCTCTCAGCATCTCTCTTGCACCCCTCTCTCTCTGTCCCCCTTCTCTGTATCTGTTCCCCCTCTCTCACACCCCTCTCTCTCTGTCCACCATCTCTCCCTCTCTCTGTTCCTCCTCTCTCTCAGCTCACCTCTCATCATTTCTCACACCCCTCTCTCTGTTGCCCCTCTCTCTCAGCATTCTCTCACACCCCTCTCTCTCTCTCTGCCCCCCTCCCTCTCTCTCAGCCTCCCTCCCTCTCTCTGTTCCCCCTCTCTCTCAGCATTCTCTCACACCCCTCTCTCTCAGCCCCCCTCCCTCTCTCTGTTGCCCCTCTCTCTCAGCATTCTCTCACACCCCTCTCTCTCAGCCCCCTCCCTCTCTCTCAGCCCCCTCCCTCTCTCTCAGCCCCCCTCCCTCTCTCTCAGCCCCCCTCCCTCTCTCTGTTCCCCCTCTCGCTTTATGTTCCCCCTCTCTCTCAGCATTCTCTCACACCCCTCTCTCTCAGCCCCCCTCCCTCTCTCTCTGCCCCCCTCCCTCTCTCTCAGCCCCTCTCCCTCTCTCTGTTGCCCCTCTCTCTCAGCATTCTCTCACACCCCTCTCTCTCTCTCTCTCTGCCCCCCTCCCTCTCTCTCAGCCTCCCTCCCTCTCTCTGTTCCCCCTCTCTCTCAGCATTCTCTCACACCCCTCTCTCTCTGCCCCCCTCTCTCTCAGCCCCCCTCCCCTCCCTCTCAGCATCTCTCACACCCATTACTCTCGCTGTTCTCTCTCTCTCTCTCTCTCTCTCTCTCTCTCTCTCTCTCTCTCTCTCTCTCTCTCTCTCTCTCTCTCTCTCTCTCTCGGTCAGCCCCCCCTCTCTCGCGAATTTTCGTGTTGGCACTTTGCCACACAAAACCAATATATTTATTTCAGTTTGGGCACTCTGGCTCAAAAAGGTTCACCATCACTGGTGTAGGGGGTATTGAATTAAAATTCAAGGAGGTCCAGTCACTAAAATTTTCTTGCGGCTGAGGACCGAAATCTCAAGTCTATGCCATAAAAAAAGTTTGTACGCGTCTATTTTCCTTTTCTTAGAACAAAATAATAAAGCGCAAACATGACATTTAACTCCTGCAAGGCCATTTAAAACACCTGAACATTTTCAAAAAAATATGGGGATTTGGTCACACCCAGTGATGTAAGTAACTGAGTTAAAATAAACTGAGTTACTTAACGCAGTTACTTTAGAGGGTAACGAGTAATCTCCCCTCATGGTCATGGTAACTCAGTTCCCATTACTAGGGTGGAGTTACTGCAATTACATCTACCACCACTAGATGGCAGTAGTTCCCCCGCCGGATAAGGACCCCCTGTACTGCGCAGGCGCAGGGCTTGCGCAGTACGAAGGACTACGGAGCTTACGAAAATTGCCGAACCTAAACAGCTCTGAGTGAACTCTACACCGCGCAGGTGCAGTTAACATGTAATTGTACGAGGCGATGCCGCACGCTCCCGATGCTCGTGCTGCTCTGCAAGGGGCGTCTATCGTGTAAGTAAGGGGGCGGGTCTAGTATTACTGTAACCAAGGGGCGCATTTATTATTATTATTGTTATATATGGAGCTCTGCCCATTAGTTTAACATTCGCCCTCTTCTGTAGCCATCCGCCCCTTACACGATATAATAATAATAATAGACCCGCCCCTTACACGATATAATAATAATAGACCCACCCCTTACACGATATAATAATAGACCCGCCCCTTACACGATATAATAATAGACCCGCCCCTTACACGATATAATAATAATAGACCCGCCCCTTACACGATATAATAATAATAATAGACCCGCCCCTTACACGATATAATAATAATAATAGACCCGCCCCTTACACGATATAATAATAATAATAGACCCGCCCCTTACACGATATAATAATAATAATAATAATAATAATAGACCCGCCCCTTACACGATATAATAATAATAATAATAATAATAGACCCGCCCCTTACAAGATATAATAATAATAATAATAATAGACCCGCCCCTTACACGATATAATAATAATAATAATAGACCCGCCCCCTTACACGATATAATAATAATAGACCCGCCCCTTACACGATATAATAATAATAGACCCGCCCCTTACACGATATAATAATAATAGACCCGCCCCTTACACGATATAATAATAATAGACCCGCCCCTTACACGATATAATAATAATAATAGACCCGCCCCTTGCACGATATAATAATAATAGACCCGCCCCTTACACGATATAATAATAATAGACCCGCCCCTTACACGATATAATAATAATAATAATAGACCCGCCCCTTACACGATATAATAATAATAGACCCGCCCCTTACACGATATAATAATAATAGACCCGCCCCTTACACAATATAATAATAATAGACCCGCCCCTTGCTTACACGCTATAACAGATCTGCCCCTTGGTTAGAGTAATAATAGAGCAGCCCCTTGGTTACACGATATATAACAATAATAATAAATGCGCCCCTTGGTTACAGTAATACTAGACCCGCCCCTTAGTTACACGTATAGAATATAAAAAAAAAAAGAGTCAGTTACTTTGCTGCGTAACTAATTACTTTTCCAATGTAGTAACTGAGTTACTAACGCAATTACTTTTTGGGAGAAGTAATTTGTAACTTAACTAATTACTTTTTTAAAGTAAGATGACCAACACTGGTCACACCATATGTCTATATGGTGCTTAACCGCTTCAGCCACGGAAGATTTTACCCCCCTTTCTGACCACGGCCCTTTTTGCGATTCGGCACTGCGTCGCTTTAACTGACAATTGCGCGGTTGTGCGACGTGGCTCCCAAACAAAATTGACGTCCTTTTTCCCCCACAAATAGAGCTTTCTTTTGGTGGTATTTGATCACCTCTGCACTTTTTATTTTTTGCGCTATAAACAAAAGAAGAGTGACAATTTTTTTAAAAACACATTCTTTTTTGCTATAATAAATATCCCATTTAAAAAAAAAAAAAAAAAAAAAATGTTTTCCTCAGTTTAGGCCGATACGTATTGTTCTACATATTTTTGGTAAAAAAAAATCGCAATAAGCGATTATTGATTGGTTTGCGCAAAAGTTATAGCGTCTACAAAATAAGGGATAGATTTATGGCATTTTTTTTTTTTTTACTAGGTGGTATTTGATCACCTCTGCAGTTTTTATTTTTTGCACTATAAACAAAATTTTGAAAAAAAATACGCAAAATCTTTTACCTTTTGCTATAATAAATATCCCCAAAAATATATAAAAAATGTTTTCCCTCAGTTTAGGCCGATATGTATTCTTCTACATATTTTTGGTAAAAAAAATTTGCAATAAGCGTATATTAATTGGTTTACACAAAAGTCATAGCGTCTACAAAATAGGGAATAGTTTCATGGCATTTTTATTCTTTTTTTTTATTTATTTTTTTTTTTACTAGTAATGGCGTCGATTTTCGTATTTTATCGGGACTGTGAAATTATGACGGACACATCAGACACTTTTGACACATTTTTGGGACCATTTGGTGTGTGTGTGTGTGTGTGTGTGTGTATATATATATATATATATATATATATATATATATATATATATATATATATATATATATATATATATATATATATATATATATATATATATATATATATATATATATATTTTTTATAGCACTGATCGGTGTGTGTGTGTGTGTGTGTGTGTGTGTGTGTGTGTGTATGTATATATATATATATATATATATATATATATATATATATATATATATATATATATATATATATATATATATATATATATATATATATATATATATATAAAGCGATTAGTGCTATAAAAATGCACTGATTACTGTAAAAATGTCACTGGCAGTGAAGGGGTTAACTCTAGCAGGCGATCAAGGGGTTAATTGTGTTCCCTAGGGAGTGATTCTAACTGAAGGGGGGGGGAGATGAGAGATTGCTGTTCATACTCTGTATCTCCCCTCAGAGAACCAAAAACTGTGTATTTACACACACAGATCCCGGTTCTCGATGTGCCCAGAGCAATCGTGGGAGCCCGGCGGTGATCGCGACCTCCGGGCACTCACATTAGCTCCATGGGCAAGCAGGGGGTGAGTGCGCCCCTAGTGGCTGCAGGGCGAAAAGGGTCTTTTCGCCAGCTGTGCCATTCTGCTGCAGTACAACTGCGGCGGCTGGTCGGCAAGTGGTTAAAGGGGTTGTAAACCCTTATGTGTGTGTGTGTGTGTTTTTTTAAAAATTAAAATAACAAACCTGTCATATTTACCTCCACTGTGCAGATCGTTTTGCGCAGAGTGGCCCCCTGGTCCTCCTCTTCTGGGGTTCCCTCAGCGGCACTGGTGGCTCCTCCCCACATCGAGTGCCCACGTTTGGAGAATCGCTCTCCTCTGGTGGACACCCGTGCGGGGCGTGCTCCCGTGTCCCGCATATGTGTCCATTCACACAGAATGCAGGACTCGGCCCCGCCCCTGCGTCATTGGATTTGATTGACAGCAGCGGGAGCCAATGGGTGCGCTGCTATCATGGACGGAGGATGACAGCGTTCAGGTAAGTAAAACGGGGGGGCTGCAGCACTACAGATGTTTTTTCACCTTAATGCAAACCCCTTTAAGCCCACTTAATGCGTCAAAGTACCCCATTATTAGTGGGTCCCACGATATCCATAGAATGGAAGATCCGGCTTCTCTGAACCATAAGAGCATGCACTCTATATGGGAGAACTAAAGGACTCCTCCTATAACACAGGTGAACACTAATAAGAGGCAATGATGGGGGGGTGGGGGGTGCTCCAGCCCAAAAGGATTTGGTCAGAATCAACACACTAGATAAACTAAGATTTGGGGGGCAAAAAAATACAAGAAAAGTGTATACAACCACTTTAACCACTTCCCGCCCGGTCAATAGCAGATTGGCGTCCGGGAAGTGGTTCTGTTATCCTGACTGGGCGTCATATGACGTCCTTCAGGATAACATGCCGCTGCACGCTCGTGGGGGCGTGCATCGTGGCGATCGGTGGTGTGGCGTGTCAGTCTGACACACCGCTACACTGATCTCGGTAAAGAGCCTCCGACGGAGGCTCTTTACCACGTCATCAGCCGTGTCCAATCACGGCTGATCACGATGTAAACAGGAAAAGCCGGTGATCGGCTTTTCCTCACTGGCGTCTGACGCGATTAGAGGAGAGCCGGTCGTCCTGACAGGGGGGTCTGCGCTTTATCTGCGCAGCCCCCCCCCCCTTGGATGACCACACTGGACCACCAGGGACTCCACTAGGACCACCAGGGAAGTGGGCAACATGTGGATGGCCAGGTATGTACCCCCTGGCCATCTACATGTTCAAATGAATGCCCAATCTGTGCCCACAAATGGGCACTGATTGGCACCAGTATGTAATAAAACAGAACAGTGATGCCCAGCAATGCCACCCATCAGTGCCACCCATCAGTATCCATCAGTTCCCACCTATTAGTGCCCATCCGTGCCTCCCATCAGTGCCGCCTATGAGTGCCCATCAGTGCCGCCTATCAGTGCTCATCATCAGTGCCACCCATCAGTATCCATCAGTGCCCACCTATCAGTGCCCATCCGTGCCTCCTATCAGTGCCACCCATAAGTGCCCATCAGTGCCACCTCATTGGTGCCCATCAGTGCCGCCTTATCAGTACCCATCAGTGCAGCCATATCGGTGCCCATCATTGAAGGAGAAAACTTATTTACAAAAAAAATTACAGAAACAAAGAAAAACTATTTTTTTTTTCAAAATTTTCGGTCTTTTTTTATTTGTTGCGCAAAAAATAAAAACTGCAGAGGTGATCAAATACCAGAGAAACAAGACCAAAAGAAAGCTCTATTTGTGGGAACAAAATGATAAAAAATTTGTTTGGGTACAGTGTAGTATGACCGCGCAATTGTCAGTCAAAGTGCGACAGCGCTGAAAGCTGAAAATTGGCCTGGGCAGGAAGGTGTCTAAGTGCCCCCCGGTATTGAAGTGGTTAAATAAGTTAGCGGGTTCAATATTTCTTCTCTGTGTCCTTCCATTTTATTACACAGAACTTCATTTCTGAACGGATTTGTTTTGGCGTCTTTGTATATATGGATTGCATGAGGTGTCACCGACATGTGGGGGAGATTTCATGCCAGTATCACCTTTTACCTTTTAGATAAATGGTGACGTGTTCAATACTTATTTTGCCCGCTGTATATAAAAAGCTCTTCCAGGGTGATCTGTGATAGACATACAGATATCTTCCAGGCTGCTGGAAATGTAGTGCTTTGGCCTACTATTCCCTATTGGTCCAGCATAGTGACTGATGGCCTTGTAGACCAATGGGGGGGGGGGGGGGGATGTACAGTATAGGGTAGGCCGGTTGCTCACAGTAAAATATCGGCTCAGACAACATAAAGTAGTGACGGGTTTAATCTAATAAGCTATTATACAGAACAATAATGTCCTCCACTTCAAAGCAAAGAAGTTCAGACTTCCCCATTAGTGCTGAGCCCAGCAATCCATCCCTGATCTCACCACAGTAACCTGAAATAGAATGTCTTCCTGTAGTGCAGGGCTCGACAAAATTCAGGAGCCGGGCCGCCACGGCGACTGGAAATTACGTCCTGGCACCTGGGCTACGTTGCAGCAACTCTCATGTGGCCCCCACCGCAGGTGCGCAGACTAAGGTCGGGCTGGCCGGTTTTTGAGGCTGCAGCTTTGCGGCCTGCTAGAGCGGGATACGCGTTCCTTTGTGCGAACCGGCGCCCTCCTTTGGTGGGCGGTGCTGTGATGATCTCAGCTGAGGTTTTCGCTTGCTTTCACTGCCCGCCTACCTCCAACATCTCCTACCCAGTTTGACAGCTGAGGTTGTGGTTGTGGGCTCGATCTATCACCCTTTCCTTACCGACTCTGAGTGGACAGGGAGTGTTGCCTGTCAGTGCTGCCTCATCAGTGCCCATCATCACCGCCTCATCAGTGCCCATCAGTTCTGCCTTTTAGTGCCCAACAGTGTTTCCACATCAATGCCGCTTATCAGTTGCCCATCAGTGCAGCTGATCTGTGCCCATCAGCACCACCTCCTCAGTGCCCATCAGGCTTATCAGTTCAGCCGATCAATGCCCATCAGTTCTGCCTATTAGTGCCCAGTGCCACCTCATCAGTGCCGCCTATCAGTTGCCCATCAGTGCTTATCAGTTCAGCCTATCAGTGCCCATCAGCACTGCCTCATCAGGGCCCATCAGTTCTGCCTATTAGTGCTCATCGGTGCTTCCTTATCAGTGCTGCCTATCAGTTGCCCATCAGTGCTTATCAGTTCAGCTGGACAGTGCCCATCAGCACTGCCTTATCAGTGCCCATCAGCACTGCCTTATCAGTGCCCATCAGCACTGCCTCAAACGGGCCCATCAGTTCTGCCTGTTAGTGCCCATCAGTGCCACCTTATCAGTGCAGCTGATCTGTGCCCATCATTGCTGCCTCATCAGTACTGCCTATTAGTGCCCATCAGTGCCACCCATCAGTGCCGCCTATCAGTTTCCCATCAGTGCAGCTGATCTGTGCCCATCATTACCGCCTCATCAGTGCCTCCTATCAGTTGCCCATCAGTGCTTATCAGTGCAACTGATCAGTGCCACCTATTAGTGCCACCTCATCAATGCCCATCAGTACCACCCATCAGAACAGGCTATCAGTGCCCTTTAGTGCAGCCTATCGGCGCACATCAGTGAAGGAGAAAAATGACTTTATTTATTGTTTTATTACTTATGCTTTAACAAATTTGAAAAAAATCTTTGTTTCTTTTTTAAAATTTTTGGTCTTTTTTCGCTTGGCATCAGAGGCGAGCAATTCCTATTGCCGGATGCCCCCGACGTAACGTTCTGAGTGCTGGGCAGCTGATTAAAAAAAAAATGGCTCCTAACTTTTTTAGCTGGCTCCTCGATTCTAAGCAAATTTGTCAAACCCCGGTGTAGTGTATTGTCCTTCACAAAACCAAGAATCCCTACGTTCCTGCTGAGGGAGATCCCTTTGTGTTTGGAAGAAGCTGAAGAGAGTACTATGATGTTTTATTTCCCTCGGAGTCTGACATATCCTTCATTGCAGAATTCCAGCAGAGTTGGTCTCCTTTTGATAGTCTTCACTTCTTTACATCAGGAGATTCATAACATTAAATTAAGTCTAGTAGGAAGTTACTATTTGTGTATTTACTGTAAGAATTCTTTCTCTTTAAAGTCTATCTAAACCTAAAACTAAAAATGTTGGTAACCTATTATGTTGTAAAGCGCTGCGCAAACTGTTGACGCTACATAAATCCTGTATGATAATAATATAATTTTCCTCTTTTGGGTTTAGATACACTGTAACAATTGGGTACGGTTGGCATTGCTGTTGCTCTTACCAACCACCAGATGGCAGTGTGCTCTCTAATATAATTAATGGAAAACCCATTGAGAGTGTGGCATGCCATCCCCGCACATTGATTTAACCTGTTGGGTGCTGATGGATTGAGCACATTGCAAGCAAAAAAGAGGAATAAATGACAAATCCTGATTTCACACACCCACAGTTCTGGCACTGCCGTTTGGACCGCAGGGTTGTCTGGCAAGTTTGCTGCATTCCAGGCTCTTGCAGACACTGGTGAAGTCCTGACCTGTATTTTTTTTTTTTGCCGGGTTTTCTGTGGAAAATTCATGTCATTTAATCCTTCCAAAAACAATGTATTACAATGAGCCAGACCTATACCTGCCATAAGGTTTTTGCCTTTTGTTTTTGATCCCACCATCTCCTGCTGTGGGTGAGTTCACGTCCTTCTGTTTTTTTTCCAGCTGGAGATCTATATTTCCGAAGGGACGCACTCGACGGAGGAGGATAGTAAGTAACGGCTTCCTTTCCTAACAGGGCAATGGGCAGAGGGAACAGCATGCTGCTCTTGAGATAGGAGTTTGTGCTTTACTAGACAAGTGTAGAGTGGGGGGGGGGGGGGGGGGGGGGGGGGGGGGGGGTCCAAGACCTGCAGCTCAGCAGCGATAACCTTTAGCCTGAGACCTTTGTCTGTTGTAGATTGGGGATATTTAAAGAACCTGCAGAAGCTTCCTATTAAACACACACGCATGCATTGCCATGCCTTTTCCTTTATATCTGCTGCATAGAATAAGTGCAGTTTGATATCTGACCAGAAAAGATGCGCCCACCACTTTATCTGATTTTCAGTTCTGATGACCTTTTAAGTCCATAGGTCATTTTTGGGAGCAACAGATCTGTTGATATTCCTTTGAATGCGGTCTGTGTATTTACTTGGAACACACAGTCGGTATGCCCAGGAGCTGTCCACCCCGGCCTTGTGGGCTGTGATCCGAAACCACCTGCAGCCTAACCCGCCAACTGAGTCTAATTGGTGAAGAGCAACAGAAGCCAAAATGTGCAACGCAGAAAGCTATAGGAATAAATTAGTTAATTAGATCAAAATAAACGGTTGTGTCCTGCAAACTAACCAAGGTTGCCCATAAGGAGGTGTCCATCCAACTAATGTAGACTGAACCATCGAGTGGACTGAACCATTAGTGAGGGGACAATTAAGCAGACAGTTGAGTGGACTGAAGCATCATTGAGCAGACAGTTGAGTGGACTGAAGCATCATTGAGCGGACAGTTGAGTGGACTGAACTATCATTGAGCGGACAGTTGAGTGGACTGAAGCATCATTGAGCAGACAGTTGAGTGGACTGAACTATCATTGAGCGGACATTTGAGTGGACTGAACTATCATTGAATGGTTTGAACCATTATTGAGTAGGCTGAACCATTACTGAGAGGACAATTTGAGTGGACTAAACCATCATTGAGTGAACTGCGCCCTCGTTGAGTGGAAAATTGAGTGGACGGAGCCATTGTCGAGTGGACGGAGCCATTGTCGAGTGGACGGAGCCATTGTCGAGTGGACGGAGCCATTGTCGAGTGGACGGAGCCATTGTCGAGTGGACGGAGCCATTGTCGAGTGGACGGAGCCATTGTCGAGTGGACTGAGCCATTGTCGAGTGGACTGAGCCATTGTCGAGTGGACTGAGCCATTAGTGAGTGGACATTTGAGTGGACTGAACCATCATTGAGTGGTTTAAACCATTATTGAGCGGACAGTTGAGAGGACTAAACCAGCATTGAGTGAACTGCGCCCTCATTGGGTGGACTGAACCATTATTGAGTGGACAGAACATTCATTGCATGGACTGAACCATCATTGAGTGGTTGAATGTACATTAGTTGGATGGGCACCTTTTTTATTAGTTTGCAGGACACAACCATTTTATTTCAGACCTACTACACCAACACAATTACACCCATGGCCTTTTTTTAGATGATGATACCACGTTTTATTATACACAAAATGTAAATGTCCATTTATAGGGTTCACACACTTTTTTTTTCCAACAATCCACATGTGGACTGGTTTTGAATGATCTTCTTCAGGGGTTAAAGGGAGGGACTTCCAACTGCCCCATTTCTGGACAAAGTGATGTAGCAAAGGTTGTAGATTATCTGAAGCCTAAAGCGAGGAATCTTCTTGTATCCCAACTCTCAAGATATTCAAAAGGGCCAAATAATTCAGACACATTGATCAGTTGTGGATTTTGTATCTTCATTATGTTTCATATCTAGGTAATGTTGAATTTTTTTTCTCCTAGTCAACAAGCAGATCAATGACAAGGAGCGAGTGTCCGCGGCCATGGAGAACCCCAACCTCCGGGAGATAGTGGAGCAGTGTGTGACGGAGCCTGATTAGAGCGGTGGAAATCTGCACTGAAGGCAACGCATGGACGTTCAGAACATTTTCATTAATGATCTCAGGGCAGCGTTTTTGCTGGGAGCCTGCGTGGATGGCAGTGCTGTGGGGTGGAAAATTCTTAAGCTGGAGAAGAGATTCCATAGACTACTTCAGATTCCATTGTGGGACAACTGAACCTGTCAGTCTGCCTTCTGGAAGCTTAAATGGTACTTCCTCCTAAATGCCTTACGGTAGAAGTGGGTGGGCTATGTACATGCCGCTCAGTTTTTTGTTCTACCACATCCCATATTTTATAAACAATCAAATGCTATTGGTTGGGCTTGATGACTTAACCTTGGCAGTTCTACCACAAAATCTGAGGCCTCCACAAATGGAGACAATAGCCTCCCTAACTGGGAAATCCAAGTGAAAGCAACAAGAAGAGTGCTAAATGGTTGTCTTAGAGCAGAACTAAATCCCCCAACATTTAACTATACTTCAACAGTCCGATAGGTCCTCAAGGTCCCACCTTGGCATCTTCTCCCTGGCTTCTTCTGGAGGTCCTCAAGGTCCCACCTTGGCATCTTCTCCCTGGCTTCTTCTGGAGATCCTCAAGGTCCCACCTTGGCATCTTCTCCCTGGCTTCTTGTGGAGGTCTCCAAGGTCCCACCTTGGCATCTTCTCCCTGGCTTCTTCTGGAGGTCTCCAAGGTCCCACCTTGGCATCTTCTCCCTGGCTTCTTCTGGAGGTCTCCAAGGTCCCACCTTGGCATCTTCTCCCTGGCTTCTTCTGGAGGTCTCCAAGGTCCCACCTTGGCATCTTCTCCCTGGCTTCTTCTGGAGGTCCTCAAGGTCCCATCTTGGCATCTTCTCCCTGGTTTCTTCAGGAGGTCCCCAAGGTCCCACCTTGGCATCTTCTCCCTGGCTTCTTCTGGAGGTCCTCAAGGTCCCACCTTGGCATCTTCTCCCTGGCTGGTAGGAACCCTCAACTACAGAGTTTGAAGTTTGAGGGACCTATGGCTGCAAATGAGCACAGTGAGGCTGCAAATGGGCATTGTTGACCCTCTTTTCCACTTACAGTAGCTGCGCATTTCTCACCCTAGGCTTATACTCGAGTCAATACGTTTTCCCAGTTTTTTGTGGTAAAATTAGGTGCCTCCGGCTTATATTCGGGTCGGCTTATACTCAAGTATATACGGTAACCCCCGAAGAAGGGGGATTGGTGACCCCCCCCCCCCCCCCCCCCCCCCCCCCCCCCCCCCGAAATGTGTTGACTACCTTTTACCTTCCTGTTATCTCAGTTTTGCTATCAATAAATGATTATGTACTCTTAAGACAACCGTCTGGCGCTCTTCTCGTTGTTTTCACATGGATCCCATCGTTTGGCGTCCTTCACTGAGCTCCCACAGCCTCCCTCTACCTCCATTAGAACTATAGAGAAACTGTAGGAAAATGGGAACCCTTTTTATATCCTTGCTATGGATCTTCCCTAACAACAATGTACACCCGGCTCATCTCCCTCTGCTAAAAAAGCATTACAGCCTAAGTTTACCTAAAAGAAATCGGCACAAGGGACACGACTTACCTTCACTGAGATACGTCCCTTGTGCTGCTGTGTCCTTATTTCACCAACGTTTAGGGAATGAATGGACTCCCATAGGTTGGCGTGTAAATTGCCATCATCCCTCAAGGAATTAGAAAATGGAAAATAGAAAACCTCAAAGATGGGATTTTAAAGGCAGTTTTGGAAAAAAAATAAACAAAATTAAATATATAAATATATGATATATATAATATATGTGTGTGTGTATATATATATATATATATATCATATATTATTTATTTATTTAATTTTGTCAATTTGTTTTCCAAAATTGCCTTTAAAATCCCATCTTTGAGGTTTTCTATTTTCCATTTCGCCAACGTTTTCTTATGTATCCCCACCCCCACCTCCATAATCTTCCAGTGCAGTGGGGATGAATAGAACTAAGGGGCTGTAACCGGCACAAATTATGAGTGCTTATGCCCACCTTTTCTGGGGGGGGGGGGCAGATGATTGAAAGCTCCCTCCTCCTCCATTCATAGATCCAGTTTCATTCCTGGAAGCTGTACTAGCGGGTTCTATGGATGGAGCAGCGGGGTGGAAAGGGCGGGCATAGTTGGGCACTCTTGTTTAGTTTTATTACCCCACCCCCTGCTGCATCAGGAGGTTATGGTGTGGTGGTTTGGGGGGGGGGGGGTATTGTAGAAGGAAGAATGAAACATGGTCTATGAATGGAAGGGGAGGGGGGGCTTTTAATAATATGCCTGTCCTCCATTCATGGATCTTGTTGTTCTATTCATAAAAGCCATACCACAGCTTCCAAGAATGGAACACAGTCTATGAATTGGGGGGGGTTCAATCATCCACCTGTCCATCATGCACTTGTACTCCATTCATAGATCGTGTTTTATTCCTGGAAGCTGTACTAGCGGTTTCTATGAATGAAGCAGCGGGGTGGAAAGGGCGGGCATAGTTGGGCACTCTTGTTTTCGTTTTATTAACACCCCCCCCACGCTACATCAGGAGGTTATGGTGTGGTGGTTTGGGGGGGGGGGGGGGGGGGTTAATGTAGAAGGAAGAATAAAACATGGTCTATGAATGGAAGGGGAGGGGGGGCTTTTAATAATATGCCTCTCCTCCATTCATGGATTTTGTTGTTCCATTCATAAAAGCCATACCACAGCTTCCAAGAATGGAACACAGTCTACGAATTGGGTGGGGGGGGGGGGGGGGTTCAATCGCCCGCCTGTCCATCATGCACTTGTACTCCATTCATAGATCCAATTTCATTCCTGGAAGCTGTACTAGCAGCTTCTATAAATGAAGCAGGCGGGCATAGTTGGGCACCCTTGTTTAGTTTTATTAACCCCCCCCCCCGCTGCATCAGAAGATTATGGGGGGGGGGGGTTTATTGGAGAAGGAAGAATGGTCTATGAATGGAGGGGGGGGCTTTTAATAATATGCCTGTCCTCCATTCATGGATCTTGTTGTTCCATTCATAAAAGCCATATTCCAAGAATGGAACACAGTCTATGAATTGGGTGGGGGGAGGGGGGTTAATCATCCGCCTGTCCATCATGCACTTGTATTCCATTCATAGATCGTGTTTCATTCTTGGAAGCTTTAGTAAAGTCTTCTATGAATGGACCAGCTGGGTAGAAAGGGCGGGCATAGTTGGGCACTCGTGTTTAGTTTTATTAACCCCCCCACTGCATCAGAAGGTTATGGTTTGGGGGGGGGGGGGGGGGGTGTTATTGGCGAAGGAAGAATGAAACATGGTCTATGAATGGAAGGGGAGGTGGCTTTTAATAATATGCCTGTCCTCCATTCATTGTCGTTGTTGTTCCATTCATAAATGCCATACTACATCTTCCATGAATGGAACTGGGTGGGTGGGGGGGGGGGTGTTATTGGATAAGGAAGAATGAAACATGGTCTAGGAATGGAAGGGGGTGACTTTTAACAATATGCCTGTCCTCCATTCATGGATCTTGTTGTTCCATTTATAAATGCCATACTACAGCTTCCAAGAATGGAATGGGGGGGGGGGGGGGGGGGGTTGTTTTCAATCATCCGCCTGTCCATCATGCACTTGTACTCCATTCATAGATCGTGTTTCATTCATGGAAGCTTTAGTAAAGTCTTCTATGAATGGACCAGCTGGGTAGAAAGGGCGGGCATAGTTGGGCACTCTTGTTTAGTTTTAGTAACCCCCCCACTGCATCAGGAGGTTATGGTGTGGTGGTTTGGGGGGGGGGGTATTGGAGAAGGAAGAATAAAACATGGTCTATGAATGGAGGGGGGGGGGGGGCTTTTAATAATATGCCTGTCCTCCATTCATGGATCTTGTTGTTCCATTCATGAAAGCCATACCACAGCTTCCAAGAATGGAATTGGGTGTGGGGGGGGGGGGGGGGGGGGTTATTGGAGAAGGAAGAATGAAACATGGTCTATGAAGGGGGAGGGGGGGTTTCCTGTCCTGTGCCTGTCCTCCATTCATGGATCTTGTTGTTCCATTCATGAAAGCCATACCACGGCTTCCAATAATGGAATTGGGTGTGTGTGGGGGGGGTTATTGGAGAAGGAAGAATGTAGTAAAGTCTTCTATGAATGGACCAGCTGGGCAGAGACAGCGGGCATCGTCGGGCACGCTAGATTATTTCTATTACCCCCCCCTAGAGGATTATGGCAGGGTTGGTATCGGAGGAATTAGAATTTGGTGATAGAAGGACACATCTCACTGAAGGTAAGTCGTGTCCCTTGTGCTGATTTTTATTTTTGGTTTTGGTTTTAGTTGACTTTAGGCTTTAGATAGGAATGTATGTTTATATTTTTGTTTATAAGGTTGTGTATATAAGAGAGGAACCTGAAGAAGAATCCTCTAGAGAAGTCGCACCTCACTCTACAGACCGGGATTCTAAATAAATCTTTTATAGGACTGATTGATGACTCCTCGTGGTCCGGAATATAAACCTCCTGTATAGACACGTTGTTGTGTATATTTGGGTATCTGCGGGGGGTTTACAGGCGATATTTGCTCACATTACGGGAAGCTGTGTATTCAGCAAGTGACCCAATAAATGACCTGTAAAGGGCTCTGACACCAGTCTATGAAAGGGCTGCCCCCCCCCCCCCGGCTCAGAGGGGGTCACATGTTCTGGGCTCAGAAGGCCCATATGGTCATCCAGTGTAGATTAGAGACTTCACACTTCTGGGTCAGCGGTTACCGCGTGCCGGAGAAATAGCAGAACATTGAACCCGCCCCTCCCCCCTCCACTCAACCATTTCATCATTTTCACACTTGGCAGTTTAACTCTTACCTAACCGGCAACAGAGAGGGGGAGGGGGATTTACTAACACTGGAGAGTGCAGAATCTGGTGCAGCTGTGTGTGGCAGCCAATCCGCTTCCAGCTTCATGTTCTTCTATTAACCACTTAAAGAGGAACTGCGCTCTGCTCACATAATTTGTAATAAAAACATCTTTGCCGTTCTGAAGCTTCCCTCTAATCACTTTGCTTATTTGTTTTATATATACTGTGATTCTGTACAGGGCCGGAGCTACCACTAGGCAAACTAGGCAGCCGCCTAGGGCGCACTGCTGCCTAGGGCGCTCGGCCACTGGTGTTCCTGCTCTCTTTTCTCTCTGCAGCAAGCAACTAAGTCTCAGCGTCAGCAGGCAGCCGCCGCTCCGTTCGCACATAGTGTCAGAGGCGCAGCGGCGGCAGAGGACTGTGTCTGTGTCCCGACTCCCGAATGAATGGAAGCAAACATTCAATGATGGGCGCTGGTGAGGCTGCATTGATGGGCGCTGGTGGGCTGCATTTGATAGGCATTTCATTAAAAAGGTGGGGTATACATGGGCAAGGGAAAAGGGGGTGGAGCCAGGGGGCGACAAAATTAGGTTTTGCACTTCATTAAAAAGGTTATATGCAAAACCTAATTTTGCTGCCCCCCCTGGCTCCACCCCCTTTTCCCATGCCCATGTATACCCCACCTTTTTAATGAAGAGCAAAACCTAATTTTGCTGCCCCCACCTGGCTCCGCCCCCTTTCCCCTTGCCCATGTATACCCCACCTTTTTAATGAAGTGCAAAACCTAATTTTGCCGCCCCACCTGGCTCCACCCCCTTTTCCCTTGCCCATGTATACCCCACCTTTTTAATGAAGTGCAAAACCTAATTTTGTTGCCCCCCCACCTGGCTCCGCCCCCTTTTCCCTTGCCCATGTATACCCCACCTTTTTAATGAAGTGCAAAACCTAATTTTGTTGCCCCCCCACCTGGCTCCACCCCCTTCCCCCTTGCCCATGTATACCCCACCTTTTTAATGAAGTGCAAAACCTAATTTTGTTGCCCCCCCACCTGGCTCCGCCCCCTTTCCCCTTGCCCATGCATACCCCACCTTTTTAATGAAGTGCAAAACCTAATTTTGCCGCCCCCACTTGGCTCCACCCCCTTTTCTCTTGCCCATGTATACCCCACCTTTTTAATGAAGAGCAAAACCTAATTTTGCTGCCCCCACCTGGCTCCGCCCCCTTTCCCCTTGCCCATGTATACCCCACCTTTTTAATGAAGTGCAAAACCTAATTTTGCCGCCCCACCTGGCTCCACCCCCTTTTCCCTTGCCCATGTATACCCCACCTTTTTAATGAAGTGCAAAACCTAATTTTGTTGCCCCCCCACCTGGCTCCACCCCCTTTCCCCTTGCCCATGTATACCCCACCTTTTTAATGAAGTGCAAAACCTAATTTTGTTGCCCCCCCACCTGGCTCCGCCCCCTTTCCCCTTGCCCATGTATACCCCACCTTTTTAATGAAGTGCAAAACCTAATTTTGCCGCCCCCACTTGGCTCCACCCCCTTTCCCCTTGCCCATGTATACCCCACCTTTTTAATGAAGTGCAAAACCTAATTTTGCTGCCCCCACCTGGCTCCGCCCCCTTTCCCCTTGCCCATGTATACCCCACCTTTTTAATGAAGTGCAAAACCTAATTTTGTTGCCCCCCCCCACCTGGCTCCACCCCCTTTTCCCTTGCCCATGTATACCCCACCTTTTTAATGAAGTGCAAAACCTAATTTTGTTGCCCCCCCCCACCTGGCTCCACCCCCTTTTCCCTTGCCCATGTATACCCCACCTTTTTAATGAAGTGCAAAACCTAATTTTGTTGCCCCCCCACCTGGCTCCACCCCCTTTCCCCTTGCCCATGTATACCCCACCTTTTTAATGAAGTGCAAAACCTAATTTTGCCGCCCCCACCTGGCTCCACCCCCTTTTCCCTTGCCCATGTATACCTAACCTTTTTAATGAAGTGCCTATCAAATGCAGCCCGCCAGGGATCTGCAATTAGCGGACCTCCAGCTGTTGCAAAACTACAATTTCCATCATACCTCTGGCTGTCATGCTTTTGGCTGTCATTCTCGCTATGCCTCATGGGACTTGTAGTTCTGCAACAGCTGGAGGTCCCCTAATTGCACATCCCTGATCTAGGATGTCGAAAATCCTTGCACCAGCCCTGATTCTGTACTTGCCAAATATGCTGCAGAAATCTCCCTCCACTGAGTCTGTCTGCAGCCATTTTAACTGTGGGCAGCTGAAGCTGCTGCTGCCTGTTCACTTCCTGGATTTACCCAGAGGCACACCTCCAGCTCTGCAGCTTTCATTGGCCCTCTTATGACTCATCCCTCCTCCCTTCCTAGAAAACTCTCACGAGTGAGAGAGAGAGCTGTGCATGATGTCATAAGCCTAGGCTAATAACCAGACAAGAAACAGGAAGTGGGCTGTATAAGGGATCTACTGGCAGAAATAAAAAAATGTTTTACTATCCAAAGTTATGGAAAAAGAGGACCCCCCCAGGGTGGGATTTTGAAGGCACTACCAAAAGAAGAATAAGAATTGCAAATAATGATATAAATGTATTGTAGAAAAGTACATAGAATATAAAACATGATAATGGATACAAAAGTATGCAAATTGAGGAAAGGGAATCCTATACCCAACGCATTTCGGAGATGAGTGTTGTCTTCATGAGGGGGTTTAACAGGAAATATAGTATCTAAAAGATTCAAATGCAAATAATGAGTTAATAATACCTCCATCCAATCAAGAATAACCAAAAAGACACTGTTGGAAGGCAACATGGTCTAATGTCCTATGAATAATATTTATTTGCACCAATTACTTCAGACACCATAAGTACTGATAACTTACATCTCGATTAATTTAATTGCATATACATAGAAGTATCCACATACTATCCAAACAACAAGGGCGGAGGATTTAACCGGTTCCCGACCGGCGCACACAGATATACGTCGGCAGAATGGCACGGACAGGCAGGAGGGCGTATATATAAGTCCCTCCTTAATGCCGTCCATGCCATCGGGAGCGGTGCGCTCCCGCGCCGGTCGGGACCCCCGTGAGGCCGGTCGCGGGTCCCGCGGACTCGATCACCGTGGGGACACCCGCGATCGTCTCACGGGAAGGCTGAACAGAGAGATGCGGAAATAAACAGCAAGTCCCCGTTCTGCCTAGCAACTAGTGACGCCGATTTATGCTCCCTGTGATTGGAGCAGAGATCAGCCTTCACTAGCTCACAGCCACGCCCCCCCCCACAGTAAGAAACACACCCCTAGGTATACTTAACCCCTACACTGCCACCCCCTGGTTAACCCCTTCACTGCCAGTGTCATTTATACAGGAATCAGTGCATTTAAATAGCACTGATTTCTGTATAAATGACAATGGTCCGATGTGTCCGCCATAATGTCGCAGTCACAATAAAAATCGCTGATCGCCGCCATTACTAATAAAAAAAAATTATTAATAAAAATGCTATAAAACTATCCCCTATCTTGTAAACGCTATAACTTCTGCGCAAACCAATCAATAATCGCTTATTGCGATTTTTTTTACCAAAAATATGTAGAAGAATACGTATCGGCCTAAACTGAGGAAAAAAATGTTTTTTTATATATATTTTTGGGGGATATTTATTATAGCAAAAAATAAAAAAGAATGCGTTTTTTTTTTTCAAAATTGGCGCTCTTTTTTGTTTATAGCGCAAAAAATAAAAACCGCAGGGGCGATCAAATACCACCAAAAGAAAGCTCTATTTGTGGGGAAAAAGGACGTCAATTTTGTTTGGGAGCCACGTCGCACGGCCGCGCAATTGTCAGCTAAAGCGACGCAGTGCCGAATCGCAAAAAGGGGCCTGGTCCTTTGGCTGCAAATTTGTCCGGGGCTGAAAGTGGTTAATAGATGGAAAAAATTACTGAAGTTCCACTTTAAGTTCTGGAAGATTTACCCCCCTCCAAGATTAGGGCATTTTTTGTGATACGGCCCTTGCGTTACTTTAACTGACAATTGCGCGGTCGTGCAACGCTGTACATCTTCTTTTTTTTTTTTTTACCCCCCCCCCCCCCCCCCCCCCCCAGCGAATAGAGCTTTCTTTTGGTGGTATTTGAGCACCACTGTTTTTATTTTATTATATACAAAAATATATAAATTATAAACAAAAAAAAAGGCCGACATTTTTTTTTTTAAAGAAAACCCCAATATTTTTTTACTTTCTGCTATAAAACATCCAATAAAAAATGTAAAAAATAAAAAATGTATTTCTTCATAAAATTTATGAAATGTTATAAATAAAAATTTTGTGGTAAAAAATCATAAAAAAAAAAAAAAACTATAAAAATGTCATTTGGGTACAGTGTAGCATGACCACGCAATTGTGCATCAGCGCCGAAAGCTGACAATTGGTCTGGGCAGGAGGGGGGTTTAAGTGCCCGGTAAGCAAGTGGTTAAACAATAATTTATTTTTTTTACTATTTTGGGCCATTTTTTCCTTTGATAATAAAACAAGATCAGGAGATGTCTATTAACACCTCCAAATGAAAGCCGGATCTGTCCGGAAAAAACACGGAATTATTTGCCTGGATACCCTTATGCCGCGTACACACGTGCGGACTTTTGCCGGCGGACCTAAGTCCAGCGGACAATCCGCTGGACTTTCCAGCTGGGTCCGCTGGACTAAAAAGCGAACGGACTTGACCACACACGATCACGCAAAAAGTCCGGCGGTTCACGCGATGACGAACAGCACGTACGACGGGACTAGAAAAAGAAAAATACTAGAAAAATACTTGCTACTGATCATGCGTCCTTTTTGGTCCGCCGGACCATACTACACACGGCCGGATTGTCCGCCGGACTGCCAAGTCCAGCGGATAATTTTAAAACAAAACTTAAAACTTTAGTCCGCCGGACTTTGGGCAAAAAAAGTCCGCCGGCGCCCACACACGAGGGGATTATCCGCTGGACTTCGGTCCAGCGGATAATCCCGCGGGATAGTCCCTTCGTGTGTACGCGGCATTAGACCCCATTTGCACCTGCACGTTCCTGGAATGCGAACCAAGCAAGCGCACATTTCGAAAATGCATGAAAAAAAAGAACACTACAAACGCGCAAAGCTCCCATGGTGACATTTGTTTAACCACTTATTTAGATGTGTTGTTTACAAGTTAAAAACATTTTTTTTTTTTGCTAGAAAAACTACTTAGAACCCCCAAACATTACACATTTTTTTTCTAACACCCTAGAGAATAAAATGGCGGACGTTGCAATACTTTCTGTCACACCGTATTTGCGCGGTCTTACAAGCGCACTTTTTTTTTTTTTTTTTAAATACACTTTATTTGAATTAAAAAATAAGACAACAGTAAAGTTAGCCCAATTTTTTTTTATATTGTGAAAGATAATGTTACGCCGAGTACATTGATACCCAACATGTTACGCTTCAAAATTGCGCCCGCTCGTGGAATGGCGACAAACTTTTAACCTTAAAAATCTCCATTGGCGACATTTAAAAAATTCTACAGGTTGCATGTTTTCAGTTACCGAGGAGGTCCAGGGCTAGAATTATTCCTCTCACTCTAAAGATCTTAGCGATAACTCACATGTGTGGTTTGACCACCGTTTTCATATGCGGGCGCTACTCACGTATGCGTTCGCTTCTGCACGCGAGCTCGGCGGGACGGGGCGTGTTTAAACATTTATTTTTTTTTTTCTTATTTATTTTACCTTTTATTTATTTCTTTTACACTGTTTTAAAAAAAAAAATATTAAATTGTGTCACTTTTATTCCTATTACAAGGAATGTAAACATCCCTTGTAATAGAAGAAAAGCATGACAGGTCCTCTTAAATATGAGATCTGGGGGTCAAAAAGACCTTAAAGCGGTTCTGCACCGGGGTTTTTTTTTTTTTTTTTTTGGGGGGAATATGCTAAGGGGTAATAGGAAAATTAGGGGACTCACCTGTTCCATCTTCATTCGTGATCGCTGCCGGTTTTCGTCCGATGAAGTTCTTTATCTTCTTCTTTTGTGCTGGGGGCCATCTTGCCTGTGGGCATGTGAAACCCCACAGGCACTTTAGATGGCCCAGCATGCACCGCCGTTACTCGCGCGTTCGCAGTAACGGCAAAGTGCAGCTCACGTTCTCCGAAATCTCACGAGATTTTGGAAGATGCCCGCACAGGCTCCTGGGATCAATGACACCAGATCCCAGGAGACAGTGCGACGTGACGAGGATCCCCGCACAGACCCCGCCCACCCCCGCAGAGACAGAGGACCGGAAGTCATCGATTACAAGGTAAGTGAAAAAAAAAAAAAACACATTTCATTTAGTACTCTTTGCCTGATTTGGAAGGCAAAGAGATTTACTAAATAAAATGTGTGCAGAACCGCTTTAAATCTCATATTTACACAAAAATGCAATAAAAATAAAATAAAAAACGTGTCATTTAAAAAAATGAAAAAAAATAAAAGGCCCTTTAAGAGGTATGGGTGGAAGTGATGTTTTGACGTCGCTTCCGCCCTGCGGTGTCATGGAGATAGGTGGGGGCCATCTTCCCCTCACTCATCTCCATGCACAGCCACAGGAAGGATCCGATTGCCTTCGCCGCTGCCGACAGCTCCAGTAAGCCGCGGAGGGCACCGGATCGCGGTGGGAGGGGCCCTCTCCCGCCGCCGATAAAAGTGATCTTGCGGCCGCAGAGACCACTTTTATCTTGTACCAGACCGCCGGCCAAACACGGGGGTACCAGGGTTATGGCAGCTAGCTGCTGCCATAACAACGATATCCGTCCTCAAAGTGAGGACATAGATCGGCGTGCGGCGTTCCGGAAGTGGTTAAAGCAGTGGTGCTCAACCTAGGGGCGGGGGGTTGAATGATGATTTTCCAGGGGTCACCGAATCCTGGGCTGTTCCTGAATCCAGCACCGCTCTCCCAGCTCTTTTGCGGCCACCTAGTTGGGCCGTCCCTGGAGCCAGCGGCCGCCCACTCAGCCTCTTTGCAGCCGCCCAATCAGTTCACGCCATGGCTGGGGGGGCAGAGACTAGAGGTCAGCTGACTGGTGAGGAATGTGAAGTATGAGGGGCTGGAGGAGACCCTATCTCTTGATTTCGGCATAGGTGTCACTGCTATGAGACGCCACAAAGTTGGAGACACAGTAACACTACCTGTGATTATAGTTGCAATTAACCACTTCAGCCCCGGACCAATTTGCAGCCAAAGGACCAGGCCCCTTTTTGCGATTCGGCACTGCGTCGCTTTAACTGACAATTGCGCGGTCGTGCGACGTGGCTCCCAAACAAAATTGGCGTCCTGTTTTTCCCACAAATAGAGCTTTCTTTTGGTGGTATTTGATCGCCCCTGCGGTTTTTATTTTTTGCGCTATAAACAAAAATAGAGCGACAATTTTGAAAAAAAAATGCAATATTTTTTTACTTTTTGCTATAATAACTATCCCCAAAAAACATATAAAAAAACTTTTTTTTTTTCCTCAGTTTAGGCCGATACGTATTCTTCTACATATTTTTGGTTAAAAAAAATCGCAATAAGCGTATATAGATTGGTTTGCGCAAAAGTTATAGCGTTTACAAAATAGGGGATAGTTTTATAGCATTTTTATTAATATTTTTTTTTTTACTAGTAATGGTGGCGATCAGCGATTTTTATTGTGACTGCGACATTATGGCGGACACATCGGACATTTTTGACACATTTTTGGGACCACTGTCATTTATACAGCAATCAGTGCTATTTAAATGCACTGATTCCTATGTAAATGACAGTGGCAGTGAAGGAGTTAACCACCAGGGGGCGGGGAGGAGTTAGTGTGACGTGTTGTGTGTTTTTTTTACAGTAGGGGGCGTGGCTGTACGTCTGACGTCACTGATCGGCGTTCCCGATGACAGGGAACAGCCGATCAATGACAGGCAGAGTAGGAAGCGCGGGGAGAGGTTTGTTTACACAATCCTCTCCCCGTTCTTCAGCTCTGTGACCCGATCGCGGGACACCAGCGGCGATCGGGTCTGCTGGTCCCGCGGCCGTGGTCACGGAGCTCCCGACCGGGTCGCGAGCGTGCCGCCGGCGGTGCGTGTGTGACCCCACGGCTAGGCAATTAAAGGGGACGTATATATACGTGCTTTTGCCTAGCCGTGCCATTCTGCCAACGTATATTTACATGCAGCGGTCGGGAAGCGGTTAAACATGTAAACACCTAAAATCCAAAACAAGGCTGGTCTTAAAGTGGTTAAATAGGGTTGGCAGGGGGTGGTTAAGGTTTGTTTTGACCTTTTGGTGATGAAGGGGTTAAAGAAGAAAGGTGTGACGGGGACATGTGTGATTCTCCTCAGTGTTTGTTCCTCTGCTCCCTTTTTTGGTTCTTTGTTTAGCCGTTGTGTGGCGCTGGGAATGTGGCCAGGTAGAGGGCCTTGTTCTGCCCACACACGGGAGGGAAGACAGATGATGGGACAGTGGCCGAAGACCTCACCGACTCTCAGAGGAGCGCTGTTCAGGACTCAATACACAATAGGTGTATTTATAGCCGTACAAATCTCCGGATAAGTCGGATGTGCACAAATATATGGAAAAATGAACAAAGGACAAAGTCCCATATGAGCCGGCCAGGCCTTCCTCATTTCCTCTACAGACTCATAAACAGCGGCCCGTTCTGCTCATGACTTAAACAGTTATTCCAAAGGGCTCCACCGTACAAAAGCTCAACTGTCTGCTCAATGTTTATTTGCATCTATTAAAAAAAATTAATGTTGGTGCCCGGAGACTATAGCAGAGTGATAATTGTGCCGGCAGACCACGGTGGTTCCCAACGAACATCCGGACATGGAGCCGCCCTTTCTCCGAAATGTATAAACCTGCAAGGATGAAGGAAGTGGAGGGCTTCTTCCAGCAAAAGTCACCAGATGTTTGTCATTAACCAACCAGCTAGAGAGCAATGGTGGCTGGAATCCTTCCCTTCCTCCATTTTTATAATTCATCCCCCAACCCAACATTTAAAGCTGGATTCCGGGTATGGCTTTATAATGCATCGTTACATTGATCTAGTGTGGACCAATGTGAGGATATACTGTATATTCCATAGCTGACTGATCCCTGTGGAAGCTGAGAAACGTTGGAGAAGCTTCTGGTGCTATAGTGGTCCTTGCTGTCCTCTGGGACCTTTCCAGAGCGCTGCCCTGCTGCATAGTGAACATGATGTCACTTGGTTGGCACAGGCACCATTCAGAGAACGCCTTGGCACTACTACAGTAACAGCCACGATCTTCTGGGTCACAGGCCGAGTGGCTGCCCTGCTGCATAGGGAACATGATGTCACTTGGTTGGCACCCCATGCTGAGCAGCTGCCCTGCTGCACAGTGAACATGGGGTCACTTGCTTGGCACAGGCGCCATTCAGAGAACGCCTTGGCACCACTACAGTAACAGCCACGATCTTCCGGGTCACAGACCGAGTGGCTGCCCTGCTGCATAGTGAACATGATGTCACTTGGTTGGCACAGGCACCATTCAGAGAATGGCTTGGCACTACTACAGTAACAGCCACGATCTTCTGGGTCACAAGCCGAGTGGATGCCCTGCTGCATAGTGAACATGATGTCACTTGGTTGGCACCCCATGCTGAGCGGCTGCCCTGCTGCACAGTGAACATGGGGTCACTTGCTTGGCACAGGCGCCATTCAGAGAACGCCTTGGCACCACTACAGTAACAGCCACGATCTTCCGGGTCACAGACCGAGTGGCTGCCCTGCTGCATAGTGAACATGATGTCACTTGGTTGGCACAGGCACCATTCAGAGAATGGCTTGGCACTACTACAGTAACAGCCACGATCTTCTGGGTCACAGACCGAGTGGCTGCCCTGCTGCATAGGGAACATGATATCATTTAGTTGGCACCCCATGCTGACCCCATGCACCCCATGCTGAGCGACTGCCCTGCTGCACAGTGAACATTTGGTCACTTGCTTGGCACCGGCACCATTCAAAGAATGCCTTGGCATTACTACAGTAATAGCGTTGTAGAAGCTGCTGGTGCTATAGTGGTCCTTGCTGTCCTCTGAGACCTGTGCCGAGCGGCTGCCCTGCTGCATAGGGAACATGATGTCATTTGGTTGGCACAGGCACCATTCAGAGAAAGGCTTGGCACTACTACAGTAACAGCCGCAATCTTCTGGGTCACAGACCGAGTGGCTGCCCTGCTGCATAGTGAACATGATGTCACTTGGTTGGCACAGGCACCATTCAGAGAATGGCTTGGCACTACTACAGTAACAGCCACGATCTTCTGGGTCACAGACCGAGTGGCTGCCCTGCTGCATAGTGAACATGATGTCACTTGGTTGGCACAGGCACCATTCAGAGAATGGCTTGGCACTACTACAGTAACAGCCACGATCTTCTGGGTCACAGGCCGAGTGGCTGCCCTGCTGCATAGGGAACATGATATCATTTAGTTGGCACCCCATGCTGACCCCATGCACCCCATGCTGAGCGACTGCCCTGCTGCACAGTGAACATTGGGTCACTTGCTTGGCACCGGCACCATTCAAAGAATGCCTTGGCATTACTACAGTAATAGCGTTGTAGAAGCTGCTAGTGCTATAGTGGTCCTTGCTGTCCTCTGAGACCTGTGCCGAGCGGCTGCCCTGCTGCATAGGGAACATGATGTCATTTGGTTGGCACAGGCACCATTCAGAGAAAGGCTTGGCACTACTACAGTAACAGCCGCGATCTTCTGGGTCACAGACCGAGTGGCTGCCCTGCTGCATAGTGAACATGATGTCACTTGGTTTGCACAGGCACCATTCAGAGAACGCCTTGGCACTACTACAGTAATAGCCACGATCTTCTGGGTCCCACGCTTAGCTGCTGCATATAGAACACTGGGGCACTTGGTCGACACAGGCACCATTCAGAGAGTACCTTGGCACTACTACAGTGATAGCCAGGATCTTCTGAATCCCATGCTGAGCAGCTGTCCTGCTGCATAGTAAACATGGTGCTGCTTGCTTGGCACAGGTGCCATCCGAAGAACGCCTTGGCACTACTACAGTAATAGCCATGATCTTCTGGGTCACAGGCCGAGTGGCTGCCCTGCTGCATAGGGAACATTATGTAATTTGGTTGGCACAGGCACCATTCAGAGAATGGCTTGGCACTACTACAGTAACAGCCATGATCTTCTGGGTCACAGGCCGAGTGGCTGCCCTGCTGCATAGGGAACATGATGTCATTTGGTTGGCACCCCATGCACCCCATGCTGACCCCATGCACCCCATGCTGAGTGGCTGCCCTGCTGCACAGTGAACATGGGGTCACTTGGTTGGCACAGGCACATTCAGAGAACGGCTTGGCACTACTACAGTAAGCCATGATCTTCTGGGTCACAGGCCGAGTGGATGCCCTGCTGCATAGGGAACATGATGTCACTTGGTTGGCACAGGCACCATTCAGAGAACGCCTTGGCATTACTACAGTTATAGCCACAGTCTTCTGGGTCCCACGCTTAGCTGCTGCATATAGAACACGGGGTCATTTGGTCAACACAGGCACCGTTCAGAGAGCACCTTGGCACTACTACAGTGATAGCCAGGATCTTCTGAATCCCATGCTGAGCAGCTGTCCTGCTGCACAGTGAACATGGTGCTGCTTGCTTGGCACAGCTGCCATTCAGAGAACGGCTTGGCACTACTACAGTAGCAGCCACAATCTTCTGGGTCACAGGCCCAGTGGCTGCCCTGCTGCATAGGAAACATGATGTCACTTGGTTGGCACAGGCACTATTCAGATAACGCCTTGGCATTACTACAGTTATAGCCACAATCTTCTGGGTGCCACGCTTAGCTGCTGCATATAGAACACTGGGTCACTTGGTCGACACAGGCACCATTCGGAGAGCACCTTGGCACTACTACAGTGATAGCCAGGATCTTCTGAATCCCATGCTGAGCAGCTGTCCTGCTGCACAGTGAACATGGGGTCACTTGCTTGGCACAGGCGCTATTCAGAGAATGCCTTGGCACTACTACAGTAACAGCCACGATCGTCCAGTCCTGCGCTGAGCAGCTTTCCTGCTGAATAGTGAACATGGGGGTCGATTGATCAGCAGAGGCGCCATTTAGGCTCTGTTCACGCTAGTGCGACTTGTCATGCGACCTTGCACATTGATATCAATGATCCCGTTCCGATCTATGCGACTTTAAAAAAGGTTCCTGCACTACTTTGATGCGACTTAAGTGCCACAGAATGTAAAGTCACACTCCAAAGTCGTACTAGTGTGAACAGAGCCTTAGAGAACAAATCGGTGCTACTACAGTAACCGCCGCGGTCTTCCGGGTCCGGTGCCCACGGCACACTGGCTATAGATGGGTGCTCGCTCGGCACCGCTGCCGGCCACAGAACACCTTGTGTTTTTATTTAAGTGAATACAAGGCTCTCTTTGTTGGTGGAGATCATGACATCATCACCCTGCTTCTCCAAATCGTCCAATCAGAGAATACTTTCAGAAAGATGCAAGGAAAAATAAACGCAATGGAGTCAGCACACCTGAGATAATAATGCGTAAAGGCAATTAAAAATAATGATATAAAAAAAAATGAATAAAAAACAAATCAAAACATGCCTGTGCCAAGCTAGCAACCCCATGTGTTGACTATGCAGCGTGGCAGATGCTCAGCAGTGCCCCCTAAAGTCAGCGAGTGGCTACCACAGTGATTCTCCACTTCCACAGGGATCGGCCAGGTATGGAATATGTATACTTACATTGGTCCATTGTAACTTTTGGAAAAATAAAGCCCTGCCTGGAATTTAGCTTTACATTTTGAGTTTGGGAATTAATTATAAAACATGGAGGGAAAGGGGAAGATTTCAGCTGTTTTTCTATAGCTGGGTAGTTATTGATGACAGACATCTGGTTACTTGCTTTGAGAAGCCCTCCACTTTTTTTTGTCCATCCTTGCATGTTTATAAATCTCCGTTGCAGGATGTTCACAATGTAATGGATGTATGATCAAAAAAACACATACCTGGAATTCAGCTTTAACCACTTCAGCTTTAAGAATTTACCCCCTTCCTGACCGGGCCATTTTTTTGCGATAAGGCACTGCGTCGCTTTACCTGACAACTGCGCGGTCGCGCGACACTGAATCCTAAAGAAAATTGACTTTGTTTTTTTTTCCCACAAAGAGCGTTTTCTTTTGGTGGTATTTGATCACCTCTGCGGTTTTTATTTTTTGGGCTATAAACAAAAAAAGAGCGACAATTTTGAAAAAGTAAATATTTTAAACTTTTTGCTATAATAAATATCCCCCCCAAAAAAAAAATGTCTTCCTCAGTTTAGGCCGATACGTATTCTTCTGCATATTTTTGGTAAAAAAAAATCGCAATAAGCGTATATTGATTGGTTTGTGCAAAAGTTATCACATCTACAAAATAGGGGATAGATTTTGCCATTTTTTTTTTACAAATAATGGCGGCTATCTGTGATTTGACATTTTGATTTGACAGATCGGACACTTTTGACACTTTTTTTGGGACCAGTGACATTTATACAGCGATAGCCACTGATTACTGTATAAATGTCACTGGCAAAGGGAAGGGGTTAACACTAGGGGGCGATCAAGGGGTTAAATGTGTTACCTCAGTGTGTAACTGTAGGGTAACTGCCTGGGGGAGGAGACCGATTGTTGTTCCTATATACTAGGAACAAACGATCTGTCTCCTCTCCCCTGTCAGAACGGGGATGTGTGTGTGTTTACACACACACATCCCCGTTCTGACTCTGTCAGGAGCAATCGCGGCCGCCGGGCACGCACATCGGCTCCTCAATGACACGACGGGAGTGCGGGCACGCCCTCTATACCCCTTAAAGCGGCCAACGTACAGCTTGCCCGGGAGAGCCAACTGTTAGAAACCATGAAATCAGACCGAGACAGAAGTACAGTTAAATCACACTTGTTTAATAATAAAAGTAAAAAGAGCAAACGTAGCAAAACATAGCCAAAGTTCAGTAACCTGAGCGGATAGTCAGCCAAGCCAGAAGTCAGGGATCAATGTAGTGGTACAGCAAGCAGAATCTGGAGCCAGAGGGGATGTCAGCAAAGCAAGTCTTTAAACAGGAACGCAGGAGAATGTCTCTGTGATGTTGACCAAGGTGAAGGCAGAGATCCTCTGGGCTGACCGGCTTAGATAAGCAGGACTGACGAGCAGGATATCATCAACAGCTGAGTAACTGTGGAAAGATAGGAGCTGGCAATTAGCCAACAGCTGAGCGCCCAGCTCAGAGAAGGAAGGGCCGAGCCCAGCCCTGACACCAACCTGCCGCAGTATAACTGCGGCGGCTGGTTGGGAACCAGTTAACCAAATACTAGCAGACATTTTTGGTCAGGATCAGGGCACAGTTTTATGTAACCTTGCGAAAAAGGAGATACAGGGGATGCCCCAGCTCATGTTTTAAACGTATAATTTTTGTCTTCCTGGCTGCAAAGCCAACCTGGCCAAAAGTATGGAAACCGGCTACCCCAACAGTCCAATGGCTCGATGGACTTGTTTCTTTCCATTAACACCTTTTTACCTACCTTCCAATTCACATCCCTTTTGGAAAGTGGGCGCTCCTTCCTTCCTACACGTTGAAATGACCCAAAGGCCGTAGCAAAAAGGCAGCAGCCCAAACCCAAAGAGGTTTCATTGCTATTATCTAATACTGGGCACAACCTCCTGGGGGAGTCCCTTCCCACTTGCCAATACAGGCATCCACTCACGACCAGCCACTGATCCTGTCAGTCTATCTCTGGTCTCCAGCACAAACGAGATACATTTCCTACAAGGGTTGCCACTTTTTCTTCAAGTCAAACCCGAACACTTTAGAAGTGCACAGCAATTTTTTCCTATAGTATAAACTATACATATATTTTGCTATTAAATAACATTTCTGATCATATGAAGTTAATAACAAGAGTCCCCCTTTACATTTAAATCCACAGAGTTCCCCTTTTATATCTGAACTCGCAGAGTTCCCTTTCACTGTAAGGGGGGACTCTGCAGACTCTGATGTAAGGGAGAACTCTGGGGACTCTAAATATAAGGGATGCTCTGGGAACCCTGATTTAAGGGAAACACTGAGAACTCTGATGCACGGAGAGGACTCTGATGTAAGGGGGAACACTGTGGCCTCTGGTGTAAAGGGGAACTCTGATGTAAGGGGTGCTCTGAGAACCCTGATTTACCTTAGTGTACTCACTCAGAGGCATGAGAGAGAAGGGTCGAGACTTCAGTCACAGACAGGGATGGATGGTGAGCTCACTCACCCCTTGGCAGTCAGCACCTCTCATCCAGATGTATCTGAGGCTGCTGGACTTCAAATTTCCGGCCCCAACTTTTCTTTTCTGAGGCACAGCGCCAGGGATGGGAGTGTGGGCAGACACAGAGTAGTGGGGTGGGGGCGAGAGGTGCAGATTGATGCCCTCGCTCCTCTCCCATCTGTATGTGGGGGGTTGTTAGTGCTGGCTTTGGGCACTCTCAGCCTAGACAACTGCAGCCAACAACCCTGCTGGTAAGCCACAGTCCAGTCTAAATAATGTGTCTGGGTTTCAGGCTGTCTAAAACCCCGGATGCATGATTCCAAACCCGAACTGTCCGGGTGAAACCCGGACAGGTGGCAACCCTAATTCCTACAATATAGCAGTGATTTATTGCTGCAGGGAGAGGAGGCAGTGATACCATACTCAGAGGAAGTGATGTGACCTCACTTTTGAGGTCACATCCTTCCCAATATAAACACAATGCAATGGCGTCCTGCTCTAGGCACTCCAATGGAGCAGCTCTGTGGAGCAAGATCAAGGGTCCAATAGCTGATCAATTCTGCTCCTGATCTTAGCTTTGCATGCTGGCTGGACAACTGGAGCTTCCAGCACAAAAACCTCTGGGATCTACAGGAACCACTAAGACCAGCCACCATTTTAAAATGGCGGCTATCCCTGCTATCCCTTTTTTTAAAATCTGGATAGAGTGGTGAGGGGTTAGAACCACTGTCATGGTTTAATAGCATTCTATGTCTTGATTAGAGTGATTTACTCTAATTGTCCTTGGTCACCAATGTCACTGGGATTGAAAGTGGGGGGTATATCCTGGCTCGACATCAAAAGGCGACCAAGGGATCTACAAATTGTCACATCTTTTATCCCAGGCAGAGGAACCTTGGAAAGCCCAACTCATGTTAATGAATACACACGCGATTCAACCTTTTGCTTACTGAAAGGGCAGAGAAGGTAAAAAAGTATTACTTGCAAACAAACCTGGACATGTATTGGACAATAGGCTTAATTCCACTGTGAAGCCCATTTCCCAAATTCAGCAGCATGATAGAGACTAAAACATTACCTCAACATCAAGATTGTTAACATTTTTGCAGAATTGCTTACTATTCTTATACAGCAATACTCATACATTTATATACTTTTCCATTTCCAATGAGAAAGCAAATCAGTTCATTCAGCACCTTTCTCATTACAAGCATGTACCACCATGATCCTTAATGGTCCTCCTGAAACAGCTCAAGACCCTCAACAGTTCCATCACATCTCTTTATGTAACGTGGTCCTGAAGCTGTTGGGTAAAATTGGGTCTTGGATCATAGATATCTCTAATCTCGTTTTTATAGAGTTCAGGTGGGCTTTGTCCCAGGGTGTCAAGCCAACGACAATGTCTAAAAGGTTATCCATCTCATTCACCTGGTCAACCAGAACAAAATGCCCATCTTCCTTTTATCCCTTGACATCAACCAGATGTTCCACTCCATATCCAGGGATTATCTGCGCTATGTGTATCTACTGACTGGAATGGTAGCAGCGGATTGGAGAAAAGCCAATGTAGCACCAATATTTTAAAAGGGCCCAAAATACATCCCTGGGAATTACAGACCAGTTAGCCTAACATCAATAGTATGTAAAATCTTGTAGGGGATAATAAGGAACTATATACAAGATTTTAGTAATGGGAACGGTATCATTAGCGGTAATCAGCATGGATTCATGAAGAATAGTTCTTGCCAAACCAATCTACTAACCTTCTATGAGGAGGTGAGTTGCCAGCTAAATAAAGGAAGGCCCGTAGACGTGGTGTATCTGCATATGACAGAGTTCCCCATAAACGTTTACTGTACAAAATAAGGTGCGTTGGCATGGACCATAGGGTGAGGACATGGATTGAAAACTGGCTACAAGGGCGAGTTCAGAGGGTGGTGGTAAATGGGGAGTACTCGGAATGGTCGGGTGGGTAGTGGGGTCCCCCAGGGTTCTGTGCTGGGACCAATCCTATTTATTTTGTTCATAAATGACCTGGAGGATGGGGATGGGGTAAACAGTGCAATATCTGTATTTGCGGACGATACTAAGCTAAGCAGGGCAATAACTTCTCCGCATGATGTGGAAACCTTGCAAAAAGTTCTGAACAAATGAATGGGGTGGGCAACTACATGGCAAATGAGGTTCAATGTAGAAAAATGTAAAATAATGCATTTGGGTGGCAAAAATCTAAATGCAATCTATACACTGGGGGGAGAACCTCTGGGGGAATCTATGATGGAAAAGGACCTGGAGGTCCTAGTAGATGATAGGCTCAGCAATAGCATGCAATGGCATGCAATGCCAAGCTGCTGCTAACAAAGCAAACAGAATATTGGCATTAAAAAGGGGATCAACTCCAGAGATAAAACGATAATTCTCCCGCTCTACAAGACTCTGGTCGGGCCGCACCTGGAGTATGCTGTCCAGTTCTGGGCACCAGTCCTCAGGAAGGATGTACTGGAAATGGAGCGAGTACAAAGAAGGGCAACAAAGCTAATAAAGGGTCTGGAGGATATTAGTTATGAGGAAAGGTTGTGAGCACTGAACTTATTCTCTCTGGGGAAGAGACGCTTGAGAGGGGATATGATTTCAATATACAAATACCGTACTGGTGACCCCCACAATAGGGAGAAAACTTTTTTGCAGAAGAGAGTTTAACAAGACTCGTGACCACTCATTAAAATTAGAAGAAAAGAGGTTTAACCTTAAACTACGTAGAGGGTTCTTTACTGTAATGCCCCGTACACACGGTCGGAAATTCCGACCACAAAATCCGTCGGATTTTTTCCGTCGGATTTTGTCCGACACTGGTGTTGCATACACACGGTCGGACAAAGTTGTCAGAAAATCCGATCATCCTGAACGTGGTGACGTTCGTTGCGTACAACGGGACTACGTAGAGGCTAGTAGCCAATAGCTTTGGTCTTGTAATGTGATCTGAGCATGCGTGGCACTTTGTGCGTCGGAATTCGCTACACACGATCGGAAAAAGTCCGATAGGACTTTGTTGTCGGAAAATTTGAGAGCAGAAGATAAAACTTTGTCCGTTGGAAAATCCGACAGAAAAAGTCCGATGGAGCCTACACACGGTCGGAATTTCCGCCAACATTGTCCGATAGGACATTTTCCGTCGGAAAATCCGACCATGTGTATGGGGCATAAGAGCGGCAAGGATGTGGAATTCTCTTCCACAGGTGGTGGTCTCAGCGGGGGGCATCGATAGTTTCAAGAAACTATTAGAAAAGCACCTGAATAACCGCAACATACAGGGATATACAATGTAATACTGACATATAATCACACACATAGGTTGGACTTGATGGACTTGTGTCTTTTTTCAACCTCACCTACTATGTATATATGTAACTATGTGCTACAAAGATGGGGCTTCAGGCACTCGGTCTGATCATGATTCTCTGCCCTTTACTCCAATCCTTCTGCCATGGTCCAATATTCTGTTTCTTTTTCCCAACCATTTTGGATTTTGTGGCAGTTACCCCTTAAAGTGGAAGTAAACCCCCCTATCGGTTTCAACCAAGGAAGCTGCCATCTTGGCCTCTGTTTAATCTTCAACTGCCATAATGCTGCAAATGTGATCAGCTATGACACCAGCCATTGGATGGTTTGACAGTTTGGTTGAGAGCACAGCCAATGGGAGTGTTACATTCCTGGCATGTGCCGGAAATGTAACTGTTTTTTGAAACTGTTAAATGGATGAGTTTACTTCCGCTTTAACCCCAATACTTTTTATCCTGGCTATAGAGCTCCTAGCGTTTGTGATCAGGTAAAACCAGGGGGTCCCCCCCCCAATGCCTGCCACCATTATAAAATTATTCCATTAGTGAATGACACTTTTTTTTAACTCCCTCACCCTCCTTGAACCTTTGCTGAACCTTGATCAGTTCAGTTCAGTTCTCAGACCTCACAGTTAAGCAGAGCAAATCTAGGGTCTTAAGTATTACTCTCCCTTCTCATGTAGTCACCCACATTCAATCTCATTTCTCCTATCGCTGGAAGACTTTAGCTTTGGACTATTTAAGATCAAATTTACTGCACACTAAACCTCCCTCTTCTCTGCAAACTACTCTAACCACTCTATTACAATCCCGTAAATCCCCTCCCTTCTCCCCAGGATTCTATATTATTTCTGGACTTTACTAGTTAGGGTCCCACCCTTCTACTTGTACTTGCTCCAAATATGCTCTTTTTTTCTCTGTTTGGTCACACGCTGTAAAAGACCCAGCGTGTTTCGCCTCACCCTCCACACACATAGCTTACAAGAAGGTCTGAGCATCCCTAATATAGAGAAATATTACAAAGCTGCCCAGATTTCCCAACTGTTGCATGCTACCCCCTGACGCTGACTCTACCCTTACCCCTGGGGCGCAAGGCTCCCGACAGGGGCAAAGCTCAACATGGGCCACCTACCCAAAGGGTGGCTGACCCCTTTCCTCATGGTCAGCCAAAGCCAGCCACTGAGTACTAGGTGAGGGGTTCTTCCAAACAGAGACCCCCCCCCCCCCCATTTCAGGGGAGGAAGGAATCTAATGGCCAGACATCCTTCCCCTAGACTTCAAGGTAGGCCCAAGGACCCACACATTCCATCTTAATGAGAAAAAGAAGAAAAAGAAATACAGACAAAAGTGCAAATGCTAGGACTTGCGGCCTAGTAGCAAAAATTGCCCCGGACATAGCCAAAAAGTCTAGCTCATAGAGGTGTAGTACAGTAAAAACACATAGGGCAGATTTACTAAACCTGGTGCACACAGAATCTGGAAAAACGGCGTGGGGGTTCCCCCCAAATCCATAACAGACCCTTATAAGGCCGGTCGGGAAAGGGGGTGGGGACGAACGAGCGCCCCCCACCCCTGAGCCGTACCAGGCTGCGTCCACCGGTCAGGAAAGGGGGTCGGGACGAGGGAAGCCCCCCCACCCCAAAGCACCTTGTCCCCATGTTGATGAGGACAAGAGCCACTTCCCGACAACCCTGGCCGTTGGTTGTCGGGGTCTGCGGGCGGGGGGCTTATTGGAATCCGGTAGCCCCCTTTAATAAGGGGCCCCCAGATTCCGGCCCCCCACCCTATGTGAATTGAGTATGGGGTACCATTCACCTGGGGAAAAAAAGTGTACCTAAAAAAACACAACACAGGTTTTTAAAATACTTTATTACACAGCTCCGGGGGTCTTCTTCCATCTTCGGGGGTCTTCTCACCGGACTCCTCCACTATCTTCTACTAGCTCTTTTACTAGCAGAGGAGCCCAGCTTTCTCCTTCGTCGCCATCCGGGGGTCTTGTTCCGACTTCGGGGGTCTTGTCCCGCTCTTCTGTTCTTCTTGCCGGGCCTCCGCTTTCTTCTTCCAGCTCTTTTACTAGCGCTGGCCCGGTCTTCTTTCACCATTACTGTCGCCGCCGCCTTCTGCTTCTTCTTTCTTCTCCCGATGTTGACACAACACTGTCTCCGCTTGTAAAGGCCGGGACGTGTTGCGTGGCCACTTATATAGGGACAAGGGGCGGGGTCACCGACTCATGTCACCTGGTGACCCGCCCCTTATGATGTCACAGTCCCAGCATCCCCCGGGACTGTGACATCATACAGGGGCGTGTCAACATCGGAAGAAGAAAGAAGAAGCAGAAGGGGGTGACAGCGACAGAAGCCTGGGCCAACGCTAGTAAAAGAGCTGGAAGAAGAAAGCAGAGGCCCAGCAAGAAGAACAGAAGACCCCCGAAGTCAGAACAAGACCCCCGGAAGGCGGCGGCGACGAAGGAGAAAGCCGGGCTCCTCCGCTAGTAAAAGAGCTAGCAGACGATAGCGGAGGAGTCCGGCGAGAAGACCCCCGGAGCTGTCTAATAAAGCATTTTAAAAACCTGTGTTGTGTTTTTTTAGGAAAAGTCCGGGCATGTGTGGGCAAGTCCGCACGTTCGGAAAGTCCGGCGGACCTCCGCTGGAAAGTCTGGCGGATTGTCCGCCGGATTAAGTCCGCCGGATAGTCCGATCGTGTGTACGCGGCATAAGAGCACCCCTGGGGAGACCAACTGCCAAGGGGCACATACACTGCAGGTTCTCTGCCTTCCCAGCACATGGCCAGACCAGGTAGACCCCATTTATTCAGGAGGCACTGGGCCCCTCCAGTTCCTCCAGGGGAAATACTCACGTTCACCACATCCCGTGGGTCTCCCAGTTTTTGTTTCAGCTGGTCAAAACTGCAAAGCTCCCGTCATATCAGCAGAGATATTATACACCCAGCCATTCCTATCGAAAGGTCAAAATATTGGCATAGTACCCCTACTGGAAACTGATAAGAACAGGTACTACACTTGATCTTAGCCAAAGGGCTAGGAAGAAAACTAAAGTTTTTATCCTTATTGCTGGTCATCAACAACTCATTTTTCCCACCAGGCATAGAAACCCCTATGTTCTGCACCTGGTGGACCACTCATGGTTTCTCCCTTATTCACCATTTGCCTACCTTGTAATACTTCCCTAATTGGTCAATGTTGAGGGACCATCATAGAACCCAACAAACAGAATACTACTAATATCTTCCGATCAAACATTGGATTCCAACCCTTAGGTTTAGTAAAGCTCCCCCATAGGAATGTGACCTTCTGCCTTTGAACACAGTGGGTTTCCCAGGCCCCAGTGTTACTAAGAGCACCCCTGGGGAGACCAACTCCCAGGAGGGCACATACACTGCAGGTTCTCTGCCTTCCCAGCACATGGCCAGTCCAGGTAGACTCA
The DNA here is from genome assembly GCA_028564925.1 of Lithobates sylvaticus. Classification (NCBI taxonomy): domain Eukaryota; kingdom Metazoa; phylum Chordata; class Amphibia; order Anura; family Ranidae; genus Lithobates; species Lithobates sylvaticus. Next base: position 599,465,322 of record CM053029.1, on the reverse strand, counting down.
ATTTAATCAGGAGGCACTGGGCCCCTCCAATTCCTCCAGGGGAATTACATTCCCCACATCCCATGGGTCTCCCAGTTTTTGTTTCAGCTGGTCAAAACTGCAAAGCTCCCGTCATATCAGCAGAGATATTATACACCCAGCCATTCCTATCAAAAGGCCAAAATATTGGCATAGCCCTTACTGGATACTGATAAGAACAGATACTACACTTGATCTTAGCCAAAGGGCTAGGAAGCAAACTAAAGTTTTTATCCTTATTGCTGATCATCAACAACTCATTTTTCCCACCAGGCATAGAAACCCCTATGTTCTGCACCTGGTGGACCACTCACGGTTTCTCCCTTGTTCACATTTTCCTACCTTGTAATACTTCCCTGATTGGTCAATGTTGAGGGACCATCATATAACCCAACAAACAGAATACTACTGATATTGGATTCCAACCCTTACAAGTGTAGCGCTGGCTCCTGACGAGCAGGCGCTATTGTTTTTGCTAAATTAAGTTGCCTGAAGCCACAGTTGGGCTTCAGGATAATTTCTCTAAATTTCTGGTTTCAGTACCAGTCCAGCTGGGTTGCACTGGGTTCTCCTTGAGCGCAGGTGTCGCTGTCACCGCCGGCAAGAGTGGAAACGCAGTCTAGCTGGATGCATTGAGTGCCACTTACTGCTGGGAACCAGCCCAGTGGGAGTGTTTCTCCCACTGTGCATTCTGGAGGTGGTATTTAAGGTACCGACGCCATGTTGGAGGGGGAGTTTTTTCTGTCTGTTTGGTTCTGGTGGTCCTCCTGACCCAGCCCCATGGCCCTCCTGGCCTGGGGTGCGGAACTATGCATCCTGTGTCTCGGAGCTGGTTGGCCCGAGGCAATGCAACTGAGGGGATAGGCCCGAGCGAATCTCTGAGCCTACTGATCCAGGGATGGTCCGGTGCTGTCTCATCTGAAGGGAGAGGCCCAGCAACTGAAGAACCGCAGGGGAGGACTCTTTCAGGAGAAGGCCGTGCGCAAGGCTGGTTTCTCTGAAGGAGCCTGGAGACTTAGTTGAAGGACTCAACCTGGATCAAAACTCATACGGTATCGCCGGATCGGCTGAGAGAAACTGGTACCGTATGTCAGTTCTTTAAATTCATCCAAATCCCTCAGTAACGTTCAGGTGTTACGCACAAGTCTGTGGCAGAGACTTTACCGAGCATCCCACCGGCTGCTAGGCCTAGTGAGAGAGGCTTGTCTGGGGGTTGTTGGATCCAGTTTGTGGAACAGTTTTATCCTCTGGATTCTTCTAATACCTTCACCCTGCAATTTAAGTGCCTGAACTCACCCCTAACCCTCTACCCTCTATTAAGAGACTTTGTCTTTTTTCTAAATAAATAACCCAAAAGAGCAGGGCTCAAGTCCTGCGGGAACGCATGGGAACGGAGTTCCTGTACTTTTTCCACAACAGGAACTCAGTTCCCCGTTAGCAGCCGTGTCCTGCAAGACTTTGAATTATGCGAGCTGTGTGGCAGGTGCTACACCAGCAGCCGCCGACACAGCTCACAATAGTAAGTGATGCACACCAGGGGTGGACTGACCATTCAGGCATTGCCAGTAGGTGGCCCCATGACAGCTTCTGCTTCGATCTACCTGTCAATCACAGCTATCTGCCGGGTAGATCAGGTCCCTGCTGCTAAGAGATTGTGTTTAGTCAGACCTCTCGTGATGCGCTCCTCCCCGCCGGCCCCTCCTGATTTTCTGTCTCCTCATCCCCCCCACCCCCCCAGTCTCCTGCATACTTGCTCTGTGTGTCCCGCTGAATCCCCCTTCTCTATCTTCAGTGCCATATGATGAGAGAACCCAGAGGAGGAGCACAGCTTCTCTGCTCACAGGACATGCAGGGAGAGAGGTGAGCTGAGGGAGGAACATCAGTTTGGGGTGGTAAGCTGAGCACAGTACCTGGCAAAGTTTAATGTCAGGAGGGAAGTTTATGTGGAAATATGTGAAGGGTTGGAATAGCAGCGAGTGTGTGTTGGAGCCCTGCAGAGTTTGCAGCCCCCCCCCCCCCCAAGCTAACATACATCTCCTAAGCAGGAACACATCACTATCTCCCCAAGAATTCTGTCCAGATAATGTGCAGTTCATTTATGACCTTTCCATTTAACCCTGTGTTATCCAAACTCTGTTCAATGAAAAGTGTAAACTCACCACATAAACACTCTATATACAAAATAACATTCCCCAATAAAGATCAGAACATGATGTTCACATTCGCATGGAAGCACAATTGTATGAATGCTGATTATTCAGATAATTACCATATTTATGTTTATTTTGTTTATTTTGTTTTTTTTATGTACTAACAGTTAAGCTTCATACACACAATACGAAAATTGGATGAAAAATACCACTTTTGAAGCGTTCTTGCATATGAGCGTATCATTTTTTTTTTTTTTGGTGGCGGAGTGGATCTTGGGTGGGAGTTCCCACACTTTTTTCCCCAGGACTTGACCCCTGCAAAAGAGGATTCAGTGTCAGTTCCAATATTCTTTGGGCCAATTTCCACGGGACCCCCAAGACGGAGAAGCAAGCAGGTGAGGTAACGGTAAGCCCAAATAAAACCAGCAGCTCCTTCGGGGGTCAGTGCTACACAAGGAACTCAGAATTCCTTTGTACGAAATCGTTTTTCGCTCATTTTTGTCTATACTCTCCAGGGTCTCCCCAGACTTGTATTTCGTTTATGCTGCGTTCTGAATAGTTGTCCATCCCACTCCTCTCTCTCCTATGTTCGGAAATGGGAACAGGCTATAAGTAAGTCTATAGATCCTGACCGACTGGGGCAAAATCTGGGTCTTGGATACCAAATTGCTATTTCTACATTTTTGGAATCCCTTTATAAATTTTTCTTTCACCACTTTGCCGCCCGCCCTATTGTAAAAGGACGTCGGCAAAGTAGTTGTCAAATCCTGACCGGGCGTCATAGGACGTCCTCAGGATTTTGAGCCGCTGCGCGCCCCCGGGGGCGTGCATCGCGGCGATCGTTGTTGCGGGGTGTCAGTCTGACACCCCGCAACTACGATCTTGGTAAAGAGTCTCCGATGGAGACTCTTTACCACGTGATCAGCCGTGTCCAATCACGGCTGATCACAGTGTAAATAGGAAGAGCCGGTGATCGGCTGCTCCTCTGACAGGGGGGGTCTGTGCTGATCGATTATCAGCGCAGCCCCCCGAGGATGCCCACACTGGACCACCAGAGACTCCACCAGACCACCAGGGATGCCCAGCACAAGGTATGCCACCCTAGACCACCAGGGATGACACACGATGCCAATCAGTGCCCACAATGGGCATCACTGATTGGCATGCATTATTGTTTGGCACTGATTGGCATCCATCAGTACAAAACAATGCTGCCTATCAGTGCCATCCATGCCACCTATCATTGCCCATCCGTGCCACCTATCAGTGCCCATCCGTGCCCATCTGTGCCGCCTATCCATGCCCATCTGTGCCTCCTATCCATGCCCATCTGTGCTGCCTATCCATGCCCATCCATGCTGCCTATCCATGCCAATACGTGACAGCTATCAGTGCAAATTTGTGCCACCTATCAGTGCCCATCCGTGCCGCCCATCAGTGCCGCATATCAGTGCCCATCAATGCCACCTCAATCCCACTTCATTGGTGCCACCTCATCGGTGCCCATCAGTGCCGCCTTATCAGTGCTCATCAGTGCAGCCCCATCAGTGCCCATCGGTGAAGGAGAAAACTTACTTACTTATTTACAAAGTTTTGAAACTGAAACAAAAAAAAAAAACATATTTGTTTTCCAAATTTTCGGTCTTTTTTTATTTGTTTAGCAAAAAATAAAAATCGCAGAGGTGATCAAATAAAGAACCAAAATAAATCTCTATTTGTGGGGAAAAAAATGATAAAAATGTCATTTGGGTACAGTGTAGTATGACCGCGCAATTGTCATTCAAAGTGCGACAGCGCTGAAAACTCAAAATTGGTCTGGGCAGGAAGGGGTTTAAGTGCCCCCCCCCCCGGTATTGAAGTGGTTAAGTGGTACTGGGCGCTCATGCACTTAGCTAAAGCTTTCCTGGCCTACAATGACAGCTGTTTCAGAGGCTGCAGTCAACAAGGCGACGTCACGCATGTTTGGTGGCCCTGCCCAAAACGACACCACTTCTTGCCCAAAATATTTGGCTTTATCCAAACCTTATTTCACAATGTCATTCCAAGAGACCCGCGGAGAGCTCTCTGGCATCACACTTTTTTAACTTTTTTAACAGAAGCTGGGCACCTTTCTCTTTCTGGCTGCTAAACAATCCATGACCAAAGCTGGGAGGAAGCTCAGAGTTAATCTGCAGGATATTAAATCTTTACTTCAAACATCCTCAATGACTTACAGGCTTACCGTATATACTCGAGTATAAGCCGAGATTTTCAGCCCTTTTTTTAGGGCTAAAAGTCCCCTTCTCGGCTTATACTCGAGTCAGTGCGGTCTGCCTACATGAACAGCTTGTCATGTAGACAGACGGCACTGTTCAAAAGCCGCGCCGCCTCCTCCCGCCCGTCCGTGATAGGCGGACACTAATTTTCCCAGCAGCGCAGTGTTCCGCCTATCACGGATGTTCTCTCATTCTCATCTCATGGACGAGGATGAGAGAATATCCGTGATAGGCGGAACACTGCACATGACTGCTGGGAAAACCGAGTGTTCCTCCTATCACGGACGAGGAGGAGGAGGAGGCGCGGCTTTCAAACCTGCAATGGCGCCTCGCGCCTCAGCGTGTACGCTGATCGGCAGGACAACCGAGGGACACCGGACACCGGGCAGCGGCCCCCGAGGGACACGGGACAGCGGGACACCGGATCGATCGGCACAGGTAGGCTGCACTGGGGACACGGGGGTTTGTATAGGACACAGGGGACATGTAGATGGGCATTTGGTGACACACTTTTCCACTTACAGTAGCTGCTCAATTTCCCCCCCTCGGCTTATACACGGGTCATTAACTTTTCCCATTTTTTTTGTGGTAAATCAGGGGCCTCGGCTTATACTCGGGACGGCCTATACTCGAGTATATACGGTAATTTCTTAAAGTGTTGGAACCAGGGGCGGACTGACCATTTGGCCACTCGGCACTGCCCGAGGGCCCCAGGCCACTAGGGGGCCCCATCAGGGTTGCCAGCCTCAGTAAAACAAGGGACAGTATGTAAAAATCTGTGTTTTTTTTACATCTGTTTTTGAAATGTCCCTTACCGACATCCTTTTGGTCTAAAAATCATGAGATTATAGCTGCCCCACCCCTCCAGTACCTTCTCAGCCAATAAAAACATGCATGTGTATACTGTGCGATTGTATACTGTGTGTGTGTATACTGTGTGGCCCCATAATCTCTGATTGCCTGGGGGCCCCATAATCTCCTATTGCCCGGAGGCCCCATGTGTTGTCAGTCCACCCCTGGTTGGAACCCTGGCTTCATTATGCCGATTCCTTCTCTAAATCCCTCTGGTCTTGGTTATCTATGGAGACACCTTGTTTCATTTATCCAACCTACCCCACTCTTTCTTTTACTTCCCCTCATCTCCTCCGTGTCTGTATCCAAAATATGTATAAAAAGCTAGGGGGGGGGGGGGGGGTACCTCATCCTATGTAACGTTTAACAAAAAAAGAAGGAGAACCAACTAGATGGACTATACCGGTACCTGAACAAGATGTGCAAACAAATACTAATACATTTATAATAGTTTTATTGATACAAAATACAATCTTCTATACATTTGATTAAAAAATAATAATACATATACATGGAAATATTTAGGATCATAGAGTGTGTCATAAATACTGGTTGACGCGTTTCGCCAAAGGCTTCCTCAGAGCCATGGTGTACACCGCACATGGTGCGGTGTACTCATGAGATGGATGTTGGGCCAAGTGGGAATTACTAGCTTGATAATCCCTGTTGGATATTTTCTACCTTATAAAACTGATGTATCTTTTATAAGCCATATGAGTTCCAGTGCTTGCCTACCATTACCCTTGGCATGGGGAGAGGATAAGCCCCCAGGGACGGCACTATTTGGATTTTTTCCTGGAGTCCTTGTTCTTGTTTGCTGATCGTTGCTGTATCTGTATTCATAGCTATATCTGAATAGTCATCTGGGCTTGGCAGGCGTGTCATGATCATACTTACCTGGTTCTGAGGAAGCCTTTGGCGAAACGCGTCAACCAGTATTCACGACACACTCTATGAGCCTAAATATTTCCATGTCTATGTTCATTCTCCCCTGACTGTCCTATGAGGCTGCAGGGCCCCAGACCCTCTGTCTGGACAGTGCTGATTGGGCCTGTGCTGATCACATGCACTCACCCAAGAAAAAAAAAAAAAAACTCTCTAGCAATACACACCAAACTGAGCATGTGCAGAGTGCCCCCCAAGGCTCTGTTCTATCATCTGATAGAGTGGGGACAGTGGACGAAGGGGAGAATCAGAGAAGACAGGATCAAACAGCCTTTTTACACAACGCAGAGGATTAACCCCTTCGGTTCCACAATGAGTATAACAAGCATGCTTTACTGCATATACAGACTGATTTTACTGTTGTGGGTTTAGTAACACTTTAACCAGCAATAAAGTATAAAGAGACATCCACTGCCTGGTCGTTGTGTGTGAGACTGTTGAAGTGTTCCTGGCTGCCTTGGGGGGGGGGGTCGGGATCCAGATAGAAAGAGAACCTGGAACAAATCAGCGGGGCCCATCAGGGGTCTGTGCTACATGAGAGCTCCGCCCCTGAAGAACAGAGATTAATTACAAAGTATCATTTTTGTGTACATGCTTCAATGGCTGGTGGAGCCCGACAGTCAGCCACCATCAAACGAACCTCAATGTGTAAGCATGTACCCTGTGTGGGGTCCCCTTTCATTACCCCACCTCCATTTCATGTCTGCAATTATTAGATTATACTTATACCCTTTTCATTTTAGTTATCGCACACGCTTGCTCCTGACGAGTGGTGGTTTAGCCAACGAAACGCGTAGAGCTACCAAAGTCGTGTTTTCCATAATTGTACCCGAGTTTCTACAGCTGTTATATACAACTTACCCCACAGGATATTGAGGCTACCCGTCATGCAGGCATTGCCCCATGTTTTATGGTTTTACATTAACTCCAATTTGGTGTACTGTGGAATTTTACAATGTTCATATTATTATTGTATATATATGTTGATATCATGTATTGTCAGTATCTCTTATCAATTGCAACTGATATCACTTTGTTCATGTTATACTTTTTATGAACTCATTAAATCTTCCCAATTGTTCACCAATTTATTTTATTGCAATTTCGCACTTCATTTAATCGCTTCCCGACCGGCGCACGCCGATGTACGCCGGCAGAATGGCACGGACAGGCATAAGGGCGTATATATAAGTCCCTTTTTAAATGCCGCCGTGCCATCGGGAGCGCGCCGGGAGCTCACGGGAAGGCTGAACGGGGGGATGCGGAAATAAACAGCATCTCCCCGTTCTGCCTAGCAACTAGTGACGCTGATCTCTGCTCCCTGTGATTGGAGCAGAGATCAGCATTCACTAGCTGACAGCCACGCCCCCCCACAGTAAGAAACACACCCCTAGGCATACTTAACCCCTACACTGCCACCTATTGGTTAACCCCTTCACTGCCAGTGTCATTTATACAGGAATCAGTGCATTTAAATAGCATTGATTGCTGTATAAATGACAATGGTCCCAAAAATGTGTCAAAAATGTCTGATGTGTCCGCCATAATGTCGCAGTCACAATAAAAATGGCTAATCACCGCCATTACTAATAAAAAAAAATGATTAATAAAAATGCTATAAAACTATCTTGTAAACGCTATAACTTCTGCGCAAACCAATCAATAATCGCTTATTGCGATTTTTTTACCAAAAATATGTAGAAGAATACGTATCGGCCTAAACTGAGGAAAAAAAATGTTTTTTTATATATATTTTTGGGGGATATTTATTATAGCAAAAAGTAAAAAATATTGCGTTTTTTTTTCAAAATTGTCGCTCTTTTTTGTTTATAGCGCAAAAAATAAAAACCGCAGGGGCGATCAAATACCACCAAAAGAAAGCTCTATTTGTGGGGAAAAAAGGACGTCAATTTTGTTTGGGAGCCACGTCGCACGACCGCGCAATTGTCAGTTAAAGCGACGCAGTGCCGAATCGCAAAAAAGGGGCCTGGTCCTTTGGCTGCAAATTGGTCCGGGGCTGAAGTGGTTAACCAGCAATTAAGTATAAAAAGACATCCACTGCCTGGTCGTTGTGTGTGAGACTGTTGAAGTGTTCCTGGCTGCCTTGGGGGGGGGGGGGGTCGGGACCCAGAGGGAAAGAGAACCTGGGACAAATCAGGGGTCTGTGCTACATGAGAGCTCCGCCCCTGAAGAACAGAGATGAATTACAAAGTATCGTTTTTATGTACATGCTTCAATTATTAAGAATAGGTAACAATACAATGTAAAAAATAACCATGGAAATCATTAAAAAGTTATTTTTTTATTGACATACAAAAAAAAAAAAAAAAAAAAAGAACTGAGAAGAATAAATCCCAGCTGTGATTACAGACAACACCATCTCTAGGAGGATGTCCGGTACTCAGCGAAGGACGTTTTATAAAATATGTGTACAGTGAATACTCCATAACAGCACCAATAACAGCTGAGATATAAATGGCGGAACCATTAGTATTGTATGTTAACTATGACACGTAGATGATTTTCCATTTCCCAAGCAGTGGCATTCATTGTCATGAAGGTACGAAATACATACTGTATACATTAATGCTACATTGATCTTTGCCTATTTATGCTGCTTTGCTACATATTCTAAGCCACGTTCTGCTTTCCATTTCCTCTCCTAATGCCCCCAACTATTCCCAGCCATGCCGGGTTAGCAGCACCTGGATTTATGTACTCGGCACAATTTGTTTACCGTAATCACCAGAACCTTAAAAGCTGGACTCCGCGCTAAATACATTCACAGTGAGGGGGGAAAAAAGTATTTGACCCCTCTGCTGATTTTGTGCGTTTGCCCACTGACAAAGAAACGATCGGTCTATAATTTTAATGGTCGGTTTATTTTAACAGTGAGAGACGGAATAACGACAAAAATTACCAGAAAAACGCATTTCAAAAAAGTTATTCATTTTAACCACTTTCAGCCCCGGACCAATTGGCAGCCAAAGGACCAGGCCCCTTTTTGTGATTCGGCACTGCGTCGCTTTAACTGACAATTGCGCGGTCGTGCGACGTGGCTCCCAAACAAAATTGACGTCCTTTTTTTCCCACAAATAGAGCTTTCTTTTGGTGGTATTTGATTGCCCCTGCGGTTTTTATTTTTTGCGCTATAAACAAAAAAGAGCGACAATTTTGAAAAAAAAACACATTATTTTTTATTTTTTGCTATAATAAATATCCCCCAAAAATATATAAAAAAAATTTTTTTTCCTCAGTTTAGGCCGATACGTATTCTTCTACATATTTTTGGTAAAAAAAATCCCAATTAGCGATTATTGATTGGTTTGCGCAGAAGTTATAGCGTTTACAAGATAGGGGATAGTTTTATAGCATTTTTATTAATAATTTTTTTTTTATTAGTAATGGCGGCGATCAGCGATTTTTATTGTGACTGCGACATTATGGCGGACACATCGGACATTTTTGACACATTTTTGGTACCATTGTCATTTATACAGCAATCAATGCTATTTAAATGCATTGATTCCTGTATAAATGACACTGGCAGTGAAGGGGTTAACCACAAGGGGGCAGTGTAGGGGTTAAGTATGCCTAGGGGTGTGTTTCTTACTGTGGGGGGGCGTGGCTGTCAGCTAGGGAATGCTGATCTCTGCTCCAATCACAGGGAGCAGAGATCGGCGTCACTAGTTGCTAGGCAGAACGGGGAGATGCTGTCTATTTCCGCATCTCCCCGTTCTGCCTTCCCGTGAGACGATCGCGGGTGTCCCCGCGGTGATCGAGTCCGCGGGACCCGCGACCGGCCTCACGGGGGCACGGACGGTATTAAGGAGGGACTTATATATACGCCCTCCTGCCTGTCCGTGCCATTCTGCCGATGTATATTGTCGTGCGCCGGTCGGGAACCGGTTAATAAGTGAAATAAGTATTTGATCCCCTATCAATCAGCAAGATTTCTGTCTCCCAGGCGTCTTCTATACAGGTAATGAGCTGAGATTAGGAGCACTCTCCTAAAGGGAGTTTGTTACCTGTATAAAAGACACCTGTCCACAGAAGTAATCAATCAGATTCCAATCTCTCTCCACCATGGCCAAGACCAAAGAGCTGTCCAAGGATGTCGGGGAGAAGATTGTAGACCTCCACAAGGCTGGAATGGGCTACAAGACCATCGCCAAGCAGCTTGGTGAGAGGGTGACAACAGTTGGTGTGATTATTCGCAAATGGAAGGAACACAAAATAACTGTCAGTCTCCCTTAGTCTGGGGCTCCATGGAAGATCTCACCTCGGGGAGGTTCAATGGTCATGAGAACGGTGAGGAATCAGCCCAGAACTACACGGGAGAATCTTGTCAATGATCTCAGATGGGACCATAGTCACCAAGAAAACAATTGGTAACACATTACACTGTGAAGGACTGAAATCCTGCAGCGCCCACAAGGTCCCCCTGATCAAGAAATCACATGTACAGGTCTGTCTGAAGTTTGCTAATGAACGTCTGAATGATTGAGAGGAGAACTGGGGGAAAGTGTTGTGGTCGGATGAGACCAAAATTGAGCTCTTTGGCATCAACTCAACTCGCCGTGTTTGGAGGAGGAGGAGGAATGCTGCCTATGACCCCAAGAACACCATCCCCCACCGTCATACATGGAGGTGGAAACATTATGCTTTGGGGGTGTTTTTCCGCTAAGGGGACAGGACAACTTCACTGCATCAAAGGGACGTTGGCCATGTACCATCAAATCTTGGGTGAGAACCTCCTTCCCTCAGCCAGGCAATTAAAATGGGTTGTGGATGGGATGTGTATTCCAGCATGATAATGAACCAAACTACACGGCCAAGGCAATAAAGGAGTAGCTCAAGAAGAAACACATTAAGGTCCTCCAGACCTTAATCCCATAGAAAATACGTGGAGGGAGTTGAAGGTTCGAGTTACCAAACGCCAGCCTCGAAACCTTAATGTCTTGGAGAGGATCTGCAAAGAGGACAAAATCCCTCCTGAGATGTGCAAACCTGGTGGCCAACTACAAGAAACGTCTGACCTCTGTGATCGCCAACAAGGGTTTCTCCACCAAGTACTAAGTCATGTTTGGCGAAGGGGTCAAATCCTTATTTCACTCATTAAAATGCAAATCAATTTATAACTTTTTCGAAACGCGTTTTTCTTGTTTTTTTTTTTTGTTGTTTTTCTGTCTCTCACCGTTAAAAAAAAACGATCATTAAAATTATAGACCAATTATTTCTTTTTCAGTGGGGCAAACGTACAAAATCAGCAGAGGGATCAAATACTTTTTTCCCCTCAGTGTATGGATGCCTCTTTACCTGCCATAGGTTGTGCATTTTCGTCTTTTCAGTCCTGAGAATTACGCACGTGACTGTGCAGCCAGGCTAGTGACTTTTTTTTCCTGCTGCAGTTAAGCAATAAAAACAAGGTCACCTACATGTGTCAGCTTGTTCATAGGACAGCGAAGGGTCAGCAGCAGACTGATGATTCCCCTGCATGTTCCTTGTCCTTGCACGTGCATGCAGCACAGCTGATTGGCTCTCAGTCTGAGTGCTGCTGTACAGGCTAAAACCAAGTCCCATTCATGCACATACACTAGTTGCATTTAAATTATTAAATTATTTCTAATAAAAAAAAAGTAACTGTATTAAATCGGTATTGTTTTATGCCTACCTAGAGCTCAGCTTCAATCATTTCATTATAAGACCTACTCCAGTTACATGTGCCCACCATATGATGATATGGCTTAAAGTGGCCAGATGTATGATAGACAGGTTGATGGAATGAGGTTTACTATGGTATAAGATGTATTTCCATTCATAATCATTTGTCCATGGTGATGGTTCTTTGGGGTGTTTTCAGCAGTACGTCAGTCCCATCTTCAATAATCAGTGCACAAAGCTTGAGAAGTGAATCACACAAAGTAAAGGCATGGAAGAGGGCTTACAGGTCCTCATCCTTCATGGGCGAGACTCTGACGAGCTGCTGCCTAGCTACATAATATACGCCAGTGACTTATTAGCATTACAGAGCACCAAAAAGCTGACCATTGTAAGGAGCACACGTCCATCCACTGGCCAGCCAGTGAACCATTACAAGAGTTCTGAGTTTTTCCGTCACTTTGAACATTAGCACCAAAGGTTTCGGAGTCCTCTTGGACGGGTTATGGCAAAGTGGTAGCCTATGGGAGTCCATTCCACACAGGATCCTGGATGGGTTATGGCAAAGTGGTAGCCTATGGGAGTCCATTCCACACAGGATCCTGGATGGGTTATGAGAAAGTGGTAGTCTAAGGGAGTCCATTTCCACATAGGAACCTGGATGGGTTATGGCAAAGTGGTAGCCTATGGGAGTCTATTCCACACAGAAAATGGATGGATAATGGGAAGGTGGTAGCCTAAGGGAGTCCATTCCACACAGGAACCTGGATGGATAATGGGAAGGTGGTAGCCGGTGGGAGTCCATTTCCACATAGGAACCTGGATGGGTTATGGCAAAGTGGTAGCCTATGGGAGTCCATTCCACACAGGAACCCGGATGGGCTTTGGGAAAGTGGTAGCCTAAGGGAGTCTATTCCCCACAGAAACCTGGATGGATAATGGGAAGGTGGTAGCCTAAGGGAGTCTATTCCACACAGGAACCTGGATGGATAATGGGAAGGTGGTAGCCTATGGGAGTCCATTCCACACAGGAACCTGGATGGATAATGGGAAGGTGGTAGCCTATGGGAGTCCATTCCACACAGGATCCTGGATGGGTTTTGAAAAAGTGGGAGCCTAAGCGAGTATATTTTTACACAGGAACCTGGATGGATTATGGGAAAGTGGTAGCCTAAGGTAGTCCATTTTTACACAGGAACCTGGACGGATTATGGGAGAGTGGTAGCCTATGGGAGCCCATTCCACACAGGAACCTGGATGGGTTATGGGAAAAGTGGTAGCATAAGGGAGTCCATTCCACACAGGATCCTGGATGGTTTATGGGAAAAGTGGTAGCCTAAGGGAGTCCATTCCACGCAGGATCCTGGATGGTTTATGGGAAAAGTGGTAGCCTAAGGGAGTCCATTCCACGCAGGATCCTGGATGGGTTATGGGAAAAGTGGTAGCCTAAGGGAGTCCATTCCACACAGGATCCTGTTTCTTCTCCATTTCCATTGTCTTGTGGACGGTTGATAACCTCACTTGTAAGCCAGAAGATGCAGGGACGGATCTTTGGACCATTTTAGCAGGGGGTGATTATATCCAATCTTGACAGACATGTCCACTGCACAATTCTTGTCCCTGAGACTAGAGATGCAGCGGCCATCCTCACCTCCGGGATAACCGCTGGTTGGTGACCTCACGTGAACTCTGGGAATGAGTCTGGCAGGTCTGGCAGCACTGGGCTTGGACTGTAGCCAGCGAACAACGACCAAGGATCCTCAGAGTGCGGCAGAAGCTGAAGGTGAGGCGGTCACGGGTGCACGTGGCTGCAGGAGAAATAACAAAAAAGAGACAGCAGTCAACCACATGAATATGTATCCAAAGAGGACCTTAAAGAGGAACTTTTTTTAAGAAACATAACACTCTTGGTGATCAACATATATTGCAACCTGTCCCTTTAAAGTCCTTCTCTTTCTGTTCTTTTTTTCCCTTACCTTTCTTTCCAGTTATCATGATACAGTTACAGTGTCGCAGTTTATTTTCAGATTGTTGGTACATTGTACCTTGTGCATGGACTACAGTAGGGGTTCTCTATCCCCTAGCTTGGTATCATTGTAAACTGTGGTTTCTGTATATGTACCCTTTTTAATGCTTTAATGAAAATGTATTGAAACAGAAAACTGAAACCAGTTATCTGGCAGGCTGTGTCCGCAGAGTTTTTCCAAACTACGGCCCATGGGCTGGATGTGGCCCTTTGCTTGCCTTTATCCGACCTTTGGGGCACTAATAATCTGACCAATATGAGGCACTATTCCTTCCACTGACTCCAACGATGCAGTACCATTCCTCCCATTGACACTAATGATGGCGTACTATTCTTTCAACTACAGTGCTCTGAAAAAGTATTCATACCCCTTGACATTTTCCACATTTTGTCATGTTACAACCAAAAACGGAAATGTATTTTATTGGGATTTTATGTGATAGACCAACACATGTTAGAGAACCTTAGTGAACAAATAGCATCATGAAAGCCAAGGAACACACCAGACAGGTCAGGGATAAAGTTGTGGAGAAGTATAAAGCAGGGTTTGGTTATAAAAAAAATATTTATAATATAAAAATCTCACGGAGCTCTGTTCAATCCATCATCCGAAAAATGAAACTGCCAACCTACCAAGACATGGCCGTCCACCTAAACTGACAGGCCGGGCAAGAAAAGCATTTATTAGAGAAGCAACCAAGAGGTCCATGGTAACTCTGGAGTTAACTGTGGAGATCCACAGCTCAGGTGGGAGAATCTGTCCACAGGACAACTATTAGTCGTGTTCTCCACAAATCTGCCCTTTATGGAAGAGTGACAAGAAGAAAGACATTGGTGAAAGAAAGTCATAAGAAGTCAGTTTTCAGTTTGTGAAAAGTCATGTAGTCATGTAGTTTGTGAAAAGTCATGTAGTTTGTGAAAAGTCATGTGGAAGAAGGTGATCTGCTCAGATGAGACCAAAATTTGACTTTTTGACGTAAAAGCAAAACACTATGTGTGGTGGAAAACTAACACTGCACATCACCCTGAACACACCATCCCCACCGTGAAACATGGTGGTGGCAGCATTATGTTGTGGGGAGGCTTTTCTTCAGCAGGGACAGAAAAGCTGTTCAGAGTTGATGGGGAGATATATGGAGCCACATACAGGGCAATCTTAGAAGAAAACCTGTTACGGAATTCTCGTCGGAAAAAAGCTCTGATGGTTTTCCTGTCGGAATTCCAACGGAATTTTGCTCAAACTGTCTTGCCTACACACGGTCACACCAAATTCCGACGGTCAATAACACAGCGGCATGCAACACGTTCGACGGCACTATAAAAGGGAAGTTTAATGCTTCCGAGCATGCGTCAAACTGTTTCCGAGCATGCGTCAGAATTTTGCGTGTCGGAATTGCATACACACGATCGGAAAATCCGATAGAAAGGTTTTCCGTCAAAAAAATTAAGAACAGGTTCTCAGTCCAAAGTCCGTCGGAAATTCTGACAGAAAAAGACTGATGGGCATACACACGGTCAAAAAATCTGATAAAAAGCTCTCATCAGACCGTTTCCATCGGAAATTCCGACCGTGTGTACGCGACATTAGAGTCTACAAAAGACTTGAGACTGGGGGGGTCACCTTCCAGTAGGACAACGACCCGAAACATACAGCCAGAGCTACAATGGAATGGTTTAGATCAGAGCAAATTCATGTGTTAGAATGACCCAGTCACAGTCCAGACCTAAATCACATTGAGAATATGTGGCAGGACTTGAAAATTGCTGTTCACAGACGCTCTCCATCCAATCTGACAGAGCTTGAGATATTCTGCAAAGAAGAATGAGCAAAAATGTCCTCTCTAGATGTGCAAAGCTGGTAGAGACATCCCCAAAAAGACTTGCAGCTGTAACTACAGAGAAAGGCGGATCTACAAAGTATTGACTCCGGGGGGCGCCATACAAATGCCCCCCACACTTTCCACATATTTAATAGTAAAATATTTTGAAAACCATTTATCATTTTCCTTCCACTTCACAATTATGAGCCACTTTGTGTTGGTCTATCACATAAAATCCCAATAAAATACATTTATGTTTTTGCTTGTAACATGAGAAAATGTGAAAAATTTCAAGGGGTGTGAATACTTTTTCAAGGCGCTGTAATACCAATGATGGAGCACAATTCCTCCCACTGACACTAATGATGGGAAATTATTCCTCCCACTGACTAACGATGGGACACTATTCTTCCAGTTGATACCAATGGTAGGGCACTATTCCTTCTTCTACTGTAATTTATTTTTCTCTCACTGCCCACCAAGCCTGAAGCATTGTTCATTACTCCTACTGGCCACAGTCTGACCCCCTAGAGTCTGAAGGACACTAAATTTGCCCTTTGTTTAGAAAGTCTGGAGAGCCATAGTTTAAAGGATAACGAAAGAACAAAAATGTAAAATATTGCAGCTTATAGTCCATAGATGTTGTGGCTACATTCATAGTTATAGTTAGTCAGGTCGAAAAACCATCCAGTTCAACCATAAAAAAAAAGTAATAATACAATCCCATATACACGATCCTTCACCCACAATTGATCCAACGGAAGGCGAAAAACCCCAGCAAACCATTCTCCAATTTGCCACAGCAGGGGAAAAAAATCCTTCCCGACCCCCCGGGAGACAATTGGAATTTCCCTGGATCAACTTTATCTATAAATGTTAGTACCCAGTTATATTCTGTACGTTTAGGAAAGAATCCAGGCCTTTCTTATAGCAATCTACTGAGCTGGCCAGATCCACCTCTGGAGGGAGTCTATTCCACATTTTCACAGCTCTTACACACGGTCGAATTTTCCGACGGAAAATGTTTGATGGGATCCTTTTGTCAGAAATTCTGACCATGTGTAGGCTCCTTAGTACATTTTCCATTGGAATTTACGACAGATCTGCATCTCAAATTTTCCGACAACGAAATCCATTGTCGGAAATTCTGATCGTGTGTGCACAAAGTTCCACGCATGCTCGGAATCAAGCAGAAGAGCCGCACTGGCTTTTGAACTTCAATTTTCTCGGCTCGTCGTACGCCACCGCGTTCTTGACGTTCGGAATTTCCGACAACATTGTGTGACCGTGTGTATGCAAGACAAGTTTGAGCCAACATCCGTCGTAAAAAAATCCCATGGATTTTGTTGTCGGAATGTCCACTGGTGTATACAGGGCATAACTGTGAAGAAACCTTTCCGTATTTGGAGATGAAATCTCTTTTCCTCCAGATGTAAGGAGTGCCCCCTTGTCCTCTGTGATGACCGTAAAGTGAATAACTCAACACCAAGTTCACTATATGGACCCCTTATGTATTTGTACATGTTGATCATATCCCCCCTTAATCTCCTCTTATCAAGAGATTACATTCAGTTCCTCTAATCTTTCCTCATAGCTGAGCTTCTCCAGGCCTCTTATCAGTTTGGTTGCCCTTCTCTGCACTTTCTCCAGTTCCCCGATATCCATTCGTTTTTCTTTTTCAAGCCAAATACTTTTTTTAAACAAATGCAGACAGCACCTGTTGATCCTGCCAGAAAGGTAGTATCCTCACTTCTTGTGAGCTTCACCAAAGAAGCCTTCCTTCCTAGCTATCTTCTGTAAACTACCAATTGCCCCTTCATTAATGGAGACGAAGAGATCCGATCACAGTTGTAGTCCATACCTTGAGAGCAGCCTAAAGCTGCCCAACATTATGCAATTTTCTTTTTCGGTTTCCTATAGATTTACCTTCAACTATGTAGTGCAAGGGCCTGCCTGATAGCATACAATTTGAAAGTGTTTTGGTTTAGGTATTTATTCTATGGCTTTGGTAAATCTAAAAGGAAATAGGCCAGCCTAAAGTGACCATTATGGCTCCTTTCATAGATACAGTGGAGAAGTACGGTAGCCACCCAGGGACAGGACCTGTGTTATTTGTATGATTAACAGGTGAAAATAAAAGGGAAAAAAAATGAAAATACAAAACTAATGCAGCCCCCACAATAAGAACTAGTAATTTGCAACATATTCTAATGTTTAGTTCTGGATTTAGATACACTTTCAATTAAACACTTTTATTTGACAGAAATGCATCTATAGTAAATTAGAAAAAAGCCTCATTCTTATTTATTCATGTAGCGCCGACACTTTTTTTAAGTGTGCGCTAGCTTGTAAATTTAGTTTTTCCCAGGACTGTAACTGAATTTTGGGGTTAATTGTTCTAGGTTTTTACTTTGGCATCAGTTTGGCTGGGCTGTACTAGAGTTCTGCCTGGTCATAGGTGAGGTGAGCACCTGTGACAGGCTGAGAACGCCTTCTGGTTGGACGCATTAGGTACCAATCTTTTCCCGGAGCCAATCAGTGGGCGCGTCTGGCCCCGCTGTGTATTCTGGGAAGGGGTACTTAAGGTGCTGAAGTCACGTGATGTGAGAGTCGGTTGTCGGTTCTGGTTTTGGTCCGGACCAGCCCCGTGACGGGTCCTGGTCCAGGAGTGTCTGCTAACCCCGTAAGCCTGGTCATCCTGACCAGCCCCAGAGGCCCTCATGGTCTGGGGTGGGGATCCATCCGTTTCCGAGCCTCAGAACTGGCTAGTTCGAGGCCCAGTAACTGAAGGAGGATTTTGAAGTGTTCCGGTGTTCTCTCAGGATTGGAGAGGCACAGAAACTCGTACAAGCGACCAGGGGAGGACTCTTCGGAGGAGGGCCATGAAGCTGGCTGCTCGGTAAGAGCCTGGGAGCTGAGATGTATGGACACTAGTTGAATCCACATTTCCTACAGTATCACTGCAACGGCTGAAAGATACAGGTACCATAAGAAAAGTTCCTAACCCATCCTTCGGTTACAACCTAGTCTGTGGCAGAGACTTTTACATGTTCATCTGAAGTTTCACAACCTGGTCTGTGGCAGAGACTTTTGCTAATTCCGAATCCCTTGTTGGCTGCTAGATCCACAGACAAGGGTTTATCCAATAGTGAAGTGTCCAGTTGCCAGTGGCTACTCCCTGGAGAGACATTTATGTGGATGTCAGCAGTTCTACAGTGCTTGAGCTTTATCACCCATGTCCTCTATTCCCAACTGAGAGACTGTGTTACGTTTCAATGTTTTTTTGCAAAAAAAAATCCTCAAAAGGACTTTGAGTGTCAGTCTCAGCAATTACTGAGTACGAACCCTGGGAACCCCAGACGGAAACGACGAGCTACAAGGAGGAGGTAATCGGTAAGCCCGGAAAATACATGGCCACCCTGCACAGGGGTTTAGGCTGCTACATTCACACGATCAGCTCTGACTCCTTAGTTTATGTTCGGAAACACTTCGTATTCCGAAGGTTTTCCTAAGAATCCTCAAGCGGTGTAACCCCATCATTCATCAGATTTACGAAGACCGCTACATTGTATGTGTGAAGGCGACACGTCTAACTATCCTCACATCCTCTGATATCCAGCGGATTGCAGGGAAATCCAGGAAATCGGAGGTTCTGTTCCTCCGGATATGTTTCCTGTGCTCAGAATATGGAGTTTACATAGAGAGAATCTTCAAAGGCTTCTGTTCATTCATTGTGTGTCTTTATTGTGTCAACATCCACATGGTCGGGGTATCAAACCAGAGGAGATGTCGGAGTATGAGCAACCATAGTGCAGGTTAAAGGGCGAGACAAAATAAAAACCATCTTCTGTAAATGAGCCTTTCATAACATTTCCCGATGGTATGTAAACATTCACACACCTTGACAGAACACGCATATATTCCATAATCTCCACCCTTCACGCCCCAGAGTCACCGTGAGATTCTGTTATTGTGGGGTGTCAGCCCACGGGGGCCTGGAGCTGAGAATTAATAAAGAAATACCATAAAACCTCAAAGGCTGTGGGGGTTCTATGCTCTTGTCTATGATATTTTCATATGTAAGTACCACTTCTGCCGCGTACACACGTTCGGACCTTGTCGGAAAACGACGACCGCGGCAAGAACAGAAGAGACCCCGGAAAACCCCCGAAGGCGGATCGAGACCCCCAGACGACGGCGTCGACGACGAAGAAGGTAGCCGGCCTTCTCTGCTCGGTAAAAGAGCTAGGTAAATGGCGGAGGAGTCCGGCGAGAAGACCCCCCAAGACGGAAGAAGACCCCCGGAGCAGTGCAATAAAATATTTTTTCAAAATTGTGTGGTTTTTTACTTTACATTTTACACCTTAGGTGAATGGGTAGGGGTACATCGTACCCCATACTCATTCACATAGGGTGGGGGGCCGAGATCTGAGGGCCCCCTTATAAAAGGGGGCTCCCAGATTCCGATAAGCCCCCGCCCGCAGACCCCGACAACCAACGGCCAGGGTTGTCGGGAAGAGGCCCTTGTCCTCATCAACATGGGGACAAGGTGCTTTGGGGTGGGGGGGCCGCACGGCCCCCCTTTCCCCAGGGCACCCCCCATGTTGAGGGCACGCGGCCTGGTATGGCTCAGGAGGGGGGGGGCACTCGCTCGTCCCCACCCCTTTCCTGGCCTGCCGGGCTGCGTGCTCGGATAAGGGTCTGAGATGGATTTGGGGGGGACCCCCACGCCGTTTTTTCGGCGTGGGGAGTCCCTTTAAATCCATGCCAGGTGACAGGGCTAGCGCGGCGGCATTCACTGCCTTCGCTAGCTCCGTCTACCTGAAGTCACGTGCTAAATGAACAGACTTTCCGATGAGCGGCAAGTCCGTTCATTTCAAAAGTCCGGCGGACTAGCCTACTAACCGCGGGATTGTCCGCCGGACTGCCAAGTCCAGCGGACAATTTTAAAACAAAACTTAAAACCTAGTCCGCCTGACTTTTGGCGCCAAAAGTCCGCCGGCGCCCACACACGAGGGGATTGTCCGCTGGACTTGAGTCCAGCGGACAATCCCGTGGGATAGTCCGCTCGTGTGTACGCGGCATTCCTCAGACTTAATCTGTCCAAAACTGAGCTCAAAATATCAAGCCCCTCATGGTCCCCCAACCTTCCCCCTCCGACTAACAATGAGATCCATAGTACAACTATCAGTCCTTCCCTGAAGGGTATTAGGTGTGATTCTGAACTCTGACCTCTCCTCTCCTTCGGGATCCACATTCAATCGCTGACCAAATCTTGCTGCCTTCACCTCTAACATTTCTGAAATTTACCTTTCTTAACTGACAACACCACCAAGCTACTCATCTCCAAGGCCTCCTGCTCTCTAACTCCCACATCTCCTCCTCCCAAGCTCACCTCCATGACTTCCCCAGAGCCTCTCCCATCCCCTCTGTTCCTTAAATCACCTCCTGCTTATCTCTCGCCTTGGCTATTGCCAACTCCTTCCTCATGGACTATCCCCCTTCAGTCTATCTGGGATGCTACTGCCAGACTCATCCTTCTTACCAACCGCTCAGTGTTCTGCATTCCTCTCTGCCAATACCGCCACTGGCCTCCGCTCAGTGTCCTCCACCCCTCTCTGCCAATCCCTCCACTGGCAGAGAGGGGTGGAGGACACTGAGCGGAGGTCAGTGGCGGTATTGGCAGAGAGGAATGGGTCCTCCAACCCTGTCTGTCAGTCCCTTCACTGGCCTCCGTTTAGGGTCCTCCACCCATCTCTGCCAATCCCTCCACTGACCTCCGCTCAGTATCCTCCACCCCTCTCTGCTAATCCCTCATCTGGTCTCCGCTCAGTGTCCTCCACCCCTCTCTGCCAATCCCTCCACTTGCTTCTGCTCAGTGTCCTCTGCCAATCCCTCCACTGGCCTCCGCTCAGTGTCCTCTACCCCTCCCTGCCAATCCCTCCACTGGCCTCCGCTCAGTGTCCTCCACTCCTCACTACCAATGCCTCCACTGGCCTCCGCTCAGTGTCCTCCACCCCTCTCTGCCAATCCCTCCACTTGCTTCTGCTCAGTGTCCTCTGCCAATCCCTCCACTGGCCTCCGCTCAGTGTCCTCTACCCCTCCCTGCCAATCCCTCCACTGGCCTCTGCTCAGTGTCCTCTGCCCCTCCCTGACAATCCCTCCACTGGCCTCCGCTTAGTGTCCTCCACTCCTCACTACCAATGCCTCCACTGGCCTCCGCTCAGTGTCCTCCACCCCTCTCTGGCAATCCCTCCACTAGCCTCTGCTCAGTGTCCTCTGCCCCTCCCTGACAATCCCTCCACTGGCCTCTGCTTAGTGTCCTCCACCCCTCCCTGCCAATCCCTCCACTGGCCTACACTCAGTGTCCTCCACCCCCTCTGCCAATCCCTCCCCTGGCCTACGCTCAGTGTCCTCCGCCCCTCTCTGCCAATCCCTCCACTGGCCTATGCTCAGTGTCCTCCGCCCCTCTATGCCAATCCCTTCACTGGCCTACGCTCAGTGTCCTCCACCCCTCCCTGACAATCCCTCCACTGGCCTCCACTCAGTGTCCTCCACCTCTCACTGCCAATCCCTCCACTGGCCTCTGCTCAGTGTCCTCCACTCCCCTCTGCCAATCCCTCCATTGGCCTCTGATCTGTCTCCTCCACCTCTCTCTGCCAATCACTGCACTGGCCTCCTGCACTGGGAGCCAGTGTGCCTAGAGACAATTTTAGTGACCCCCTAGAAAATAAATCTGAATCCAGATTGATCTTGTGTTTGTTCTGCACTCCTCTCTGCCAATACCTCCACTGACTTATGCTCAGTGTCCTCCACCCCTCTCTGCCTATCCCTCCACTGGCCTCTGCTCAGTGTCCTCTGCCCCTCTCTGCCAATCCCTCCACTGGCCCCCACTCATTGTCCTCTACCCCTCCCTGCCAATCCCTCCACTGGCCTCCTCTCAGTGTCCTCCACCCCTCCCTGCCAATCCCTCCACTGGCCTCCGCTCAGTATCCTCCACTCCTCACTACCAATGCCTCCACTGGCCTCCGCTCAGTGTCCTCCACCCCTCCCTGCCAATCCCTCTACTGGCCTCCGCTCAGTATCCTCCACCCCTCACTACCAATGCCTCCACTGGCCTCCGCTCAGTGTCCTCCACCCCTCTCTGCCAATCCCTCCACTGGCCTACGCTCAGTTTCCTTCACCCCTCACTGCCAATCCCTTCACTGGCCTCCGCTCAGTGTCCTCCACTCCCCTCTTCCAACCCCTCCATTGGCCTCTGCTCAGTCTCCTCCACCTCTCTCTGCCAATCCCTCCACTGGCATCCACTCAGGGTTTGCCACCCCTTTCTGACAATCCCTCCACTGACCTCTGCTCAGTGTCCTCCACCCTTCTTTGCCAATCCTTACACTGGCCTCCGCTCAGTGTCCTCCACCTCTCTGCCAATCCCTCCACTGTCCTCCACTTAGGGAGCCAGTGTGCCTAGCGACAATTCCAGTGACCCCGTCTGGAAAATCTGAATCCATATTGATCTTGTGTTTGTTCTGCACTATGTGTCAAGGATACTGACTGCAGGCATCCATTGGCAGGGATTATTAGATCCATGTAGCTGCACTCGGTAAACTGAAACCAGACTGTGCATGCTTTATTTACAGGGAAACGGAATCCATCCAAACACCAGCGCACAGAATACACAGCAAACTTGCTAACCCTAACTAACAAACTAACTAAGATACAATATATACAGGCAACAGGGAAGCACAGATCAACAGGGTAAACAGGAGCTGCAGGGAACAGTCAGGAAGGGGGAACCAGGACCGGGATCATAAACAAGGCTAGCAGATATGAGGCAGCGGGGTACAGGGTAGAAAATGTGGGGAAGGAGAGAGATCAGGATGAAATTAGACTCAGGATATTTCAGCAAGCATGAATCTAGCAATCAGGCAGACAAGTAGAGGAGGGACTAAATAATTTCCCAGCAGCCAGCATCAGGTGAAGACTGGGATCAGCTGGCTGGTGGAAGATACCTGCAGGTGAACACCGTAACTACAGTCATCTGATCTGGAAACTACAGTACCACCAGCAGATGATCCAGGTCCTGACACTACGGGGGAGATTTATCAAAACTGGTGCACCCAGAATCTGGTGTAGCTGTGCAAAGTAACCCGTCAGCTTCCAGGTTTTATTGTCAATGCTTAATTGAACAAGCTGAAATTAGAAGCTGATTGGTTACTATGCACAGCTGCACCAAATTCTGTGTGCACCAGTTTTAGCAAATCTCCCCCTCTGTCTCAGTGTGGAGGCGGCCATCTTGGTTGAGGCAGGGCTATGCTTCCTCACGTCAAAGCCTCCAGCAAGAAGAACAGGCGAAATCATTAAATCTTCCCTTTTTTGAGGTTTACATCCACTGGGTCTGCTTTTTATCACTTTTGAATATACATTGATAAGTTGTATAAACGGCTTCACAGTATCAATAAGGTCAAATACCTACTAATTTATCGAGCTTTTGTATCATTTAAATATGAGCTGTGAACAATAATTTTTGAACCTTTATTTTGTTTTTTTTTTTCTTTACTACATGGGAGTGTGACCCACTTACTGACCCTGGAATCTGAAATCTTGGTCCTGTTAATATGTCAGCAAATAAGGTATAAACATTAACTCTGCAGGGGGGGGGGGGGGTTGGTTACCGGGGTTCTGGGCCAGTAATTGGAAAACAGCTTTATGTGCCATTGCCCTTTGCTGTTGCTTTGCAGCCGCTTATCAGAATTGCAAATAATGTGCAGAGTTGGCATATAATGAGGGCACTGCCACTCCCAGCATTGGTATCCACAATCCTAGACTCTGTGTTCTATATTCATAGATCTACCAACGCTGCATATGAAAGGGATTTACACATCAGCTTTGTATAACCGAGGCATTGTGATAAGAAATGGAACACCCTGCACATTCTAATATCTGTAATTAATGCTAATATTATAAGATATTAGTGAGCCATATTGTTAATAATTTCTTAGTAAGCATTAGCAAATAGTACTGCTTATTCAGTCATTTTCTTTTTTTTATTTTTTTACTTTTAATTTTCTTTTAAATGTATTTTTATTACATTTTAATTTGATTTCATTTTAATTTTAACTTGATTTCATTTTAATTTGATTTCATTTTAAA
This sequence comes from Lithobates sylvaticus, assembly GCA_028564925.1. Classification (NCBI taxonomy): domain Eukaryota; kingdom Metazoa; phylum Chordata; class Amphibia; order Anura; family Ranidae; genus Lithobates; species Lithobates sylvaticus. The sequence goes on along the minus strand of CM053029.1, from coordinate 599,440,448 downwards.
CTTAATTTTAATTTAATTACATTTTAATTTTAAATTTTAGTTTTAATTTAATTTTTATTTTAAATGTATTTTTTAATTACTTTGACCTATTCTCAATCACCATACTGACTAAAGCTAAGTATAATTTTATTTTAAATTTAAGTTTTAATTAAATATTAAGATATTAGTGAGCCATATTGGTAATAATTTCTTAGCAAGCATTAGCAAGTTTCAGAAGGGAACAGTATCAGATATTACTGAAAGTCTCTATGCTTATTCAGTCATTTTCTTTTACTTTTAATTTTCTTTTAATTTTTCTTTTAAATTTATTTTAATTTAATTTTAATTTTAATTTTTAATTTGATTTCATTTTAAACTTAATTTTAATTTTATTTTAATTTTTATTTTAAATGTATTTTTTATTTTCTTTGACCTATTCTCAATCACCATACTGACTAAAGCTGAACACCGGGGAAAAACAAAAATGCTGCTTTGCAGAGGGGGCTGCCCGCGTACTGCACAGGTTAAATGCTGATTTAGGTCTAGGGACCAGAAAAGCAGATCTTCCACTGCGCTACAAAACCGGTCCCTGCAGCCTATTCCCACCTACGCTCTGCTGGTCGCTGGTCCTCTGATATCATCAACTACAATGCAGAGCCCATAGCCCTGCACTGAACATGAGCATGTCAAGTGACGGTCCACTGCCGGAGCATAGAGGGAGTGCAGTGCTGGCTGCTGGAGGAGCAATAGATCGGGCCCACGAGACCGAAACTGAGCATTTAACCTCATCACAGTCTCAATTTAGAAAGAAGTTATATTCCAATTTGCATGTACATTTGTCCTCTGCTAATGAGACGAATAAAAAAAAAATATATTATTAGAATGTTTTCTATGCTGTTTGAGAGTTTTTCATTGATTTAAAAAGGAAAATACAGCATTCAGCCACTAGATGGGGCTAAGTATAATTTCCCTTGATATGTAGCCCCATCTAGTGGCCAAATACTAAACCGATATGCATGTATAGTCAGCATTGGTAATTGACTCTGGCCATTAGCTGCTAACCCCAAATTTATTCAGTATTTCCTAAACTTATGATATCATGGTATCTCTGGGATTTTGCTGCAGTTGTGGCCCCCATATCCACACGTGCCCCCAGGGGGTGTCCCCCAGTGTGACTCCTTGCAAGCCATACAGGGCGGAATGTTATCCCTCTTTGGAGTGGGAGTGGCCAAAGGACACAAGGGATCATCTGATTGATTTTTAAGGGAATTCTGGTTAGGAGATTTTACCATTCACCCCCTCCATTGGTAACTATGCTCTATGTTTAAAAAAAAAAAAAAAAAAGAAACTGTCTATTAACTACTTGTTGACACTTGAAATGTTAAAATATGATTTTCTAAACAGCCAACCTATCCCCTGAGGAAGACCGTGACCGAGTAGGTCGAAACGCGTCTTTTTTTTTTTTACTACAGATCTTCTAATATGTGATGCTGTGTATAATCTTGTGTTTGCATTTTTTGTATTTGGAATGATATCATGTCCCTTCCCTTCTTTTTTAACTTATTAATTCCTTGATATTATTAACTTTTTGCTATTAAACCCCCCCCCCCCCCACCTGGGGGAACTTTTCCCGTATTGTGGCCAAATGTTGTATTTTTAATTTTAAATCAATGAAAAACGTTAAACCAGTTCAGGAAACAGCCTAATGATATTCATTTTTTTCCCCATTGCGCAGAACAAACGCACACGCACTTTCCCTGAGCGGGATGTGTTATACAATTGTTTTATAAATACACCCCTATGTGTGAGTAATAATATTATATATCATGCAATTATGATTATTTTGATTCACCTTAGGGGAGCATTAACTTCAGAAACAGACTTCTAATAGAAGAATATGCCTGCGCCAACCAAATGAATAGAGCGGGTACTGCTGCACACACTGAGGGAAATGTCAGAACCCGGGTAAGTAAATAAAGTAAAGATAGTGATGTGCTGTACAAAAATGATAAAGTGCAAATGTGCTCTGTAAAAGACACACTAAAAACACTAAAGGAGGCAATACTTGTGATAAAAAATAAGGTGCACATATCACACATTATTCATTATAATAGAAACAGTAGTAAAATATTATGATGAGATATCCCCAAAAAATATTGATAATAATAATAAATCCTTTTCATAAGTGAGTAAAATAAATGTGTCCGTGAAGAGTTCCTTTTTTTAAAAATATATATACGGTGCAGCATATATGGTGACTGTATATCGATAAACAAATATAGAGTGCTGGTGATCACTTTCTGCAATGTAGTGCTGGTGATAGGTGGCTTCTTCTCCTCTGTGAAGCTTAATATATGGGTGTCCCCCTACCTAACTGCTGTAAGGTAACAGCATGTAAATATATGTCTTTGATATGGAACCGTCCCAATTTGGCATCTCCGGCTCTGCTGGTGTATGTGTCCTGTCCGGATATAAGGAACAATGCTCGTTCCCCTGATGAAGTCACGTGACTGTGACGAACACACGTCGGGAATACTAGATACCAGAAGTGACGTGGGCGAGCTCGCTGCTCGTTTGTTTTGTTGCCAGTTTGATACCCATTAATGTGAGTACCTGTCTTTTACTCTGTTGTTATTAATAAATATTTTAAAATACTACACTATCGAGCATCCCTCTTGTTCCTTATATCCGCCCATGCCCTATTGGCGAGGTTCACCCGCTCTAGACATACCAGGGAGTTAAAAGGGGACGCTGACTGTAAACAGGACACATACACCAGCAGAGCCGGAGATGCCAAATTGGGACGATCACCAGGGGATTTGCAACGGTTACATATCAAAGACATACAGTCAGGTCCATAAATATTGGGACATCGACACAAGTCTAATCTTTTTGGCTCTATACACCACCACAATGGATTTGAAATGAAACAAACAAGATGTGCATCAACTGCAGACTTTCAGCTTTAATTTGAGGGTATTTACATCCAAATCAGGTGAACATTGTAGGAATTACAACAGTTTGTATATGCGCCTCCCACTTTTTAAGGGGCCAAAAGTAATGGGACAATTGGCTGCTCAGCTGTTCCATGGCCAGGTGTGTGTTATTCCCTCATTGTCCCATTTACAAGGAGCAGATAAAAGGTCCAGAGTTAATTTCAAGTGTGCTATTTGCATTTGGAATCTCTCAATATGAGATCCAAAGAGCTGTAACTATCAGTGAAGCCATTATTAGGCTGAAAAAACAAACAAACTCATGAGAGAGATAGCAAAAACAGTAGGTAAGGCCAAATCAACTGTTTGGAACATCCTTAAAAAGAAAGAACGCGCCGGTGAGCTCAGCAACACCAAAAGACCCGGAAGACCACGGAAAACTGTGGTGGATGACCGAAGAATTCTTTCCCAGGTGAAGAAAACATCCTTCACAACAGTTGGCCAGATCAAGAACACTCTCCAGGAGGTAGGTGTATGTGTGGAACACTCTCCAGGAGGTTGGTGTATGTGTGGAACACTCTCCAGGAGGTTGGTGTATGTGTGGAACACTCTTCAGGAGGTAGGTGTGTGTGTGTGGAACACTCTCCAGGAGGTAGGTGTATGTGTGGAACACTCTTCAGGAGGTAGGTGTATGTGTGGAACACTCTCCAGGAGGTAGGTGTGTGTGTGTGGAACACTCTCCAGGAGGTAGGTGTATGCGTGGAACACTCTCCAGGAGGTCGGTGTATGTGTGGAACACTCTCCAGGAGGTAGGTGTATGTGTGTTGAAGTCAACAATCAAGAGAAGACTTCACCAGAGTGAATACAGAGGGTTCAACACAAGATGTAAACCATTGGTGAGCCTCAAAAACAGGAAGGCCAGATTAGAGTTTGCCAAACAACATCTAAAAAAGCCTTCACAGTTCTGGAACAACATCCTATGGACAGATGAGACCAAGATCAACTTGTACCAGAGTGATGGGAAGAGAAGAGTATGGAGAAGGAAAGGAACTGCTCATGATCCAAAGCATACCACCTCATCAGTGAAGCATGGTGGTGGTAGTGTCATGGCGTGGGCATGTATGGCTGCCAATGGAACTGGTTCTCTTGTATTTATTGATGATGTGACTGCTGACAAAAGCAGCAGGATGAATTCTGAAGTGTTTCGGGGAATATTATTGGCTCATATTCAGCAAAATGCTTCAGAACTCATTGGACGGCGCTTCGCAGTGCAGATGGACAATGACCCGAAGCATACTGCGAAAGCAACCAAAGAGTTTTTTTAAGGGAAAGAAGTGGAATGCTATGCAATGGCCAAGTCAATCACCTGACCTGAATCCGATTGAGCATTTCACTTGCTGGAGACAAAACTGAAGGGAAAATGCCCCAAGAACGAGCAGGAACTGAAGACAGTTGCAGTAGAGGCCTGGCAGAGCATCACCAGGGATGAGACCAGCGTCTGGTGATGTCTATGCGTTCCAGACTTCAGGCTGTAATTGACTGCAAAGGATTTGCAACCAAATATTAAAAAGTGAACGTTTGATGGATGATTGTTAATCTGTCCCATTATTATACAAACTGCACCGTTCACCGTTCGCCTGATTTGGATGTAAATACCATCAAATTAAAGCTGAAAGTCTGCAGTTAAAGCACATCTTGTTTGTTTCATTTCAAATCCATTGTGGTGGTGTATAGAGCCAAAAAGATTAGAATTGTGTCCATGTCCCAATATTTATGGACCTGACTGTATATTTACATGCTGTTACCTTACAGCAGTAAGGTAAGGGACACCCATATATTAAGCTTCACAGAGGATAAGAAGCCACCTATCACCAGCACTACATTGCAGAAAGTGATCACCAGCACTCTATTTTTGTTTATTGATATACAGTCACCATATATGCTGCACCGTATATATATATATATATATATATATATATATATATATATATATATATATTTTTTTTTTTTTTATGAACTCTTCACGGACACATTTATTTTACTCACTTATGAAAAGGATTTATTGTTATTATCAATATTTTTTGGGGATATCTCATCATAATATTTTACTACTGTTTCTATTATAATGAATAATGTGTGATATGTGCACCTTATTTTATGCTCATGTGTTTTTACATCACAAGTATTGCCTGCTTTAGGCCCCTTTCACACTGGGGCGTTTTTCATGCGGTGCAGCGCTAAAAATAGCGCCTGTTCACCGCCTGAAAAAATCCGGCCCCTTTAACTCCAGTGTGAAAGCCGGCGGGCTTTCACACTGGAGCGGTGCGCTAGCAGGATGACAAAAAAAGTCCTGCTAGCAGCATCTTTGGAGCGGGATAGGAGCGGTGTGTTCACCGCTCCTATACCGCTCCTTCCCATTGATTAGAATGGGAGACCGCGGTAAAACCGCGGCAATACCGCCGCAAAGCGCCGCTACGGCGGCGCTCTGCGGGGGGTGTTTAACCCTTTTTCGGCCGCTCGCGGGGGGTAAAACCGCACCGCGAGCGGCCGAAAACCGCGGTGAAAAACGACGGTAAAGCAGCGCTAAATATAGCGCTGCTTTACCGTCACCGCGGCTCACCGCCCCAGTGTGAAAGGGGCCTTAGTGTTTTTAGTGTTTCTTATACAGGGCACATTTGCACTTTATCATTTATGTACAGCGCATCACTATCTTTACTTTATTTACAACAAGATAACCCATTCATGAATTATATTATTTTTGGTGTTCTTTATCTTGTATACAATGTAAATATTTTAGTAAAAATATTTTTCACGGCAGCAAACTTTATTATATACTCGTATATACTGTATCCCCCCTTAGTGTACTCTAATGTGACTTAAACATCCCATAGCCTGCCAGTCCACTTACAGGAAAATTCCTACAAGGTATTTCCAGGCCACTATTCCATCTATTTTAATAGGTGCTCCAGAGAATTGTCAGCCGCCCAGTGACAAGGCATTTCTAGATATCACAGATCGGGGACATACACGCTGCAAGCACGCTATAGACACAAATATACCGTCTGATCAAACGGTGCTAACCAGGACTGTGCAATACACACACCGACATGAGATCAGATCTTCTGCAGAACATTCCGCTCACCCAGACACGGAGCCTGAACTTCTCCCCATTATTAGAGACATTTCACAGATTTCAAAGATCAGCAATCACCCCGAGATTAGATCAACACAAATCAGAGAACGTGAAAGGAACGAGGGTTTACATAATCTATCATCTATCTCTTTTTCTATAGTATCTCTCCCTCCAACTATTGTATCTCTTACTATACAGTGTCTCACAAAAGTAAGTACGCCCCTCACATTTCTGTAAATCTTTTCTTCTATCTTTTCATGTGACAACACTGAAGAAATGACACTTGTCTACAATGTAAAGTAGTGAGTGTACAGCTTGTATAACAGTGTAAATTTGCCGTCCCCTCAAAATAACTCAACACACAGCCATTAATGTCTAAACCGCTGGCAACAAAAGTCAGTACACCCCTAAGTGAAAATGTCCAAATTGGGCCCAAAGTGTCAATATTTTGTGTGGCCGCCATTATTTTCCAGCACTGCCTTAACCCTCTTGGGCATGGAGGTCACCAGAGCTTCACAGGTTGTCACTGGAGTCCTCTTCCCCTCCTCCATGATGACATCACGGAGCTGGTGGATGTTGGAGACCTTGCGCTCCTCCACCTTCCATTTAAGGATGTCCCACAGATGATCAATAGGGTTTAGGTCTGGAGACATGCTTGGCCAGTCCATCACCTTTACCCTCAGCTTCTTTAGCAAGGCAGTGGTGGTCTTTGGGGTGGCTATCATGTTGGAATACTGCCCTGCGGCCCAGTCTCTGAAGGGAGGGGATCATGCTCTGCTTCAGTATGTCACAGTATGTTGGCATTCATGGTTCCCTCAATGATCTGTAGCCCCCCAGTGCCGGCAGCACTCATGCAGCCCCAGACCATGACACTCCCACCACCATGCTTGACTGTAGACAAGACACACTTGTCTTTGTCCTCCTCACCTGGTTGCCCCCACACACGCTTGTCACCATCTGAACCAAATAAGTTTATCTCCTGTTATACCGCTGTATGGTCTTGGCCACCGTTCTGAAGCTCAGTTTCAGGGTCTTGGCAATCTTCTTATAGCCTAGGCCATCTTTATTTAGAGCAACAATTCTTTTTTTCAGATCCTCAGAGAGTTCTTTGCCATGAGGTGCCATGTTGAACTTCCAGTGACCAGTATGAGAGAGTGAGAGCGATAACACCAAATTTCACCCATTCACACCTGGGACCTTGTAACACTAACGAGTCACATGACACCGGGGAGGAAAAATGGCTAATTGGGCCCAATTTGGACATTTTCACTAAGGGGTGTACTGACTTTTGTTGCCAGCGGTTTAGACATTAATGGCTGTGTGTTGAGTTATTTTGAGGGGACATCAAATTTACACTGTTATACAAGCTGTACACTCACTACTTTACATTGTAGACAAGTGTCATTTCTTCAGTGTTGACACATGAAAAGATAGAAGAAAATATTTAAAAAATGTGAGGGGTGTACTTACTTTTGTGAGATACTGTATATATCTATCAAATTATCAATTGATCTATCTCTGACCCTGTCAACTCTCTTTCTCTTTGTCTACTCTTTCTGTGTTTCTCTCCATACTGTCTCTCTCGCCATCTACTGTATATCACCCTCTCTTATCTATCTATCTATCTATCTATCTATCTATCTGTCTGTCTGTCTGTCTTGTCTGTCTGTCTGTCTGTCTGTCTGTCTGTCTGTCTATCTGTCTGTCTGTCTGTCTGTCTGTCTGTCTGTCTGTCTGTCTGTCTATCTATCTATCTATCTGTCTATCTATCAGACAATCAATCTCTCACCCTATCAACTCTCTTTCTCAGTGTACTCTATCTTTCTATGACTCTCTCTCTCTCTCTCGCTCGCTACTATTTCTCTTTCTCTATATCGGTCTACCTGTGGCAGCTGGTGCTAAATATTTAGGGGGGGGGTGGCAAACTAACACCACCCCTGGGTGGTGGAGACAGGTGGGAAGGCGGCGCAAGCGCACGGCAGGAGATGGGCGGCGGCGATCCACTGCCACCCCCCCTCCCCCTTGGGAGGTGGACCTTACCTTAGGAGGCAGGGGGATAGAAGAGCCTTCACCTTCCGGCTGAACAGGAAGTGTGTCCTGTACCCCGATTGGCCAGGGAGTCCTAAGTCTCAGGACCTGCTTCCTGATTGGCTGGGAGGAGAATCAGAAAGACAATAGCGAATAATACTTTTTTGAAGCCAATTAGAGCCTAATGCTGCGTACACAGGACCAGACTTTTCGACAGCAAAGGTCCGATGAAACGAATCCGTCGGACAATTCAATCGTGTGTGGGCTCCATCGGAGCTTTGCTGTCCAAAAATCTAACGGGCTTTAGAAATAGAACACGTTTCAAATTTTACCGCCGGACCTAGTTCCTATCGAGAAATCCGTTCGTCTGTGTGCTAGTCCGATGGACAAAAAAACGACGCTAGGGCAGCTATTGGCTACTGGCTATGAACTTCCTTTTTCTAGTCCGGTCGTACGTCATCACGTTCGAATCCATCGGACTTTGGTGTGATTGTGTGTGGCCAAGTCCGCTCATTCGGAAAGTCCGTCTGAACTCCACCGTAAGTCCGTCGGGAAGAACGCTCGTGTGTACGCGGCATCAGGCTCTAATCATGTGCTTTAAAAAAAAAAAAACCTTGGAATCCATGCGTCCGGCGCCCTGCATGTAGATTAGGGTGGAGCCACCCCTTATGGACTGCTATCTATCTCTACTATATCTGTCTATCTACTCTCTCTCACGCCCTCTAATGCATCTTTATTTCTCCCTCTACCTCTCTTTCTATTCTATATCAGTCTTTTTCTTTTTCCATCTACTGAATCTTTCTATCTCTCTCTTTATCTACTGTCTCCCGCTCTTTCTCTAGTCTGTCCATCTATTTATCTTCTCTCTCTCTCTTTCTCTATCTACTGTCTCCCGCTCTTTCTCTAGTCTGTCTGTCTATCTATTTATCTTCTCTCTCTCTCTCTTTCTCTATCTACTGTCTCCCGCTCTTTCTCTAGTCTGTCCATCTATTTATCTTCTCTCTCTCTCTTTCTCTATCTACTGTCTCCCGCTCTTTCTCTAGTCTGTCCATCTATTTATCTTCTCTCTCTCTCTTTCTCTATCTACTGTCTCCCGCTCTTTCTCTAGTCTGTCCGTCTATCTATTTATCTTCTCTCTCTCTCTTTCTCTATCTACTGTCTCCCGCTCTTTCTCTAGTCTGTCCGTCTATCTATTTATCTTCTCTCTCTCTCTTTCTCTATCTACTGTCTCCCGCTCTTTCTCTAGTCTGTCCGTCTATCTATTTATCTTCTCTCTCTCTCTTTCTCTATCTACTGTCTCCCGCTCTTTCTCTAGTCTGTCCGTCTATCTATTTATCTTCTCTCTCTCTCTTTCTCTATCTACTGTCTCCCGCTCTTTCTCTAGTCTGTCCATCTATTTATCTTCTCTCTCTCTCTTTCTCTATCTACTGTCTCCCGCTCTTTCTCTAGTCTGTCCATCTATTTATCTTCTCTCTCTCTCTTTCTCTATCTACTGTCTCCCGCTCTTTCTCTAGTCTGTCCATCTATTTATCTTCTCTCTCTCTCTTTCTCTATCTACTGTCTCCCGCTCTTTCTCTAGTCTGTCCGTCTATCTATTTATCTTCTCTCTCTCTCTTTCTCTATCTACTGTCTCCCGCTCTTTCTCTAGTCTGTCCGTCTATCTATTTATCTTCTCTCTCTCTCTTTCTCTATCTACTGTCTCCCGCTCTTTCTCTAGTCTGTCCGTCTATCTATTTATCTTCTTTCTCTCTCTTTCTCTATCTACTGTCTCCCGCTCTTTCTCTAGTCTGTCCATCTATTTATCTTCTCTCTCTCTCTTTCTCTATCTACTGTCTCCCGCGCTTTCTCTAGTCTGTCCATCTATTTATCTTCTCTCTCTCTCTTTCTCTATCTACTGTCTCCCGCTCTTTCTCTAGTCTGTCCGTCTATCTATTTATCTTCTCTCTCTCTCTTTCTCTATCTACTGTCTCCCGCTCTTTCTCTAGTCTGTCCGTCTATCTATTTATCTTCTCTCTCTCTCTTTCTCTATCTACTGTCTCCCGCTCTTTCTCTAGTATGTCTGTCTATCTATTTATCTTCTCTCTCTCTCTTTTATCTCCCTCTACCTACTGTATCTCTCTCTCTCTCTCTGTCAATCAGTCTATCTATCTATCTATCTATCTATCTATACATCTATCCATGGTAGAAGGTGACACCTTATGGCGTGGGGGGGGGGGGGGGGGGGGTGTTTGCACAGCGCTGGGTGCGGTAGCTCAGTGGTGGCCACTTACCGGTGTTGTTCTGCTGGCAGTCCTGAGGGTTACACTTCTGGGTGTTCTCCGGCCACGGCTCGTGGTCACACAGATTATTATCTTCCTCGGCCGCCCCCGTTCTCTTGTTCACGCACTTCACCTGGCGACGCTGGACTCCCCCTCCGCAGGAAGCTGTGCACTAAATGCAGCCAAAGCGTGAAGACAGCCCAGAAAATAGAAGAAAAGAACTGTGAAAAGGACTGCGAGGGGGGCACAGACCTACCCCCAGTGTAATCTGTGCTGCATAAAGCTGGTTAATACTGCAGCCTTCTAGCTGTGCAGAGTGAAGTATCACTATACTAATGATAGAAAGATGTCACCATACTACACTTACCTGGCCCCAGGGCCCTACAGCCCATGTAGTGCATGGATGTTCATTACAAGGACGGCTGCCGTTGGGTTTCAGACTTTCATCGCAGCGACCGGTCTGAGGGCAGGTGACCAACCTCTGCTGCATGCCACCGCCGCACTCCTCCGAGCACTACAGGGCATACAAAGTGAAGACATAAGACTGCAGTACTGCCTGCAAGAGACTGGGACTACATGAGTAACCAGGTGTTAGGACACAAGATATTGTTACATGCAATGAGTAGTAAAAATGAAAAGCAAAATAATCTACTTCATAACAGCAAAGTGTATTTCATAACCTGCTATAGTGCAAAGTTCAATTATATTAGAAGTATTGAGTGCCCCTTATATCAGGTGTTCCCATCGGAGTCACCCCTTACATCAGGTGTTCCCATCAGAGTACCCCCTTATATCAGATGTTCCCATCAGAGTGCCCCTTTACATCAGGTGTTCCCATCAGAGTACCCCCTCTTACATCAGATATTCCCATCAGAGTGCCCCCTAACATCAGGTGTCCCCATCAGAGTGCCCCCTTACATCAGGTGTTCCCATCAGAGTGTCCCCTTACATCAGGTGTTCCCATCAGAGTGCCCCCTTACATCAGGTGTCCCCATCAGAGTGCCCCCTTACATCAGGTGTTCCCATCAGAGTGCCCCCTTACATCAGGTGTCCCCATCAGAGTGCCCCTTTACATCAGGTGTTCCCAACAGAGTCCCCCTTACATCAGGTGTTCCTATCAGAGTGCCCCCTTACATCAGGTGTTCCCATCAGAGGGCCCCTTTTATCAGGTGTTCCCATCAGAGTGCCCCCTTACATCAGGTGTCCCCATCAGAGTACCCCTTTCATCAGGTGTTCCCATCAGAGTGCCCCTTTCATCAGGTGTTCCCATCAGAGTGCCCCCTTACATCAGGTGTCCCCATCAGAGTACCCCTTTCATCAGGTCTTCCCATCAGAGTACCCCTTTTCATCAGGTGTTCCCAACAGATTTCCCCCTTACATCAGGTGTTCCCATCAGAGTGCCCCCTTACATCAGGTGTTCCCATCAGAGTGCCCCCTTACATCAGGCATTCCCATCAGTGTGCCCCTTACATCAGGTGTCCCCATCAGAGTGCCCCCTTACATCAGGTGTTCCCATCAGAGTACCCCTTACATCAGGTGTTCCCATCAGAGTGCCCCCTTACATCAGGCATTCCCATCAGTGTGCCCCTTACATCAGGTGTCCCCATCAGAGTGCCCCCTTACATCAGGTGTTCCCATCAGAGTGCCCCCTTACATCAGGTGTCCCCATCAGAGTACCCCTTTCATCAGGTGTTCCCATCAGAGTGCCCCTTTCATCAGGTGTTCCCATCAGAGTGCCCCTTTCATCAGGTGTTCCCATCAGAGTGCCCCTTACATCAGGTGTTCCCATCAGAGTGCCCCCCTACATCAGGCGTTCCCATCAGTGTGCCCCTTACATCAGGTGTCCCCATCAGAGTACCCCTTACATCAGGTGTTCCCATCAGAGTCCCCCTTACATCAGGTGTTCCCATCAGAGTGCCCCTTTCATCAGGTGTTCCCATCAGAGTGCCCCTTTCATCAGGTGTTCCCATCAGAGTCCCCCTTACATCAGGAGTCCCCATCAGAGTACCCCTTACATCAGGTGTTCCCATCAGAGTCCCCCTTACATCAGGAGTCCCCATCAGAGTACCCCTTACATCAGGTGTTCCCATCAGAGTCCCCCTTACATCAGGAGTCCCCATCAGAGTCCCTCTTACATCAGATGTCCCCATCAGAGTCCCCCTTACATCAGGAGTCCCCATCAGAGTTCCCCCTTACATCAGGAGTCCCCATCAGAGTCCCGCTTACATCAGGAGTCCCCATTAGAGCCCCCCTTACATAAGGTGTCCACCATCAGAGTGCCCACTTATCTTGATGGGTCCTGTCTCTGCCCCTTCTACAGTCTTCTGCAGGCCATAGTAGGTGGAGCCTGCAGTGCCCCTCCCACAACGTTCTCTCTGCACAGATTATGTACAGCACAGTGATGATGTCACAGTGATGATGTCACAGTGATTTCTTACATGGTAATATCTGGGTTTGTAGAGGCATTTGGTGCACAGAATGTATTTTTGTGGCTATTGAGAAATAAATTCAAATTTATTTTTTTTGTGGCTGGAGCTTTAACAAACGTCCAGGCCTGGTGACTTGTACAATACAATGCGGATGGGAGGAGGAGGGGGGGGGGGAGAAGCCATGCCCAAATTCGGTATAACAGTCTTACTAGTGGCGTGTTTGCTTCATAGTTTACAACAGCGTGTAAGAGGTGGGTGAGAGCATTGAAGACACAGCTGTGATGACGGTCTGTTATTTTCTCTTGGATTTTTGGGGATTTCTCCACCCTGCATAGACTTCTATGTCTTCCAGGAGTCGTGTCAGGAAACAGGTGCAAGACGACCTTGGCAGAAGTACTCCCCTCTTTTCTACCATTGTGTGACCTGTGTGTGGGTGGGGGGAGGGGCCTCCACAGCTGGGATGTTCACCTCATTGTCACATAAACACTAAGCACTTGGTACATTTAATAAGGCTGCACACATCTCCGCGTCATGTGAACATATACGTTTTTTTTACAAATGTTAATGCATTTGCGCGCTACACGCATAAGTCAGCCCATTCGTTTGAACCGGTTGTCCTACATGCGCCAAATAATCTCCTGCTCCTTTTCGGGCGGTGAGCTCCGCACTTTTTGGGGCGTTCGATGCATGTCTGCTGGCCGCCTTTAGGGGGCGCCCTTAAAAATGAATGGCACCGCAAGTGCGATTCCTTCTTTTTGCAGTGCATTCATTGGATGTGAATGGAGCTTCAGGGTCTCATCAGAGGAGTAAAGCTCCTCCTTCCTCCCAATATCTCTATTTTCTTTGTAAATAACACCCCGGTATCATGGAAATAGGTAAAAGAGTGCGGCAGATGAGAGCCAGTCTCTCTAGAAGTATTGGTTCACCTCCATTGGGGTGAAGCAATACCCACAAAATGCAATAGCCAGCCAGTGGTGGCTGGTGCTCAAATTTTTTTTTTTTGGGGGGGGGGCGTAATTAAAAAAAAAAAAATCATCAATTGCAGCCACTGTGCCATCAAAACAATTGCAGCCACTGTGCCATCAAACACTGCCACTGTGCCCACAAACACTGCCACTGTGCCATCAAATGCTGCCACTGTACCCATCAAACGCTGCCACTGTACCCATCAAACGCTGCCACTGTGCCATCAAACGCTGCCACTGTGCCATCAAACACTGCCACTGTGCCATCAAACACTGCCACTGTGCCATCAAACACTGCCACTGTGCCATCAAACACTGCCACTTTGCCATCAAACACTGCCACTGTGCCCATCAAACACTGCCACTGTGCCCATCAAACACTGCCACTGTGCCCATCAAACGCTGCCACTGTGCCCATCAAACGCTGCCACTGTGCCCATCAAACGCTGCCACTGTGCCATCAAACGCTGCCACTGTGCCCATCAAACACTGTCACTGTGCCCATCAAACGCTGTCACTGTGTCATCAAACCCTGCCATTTTTGGGGGGGGGGTAGGGTGTAATTAAAAAATAAAAAATAAATCATCAACTGCAGCCACTGTGCCATCAATTGCAGCCACTGTGCCCATCAAACACTGCCACTGTGCCATCAAACGCTGCCACTGTGCCATCAAACACTGCCACTGTGCCCATCAAACGCTGCCACTGTGCCCATCAAACGCTGCCACTGTGCACAACGACCCTAAACATACAGCCAGAGCTACAATGGAATGGTTTAGATCAAAGGATATTCATGTGTTAGAATGGCCCAGTCACAGTCCAGACCTAAATCACATTGAGAATCTGTGGCAAGACTTGAAAATTGCTGGTCACAGACGCTCTCCATCCAATCTGACAGAGCTTGATATATTTTACAAAGAAGAAGAATGGGGAGAAATATCCTCTCTAGATGTGCAAAGCTGGTAGAGACATCCCCAAAAAGACTTGTAGAGAAAGGGGGTTCTACAAAGTATTGACTCCGGGGGGCGCCATACAAATGCCGTCCCCCCCCCCCCCCCCATTTTTCACATATTTATTTGTATCATTTATCATTTTCCTTCCACTTCACAATTATGTGACACTTTGTGTTGGTCTATCACATAAAATCCCAATAAAATACATTTACGTTTTTGGTCGTAACATGACAAAATGTGGAAACTTTCAAGGGGTATGAATACTTTTTCAAGGCACTGTATCTGCTAAAATGAGGATTGATCAGAAAAAAATGTGACTGTTTGGTGCCCAAGTTCTCACCTCTCTCCAGGAGGAAATATACCACTCCATACATTTCTGCTCATGGCAGACCATCTGTACACGTGGCTTGTAGACCGTTGTCTGGCAGTGGAAGGGTCTCAGGATCCTCTTGTCCCGAGTGTCCACACACTGGACGTCCCTGACCCGGACTCCATTCCCACAGCTCCGGGAGCACTGCAGAGGAAATAATAAGCAGACTGAAGGGAAATGGTCTCGTATTTTAAAGTAAATTATTTGTATCTGTTCATTTCTCAACAGTTACTTGATTATAAATACAGAATTAATAGGGTGACTTAATAATCATAACAGTTACATGTTGCGTTTAAGGAAACTATAATGGCTGTAGGTCAATTTGTCATTTCATTTCATCTTTTAATTGAAAAAATAAAGAAAATCAATGTATTACAGATGACATTCATTTTACAGAAAGCCCAGCACTACCATGTCACTTTCCCACCATCTAAGCCTAAGAGAAAATCCTGACTGCTGAGAAGGTATCGGGAAGGGATGTCTCCTCAGCTGTGGGTGCAATTTGAGCTCCTGCTGTTGATATATGTTTGGATTTAAAGTGGGGTTGCCACCAAAAAAAAAAATGTGGCTTAAAAATCATAAAAAAAAAAAATAGGAAAAAAATTTTTTTTTTTACTCACCTCTAAATGTCTGTTGCTAGGGGGTCCCTCGTAGTCTGCCACCTTCATTGCCCGGGCTAAACGTCACTTCCTGTAGGCGCCGCACAGTCATCTGGGACCTGTCATGTGTCCCAGATGAGTGAGCGTCGAATCACGGCGCACGGCGCCGCTCGCGCATGCACAGTGGGTGCCGGCTGTGAAGCCACAGCCGGGTTCCCACATTAAGAATGCCGGCGCCGCGAGCGGAGCGGGGAACGAGGGGGGTCTCGTTCCCCCGCATCGCTGGACCCTCGGGACAGGTAAGTGTCCGATTATTAAAAGTCAGCAGCTGCAGTATTTGTAGCTGCTGACTTTTAATTTTTTTTTTTTTGTGGGCACTCCAATTTTAATACAGGATGCAGTCATGACATTCATGTTACAGAAAGCCTAGCACTACCAGGCTACTTTCTCACTATCTTAGCCTTAGGCTGGGTTCACATATGTGTAGGCGCGGTTCCCAGCATGGGATCCAGTGCATTCACCAGTTCAGGTGCGAATCAGGTCCGAATTTTTGCCTGAATTGGCACCTGAACCGGACCCAAACACACACAGGACCCTTTTGGAATGCAGACCACATGTGAACCGGCTCCATTGAGAGCCAGTGACACTCGCATATCATGGGGAAACCCACATCCAATCCACACATATGTGAACCCGGCCTTAGAGAAAATCCAGCCAGGGTCTCCTCTGGCTCATTCAGCTGTGTGTGCAATCAATCTGAGCTCTTGCTGTTTATGTACTGTTTGTTCACATTTAATACAGGATACAGTGATGGCATTCATTTTCCAGAAAGCCCAGCACTACCAGGTCACTTTTTCACTATCTCAGCCTAAATGAAAATACAGACAGTGTTGAGACGGTATTGGAGGGGGGAAGGGGGTCTCTTCTGACTCATTTAGCTGTGTGTTCAATTTGAGCATCTGCTGTTGATGCATGTTCAGATTTAATATAGGAAACAGTCATGGCATTCATTTTACCGAAAGTCCAGCACTACCATGTCGCTTTGTCAATATCTCAGCCTCAAGGAAAATCCAGACAGAGCTGAGAAGTTATGGGGTGTCTCCTCTGATTCATACAGCTGTGTGTGCAATTTGAGCATCTGCTGTTGATGCATGTTCTCATTTAATATAGGATGCAGTCATGACATTAATTTTACAGAAAGTCCAGCACTACCAGATCACTTTATTACCATTTCAGCCAATGAGAAAATACAGACTGCTGAGTAGGTACGACGAGGGGGGTCTCCTCTGACTCATTCAGCTGTGTATGCAATTTGAGCTCCTGCTGTTGATATACAGTATGTTTGCATTTAATATAGGATACAGTCATGGCATTCATTTTACAGAAAGCCCAGCACTACTATGTCGCTTTGTCAATATCTCAGCCTCAAGGAAAATCCAGACAGATCTGAGAAGTTATGGGGTGTCTCCTCTGATTCATACAGATGTGTGTGCAATTTGAGCTCCTGCTGTTGATGTATGTTCTCATTTAATACAGGATACGGTCATGACCTTCATTTTACAGAAAGTCCAGCACTACCAAGTCACTTTCTCTATATCTCAGCCTAAGAGAAAATCCAGACAGGGACGAGAAGTTATGGCGGTGTCCCCTCTGACTCATAAAGCTGTGTGGGCAATTTGAGCTCCTGCTGTTGGTGTATGTTCTCATTTGATACAGGATACAGTCATGACCTTCATTTTACAGAAAGTCCAGCACTACCAAGTCACTTCTCACTATCGCAGCCTAAGAGAAAATCCAGACAGAGCTGAGAAGGTATGGGGGGGTGTCTCCTCTGACTCATACAGCTGTGTGGGCAATTTGAGCTCCTGCTGTTGATATATCTTTGGATTTAATACAGGATGCAGTCATGACATTCATGTTACAGAAAGCCTAGCACTACCAGGCTACTTTCTCACTATCTTAGCCTTAGGCTGGGTTCACATATGTGTAGGCGCGGTTCCCAGCATGGGATCCAGTGCATTCACCAGTTCAGGTGTGAATCAGGTCAGAATTTTTGCCTGAATTCGCACCTGAACCGGACCCAAACACACACAGGACCCTTTTGGAATGCAGACCACGGCCGTCCCGGACCTATGTGAACCGGCTCCATTGAGAGCCAGTGACACTCGCATATCATGGGGAAACCCACATCCAATCCACACATATGTGAACCCGGCCTTAGAGAAAATCCAGCCAGGGTCTCCTCTGGCTCATTCAGCTGTGTGGGCAATTTGAGCTGTTGCTGTTGATGTATGTTCTCGTTTAATATAGGATGCAGTCATGACATTAATTTTACAGAAAGTCCAGCACTACCAGATCACTTTATTACCATTTCAGCCAATGAGAAAATACAGACTGCTGAGAAGGTATGAGGAGGGGGGTCTCCTCTGACTCATTCAGCTGTGTATGCAATTTGAGCTCCTGCTGTTGATATACAGTACGTTTGCATTTAATATAGGATACAGTCATGGCATTCATTTTACAGAAAGCCCAGCACTACCATGTCGCTTTGTCAATATCTCAGCCTCAAGGAAAATCCAGACAGAGCTGAGAAGTTATGGGGTGTCTCCTCTGATTCATACAGCTGTGTGTGCAATTTGAGCTCCTGCTGTTGGTGTATGTTCTCATTTCATACAGGATACAGTCATGACCTTCATTTTACAGAAAGTCCAGCACTACCAAGTCACTTTCTCTATATCTCAGCCTAAGAGAAAATCCAGACAGAGACGAGAAGTTATGGCGGTGTCCCCTCTGACTCATAAAGCTGTGTGGGCAATTTGAGCTGTTGATGTATGTTCTCATTTAATATAGGATGCAGTCAGGATATTAATTTTACAGAAAGTCCAGCACTACCAGATCACTTTATTACCATCTCAGCCAATGAGAAAATACAGACTTCTGAGTAGGTATGGGGAGGGGGGGGGGGGTCTCCTCTGACTCATTCAGCTGTGTATGCAATCTGAGCTCCTACTGTTGACATATAGTATGTTCTCATTTGATACAGGATACATTCATGAATTTCATTGTACAGAAAGTCCAGCACTACCAAGTCACTTTCTCACTATCTCAGCCTAGGAGAAAATCCAACAGAGTTGAAAAGGTATGGGGGGGGGTGTCTCCTCTGACTCATACAGCTGTGTGTGCAATTTTAGCTCCTGCTGTTGATATATCTTCGCATTTAATATAGGAAGCAGTCATGCCATTCATTTTATAGAAAGCCCAGCACTACCGGATCACTTTCTCACTATCTCAGCCTAAGAGAAAATCCAGACAGAGCTGAGGAGGTATGAGGGGGGGGGGTCTCCTCTGACTCATACAGCTGTGTGCAATTTGAGCTCCTGCTGTTGATATATCTTTGCATGTAATAGAGCAGGCATATGCAATTAGCGGACCTCCAGCTTTGCAAAACTACAAGTCCCATCATGCCTCTTCCTCTGGGTGCCATACTTGTAGCTGTCAGAGTCTTGCTATGCTCATGGGACTTGTAGTTCTGCAACAGCTGGAGGTCCGCTAATTGCATATCCCTGTAATAGAGGATGTAGCCATGGCATTCATTAAATAGAAAGTCCAGCACTACCAGGTCAATTTCTCACTATCTTACCCAAAGAAAAAATCAAGAGCTGAGAAAGTATATGGGGGGGGGGGCGATGGGTCTCCTCTGACTCATTGAGCTATGTGTTAAATTTGAGCTCCCGCTGTATGTTTGCAACACAGGCTATGTACAGCAAACCAGTAAAGTCAGCCTGGTAAGAGAGGGAAAAGCAATCCATTTGATGTCTGCGGTTGGTACACATCCATTAATAATATGCTATATTTTATGTTTGCCTTACTAAAATGGGCTATGAATTTATTTTATTTTTATTTTTTAGGGGGGGGGGGGGATTCAGAATATTTCATGGGTCCTTCACTTAATAAATAAATTAAAACATATGCAAAACACTATATACAGTATTTCCACTCAGTGTAAGACAATAACTTTGTTACAATTGTTTAAAATTGGAAAATCTATCAGTCTTGATACCAATTTACCCGAATACTAAGCTGTACCCTTTCGGTAGCCCTCAGTCTTTGCTGACCAATCAAAAAAAGTTTAGACAAGTTTGGCGCCAGACTGGTTACCTTGCTCCAGTTTCCCACTGTCCATGATGCACAAGGCCTCAGATAGCACCGACGTGCGGGAGCTGGTTTGGCGCTGGCGTCACATGTGTTATTACCTTCCGCTGTGCACACAACTGTGCGCCACATCGCACCAAGACCGCAGGAGGTGGAACACTAGAAAAAAAAAAAAAAAAGATCCCAACCCTCAGATTAGCCTGAAAGCAATACATTGAAATGTTTAGATTGGGTTGGATGCTGTACAATACCAGATATTTTTTTAGCACATGTAAGTATTCATGAAGACATTACGTATCGATGTTTATTGGGGATTTGAAAAAAAAACATGAACCTCTATGACTCGAACAAAAACAAAGACGATAAAACTGCCTGAAACCCGCATCCTCCACCACATGGTGATTCATGCAGAAATGTGCATTGTGCTTCTAACCACACGATGGGAGACCTTGGATGACTTTAATAGTGGAGCCAAGTCAGAGCCCATCGGCATTCCAAACAGATAAGAATGGTTGTCTTTGTTTCCCTCTATTTCAGATATACAAGTTATTTTCCTGGAGGCTGGCACCGCAAATAAATGATTTTTCTTGTGCCAGCAGTGCAGATATTGCGCCGGCTCAAGTAATGCTATGGAGGTTTGTTTTTAACCACTTCAGCCCCGGAAGATTTTACCCCCTTCCTGACCAGAGCACTTTTTTGCGATTCGGCACTGCGTCGCTTTAACTGACAATTGCGCGGTCGCGCGACGTTGTACCCAAACAAAATTGACGTCCTTTTTTACCCACAAATAGAGATTTCTTTTGATGGTATTTGATCACCTCTGAGATTTTTATTTTTCGCGCTATAAACAAGAAAAGAGTGAAAATTTTGAAAAAAAAAAGAAATATTTTTTAATTTTTGTTATAATAAATATCCCCCAAAAATATGTAAAAAAAACGAATTTATCAGTGCAGATCTCCACTGTGGGTAAAGCCTGCTTAGCCGCTTTGGTGTGTCCAAGGGACACACCGCACCATGGATCACGGCGCATGAGTGACCCATTCTGGAGGATGTCATATAATGGCCACTCAAGAACGGGAAAGCTACCACCCATCTGTTATAGGCCGAACGGGAAGGTGGTAAATCAATGACAATGGTTTGGTATTTGGAAATCACTGCGGTAGACACCACTACTCCAGTGATCTCCAATAGCTTCCGGGTCCTGTGATAAGCAGCTTCCCTGCTGCATTGTAAACACAGGAGGTCGGCCGCTAGGCACAGGTGCCATTCAGAGATCACTTTGCGTTTTCTCTAGGGAAACAAAGCATTCTCTGAGGTGGAGAGGCGGGGTGGTGATGTCACAATCTTGTCTAATTACAGAATGCTTTGCATTCTTTGAGAAAATGCATGGTGCCTGTGCCCAGTCCCCCGACCTCCTGTATTCACAATGCAGCAGGGCAGCCGCTTGGCACTGGATACGGAAGCAAGCAGCGACCACTGGAGTAGGGATGCCTACTACAAGTGATTTCCAGCTTCTTGAGGGATCCCACACGTATGGTATATACCGTATTTATCGGCGTATAACACGCACTTTTCCCCCCTAAAAATCGGGGGAAAGTCGTGGGTGCGTGTTATACGCCGATACCCCCCCAAAAAAATTTCAAAAATGGCAAGCGCCGCCGAAAAATAGCGAGCGCTGCCGAAAAAGACCGAATTGTGGCCGAAAAAACCCGAAGCCGCGCCGGAATAGACCGAGCAGAGTGTTCAGCTCTGTTCATAGTCCCGCCTCCCTGCGCTCGCTCCGGAAACAGCAGGGAGGCGGGACCGCAAGCGGAGCTGAACAGTCGGCTCGGCCTTTTCCGGGGCCGCTTTGGTCTTTTTCGGCTGCGCGTGCGACAGAGAGTTCGGCGGCGGGAAATTTAAACGACTCTGGGCATGGCTGCAATGACGCTGGGCATGGCTGCAATGACGCTGGGCATGGCTGCAATGATGCTGGGCAAGGCTGCAATGACGCTGGGCAAGCTGCAATGATGCTGGGCAAGGCTGCAATGACGCTGGGCAAGGCTGCAATGACGCTGGGCAAGGCTGCAAACGACGCTGGGCAAGCTGCAATGACGCTGGGCAAGCTGCAAATGACGGTGGGCAAGCTGCAAATGACGCTGGGCAAGCTGCAAATGACGCTTAAATGTAAGTTTTTTTTTTTCCCTAAACTTCTCTCCTAAAACTTTTTTTCCTTAAAATGCCCTCCTAAACTTGGGGTGCGTGTTATACGCCGGTGCGTGTTATACGCCGATAAATACGGTACATAGTTGGTCCAAGCTGGACCAATGTAACCATGTAAAAATAGCCATACCTCAAAATCTTTTTTGAAGACTGAAGTTGTGAACTGCTGTCATAGAGGCAGTGCCGGGATATGGTAATCCAATGTCCAGGGCAAAGATGCCAAAGATGCGCCTCCCACCCCACACCCATTTATAATGTGCAAGCTTAGGTGATCCTATGCCCAGCAGTCAATCGCCTGTGAAAATTGCTGCCGCTATCATTACTCCTGTCAGCCTTGTAACAGAAGAAAGGCGCCCCCATCCCTACAGTAAACCATTGCGCTCAGGGCAGACGCCCCCCCCTGCCAACCCCTTGTCCCGACCCTGCATCCCGGCCCTTTTCTGGACTAAAGAAAAAGATATCACAAGCTCAAAGTTTACTGCACTTGAACAACCTATTCTACCCCCCTTCTGAGCATGAAAACAGCCTGATTGGAAGCACCCTAGGGGCAATGGTAGATATGCACAGGATGCAAGTTGAGAGTTTATATGATATGATAACTCCGAGCAGTGCCGGGACAAGGTCATCCAGCGCCCAGGGCAAAGATGCCAAACTGCACCCCCTTCCCCTTAGGGTTAGGGTCAGGGTGCCCCCACCCCTGCAATAAACCATTGCGCCAGGGGCAGCCGCCCCTCCTGCCCACCCCTTGTCCCGGCCCTGACTCCGAGTGTGTTGGTGGGTCGCATGCTGTGTACAGTCTTGTTCACACTAGAAGGAAATTTGGTTATGTTTTATTTGGTTATGTTTTACCTTGTTTTATCATATAGTTCCATTCAGAGATAGATTAAGACAGAATGGGGCCATGTGTAAGGTAGTAGCAGCTTTGCACCCCCACCATTTGAATGACATTAATAAGTACTGTAACAGGCAAGGTATTGTAAGAGACCAGGGCTTACTACGCATGCAGTGATGGCGTGTTGCCACAAGAGGAAATCCGTGCCAAATGAGCATGTCCCAAAGATGCCTCAGTGTGCCAACCCGCACCTGCGCAGAAGACCTGATGGAAAAAGGTAGGAAAATACCCAGGAGGTGCACAGGAAGTGAGCTCAACCTGATGGAAAAAGGTGGGGAAATGCCCAGGAGGCGCACAGGAAGTGACCTCATACTTCCCTATATAAGCCCAGTCCAGACACTGCCAAATTGCTGAATTATCTACAGACCCCCCTTGTTCCTGTGCTAGTGTGTGATCTGTCTGAACTTGTTGTGACCTGGAAACCTATTTGACTTCTCTTGTTTGCTGCTTGCCATTGACCTTGGATTTGTACCTTGACCATTCTACTTTTTTGTCCCTTTTGTACTCAGCTGCCAGATTGGAACCGACCCCGGCTTGGATCTCGACCATTCTTCTTCTGATTAACCCTTTTATACTTCGTTGCCAAACTGGACTTGACCTCGGCTTGGATCTCGGACTAAGTCTTGCACAGTGCTCCGCAACCCCTGGCACCCGTGCCACTCGGTGTCCACCAAGTCTCTGTCTCCATCTCCAGAGGCTTCAGGGACCCGAGGTGCAAGGGAGGCCTCCCCACTACTTCGGTCTCACATCAGGTACGTGGCCCTCGGGACAGGTAGCTGCTTTTCTCCTCTCTAAAGAATTGGACATTAAATAAGGATCACAATAGGGCACAGGTGCCTCATTTGCATTGTCTGTACTGGCACGGCTCATCCCATCAGACACCAACTGTGTTCAAGTGCATCCTCCCTTGTGAACTGCTAAGCGAATGCACAGCTTTGACCAATTTCACTATCCCACTGATTAACTGCAGAAAAATAAAGGTTGCAGCTGGGCCCCCTGGACATCCAGCTCCTGTCTAGATACGTTGCTGCGGGCAACAGAACACACTCCTAAGCTACTTCTAAAAACATTTAAATCCTTTTGCCCCCCAACAGACTTCAGGGTTGATCACTTTCAATGTTTTGCATGGCATCTTCCAAATCTGCACATTATTACCAACTTTTACATAAATACATTTTACAAGATATATTTTGCACTTCGCATATCTGATCAAAGTGGCCTAGTCAGCATACAGGATAAAGACCAGTCTAGAGATTACTTTTTCTTCTTGCATTAATGATAACTTTACCCATCTTTTAAAAGTAAGTACATTTCTCTCTACCTGCTCCATCTCTGAGACTCACCTCAGTCCAGTTTCCGACCCTCCAATGACTCCTCTGTAGCTCATCTCCCATAGTTGACGAGATGGACTGATTACTATAGGTTGTATTTAAACCTTTAGTCCTGTCTTCACTTAGATGAGGATATGTGCTTTCTCCATTATTAGAGTCTGGAATGTGCATCGTGGTTGTAGTCAGGAACGGAACTATAGATGGGGATGGTGGCACCTCAGGCTCGTTGGAGGTCATACCATCAGGTCTTGTATGCAGAGTAGTCCTTACTAGAGAGATAGTTTCTGCTGAATCTGTGGAAGATGGTGAAGGGGAACTCCGTGACAAAACATCTGAAGACTCTTTAGGCATAGTAGGTAAAATATCTTGAGAGGAATTGTCTTGTAAAGCGTTCTTTTCTGTTTGAGGTGAAAATGTGCGTCTCGAAGGAGTTTGATATGTCTTTTGGTCTGACCCAGGTTGTAGACCATGTCCCAGATCGGATGAGATATCGAGAGCTGGATTTTGTAAATCTTTATACCTTGTTTCTAGCTCTGAAGAAGATGAAGAGTAGGTTGAACCTTGTGTGGTTTTTGTCACTGAATACTGAGAAGAAGAATGTGTTGATGGCAATGATGATGTCAGTTCTGGGACAGGAATTGTTGGAAAGATCTGTGATGTAGTGGAAACCAAAACAGTCACTTCATCAGGGTGGGTGGTAGTTGGTGTTAAGTATTCTTCATTTTCCTTTTCTCTTTCCTGGATATTTGATTTGGGGGTAGGTTGTTTGTCATGAACGTATTTTCTCATAGTTACAGCTGATTCCTTGGAATTTATAGATATATCATTCTGATCCTCCTGTGGACTGCTGGAACTCAAAGAGGCCTGCAAGGGACCAGTAGTGGTCAATCGATTATGTGGGCTTCCTGTAGAAAGGATCTCAGTGTTGCCTTTTCCCAAGCTAGGGGTATGGACTGGAATGTATTCCTGATCTACATCTACATCTTCTTTGATATTAATATCTTCTATGGTGTCATACGTTAAATCCTCATGAAAATTAATAAAGTTGTAATCGTAATAAAAATCATCAACGTAAGCTTTTCCTACTTTGCCTTGACCATCTCCAGCATTGGTGAAGTCCCCTTCTGAGATGGAATTGTCTTCCAGGGAATGCTTTTTGCTGGGGGAGGCTCTTGGATGGCCAGGAAAGATTTCATTGACAATTTCTTTGCTAGATCCTCCGCTTCCTGTCCAGTCAAATATCCTGAAGTCTGGAATACAGGCCGGCATAGCACATACTTGCTTGGAATTAGGATGTTCTGAAGGATCACAGGAGCCTCCTTCCAGGGCATTATCACAATATACATCTCGATGCTGGAAACCTTCTCCACAGGATACAGAGCACTAAGGTAAAGGGGACACAATAACTTTGTGTTAAACAAAGCAACATAAAAAATAGACTATGAATCAGAATTTTTTTTAGCCATGTTAGTGGTAATTAAAGAGCAAGTCCACCCAAAACTGTCATTTTAGATGTACTAAACAAGGCTGAATGTGTCTATGTACTGGGATAGTCCATTGGGATAATCCACTGGGATAGTCCATTGGGATAATCCACTGGGATAGTCCATTGGTAACACTGTCCATAAATGCTATGATTGGCTTTCCTAGGTGCTTATTTAGATTTTTATGGATTTTGGGCAGATGATAGAAAAAAGCCTAAGGACCTTGAAAATTTCTTTACTGAAAAAAGGAGATTCTTTTTTCATTAACAACCACCTCTTTTAGCGCTCTACAGGTGAGGGCCTTTAAGCCGGTGGTCTTTAAACTGCAGCCAGAGGGCGGATGCAGCCCTTTGCTTGCTTTTATCCAACCCTTGGGGTGCTATTTTATTCACTGACACCAATGAAGGGCACAGTTCCTCCCAATGACACCAACAATGGGGCCCAATGACACCAATGAAGGGCACAGTTCCTCCCAATGACACCAACAATGGGGCCCAATGACACCAATGACGGGGAACAATTCCTCCCAATGACACCAAGAATGAGGCCCAATGTCACAATGATTGGGCACAATTCCTTCTAATGACTCTAACAATGGGGCACAATTCCTCTCAATGGCACCAATGACGGGGCACAACTTCTCCCACTGACACCAATGATGGGGCACAATTCCTCCTACTGACACCAATGATAGGGGATTGTTAACTTCCACTGAGGCTGGGACATTTTGTACTCCTAGTGGCCACAGTCCAACAAACCGAACCCCCCCCCCCCCCCGCATGGCAACTCAAACCTCGGGCATCCGAGGAGCAGCGGTGGGGATCGGGCATCTGAGAAGCAGCGGCGGGGATCGGGCATCCAGGCATCGGCAGGGTCCAGGCATTCACTCTTCTCCTTGCTTCCGCCGTGCATCTCCTCCCCTCCTCCTAGGCGT
This sequence comes from Lithobates sylvaticus, assembly GCA_028564925.1. NCBI lineage: Eukaryota > Metazoa > Chordata > Amphibia > Anura > Ranidae > Lithobates > Lithobates sylvaticus. Next base: position 599,413,806 of record CM053029.1, on the reverse strand, counting down.
TCAATAGGATCGCCTGCCCTTGGTTAACGGGTATCAGACCCGCTTCCCGATTGGCCAGGAGGAGGATCAGTGTTGCAACAGCAAATGTTCATTCGCTGTTGCAATACACCTGGGTTGGCTCCGGTCGCACTCTGTGTCCCGAGCCCACCCTATTTTGAAACCTATTAGAGCCTCTGGCTCTAATTGGGTGCTTAAAATTCATGCGCCTGGTGCCCTGAAAGGGGCATGAATAGGGTGTGGCCACAGCTGCCATGGATAGATTCATGCTATGCATGAATCTATCCATTGCATATAGGGGATGGCCTGGAGCGAGGGGGTGGCGCCCGGGTGCCCCTAATGGACGGGCCGCCCCTGCCTGGATAACATATAATGGGAATCAGACACAACAAATTTAGCATTAAAGTAGAACTATAGGCAAAACTTTTTTTTCCTTTTGGATAGAGTAAGGGAGCTATGAGTAAGCACTACATATAGTGCGAAACGCGTCAGTATGTGCCCCCCCCCCCCCCTTTTGCTTTGCTGTGCTGTGGATTGATGTGATTCCTGTTTTTTAAATAAATCATCAAAGTTTTTATCTTCTTCCGGTGTGCGGCTGTCCAGAGTTCTTTTTGATACTCCAAGTCCATAGAGTAAGGGAGGGTTATAACCCCTGTCAAATTTTTTTTTTCACCATCTGTGTCCCATTGCGGAGATCTCCCTTCACTTCCTGTCCCATAGCCAAACCGGAAAGGAAGGAAATCCCTACAAATTAAGGGAATTCCTTGGGGACCTCCAGGTCACCAGAAATAGGTGTCCCCATTGGAAGATTTCCCCCTCTATTACTTTTCTGGGGACAACCCATTTTCTTTCCCCCATTTACTGATAACGATAAATAGGACAATTAGAGAGGGTGACTCTCCCTAATGGGGGCACAGACAGCAATAACAACTGGTAGGCATTCCCAGCCCCCTCCACTCTATCCAAAACGGAAAAAAAAAAAAAAAAAGTTTTGCCTTACTTTAGGTACAGACAGGGGCGGACTAACCATTCGGCCACTCGGGCACTTCCCGAGGGCCCCGGGCCACTAGGGGGCCCCATCAGGTTTGCCAGCCTCAGTAAAACCAGGGACAGTATGTAAAAATCTGTGTTTTTTTTTACATCTGTTTCTGAAATGTCCCTTACCGACATCCTTTTTGGTCTAAAAATCCCAAAGCCCCACCTCTCCAGTACCTTCTCAGCCAATAGAAACATGTCTGTGTATACTGTGTGTACATGTATGTGTATACTGTGTGATTGTATACTGTGTGTGTATACTGTGTGGCCCCATAATCTCCTATTGCCCGGGGGCCCTCATGAGTTGCCAGTCCACCCCTGGGTACAGAATGCATGTACCTATAGACACCGTGGGCATCTTTCAATCATTATTGGCTACAAATATTTTTCCCATAAGTAGAACAGTCATTGAAGGTAAGGCTATTTACACACTGTACAATGTCCTAAGCCTGGGAAGGACCGGTAAACAAGAATAATTGTGTAAATCTCCAAGCGCATGGGTGTTGCTTTAGGAGCCAAAGGTTGAGTGCCTGCAGGATCCAGTGATGGAAACCCAACCCTGAGATCAGGTAGAGGCAGTTCATTAGTGGTGAGTGTTGGTTGGTAACAGGAGGCCTGGTAAGGGCACTCAATAAAAAAGCACAATAAGAACCGGAGCAACCAATCAGAAGTGGTCTTCTAATGCCTCGTACACACCATCAGACTTTCCAGTGGGATTGTCCGCCGGACCTAGTCCAGCGGACAAACCACCGGACCTTCCAGCGGGGCTTCGCCGGACTTTCCGAGCGTGTGGACTTGCCCACACACGCCCAGACTTCTCCGGCGGACAATCCGCGGGAAAAAGTCCGCAGGACTTTTGAAAATGAACGGACTTGCCGACACACGGAGCAAAGTCCGTTCATTTAGAACGTGACTTCAGGTAGACGGGACTAGCGAAGGCAGTGAATGCCGCCGCGCTAGCCCCATCACCTGGTATGGATTTAAAGGGAATCCCCACGCGGGTCCCCCCCAAATCCATCTCAGACCCTTATCCGAGCACGCAGCCCGACCGGCCAGGAAAGGGGTGGGGACGAGCGAGTGCCCCCCCCCCCCCCCTCCTGAGCCGTTCCAGGCCGCGTGCCCTCAACATGGGGGGTGCCCTGGGGAAAGGGGAGCCGTGCGCCCCCCCCACCCCAAAGCACCTTGTCCCCATGTTGTTGAGGACAAGGGCCTCTTCCCGACAACCCTGGCCGTTGGTTGTCGGGGTCTGCGGGCGGGGGGGCTTATCGGAATCCGGGAGCCCCCTTTAATAAGGGGGGCGCCCAGATCCCGGCCCCCCACCCTATGTGAATGAGTATGGGGTACTATGTACCCCTACCCATTCACCTAAGGTGTAATGTGTAAATAAAAAAAAACACACAATTTTGAGGGCACGCGTTTTTTTCGGCGTGGGGATTCCCTTTAAATCCATACCAGGTGACGGGGCTAGCGCGGCGGCATTCACTGCCTTCGCTAGCCCCGTCTACCTGAAGTCACGTTCTAAATGAACGGACTTTCCGATGATCGGCAAGTCCGTTCATTTCCAAAAGTCCGGCGGACTAGCACACAGACCGCGGGATTGTCAAGTCCAGCGGACAATTTTAAAACAAAACTTAAAACCTAGTCCACCGGACTTTTGGCGCCAAAAAGTCCGCCAGCGCCCACACACGGGCGGATTGTCCGGCGGACATTCCCGCGGGAAAGTCTGCTCGTGTGTACGAGGCATTACTGATCAGACATAGGTCTGCTTGGCTTCAATGGGTTATTGAATTTTGCACGGTATCAATTCATTTAGCTCTGCCGTTCAAATGTAAAAGTGAAAAGGTCCTAACTCAACCCTCTCAGCTCCGACGATGGTGCCGTGTGTAGATTTGTTGGCAAAGCTCACCTGGCTCCAGTTCCCGTGGTGCCAGAGGGCAGGGCAGGGCTCTCGATGATTACAGGGAATGCTGGATTCAGGTTTGGGGAGGTGCTGACAATCTGAGGGCTGCAGAGCCCGCTGCTCATCTAGTCCGACGCGTTGAATACACAGGACGGTTCTCTTCTGCGCACCACCAGAGCCACACGTGATGGAGCACTGCTGCCATTCTCCGACCCACCACCTGTGCGGGACACAACGCAGACTGTTGAAGTGGGATATTGGGAGAAAAAACTGCAATCTAATAATATAAAACTCCATTAACCAAAATTACAAGAGCTGTAGGCATCACAAAGTTCAAACTTTCGATGAGTGTGCAAAGTGCAGAACATTCCGTATATACTCGAGTATAAGCCGAGTTTTTCAGCACATTTTTTTGTGCTGAAAGTGCCCCCCTCGGCTTATACTGGAGTCAAGCACTTTTCTGCAGCAGAGAATTACATTTTCCCGATCTGAATTTGGGGGCCCGTATCTCGGGGCCACTTGATGCTAAGAACCCCAAATGGGAACCCAGTGGAACCATCACTATAACATATCCAAAGATGGGGTTCCTATCACCAAGTGGCCCCGAGATACGGGGCCCCAAAGTCGGTTCGGAAAATGTCATTCTCTGCTGCAGAAAAGTGCTTGACATTTTGTGCTCGAACCGACTTTGGGGCCCCATATCTCGGAACTACTTAGTGATAGGAACCCCATTGTTTGATATGTTGTAGTGATAGTTCCACTGGGTTTGCACACCAAATTTGGGGTTCCTAGCACCAAGTGCCCCTGAGATAAGGGGCCCCAAAGTCGGTCAACTGTGTCCACCTGCAGCAATGTCATTTCGGGACCCTTTGGGTCCAGAGACCCCAAATTTGGCTGCAGCTAGGGGGGCATCTAAGAGCCCTTAACTACCAAGTTTGAAGTTCGGGGGACCTATGGCTGCAAATGGTCACAGTGAGGCTGCAAATGGGCACAGTGAGGCTGCAAATGGGCACAGTGAGGCTGCAAATGGGCATTGTTGACCCTCTTTTCCACTTACAGTAGCTGCGTATTTCTCACCCTAGGCTTATACTCGAGTCAATACGTTTTCCCAGTTTTTTGTGGTAAAATTAGGTACCTCGGCTTATATTCGGGTCGGCCTATACTGGAGTATATACGGTAAGTAAGTTTCTGGTGAGATAGTGGAGGGTCTGGTTTTCTCAAACTTACCACTAAACCTCCTCGCTTCCCATCTGACCCATGCCCATTGGTGGCTGTGGTGGCCATAGTGGCCACTGAGGCATATGTTCCTATCAATTATTGACTCATTTCATATATATAAAGGGCCTCTGACCAAAATAGAACTGTATTTTTTTTTCTATTTGCAACCCAGACACGCATCTGCTGCACAATTACGATGTGGTCTTGCAAACCTCCCAATTGGAACATCTTCTAGACCAACATGATCATGCTAAATTATTATGTCAGTGTTACTCCCTTCTGTCCTGCAACGTCTAGATTAGAAAAGGTTAAAGCTGGACTTTGGGAATCAGACAAATTTGCGAGCGTTGTCTCGCAAGACGAGCAGGATTCAAGCCTCTGCGGTGTGCTGTACTGCATCTGGCCAGAGGTGCGGGGGTGCCGGTGACGCTCGGAAACACTCTATTCCTGAGTGTCTCAGAGCGATTCCGAGTGGTCTCCAAGCTTCTCCGAGTGTTTCCGAGTGTCTCTGGCGCCCCCCCCCCAACTCTGGCCACACGCGGTACTGCATAGACAAGCAGTGGCCATAGAACGAAATATCTGAGTTTCCATTGATTCCTATGGGGAAACTCGCTTTGATATACGAGTGCTTTGGATTACATGCATTCTTCTGGAATGGATTAGGCTCGTAATCCAAGGTACTATTGTACATTTGTCTGTTGATCACATCTCTAACGGGGTTGGATCAGCAGATCTTTGGCAGAAACAATGGTGGTTGGTTGCTAATTACAATTACTTTGGCATTTGGTAAACTTGGAACCACATAGTGTACTGTAACAACCCTTGCACTGCCAGGGGCCAAATCTATTGGTATTGAAAGTTCCCCTTCCTGTGGCAAACTTAGCCCCCGTACACACGGTCGGAAATTCCGACCACAAAATCCGTCGGATTTTTTCCGACGGATTTTGTCCGACATGGTGTTGCATACACACGGTCGGACAAAGTTGTCGGAAAATCCGATCATCCTGAACGTGGTGACGTTCGTTGCGTACGACGGAACCTACGTAGAGACTAGTAGCCAATAGCTTTGGTCTCGTAATTTGATCTGAGCATTCGTGGCACTTTGTCCGTCGGAATTCTCGACACACGATCGGACAAAGTCTGATCGGATTTAGTTCCTGCTCTCAAATTTTTTTCCGTCGGAAATTCAGACGAAAAAAGTCAGATGGAGCCCACACACAGGCGGATTTTCCGACAACATGGTCCGTTCGGACATTCTGCGTCGGAATTTCCGACCGCGTGTGTGGGGGCTTACAGGCGATAATGACACCACAAAACTTTGGCGTTTGCACCCCTTTGTGTAGAAAAGTCATGTAAGAAGAAGTAAAAGACTATTCTAGATATTTCTCACCTCGGAGGACATGGCTCCTCGTTGCAGTTCCGTTGTCTGTCATCAGGCCGTATCAGTGAATCGCAATATCTTTCCTCCACAAGACCAGCCACCTTCTCCACACAATGGACCAGCTGCCTCTGCACCCCTAACACGGGTAGGACAGGTAAGTATTAATATCAAGCGTACTTACCCACTGGGCAGTTAAACCCCCTTCCTAACCAGACCAATTTTCAGCTTTCGGTGCTCTCACACTTTGAATGACAATTACTCAGTCATGCAACACTGTACCCAAATGAATTTTGTGTCCTTTTTTTCACACAAATAGAGCTTTCTTTTGGTGGTATTTAATCACCGCTGGGTTTTTAATTTTTTGCACTATAAATCAAAAAATACTGAAAATTCGGTAAAAAAAATAAATAAATTCTTTGTTTCTATTAAAAATTATTGCAGAGTATTGGCGAGTATTGGCAGAGTATTGGCAGAGTATTGGCAGAGTATTGGCAAGTATTGGCGAGTATTGGCAAGTATTGGCAAGTATTGGCGAGTATTGGCAGAGTATTGGCAGAGTATTGGCAAGTATTGGCAAGTATTGGCAAGTATTGGCGAGTATTGGCGAGTATTGGCAGAGTATTGGCAGAGTATTGGCAAGTATTGGCAGAGTTGCCCAGTGTTGCTAGCGTATTGCACAGTGGTTGCAGAGCATTGCAGTGGTGGCAGAGCATTGCACAGTGGTGGCAGAGCATTGCACAGTGGTGGCAGAGCATTGCACAGTGGTGGGCACAGTGGTGGCAGAGCATTGCACAGTGGTGGCAGAGCATTGCACAGTGGTTGGTTGCAGAGCATTGCACAGTGGTGGCAGAGCATTGCACAGTGGTGGCAGAGCATTGCACAGTGGTTGGTTGCAGAGCATTGCACAGTGGTGGCAGAGCATTGCACAGTGGTTGGTTGCAGAGCATTGCACAGTGGTGGCAGAGCATTGCACAGTGGTTGGTTGCAGAGCATTGCACAGTGGTGGCAGAGCATTGCACAGTGGTGGCAGAGCATTGCACAGTGGTTGGTTGCAGAGCATTGCACAGTGGTGGCAGAGCATTGCACAGTGGTTGGTTGCAGAGCATTGCACAGTGGTGGCAGAGCATGGCAGAGCATTGCACAGCGGTGGCAGAGTATTGCACAGTGGTGGCAGTGTATTGACCAGCGCTGTGGGCACTACACATCCAGCCCACAGCGCTGGTCCCGTCTCTCCCCCTCTCCGCTTCTCTCCTCTCTGTACCGATCGGTACAGAGAGGAGAGGGAGGAACCGGCGTCATGACGTGACGCCGGTTTGTGTACATGTGATCGCTCCGTCATTTGACGGAGCGATCACGTGGTAAACGGCCGCTATCAGCGGCTGTTTACCGTGATCCGTGATGCGCCGGGTCCTCGGGACCCGGCGGTCACGGATGTTCCCGAGTGCGCGCCCCAGGGGGCGCGCGGGAGCAACTTTCTGGGAGGACGTCCGTAGGACGTCCACTCAGGGAAACCCGACCGCGCTGTAGCCGTCTTTCGACTATAGCGCGGACGGCATGTGGTTAATCCAAAACGCACACGTTCCGGCAGCAATGGCTGTGCAAATTAGATGGGTGCTGTAGCGACCAACGGCTGGAACCGTCAAGAGTCAAACTGAAGAAATGTCACCAGCACAACGAGGATCTCCAGATAATGGGTCCAGAGCAAAGTTACAGCAGTGCAGCAACGTTTCGGGGCCTCAAAGGACCCCTTCATCAGGCATGTGACGTCACAGGCCTGATGAAGGGGTCCTTTGAGGCTCCGAAACGTTGCTACACTGCTGTAACTAGACATGTGCACAACAAAAAAATTTGTTTATTTTAGTTTCGTTTTTTTCGTTTCCGTTGATTCGTAACGATTCGTAAATTCGTAAGTCGTCGGTGTTCGTATTCGTAACGATTCGTACATTCGTAAGTCGTCGGTGTTCATATTCGTAACGATTCGTACATTCGTAAGAGTTATTTTTTCGTTGATTCGTTTATTCGTTAGTTTAATTTTCGTTTTTATTCGTTTATTCGAAATTCGGACGCATTCGTATTTATTCGTACATTCGTAACATTCGTAGATTCGTAATCGGAGCATAATTCATAATTTTATGTAATGTGTAAGTCGTCGGTGTTCGTAGTCGTAACGATTCGTACATTCGTAAGTCGTCGGTGTTCGTATTCGTATTCGTAACGATTCGTACATTCGTAAGTCGTCGGTGTTCGTATTCGTAACGATTCGTACATTCGTAAGTCGTCGGTGTTCGTATTCGTAACGATTCGTACATTCGTAAGTCGTCTGTGTTTGTATTCGTAACGATTCGTACATTCGTAAGTCGTCGGTGTTCGTATTCGTAACGATTCGTACATTCGTAAGAGTTATTTTTCGTTGATTCGTTTTTTCGTTAGTTTAATTTTCGTTTTTATACGTTTATTCGAAATTCGGACGCATTCGTATTTATTCGTAGATTCGTAATTCATAATTTTATGTAATGTGTATGCTATTATTACATTTTAATAATTTACGAATCGAAAAGAAAAAGTTACGAATCGAAAAAAAAAAAAGTTACGAATCGAAAAAAAAAATGTTACGAATGTACGAATTTTTTCGTTCAATCTATTCGAAGCACGTTAAGCAGCGCCATTGTAAGGGACACGGAAAATTACCAATTCAACAAAAAAAAAAAGTTACGAATGTACGAATTTTTTTGTTCAATCTATTCGAAGCACGTTAAGCAGCGCCATTGTAAGGGACACGGAAAATTACCAATTCAACAAAAAAAAAAGTTACGAATGTACGAATTTTTTCGTTCATTTTCGCTGTTCCTTTTTTTGTTTTTTCGGATTTTCTTCATTCGTACATTCGTTGTTTCTAATTTGGTTTTTCGGATTTTCGTTGTTTTTCGGATTCGTTCGATTCGAACGATTCGTTAATCGGATTCGAACGATTCGTTATTCAGATTCATTCGATTAGAACGATTCGTTCATTCGTACGAAAACGAACAAAAAAAAAAAAAAAAAAAAAAAAGGAAACGAATTGCACATGTCTAGCTGTAACTATGTGATCTTTAATAAAGCTTTGGACCCATTCTTTGGAGATCCTTGATGTGCTGGTGATATTTCTTCAGGTAAGTATTAATATGACAAGTATGACATACATACAGCGGTCCATCGAAAATCCAGGTATGCAAATTAAGGTAAACTCAACATCTCTCCTCCTACTACACCCCAGGTTCCAGTAAGGGTAACTGGGAAAAACACGAGCTTAAAGGGGCAGACATGTTGGAATTAGAAGCTTCGGAACAAGAAGTGACCAAAAGGGGTTGAGGAACATTCTAACTAATCAAGTTAAAATCAGTACTTTTTTGCTAGAAAATTACTTAAAACCCCCAATACTGCGAACATTATAGTAGACATGTGCACAAGAAAAAAATTTGTTTATTTTCTATTGGTTTTTTTCGTTTCCGAAAAAAAATCGTTTTTTTTCGTTTAGTTTTTTTTCGTTTCCGTCGATTCGTAACGATTCGTACATTCGTATATCGTCCTTGTTCGGATTTGTAACGATTTGTACATTCGTAAGTCGTCGGTGTTCGTATTCGTAACGATTCGTACATTCGTAAGAGTTATTTTTTCGTTGATTCTTTTTTTCATTAGTTTAGTTTAATTTTCAGACGCATTCGTATTTATTCGTACATTAGTAACATTCGTAACATTCGTAGATTCGTAATCGGAGCATAATTCATAATTTGATGTAATGTGTATGCTATTATTACATTTTAATAATTTATGAATCGAAAAAAAAAGTTACGAATCGAAAAAAAAGTTACGAATGTACGAATTTTTTTGTTCAATAGAGACACGGAAAATTACAAATCGAAAAAAAAAAATAAAAAAAAGTTACGAATTGGAAAAAAAGTTACGAATCGAAAAAAAAGTTACGAATGTACGAATTTTTTTGTTCAATAGAGACACGGAAAATTACAAATCGAAAAAAAAAAAAAAAAAAAAGTTACGAATTGAAAAAAAAAGTTACGAATCGAAAAAAAAGTTACGAATGTACGAATTTTTTTGTTCAATAGAGACACGGAAAATTACAAATCGAAAAAAAAAAAAAAAAAAGTTACGAATTGAAAAAAAAGTTACGAATCGAAAAAAAAGTTACGAATGTACGAATTTTTTTGTTCAATAGAGACACGGAAAATTACAAATCGAAAAAAAATAAAAAAAAAGTTACGAATTGGAAAAAAAGTTACGGATCTAAAAAAAAGTTACGAATGTACAAATTTTTTTGTTCAATAGAGACACGGAAAATTACAAATCGAAAAAAAAAAAAAAAAAGTTACGAATTGAAAAAAAAGTTACGAATCGAAAAAAAGTTACGAATGTACGAATTTTTTGGTTCAATAGAGACACGGAAAATTACAAATCGAAAAAAAAAAAAAAAAAAAGTTACGAATTGAAAAAAAAGTTACGAATCGAAAAAAAAAAGTTACGAATGTACGAATTTTTTTGTTCAATCCATTCGAAGCACGTTTTAGCAGCACCATTGTAAGGGACACGGAAAATTACCAATTCAACAAAAAAAAAAGTTACGAATGTACGAATTTTTTCGTTCGTTTTCGTTTTTCGGATTTTCGTTGTTTTTCGGATTCGTTCGATTCAAATGATTCGTTACGATTCGTTATTCGGATTCGTACGATTCGAATGATTCGTTCATTCGTACGAAAACGAACGAACGAAAATAACGAAAAAAAAAAGAAAAACGAAAAAAAAAAAAAACGAAACGAATTGCACATGTCTACATTATAGCAATAGCAACAATTCTAGCGCTAGACCTCCTCTGTAACTCTAAACTAGCATCGCATTTCGAGATTTTTAAGTACCGTTGTTTGGCGCCATTCCACAAGCATGCACAATTTTAAAGGGTGACATGTTAGGTATCTATTTACTCTGCGTAACTTCATCTTTTATATTTTAGAAAGCAATTGCATTATGTATTGTGTTTTGTTTTTTTTTTTGTTTTTTATTTCATTAAAGTGTATTACAAAAAAAAATTATATATGAAAAACCTAAAAAATTGCAATGGCTGCCATTTTATACTCTACTGCCGCGTACACACGATCGGAAATGCCGCCAGCAAAAGACAGATGTGAGCTTTTGGTCGGAAAATGCGACCGTGTGTAAGCTCCATCGGACTTTTGCTGGTGGCATTTCCACCAGCAAAAGATTGAGAGCAGGTTCTCAATTTTTCGGTCGGAAAAAGTTCCGATCGTCTGTACCAGTTCCGACGTGGAAAAATTCCTACGCATGCTCGGAAACAATTTGACGCATGCTCGGAAGCATTGAACTTAATTTTCACGGCTCGTCGTAGTGTTGTACATCATCGCGTTCTTGACGGGCAAAAGTTCAGAGAACTTTTGTCTGACCGTGTGTGTATGCAAGCCAAGCTTGAGCGGAATTCCGTCGGAAAAACCATCCAAGATTTTTCTGATGGAAATTCCGCTCGTGTGTACGGGGCATAAGGCCTCTGTAAAAAAAATAATAATTATATATATCTATATATATATATATATATATCTATATATACACCTTTATATATAACGTATATATAGATATACAAAAGAATACTGCTTTTCACTTATAAACAAAAAGTATCAGAATCATAGGCGCAGCCTATTGCATTAGGGTGTCCACCCCAAAGCTCAATCACATACAGTATGCGTTGGTGTGCATGTGTATATATATATATATATATATATACTGATGGTGTCAGTAGGGCAGTGGGCGTTGTCAGTAGAGCAGAGGACGGTGTCAGTAGAGCAGTAGACGGTGTCAGTAGGGCAGTGGGCGGTGTCAGTAGAGCAGAGGACGGTGTGAGTAGAGCAGTGGGCGGTGTCAGTAGGGCAGAGGACGGTGTCAGTAGGGCAGAGGACGGTGTCAGTAGGGCAGAGGACGGTGTCAGTAGAGCAGAGGATGGTGTCAGTAGAGCAGTGGACGGTGTGAGTAGAGCAGTGGGCGGTGTCAGTAGGGCAGAGGACGGTGTCAGTAGGGCAGAGGACGGTGTCAGTAGGGCAGAGGATGGTGTCAGTAGGGCAGTGGACGGTGTCAGTAGGGCAGTGGGCGGTGTCAGTAGGGCAGAGGACGGTGTCAGTAGGGCAGAGGACGGTGTCAGTAGGGCAGAGGATGGTGTCAGTAGGGCAGAGGACGGTGTCAGTAGAGCAGAGGACGGTGTCAGTAGAGCAGTGGACGGTGTCAGTAGAGCAGTGGACGGTGTCAGTAGAGCAGTGGGCAGTGTCAGTAGAGCAGAGGACGGTGTCAGTAGAGCAGTGGGCAGCGTCAGTAGAGCAGAGGACGGTGTCAGTAGGGCAATGGGCAGCGTCAGTAGAGCAGAGGACGGTGTCAGTAGAGCAGAGGACGGTGTCAGTAGGGCAGAGGACGGTGTCAGTAGGGCAGTGGACGATGTCAGTAGAGCAGTGGACGGTGTCAGTAGAGCAGTGGGCAGTGTCAGTAGAGCAGAGGACGGTGTCAGTAGAGCAGAGGACGGTGTCAGTAGGGCAGAGGACGGTGTCAGTAGAGCAGTGGGCAGCGTCAGTAGAGCAGAGGACGGTGTCAGTAGGGCAATGGGCAGCGTCAGTAGAGCAGAGGACGGTGTCAGTAGGGCAATGGGCAGCGTCAGTAGAGCAGAGGACGGTGTCAGTAGAGCAGAGGACGGTGTCAGTAGGGCAGAGGACGGTGTCAGTAGGGCAGAGGACGGTGTCAGTAGGGCAGAGGACGGTGTCAGTAGAGCAGAGGACGGTGTCAGTAGAGCAGAGGACGGTGTCAGTAGAGCAGAGGACGGTGTCAGTAGGGCAGAGGAAGGTGTCAGTAGAGCAAAGGACGGTGTCAGTAGAGCAGAGGACGGTGTCAGTAGAGCAGTGGACGGTGTCAGTAGGGCAGAGGACGGTGTCAGTAGAGCAGAGGACGGTGTCAGTAGGGCAGAGGAAGGTGTCAGTAGAGCAAAGGACGGTGTCAGTAGAGCAGAGGACGGTGTCAGTAGGGCAGAGGACGGTGTCAGTAGGGCAGTGGACGGTGTCAGTAGGGCAGAGGACGGTGTCAGTAGAGCAGTGGACGGTGTCAGTAGAGCAGTGGACGGTGTCAGTAGGGCAGTGGGCAGCGTCAGTAGAGCAGTGGACGGTGTCAGTAGAGCAGTGGACGGTGTCAGTAGAGCAGTTGGCAGTGTCAGTAGGGCAGAGATTGGTGTCAGTAGTTTTTATTTTTTACAATTTTATCATTTTATTTTTATTTTTTTATAATGTTTTTAGGAGCCCTATTGGGGAGCTTTGGTTAAATATCTGGGGTCTGAATAGGGGGAATCTGCACCACACGCCTATGGTCAGAAAGGTCCTTAAGTGGCTACTTGACACATCAGGTCCATTATTGTCACAGTCTTTTTAATTTCTCTCACTTACTGGGCAGTACTTCTACTGTGTACAAAGGCAATGCTGAATACCGAGTGATGCAAGTAGACAGAAGACGTGCCATTAACTTCCCTCCAGGATCCGGCATGAACTCTGTACAAAGAAGGAGTACGACCCGAGTCTACACAGCTGACTCTGAACGTTGTCCTAAGCTGACCGTGGTGATCACAGATGACTCCTCAGATGTTCTTTCATGTTGTAGAGCTGAGATCTTACCAGTGCCACACGTGGCCGAGCACTCCGACCACGCTCCGTATCTCCAGGAGAACTCCGGCGGCTGGACCTCGTTGCTGTCGTCTAGGTCTCTTCTCACCGTATACTGGTAGCGCACTCCGGGGTTCTTCTCCTGGAACAGAAGCTAAATGTGCAAACCTCGGTCAGTTTTGTTGGATTATTCTGCAGTATTCTCTCAGACTAGTCTTATTTATTTTTTTTGGGAGTAATAAAGTCTAAATTACATTTGGTGGAGGGGGGATTATGGTGTGGGGGGAGGGGGGATTATGGTGTGGGGTTGTTTTTCAGGGGTTGGGCTTGGCCCCTTGGTTCCAGTGAAGTGAACTCTTAGGCCCTTTCACACTGGGGCGTTTTTCAGGCGGTACAGCGCTAAAAATAGCGCCTGTACAGCGCCTGAAAAAATCCGGCCCCTTTCACTCCAGTGTGAAAGCCGGCGGGCTTTCACACTGGAGCGGTGCTCTAGCAGGACGGTCAAAAAAGTTCTGCTAGCAGCATCTTTGGAGCGGTATAGGAGTGGTGTATTCTTCGCTCCTATACCGCTCCTACCCATTGATGTCAATGGGAAACCGCGGTAATACCGCAGCAATACCGCCGCTACGGCGGCGCTTTGGGGGGGATTTTAAACCCTTTTTCCGAATACCGCGGCTAAAACGACGGTAAAGCAGCGCTAAATATAGCGCTGCTTTACCGTCGCCGCCGCTCCTGCCCCAGTGTATAGGGGCCTTAAGGCGTTTTGGGCAATTTCTTGTACAAAGGTTTTTATTGAAAAGACACATCAATACAAAAGAATACAAAACAACAGAAAAAACAGAAAAAAAAATGGAACTGGACACAGTAACAGTGTGCGATTTCTTACAACAGAACAGTACATGCAATTGAGTCCGGAGCACGGACATGAACCATAGAACAGACTGTAAAATATGCGTTTTGGGCAATTTCATGCTCCCAACTCTGTGGGAACGCACACGAACTCTAATGGCATCCTAGTCTAAAGCCTCGTACACGCGATCAGATTTTGAGCAGGGAATTGTGTGATGACAGTCTGTTTGCCTAAAATCCGACCATTAGTACGCTCCTTCAGACAATTGTTGTCCAACTTTTCGCCAACAAATGTTGGATGGCAGACGAGTAAAGTTTCGGCGAACAACGGTCTGTTCTCAGATTCTCGTATCGTGTGTACACAAGTCCATCACACAAGTCCAAAGTACAAACACGCATGCTCGGAATCAATGCTCACCAAACACGACATTAGCAGAAGGTGCCCAAGGGGTGGCGCTCAAGAGCTGAAATTCCACATAGTACGTCACTACGTTTGTGTTTGTTGGCCGACAATTGTGTAGCGTTTGTATGCAAGACAAGTTCCTGGAACACGCCCTTCAGACAAAAGTCTGATGCTTAGTTGGCCAACAATCCGATCGTGTGTACGAGGCTTTAGTCCGTAGGGTTCAATAATGAGTTGGCCCACCCTTTGCAGCTATAACAGCTTTAACTCTTCTGGGAAGGCCGTCCACAAGGTTTAGGAGGGTGTCTATGGGAATGTTTGACCATTCTTCCAGAAGCGCATTCGTGAGGTCAGGCACTGATGTTGGATAAGAAGGCCTGGCTCACAGTCTCCGATTTAATTCATTAAAAGGTGTTCTATCGGGTTGAGGTCAGGCCAGTCAAGTTCCTCCACTCCAAACTCATTCATCCATGTCTTTATAGACCTTGCTTTGTGCGCTGGTCCAAATCATTTGGTGGAGGGGGGATTATGGTGTGGGGGTTGTTTTTCAGGGGTTGGAATTGGCCCCTTAGTTCCAGTGAAGGGAACTCTTAAGGCGTCAGCATACCAAGACATTTTGGACAATTTTATGCTCCCAAATTTTACTCATCCATGTCTTTATGGGCCGTCCCCAAACTGTTCCCACAAAGTTGGGAGCATAAAATTGTCCAAATCGTCTTGGTATTGTGACGTCTTAAGAGTTCCCTTCACTGGAACTAAGGGGCCAAACCCAAACCCTGAAAAACAACCCCACCACCATAATCCCCCCCCACCACCATAATGCCCCCTCCACCAAATGTTTTGGACCAGTGCACAAAGCAAGGTCCATAAAGACATGGATGAGCGAGTTTGGGGTGGAGGAACTTGACTGGCCTGCACAGAGTCCTGGCCTCAACCCGATAGAACATCTGGGATAAATTAGAGACTGCGAGCCAGGCCCCCTCTTCCAACATCAGTGCCTGACCTCACAAATCCTGTGCCAAGCAGCTTCCCCTCTTCACACTGACCATAGGGGGGTGCTTACTCAGCACTGCCGCCATTCACAGAATGCCTTTTATTTCTTCCAATGAATACAAGCCATTCTCTGATTGGACAAGGTGGAGAAAGAGGTGGAGGTGATGTCATGACTTCTGGTAGAATGGATTGCATGCTTTATTACCACATTTAGTTCAAAAGGTAGAATCTCTAATGGAATGCAACAAAGATATTTTAAACTGAAATGATCTCACCTGTATCCACACCGGCTCGTGGGTCGGACCAGGGGCGGTCAGGTTCTCCAAATTCCCCGTGCGGGTGTAGGTGAAGGTTGTGCCCGCTGCTTGGTAATCCCCATTCCACTGAATGGTCCATCGGCCATTCAAGAAATACTTCTCCGGGTCTTCACTGCGGAGAGCTAAAAAGTTTCCGGCCTCCGCCACTTCTTCAATCCGAATCTCGCGGGCACCGGGCGGAATGAGACCGATGTCCACATAACCTGGAAGATACACAGATTGGAAAAAATTCAATTATTTTTTTTATTTTAAAGGGTATATATATATATATATATATATATAGCAGTGCTGGGACAAGATAACTTAGAGCCCAGGGCAAACATGCCAAACTGTGCCCCCTCAGATATATGAGCATTGTGTGTCAGCAAAAATCCCCCCCGTCCAAAAAAATGAGCACTAATCTGCATGCTTACCCCTAAGTATAAATTCCCCCTCCTCCCAGTACAAATCCCCCACCTAGCAGAAATCTTTGCCCCCACCCTCCACCATCATCTTCCCCCTCCCAGTTCAAATCCTCTCTCTCCCCAAATCCCTCCATCACAAATCCCCCCCCCCCCCCTGTAGAGGTGTTAATAATAATAATAGGGCGCCACCGGGACAGACTTCCAATCATGTGACCACTGTGACAGCCAATTATAGCAGTCATATAATTGGGCAGTCTATCCCGTCCCCTGGGCGTAAAGACCCAGTTAAAGCGGAGTTCCGCCTAATTTTTGATTTTTTTTTAAAGTCAGCAGCTACAAATACTGCAGCTGTTGACTTTTACAATAAGGACACTTACATGTCCACGACAACCTCGATGTCGGCACCCGAAGCAGACCCGTCCCTCGGCTCTCGGGTGGAGGCGCCGCCATCTTCGGTAAGGGAATCAGGAAGTTCCCTACTGCGCATGCCTGAGTCGCGCTGCACGATCCCACTGGTCCCTGCTGTCTTCTGGAACCCGTGTGTCTCCCAGAAGACAGCAGGGGGGACAGGAAGTGGCGTAGATACCCACGGGTGGCTCGGCTATCTATGCCCGGAAGTGGGAGAAAAATACCTGTATTAGACAGGTATCTACTCCCCCCTACCCTCTGAAAGGTGCCAAATGTGACACCGGAGGGGGGAAGGATTCTGAAAAGCAGAAGTTCCATTTTTGGGTGGAACTCTGCTTTAAAAGGGATGCAGAGGCAAGGTGGATAGGGGATCAGGGGCGGCCCATCCATTAACACTGATCCTCCTCCCAGCCAATCAGGAAGAAGCAGGTCTTGAGACCCGTCAACCAATTGGCTGAAAAGGCGATCCTATTGGATGCCTAGGAGGTGGGGAGGAGACACATGGCCACCATGATGGAGGAAAGGACACAGGAGCCACTGCCGGATGACGGCTGCCCGCTACCTGCCACCTAGATGGGATAAGTGCTAGACCGACCGGCAGACAGCGAGTGGGGGGGGGAGGTTGTTTGCCGCTCCCCTCAAAAAAACATAAAAAAAAAACACATTAGCCGCCACTGGTAGGTGTTATTAAATTATAAGGACATAACAGCTGAACTAATAACAGCCATGGCAGTTTTTAAGGCAGGGCAAAAGGGGCAGCTGCCCTGGGCCCTGTCATTATTGTGGGGCCCAAAGCAGCTGCCTCACACTTGCCAACTATCCCGGTTTAAATTCCCTCATCCCTTGAGGTTTTAGTCCTGTGTTGTGTCCCAATATCTCAGTGGGAAGTGCTGCTACTAATGCTGCTCAGCTTTGCTCTATTGTTGTGTACAGATGACTCACCTGCAGACCCTGTGTTTACATGTAAATTACCGGCAAATATATGTAACTATCGGTGGCAGTCATATGTAAATAGGGGCGGCCGGCAGCATTGATATGTATATCATGCCCCCCTGAGGTGATATCCACAGTAATCTCTAGCAACCAATCAACAAGCAGAAATCATGTGCTGTAACCGCTAGCAACTAATCAGTGACCTGTAATGTGTGCTGTAACCTCTAGCAACCAGTCAGTGAGCGGTAATGATACAATGTAACCTCTAGCAACCAGTCAGTGAGCGGTAATGATACACTGTAACCTCTGGCAACCAATGGCAATAGCTGCCTGATCTGATTCAGTAAACAGATTTTGAGTCTAGCTGCTATTTAGTGTATGTCTCAGAGCAGGTGGAGAGCAAAACTACATGGGGGGGGGGGGGCAAGAAAAGTTTTGCCCAGGGTCCAATAAATATTAAAGACGGCCCTGATAACAACTGAAAAGCTAATCAGAGAACTCACAGCTGCCTATCTTAGTTTTGACATACTGTAGCTTTGATGCAACTCCTCCCTCTGGCAAAGGACAAAAAGTTAAATTTAGAGAAGACAGAAGTGGAGAAGAGCTGACTGTGGGCTGTTTTTGCCAACTTGCTCTATGACCTCATAGTGCTTGTGATCAGATTTGTCTGGGTTGGACTGTCCATATAAACAATCTCCCATAAAGCCCACACTCCCCCCATGCACACACTCAGATGACATAAGCAGGTATACTGGGTATATACTGTACTAGTATAGACCCCCGATTTATACGACATATATTGCAACTCACCAAGTCCTTCGCTGTCATCGAACGTCTTGTGAACAGTATGACATGTAGAAGAGTCACCAAGACAGACACCACAGCGATCCTCCACAGCATTGGAGTCAATCTCGTAGTCACAGCCAATGTTCTGTGTTGAAAGATCATATAATTTAGTATGGTTTGTTATTGCTTGAAAATAATCCGAAAGAACGCAGTTATTATTTTAGAAGGGCACAGAAGAGGTCACAGTAGCAGGCGTACTTTTGACATGGAGTTTAGGGGGGTGGCATGGGAGGAGGACCTCTACTGATTCTGTATTTTCCAACAGAGTCCTATCATATGCATTTGTAGCACACCCTAGGTGTAGTGTAGGCTGGTAGGTAAATTTAGTTGGCGCCATTGTAATCAGTGGATCAGGGGTTGATTATTTAGGGCTGCTCAGTGTCTCATAGGGTGCTGCACTGATTATTTCCCTATCTTCTAGAGCACAGGTGTCAAACACAAGGCCCGCGGGCCGAATCCGGCCCTTCAGTCCATTTCATGCGGCCCTCGCACCCAGGGCTTTTTTTCAGATGAAATGTGGTAGCCACCTCCAGCTCTTGCAAGATCCCTACCTTCCCTGCATGTACTCACGGTGGGGAACAGTGGTGCCAACCAATGAACTTCCTGCAAGTGAGAAATATGTAGAGCCACTAACATTGCCTGGAGGCACTAGAGCCGGGCAGATGAGGTGTGAGGAAGCTTTTTTTTGGGGGGGGGGGGGATTTGTACACAGCACACTTTTGAACTCTGCATACTGCGTACTTCTGAACTCTGCACATAGCGCACCCCTAAACCCTGCACTCTGTATGTAACACACTCCTCAGCCCCGCACCCCTGAACTCTGCAGTCCGTATGTGGTTCACTCGTGAACTCTACACTTTGTGCGCCGAGTACTCCTATGTAGACATGGTCTTAAAGATACAACCGGCCCTTTGAGGGCAACCATAATGCTGATGCGGCCCACAATGAAATTGAGTTTGACACCCCTGTTCTAGAGGATTCTTTAATTATAGTGGGAGAAAGGCCAGAGTATGCAGCCTGAATATTTAAGGAACTCCAGCCAATCCCTTGAGAGGTGTGCCCAGTAGGTGGTTGTAGAGCCCTTCAATAGTCCGAGGCCTGAGGCAGAAGCTGCAGTGTTCCTGGGTTCAGTCCTGCTGGAGGAGACCCCTGTGCAGGAGGCTCTGCTCCTGGGGCAGGAGTATCCCTAAGAAGACATTGAGGTCCCAGCTAGGCTTAGCTTGGGGAGTCTATTTGCAAATCAAGTGGGGTCTGGAGAAGCTCACTGGAGAATACCAGAAGGAAGTTGGTAAGAGTCCACCTGTCCTATGGTGGTATGAGCCTACATCTCCCTCACCGAGAAGAGCCTGGTGGATATCGTTAGGAGGCAACCAGTGACCCTGTGTGGCTGTGTGGGTAAATTACCCCAGAGCTGAGAGTCAGTGACTGTGTGTAGCTTTTCAGTCCCTGGGAGGATTACTAGTCACCAGCAGAATAGAGATTCTGTGGGACATTTTATTGGTACAGCTCAGCAAGATAGCCAAGGATTCCTCAAGTTTCTTCAGTTTTGGGGTATCCCATGCTCCCTCACCCTCTCAAGTGTCCAACCCCCCAAAAAAACCTTAAAGAAACCCCTCGACTGCTTTTTGGAGCCAGTAGAGGAGTGAAGAAACTGTTTGGAGCCTGCCTGTGTGTGCTCTACGATGGGAATAAGGACTAATGCCCTGTACACACGACCGGTTTTCCCATTGGAAATAAACTCTGAGGTTTCTCCGACAATTCCAATGTAATTCAGCTCAAGTTGTCTTGCGTACACACGGTCACACCAAATTCCGACCGCCAAGAACGCGGTGACGTACAACGCGTACGACGGCTCTATAAAAAGGAAGTTCAATAGCCACTGCGTCGGAACAGCAAACAGACAAGCGTTTTTTCCGCTAGAAATTTTGTTCTGTATCTAAGTCCGTCTGAATTTTCGACGGAAAACATCTGATGGGGCATACACACGGTTGGAATATACAATGAAAAGCTCCCATCTGACTTTTTCTGTCGGAATGTCCGACCGTGTGTACACGGCATAAGTTCACCAGTGGCTCCTTAGCGGGTGTGCTACAAATTAATACTTGGTTATTGTAACAAAACGTCACACACTCCACTTGAGTGCTTTCGTCATATACCGATTCCTCCCCGTCTGAATATAGGTATCAGATATTCCAACCACTCCCAACAACAAACAAGACAATACTCGTTTGGTTGCTGAACATGGACTGTTTATTGAAAACACAGGTAATACTCTGCACAACCCCCCCACCTTTGCATTCTGGGTGGGGTAGACTGTCCAATCAGCAAGGAGAGCTGTTGGAGGAATTCGCCCCCACCAATCTCACAGCTAATCTACATTACACATCCCATAATATCCAAGGCAGACAGACACAATAGAACTTTGGAATACAGCCACACCCCAAACGACCCAGCAGTGAGTCTGATTAGTACAGATCAGACTGGATTTCTCGGTCACCCTGTGCCCCTATTAGAGACACAGTGTCACTTAGACATAGGAGGTGCATGGGGAGCTGAAACAAGGTTTTCCCAACCACCTCAAGGGATTCTGGGTTCCACGGGCCTCCTCCCCCAAATCACAGTTATCAGGTAAAACAATATGCATGTAGGACCCTGTTGTAACATAGAGGAGGTAGCAGTTGGTGGTGGTGCAGTGGTAGAGAACAGACAGAGAGGACGGTTGTTCCTGATATAGGCCCTAAAGGGAATCATTGGGCCTCACCAGCAGAAATCATGTATTACACTGAACCACAGGCTTCCCTTCTGGTAAATGGCAGAGTCCTCCTACCCCCGGGTGGGCCAGACCAGGGTAGCTGGAGGAGTATTGTTTAAAGACTGCTGCAGAGTGGAACTTTATGCAACTAATCAAAAATTTAAACTACGTTGTACTGTACCCTTCATGTATCAATGAAGTGTTTCCTATTAAAGAGGAAGTAAAGCCTCTTAAAAAAAAAAAAAAAAAAGACACCCTGCAAGGCAAAGGCACAATGAGCTAGTATGCATAGCATACTAGCTCATTATGAAAAACTTACCTGAAAACGAAGCCCTTGAAGCCGTCCTTATCTTCCATCTTCTTCGCCGCCATCCAGGGCCGGAGTGACTTCCGGGTCTCGCCGCTCCAGCGCTATCATTCGCTGGAGCGGCGAGACGTCACTCCCGCGCATGCGCACGAGATCGACATATGGCCGTGAGATCGGCATATGCAGTGCGCCCTCAGTGCGCCTGCGCATGCGCCGTAGACAGCGATGCCTTTTCATCGCTAAATATCTCCTAAACCATGTAGGTTTAAGAGATATTTATTGGACCTACAGGTAAGCCTTAATCTAGGCTTACCTGTAGGTCAAAGTCATATGGAAGGGTTTACTTCCACTTTAAGGTGGGTTGCCTATACCTGGGGAACCCTGTGTGAGACGTGGCTCAGTGAGCAAGGGTGGTGCCCTGACTGGTAAATTGGGTCAACCAGCGTGTTGGTGGGCATAGGTTCTCCATATGCACCATGTACCCAGTAGGCCGGTGGCCTGAGGTCAGGTGGTTGGCAGATAACTGGAGGGTCCAGGCTGGCAATCAAATGAGTTTAGAGACCCTGTTAGCTGTGTGTGTCTAACAGACCGGGGGGTTCCCCCATAGGCCTGCAGATTGTAATGAATAGCCAGTTCTTGCTATGGAGGTCTCCAAAGTCCCCCAGCAAAGAAGTTCCTCACTGTGTTGCTATGACCAGTTTAGTGATTTTTATAGCATAATTATATGCTAAAATTGTAAGTAGTTTGTATGTACAGTATCTTTGTTTAGAAAAGCACTTAAAGTGGTGGGACACCCTGAAAAAAAAAAACTTTAAAAAAAATGTTACCAGAAATGGCTGTTGCTAGGCAGATCGTCCTAATCTGCCTCCTCCAGCGCCGCGGTGATCTTCTCTCCTTCCGTCTTCTAGTGAATGGGGCGCGGTGTGTTATGGGAACTGTGTCCCACAACACATCGCGTTCCCCATTCACAAATTAGACTCGCGCATGCGCAGTAGGCCGCACGCCGGCTCACGCACGCGCAGTAGGAAACGGGAAAGCCGTTTCCCTTACTGAGGATGACGGCGCTGGATCTGGCCTCCACGACCGAGATCGCGGGCGCCCTGGGAGGGTAAGTGTACTTATTAAAAGTCAGCAGCAACTTTTTTTTTAGCTGCTGACTTTTAAAAAAAAATGTTATTAAGGTGAAACACCGCTTTTAATATACTACACTGGTTTTTATGCTTCCTTGCTTTAACTGCTTCAGCCCGGAAGATTTTACCCCCTTCCTGACCAGAGCACTTTTTGAGATTTGGCACTGCGTCGTTTTAACTGACAATTGCGCGGTTGTGCGACGTTGCACCCAAACAAAATTGATGTATTTTTTTCCCCACAAATAGAGCTTTCTTTTGGTGGTATTTGATCACCTCTGCGGTTTTTATTTTTTGTGCTATAAACAAAAAAATAGCGACAATTTTGAAAAAAAAAACAATATTTTTTACTTTTTGTTATAATAAATATCCCCCCAAAATATATAAAAAACTATTTTTTTTCCTCAGTTTAGGCCGATACGTATTCTTCTACATATTTTTTGGTAAAAAAAAAATCACAACAAGCGTATATTGATTGGTTTGTGCAAAAGTTATAGCGCCTACAAAATAGGGGTTCGTTTTATGGCATTTTTATTAATCATTTTTTTTATTAGTAACAATCTGTGATTTTTATCGGGACTGCGACATTATGGCGGACACATCGGATAATTTTGACACTATTTTAGGACCATTGTCTTTTATACAGCGATCAGTGGTATAAAAATGCATTGATTACTGTGTAAATGACAGAGAAAGGGATATCGCCGCTCCAGGCAGGTCATATTGAGGTGAACCTCTCCTCTAGTTTGGAAGCCACAGGTGCTGGCAATGCATATGAAATTTGAGAAAAATTCTGGACAGCCGCACTCCAAAAAATAGCCTTTATTCGTCAAAAGGAATCAAAAAATACATGCCACAGCAGAACGGACAGAAGAGCTGCCGTTTGATAGTGTGAAACGCATCAGTCCTTCTGTCTGTTCTGCTGTGACATGTATTTTTTGATTCCTTTTGACGAATAAAGGCTATTTTTTTCTCAAATTTCATTACTGTGTAAATGACACTGGCAGGGAAGGCGTTAAACACTAGGGGGTGATGAAGGGGTTAAGTGTGTCCTAGGGAGTGATTCTAACTTTGGGGTGTAAGGGCTACCACTGACATGACAGAGATCACTGCTCCCGATGACAGGGAGAAGTAGATCCCTGTCATGTTACTAGGCAGAACAGGGAAATGCCTTGTTTACATGAATGTATATGGTCTTGGTATGAATTAGGGTTGTCCCGATACCGATACTAGTATCGGTATCGGGACCGATACCGAGCATTTGTGCGAGTACTTGTACTCGCACAAATGCTCCCGATGCCTAATCCGATACTTATAACCGGAAGTCGGCGGGCGGAGAAGGCGGAACGGGCAGAGCGGGCGGAATGAGCGGAACGGGCAGAGCGGGCGGAATGAGCGGAACGGGCAGAGCGGAGATCTAGCTGGTAGCAGTGGAACAGGGGGTAAGCTGGCCAGGGCAGGGATGAAGGGTGCCGCCGTTCCCATTCGGAACAGGAAGTGACGGCTTAGTGTCTTCGTCGGAGGACAAACATCACGGCGCCCATCTTGGTACACCTTTGTACTCGGCTGCAGTAAGCCAGCAGCGGACATCTTGTTACACCCAGCCCATTTAGTTCGGGCTGGGTGTAACAAGATGTCTGCTGCTGGCTTACTGCAGCTGAGTAAAAGGTGTAGCAAGATGGGCGTTGCAGCATACTAAATGTTAAATGACATGAATGATGAGAGGCAAGGGAGGATTTTGCAATGCTATATGCCATATAGCATTGCAAAATCCTTCCTTGCCTCATCATTCATGTCATTTATTATGCAGTTGCAAATCAATGCTGCATTTTAGTGCTCATCAGTGCCTGCCCATAAGTGCTGCCTATCAGTGCCCATAAGTGCCAGCCACCTATCAGTGCCCATAAATGCCTATCAGTGCCATCTATCAGTGCCCATAAATGCCTATCAGTGCCCATAAATGCCTATCAGTGCTCATCAGTCAGTGCCCAAAAGTGCTGCCTATCCATGCCATCTCTCAGTGCCCATAAGTGCTGCCTATAAGTGCCCATAAGTGCCAGCTATCAGTGCCAGCCACCTATCAGTGCCCATAAATGCCTATCAGTGCCATCTACCAGTGCCCAAAAGTGCTGCCTATCAGTGCTCATCAGTCAGTACCCTTCAGTCAGTACCAGCCATCGGTGCTATCCATCAGTGCCCATAAGTGCTGCCTATCCATGCCATCTCTCAGTGCCCATAAGTGCTGCCTATCAGTGCCATCTATCAGTCACCAGTCAGTGCCCATCAGTCAAACAGTCACATGACATTAAAAAAAAGTATCGGTAATCGGTATCGGCGAGTACTTGAAAAAAAGTATCGGTACTTGTACTCGGTCTTAAAAAAGTGGTATCGGGACAACCCTAGTATGAATATATGACTTTTAGCAACTGCATCTTGTTGCTGATAACATTTTCTTGCCTGATAGACATTATTTGTGGTGCTGCTCCAAGCAGGAGAAGAGCCTCCTCCCTAGATCCTCAGGAAAGCGGGGTGCTGGCGTGTCTATGTGCCGATCCAGAAAGTAATCACATGTGTCTATGAGGATAGTTGCTCTGCCCAACCAGCCGTACAGTCAAAAGTTAAGGAGCGGCCTCAGCCTACAAGTCTCTGCTAAGCCACACACTGACACGCTTCGCCCTGGGGGGTTTAGGGCGAAATGCGTCAGTAGGCATGACTTAGCAGTGTCAGGGCTGGGCTCAGCCCTTCCTTCTTTGACCTGGCCGCTCAGCTGTTGACTAATTGCCAGCTCCCATCTCTCTCCACAGTTACTCAGCTGTTGATGATCCTGCTCGTCAGTCCTGCCTACTTAAGCCATCCAGTCCAGAGGAGCTCTGCCTTCTCCTTGGTCCTTGGTCACATCACAAGAATCTCCTGCGTTCCTGTTTAAAGACTTGCTTTGCTCACATCCCTTCTGGCTCCAGATCCTGCTTGCTGTTCCACTATGTTGATCCCTGACTTCTGGCTTGACTGACTATCCGTTCCGGTTATTGTACTTTGGCTATGTTTTGACTACGTTTGTTTTACTTTTATTATTAAACAAGTGTGATTTAACTGTACTTCTGTCTCAGTCTGATTTCATGGTTTCTGACAAGCAGAGACTTGTAGGCTGAGGCTGCTCCTTAGCTTTTGACTGCACAAACTGATTGGGCAAAAACGGCAAAGCCCCCTACACCCACATTGTACTTTACTTGTTACATTTTATTGAGTATGGTGGCATGATGCATTGAAAACTTGACATCTGACCAATATTACATGATATATCATACCTTACATATTCCATTGATGCACATATCTCGGCTTGTGTTTCCCTTAAAACACGGGGTTCCATCGATCACGGCGTCTCGCAGCTTCTCTGCAAAGTACTCTGTGGTTGACCGGCAGTGAAGCTCGCATGGATTAACTGCACGAAACCAAGAATTTTGATTAAATATCAGCGCAGAGGCAAGTTGCAAAGTTGCTTTCATAAAGAGTAGTCCCCGTGCATACTGGGCGTTTAGCCCTGGTGAATGGGGCTCCGGAGTTTAGCTGCAGGCAGAGGTGCGCCATCCAGCCAAACCCTAGAAGAGCCTGACAGCTGCTGCGGCTGGATAAGGCTAAGCAGTGCACCTAGAGGTATTTATGTTTAGAGCAGGGAGAAATGCCCAGAAAAGGATTCTTGCATTCTGGGCATTCATCGCTGGGTGCTGCCCTAAACCTAAGTTCCGCTAGGTGCCCCGTCCAACTGCAGCAGCTGTAAAGCTCTCATAAAGTCTCACAGGCAGCCGGCAGTAGGACTGGATGGCCCACCTGTGCCCTTCAGCTTAACACCAGAGCCCCATGTATTGGGGCTAACCACCCAGTGTGCATTAGAGGTCTGGTCTCACGATTCGATTCAATTACGATTATCCTGTCAACGATTCACGATGCATCACGATGACTGCCCGTGGTTTTCATAAAAAAATTCAAGCAATCAGAAGAACACCATTTATTTTATTTTATCTGCTCTAAAAAACAAAGAGGACAGCCCCTGCATGTAGTAAAGTCTGAAAACAACAGACAACAACAGTATTTATTTAGAACAGAAAATACTAAATGGCACAGCCCCCTTTACATTACACAGCCCCCCATTTACATTACACAGCCCACCATTTACATTACACAACCCATTTATATTACACAGCCCCCCATTTACATTACACAGCCCCCCATTTACATTAAACAACCCATTTACATTACACAGTCCCCCCATTTATATTACATAGCCCCCCATTTACATGATGCAGTACATTTACATTACACAGCACATTTTACATTACACAACCCCCCCGCCCCCATTTACATGATACAGCCCATTTACATTACACAGCCCATTTACATTATACAGCCCATTTACATTATACAGCCCCCCCTGCACTCCTGGGGAGACCCCCTGCCTCTCCCGGGACAGCGCAATAATGTGGATAATGTAAAGTGATGCCTCTACCTTATTACCTGCGATCTTTCATCTGTGGCCACGTGACCTCCGGCCGGCCGCTCTCCTCCTCCCGGCCGGAGGGAACGTTATAGTGACCAAGGATGAAAGATCTGAGATAATAAGGTAGCGGCCTTTATTTACATTATCCCTTACAAATCGTAGGAAGGAATACATGAAACAGAGGGACTGATGAGTGATTTGTTTTAACTTTGGAATGCGCTGGGAGGCCTGTCCTGGGAGAGGCAGGAGGAACTAGGATGAGGTCATTCATGCAATTGATGCGGCTGTTCTCTGAATCGATGCTGAATCGTGCAAGGCTGCATCGAGATGCATTGATTCCACGATTATTTTCAACACCCCTAGTTTGCATGGGGCCTAGTATGGATGCACTGAACACCACTAAACATCAAGATGCTGTATACTGTAGTCTCCATGTATGGTGTAATAGTGTGGAGAGAGATCCTTGCATAAGCATCTTATGAGAACTGAAGCAGAGGACCCTAAATTCTGCTGACAGTAAAAATTAACAACCTATTCCCCCTTTTATCCAATGGCCTTGCAGTGGCAGACTCCTGGGTTTAATTCTCACCAATAGCACTGCTCTATGGAGTTTTTAGGTTCTTCCTCTAGCTTTATGGGCCTAACCTACCCAACACACCAAACCAAAGAACATACTAGATTAAAGAAACAGATGGTTTTCGATAGAGTAAGGAAAGGGTCAACCCCCTTTGTGAGGTTATGTTTTTCTATGTCCTGTTGGGGAGATTTCTCCTTACATCCTGTTCCCAGAGACATAACAGAAAGTGAGAAGATATCTCTCCAAAGTGAGAAAAATTTCCCCTCTTAGATCAACGCTTTCTCAACCGATTCACCCTTGAAATAATTTTCAGGTCTTAGGGAACCCCTGTAAAGATGAGCCAATGGAGGGCCAATATGAAAATGCCCCTTTACATTGGTGGTCAACTGGAAAAATACACCCCTACAACAGTGGGTAGAATGCCACCTCAACCGGCAGCTAAAAAGATTGTTGGTGTCATGCCACTGGCCCTGTCAAGTAGCGATGGACCTGAAACTCTGCCGGTACCATCAGATGGGATGTCAATTAACCACAGCTCAAGGAACCCCTAGCTACCTCTGGAGGAACCCTAGGGTGCCAGGAAAACCATGGTTGAGAATGGCTGTCTTAGATAGTTTTCATGTTATATTGCAAACAATTGTTCCCAGCAGTAGATCTTCTGTTCTAGTGACAGTCGTAACAATTTGGACTTGGACTTGACAGAATTTGGCGCATGGATCCATCCTGCCTTGTATCAACGGTTCAGGCTGGTGGTGGAGGTGTAAGGGTGTGAGCGATCTTGGCACACTTTGGGCTCTTTAGTACCAATTGAGCATGGTTTAAGCATGGTTTAAACCCCACGACCTACCTGAGTATTGTTGGTGACCATGTCCATCCCTACAGTGTCCCCCATCTTCTGATGGCTCCTTCCAGCAGGATAATGCACCATGTCACAAAGCTCCAATCATCTCACCACTGGACATTGGACAATGAGGTCACTGTCCTCCAATGGCCTCCACACTCACCACATCTCATCTAATAGAGCACCTTTGGGATGTGGTGGAATCGGGAGATTTGGCATCATAGATGTGCAACCGACAAATCTGTAGCAGCTGTGTGATGTTATCAGGTCACTATGGAGCAAAATCTCTGAGGAACGTTTCCAACACCTTGTTGTATCTATGCCACCAAGAATGAAGACAAAAGGGGGACCAACCCACTAATAGCAAGGGGTACCTAATAAAGGGGGTCCGACCCGCTACTAGCAAGGGGGACCTAATAAAGTGGGTCCAACCCGCTACTAGCAAGGGGGACCTAATAAAGGGGGTCCAACCTGCTACTAGCGAGGGGGACCTAATAAAGTGGGTCCAACCCGCTACTAGCAAGGGGGACCTAATAAAGGGGGTCCAACCCGCTACTAGCAAGGGGGACCTAATAAAGTGGGTCCAACCCGCTACTAGCAAGGGGGACCTAATAAAGGGGGTCCAACCCGCTACTAGCAAGGGGGACCTAATAAAGGGGGTCCAACCCGCTACTAGCAAGGAGGACCTAATAAAGTGGGTCCAACCCGCTACTAGCAAGGGGGACCTAATAAAGGGGGTCCAACCCGCTACTAGCAAGGAGGACCTAATAAAGTGGGTCCAACCCGCTACTAGCAAGGGGGACCTAATAAAGGGGGTCCAACCCGCTACTAGCAAGGGGGACCTAATAAAGTGGGTCCAAGCCGCTACTAGCAAGGAGGACCTAATAAAGTGGGTCCAACCCGCTACTAGCAAGGAGGACCTAATAAAGTGGGTCCAACCCGCTACTAGCAAGGAGGACCTAATAAAGGGGGTCCAACCCACTACTAGCAAGGGGGGCCTAATAAAGTGGGTCCAACCCGCTACTAGCAAGGAGGACTTAATAAAGTGGGTCCAACCCGCTACTAGCAAGGAGGACCTAATAAAGTGGCCGGTGAGTGTAGATACATAAGATTAAAAATGTTATACTACCAGTGTATCGCAAGAGCATTGTATAGTCTTACCATATTGTTTGCTTTGCATAACAAAAGATTATAATAAAGGATCAAACAATGTACATTATGCTTGGCCAAGAGTGGATGCCAAAATAAAATAAAAAAGCCTAAACCCAAGGTGGCCATTTTGAATTTATTTAATTGTACTTCCTAGTCTTTGACTGCAAATTATTTATCCAGTCTTCCATTTGAATGGTGTTGAATTGCTATACTTATTCCTATACTTACTGCCAAGGAACACTGGGCTCCATTCATGAAGCTTCCCTTTGTAAGGAATGGAATCAAACTGAGAGCATTGCACTTGTCGGAATGACGGAACGCCCAGCAGACAGGGTGTAACATTACACACGCGGTACCGTTTTCTTTCCCCTAGGCAATATCTTCCTCCGTATCTAGGACTTCAAAAAAGAAGATACAAGGTATTAGGTAAATGATTACACAATGCAGAACAATACATGAATAAATGTCCTTCTTCTAGATCTTTCCTGACCATGCACACCATCGTTGTTAACCTTAAACTGGCTACACACCAATAGAATTTTTTTCAAAAAATTTTCATTTAATTTTTGTACAATTTTTGAACGGTTAGTGGGGTGAAATCAGCAAAACTTTTCAACGGCATTGACAAGAAAATACAGAAGAGAGAAAAAATGATCAAACAAATTACATTTTACCTGTGGTTTGCGTTTGGGAAAACATGTACATATGTTAATGAAAAATATTTAATACATCTGGGATTTCATTTACAAAGCATGAAATTTGAAGGACTTTGGAACATAGGGAAGAGGAAAAAAAAGTAATTCCCAGGTCTTCCCCAAGGGGGTTGGAGAGTACACTGGGAGATGGGGATTTTTATCGTGGCCAAAAGTAAATTGCTATATACCATGAATAAAATGAGAATATTTTATATCATTCAAAAACATTAAAAATGAACAAAATGTGTAATTTGCATACAAGGTATGAAATGTTGTACACATTGCCATATAATACAATTATCTGGATCTGGATTGATCTCACAGGCTTTGGTTTGACGCGTTTCGCCCAAGGTATAGGCTTCTTCAGGATCCAATATCCAATATTTTTAAACCGACCAGTGTAAACCAAAAAACAGTGGGGGGGGGTGAGATCTACCAAACCCCCATAAAGAAAGCCCAGGTGCCAATTGAAGTGTATGTGTGGAACTTCACCATAAGTTCACAATAATAGTGATCACAAGTGATTAAGAATGCCCATAAAGCCAACCATATGGTAGGTCCAAAAGATGGCGACTGGGCACAATCGGTTTAAAAATATTGGAAATTGGATCCTGAAGAAGCCTATACCTTGGGCGAAACACGTCAATCCAAAGCCTGTGAGATCAATCCAAATACAGATGATTGTATTATATGGCAATATGTACAACTTTACATATCTTTTATGAAAATTACACATTGTGTATGTTTTATGTTTTTGTATTAAATAAAAATACTTGATTTTATTCATGGCAAATAGCAATTTACTTTTGGGCACAATAAAATTCCCCATCTCCCAGTGTTTTTTTCCCTCTTAATTATATAGGGGATTGTGCCATTCTTACTACCCTGTTTCCCCCAAAATAAGACCTAGCGTGATTGTCGGTGATGGCTGCAATATAAGCTCTACCCCCCAAATAAGCCCTACCATGTTTCCCCGAAAATAAGCCCTACCCTGAAAATAAGACCTACAAGGACTTTAACTAGGGCTTATTTGGGGGGTAGGGCTTATATTGCAGCCATCACCGACAATCACGATAGGTCTTATTTTCGGGGAAACAGGGTATATAGGCTCCCCACCCACCCCCCCCCCCCACCTAGCATCTTCTTTGGAACATAGTTAGTTGACTCAATAATGGCAAGAAAGAATATTCTGACAAACAATTTTTCTACAAAGGTTCGAATGAAAATCTAACCTTGTATGGATAGCTTTACTCCTTATTCATCAAAATATAGTTTTCACAGTGGCTTCACAAAGCCATCTTGTATTACTATCATTAGACATGTAATCACTGGGCCCCCGACTTAGTCTGGGTTTGATTAGCTGAACTTCTAAAATGTAAGGGGTGCAACAGGAATGGTGGTAAATTGACCCAATACACAGGCAGATCTACCATCTATTCTATCCTCTGCACCAGTGGTTTCCAACCAGCAGACTGTGGCCAACTGCCAGGCCACGAACTTCCCTTTCTGGTGCCTCCAGCCAGTCCACAGTGTCTCCTAGCTTCCATAGTGCCCCCAAACTACCATAGTAGCCCTCAGTGCCCCTAGCCCTCATGAGAGCCCTCAGCCTCCACAGTGGCCACCAACCAAGGACAGTGCTGCTCAGCCTCCCACAGTGCCACCCAGTCTTCTACAGAATCTTCAGCCTCCTATAGTGCCCCCCCCCAACCTCCAAACATATCCCACAGTGCCCCACAACCTCCCACAGTGCTCCCCAGCCCCATCCAAAAGCCACCAAGTTAGCTGCAAAGCCATCTAACCCACCCCACAACCTCCAACAACCACCCCCAACTCGTTCCAAAGCCATCCAATGATTCAATACATGTTTTACATTCCCATACTTTTATTGTGAGAGTATAACCTTTAAGCCAAAACTGCTGAATAGTGACTCATCTGGGAAGGCTGGTTGTACCATAGTCAATATTTTGATCAACTTCAGTACAACCAGCATGTTGGGTTTTTCTTCATATGATCACTGTGGGGAAACCACCCACTGTCAGAATACAGCAGAAGGGATCCCCCCCCCCCCCATCATCACTTATGGTATTGATGGCAGAATCTAGCAATTTTCTCTCCTTCCACCAGTGGTTGAAGGAAGGAAAATTGCAAAATGTATGGTCAGCCTAATGCCGCGTACACACGAAGGGACTTTGTCCACCGGACCTAGTCCAGCGGACAATCCGCCGGACTGTCCAGCTGGGCTTCGGCGGACTTGAAAGCGAACGGACTTGACCACACACGATCATGCTAAAAGTCCGGCGGTTCACGCGATGACGTACAACGCGTACGACGGGACTAGAAAAAGAAAAATACTAGAAAAATACTTGCTACTGAGCATGCGTCCTTTTTGGTCAGCCGGACCATACTACAGACGGCCGTATTGTCCGCCGGACTGCCAAGCCCAGCGGATAATTTTAAAACAAAACTTAAAACCTAGTCCACCGGACTTTTTGGAAAAAAAGTCAGTTGAAGGCCCACACACGAGGGGATTGTCCGCCAGACTCGAGTCCAGCGGATAATCCCGCGGGATAGTCCCTTCGTGTGTAAGCGGCATAGGTCATTACTGCTGGGAAAAAGGAAGGTTTTGGCAGAATTTACCAGGCTCTAATCTGAAAAAGGTTGAGAACTCGTGCTGTAGAGCAGGGATATGCGATTAGCGGACCTCCAGCTGTTGCAGAACTACAAGTCCCATGAGGCATAGCAAGACTCTGACAGCCACAAGCCTGACACCCAGAGGCATGATGAGACTTGTAGTTTTGCAACAGCTGGAGGTCCACTAATTGCATATCCCTGTTGTAGAGTATCAATATATTACCTAGCACATCCGATAGTTACATAGTAGGTGAGGTCGAAAAAAGACCCAAGTCCATCAAGTCCAACCTATGTGTATGTGTAATCATTCAGGACCAGAAAAATTATCCTTCCAATCTTTCTTTGTTTGTGTCCCCGTGAGGGAGATTCACCCTCTCTGTTTGTCCTACTGACCGTTATCACCAAAGGTAAAAGTAAAAGAAAATCCCAAATTTCGGGTAAATCACCAGAACTGGAATAGAGGGGAAATCTTCCAGTGGGGACACCAGTTCTGCTAACTACCAAGGATTTCCATCACTGTGGAGGGATCTCCTGTCACATCCTCCTAGGTGTTCACAGCCTATAAATGAAGGTGACCTCCGTGCTGTATTATTGGATGGTGGAATGTAATGTTCCACACGTGTGCATTAAATATGTATTAATAAGTGCATGTGCAAAAATATCCCATATATAATAGAACAGAAAACAATCTATGGTGTGTTATCCAATGGAGATAAAATCTTCCTTGGAATAAAAAAGCAGCCAAACCTAATAGTGTTCACAAACACATAAGCAAATGAAAAGGGTAAAGTGATCTAGCGCATAAATAAAACACACTCTTACAAGTGTAACAATAGTGCCACCACTAGTGGTAGTGAATACATAAAGCAATAAAGT
Source organism: Lithobates sylvaticus (assembly GCA_028564925.1). NCBI lineage: Eukaryota > Metazoa > Chordata > Amphibia > Anura > Ranidae > Lithobates > Lithobates sylvaticus. The sequence goes on along the minus strand of CM053029.1, from coordinate 599,379,990 downwards.
GCATCTGATGTGTTAAATAAATAAATAAATGAATAAATATATCAATCAACACAGAATTCTGATATTCCTAGATAAATAATGGATAATACAGAAAAAAGTCTCTAATATGATATAATATAGAGCTAAAAGAACGGTGAACAAGGTTGGTCGCTGCGCTGAAAACCATAAAACAGGTGCATCAAGTATAAGTTCTATATTGGATAGTCTCTTAATACAGGTGCATCAAGTATAAGTTCTATGTTGGATAGTCTCTTAATAGATGTCTCCAGGTAGGTACAAAACAACTATCAGCAAACGTGGTGTGTGAAAATCCAACAATGGGCTATCTAGCCTCTCACCTCATAGGTTCTTTATTCAGCGTGTAATCAAACCAATTCCGATCCTCCTCTGCTCTTAAGATTCCTATCCCGGTATGCTGTATCGAACGCCGTCTCTGGAATCACTGTCCCTCAGGCTACCAGGCTCCGGATGGGTAGATGTGGGCGCTCTCCAAGCGCATACACCGCCAAACCGATACAGGTGGGAAAAAGTAAAAGCAGAAAAGGAGTGCCTCCAATGGTGAAGTAGGTTTAAACAAGGCGACTTTATTGATCAAGAAAAGGATAAAATATATAGCTAAAATGGACTCTTACAATCTTAAAAACAGATCAAGCAAAAAATCAAGCACAATGGCGTCTGAACGCCGATCTCACGTCACTTCCGGTTCAAAGGGTGACTGTTTCCGATCCCTCCCTACGCGTTACGTCATGTGACTTCATCAGGGGAACCGGATTGGTTAACCCTCATTGTTTATATATCAAAAAACCGGAAATTGTATGGTGGCCATTTTGTTGTAGTCCGTTATACAGAACGGGCTCTGCCAATCTTTAGTTCCATGGAGATGTTCTGACAACGTGAGAGAGTTGTCATTCTATTTATCCATAAATAGATTATTTATGTTCTACTGCATGGATGCATCTTCCTTTTCCTTCTAATATTAGGAATGAGACCATGTCCATGTATATTATATTACAATTTGAGATAGTGTAACCGAGCTTGAATAATGTGTTGCAGCAAGCCAATATGTCTTATTCACTTGTGTGCAATGTGGGTGCTAAGATATAAGTCTTAGCGCAGCTTTCCAAAAATTCAACTATACAGTCTATTTAATGTATATAACACCCCACGGCCATTTTCTGGTGGCCTGTTGTGTTATTATAGCCATTCCGTGCAAATAGTGCAATGAAGGCTAGATAATATTATACATTGTATAGGAGGCACCCCCGCGGCCATTTTTTAGTGGCCCGTTGTGTCAGTTCAAATCGTCCATTTTGGAATAGACCGCTGTGTGTGACAGCATATTGGTTACTCATCTAGACATGCTTTGCTGACAGTTTTAATTCAGTCCGTCTAAATGAAGGAAGCCAGCTTCAGTCACATGACTCAAAGCTTGTATAAAATTCTAAAATCAAAACAACGTCATATAAATATCATTAAAAACCTCTCAGAGACTGATTTTAAAAAACCTTATATTATAATAAATGAATAACTAGATAAGTACTTTTAAGACTCAAGAACGCGTATATAGTGAACAATAAAGGGGACTAGTGTGTATGTCCCCATCAATACGCTAAAAAAATTATTTTTAACTAATGAAAGTGTGGGTTTCAGAAAATCCCAGAAATTCCGTGGTAAACAAATAAATAATCATGTTCCAAGTATTAAAAATAGAAAAAATTCATATATTTAAAAACAGATTAAATATATATATTAAAGTCACCTACGATAATAAAATAGATCAATTGGGACATAAAAGATTTTCCTGTAGTAATTAATGGCCCAAATGGGAAAATATTATAAAAAATGATAATGCATGTTATAACCACAATATATATTGCTATTAAAAGAGGAAACGTCAGATGAAAAGGATGTACCGGAAATGACCTGATATCTCATATATGGATTTCTTTTATACAGTTCAGGGAAAGATTAAAAATTACTCAAAAAACAATTTAAGTCAAATTCCACATTTAACCCTTCAGGAACTAAAGTCCTCATGGTAAAAATCCACATGGATTCTTTTTGACTAATTGTGCGTATCTTATGGCTGCCCCTCCATGACGGTTTATACTTTTCTATTCCCCAAAACTGCAGCTGAGAAGGGTCCCTGTTGTGTACTAGGTCAAAATGTTTAGATAAGTTGTGCTTAGGGAATCCATTAATAATGTTTTTGACATGTTCTTTGATCCTAACCTTCAGTTGTCTTTTTGTCCTCCCTATATACTGCAAATTGCAGCTGCACTGTATACAGTAGACAACCCCCTCTGTGTGACACCCTATAAAGTCACGTATTTTATGGGTTTGTCCCGTGCTGGTTGATGTGAATTCGGTCCTTTTTCCTTGAAATTTCCTTGCTTTGCAACACGCAAAGCAATTTTTACAGGGATAGAATCCTATACCTGAAAAAAATGTATAGCCTGGTTTAGTAGGTGGCTCTATGACCGATTTCACTACTAGATCTCTCAGAGTGGGTGCCCTTTTAAAAATGATGTTAGGATTCATCGGTAAAATAGTTTTAAGATCTTTATCGTTTGTTAGTATATGCCAATGTCGTTTAATCAATTTGGTAACCTCTTTGTGTTGGATATTATAGTCAAGTATAAGGCATGGTGCTTGATTATGGATTCTATTTATATCCTTTGGTTTAGTTTGCAGCATTGTTGTTCTATCCATGTCTTTTACTTGCATTATTTGTCTCTTTATCCACACATCTTTATATCCTTTTTCTTTAAACCTATTTCCTATGAGGTCTGCTTGTTTTATAAAATCATCCGGTTTAGTGCAATTTCTTCGTATCCTTACCAGCTGGCCTTTGGGTATATTAAAGAGCCAGGGTTTAAAATGGCAGCTGTTGATAGACAGGTAACTGTTAGCATCCACATATTTAAAATGCGTTTTCGTGATTATCTTGTTGCCCTCAATAGATATATTCAAGTCGAGGAAATCTATAGCTTTCTCATCAATCTTCCACACTAAATTTATGTTTTTATCATTAATGTTTAGATTTCTCAAGAACTCCTCCAAAGATAGTTTGCTACCGTTCCATAAAATAATTAAATCATCAATATATCTTCTATATAACGTTAGCTCTGCAATAGCCTTCATTGCACTATTTGCACGGAATGGCTATAATAACACAACAGGCCACCAGAAAATGGCCGTGGGGTGTTATATACATTAAATAGACTGTATAGTTGAATTTTTGGAAAGCTGCGCTAAGACTTATATCTTAGCACCCACATTGCACACAAGTGAATAAGACATATTGGCTTGCTGCAACACATTATTCAAGCTCGGTTACACTATCTCAAATTGTAATATAATATACATGGACATGGTCTCATTCCTAATATTAGAAGGAAAAGGAAGATGCATCCATGCAGTAGAACATAAATAATCTATTTATGGATAAATAGAATGACAACTCTCTCACGTTGTCAGAACATCTCCATGGAACTAAAGATTGGCAGAGCCCGTTCTGTATAACGGACTACAACAAAATGGCCGCCATACAATTTCCGGTTTTTTGATATATAAACAATGAGGGTTAACCAATCCGGTTCCCCTGATGAAGTCACATGACGTAACGCGTAGGGAGGGATCGGAAACAGTCACCCTTTGAACCGGAAGTGACGTGAGATCGGCGTTCAGACGCCATTGTGCTTGATTTTTTGCTTGATCTGTTTTTAAGATTGTAAGAGTCCATTTTAGCTATATATTTTATCCTTTTCTTGATCAATAAAGTCGCCTTGTTTAAACCTACTTCACCATTGGAGGCACTCCTTTTCTGCTTTTACTTTTTCCCACCTGTATCGGTTTGGCGGTGTATGCGCTTGGAGAGCGCCCACATCTACCCATCCGGAGCCTGGTAGCCTGAGGGACAGTGATTCCAGAGACGGCGTTCGATACAGCATACCGGGATAGGAATCTTAAGAGCAGAGGAGGATCGGAGTTGGTTTGATTACACGCTGAATAAAGAACCTATGAGGTGAGAGGCTAGATAGCCCATTGTTGGATTTTCACACACCACGTTTGCTGATAGTTGTTTTGTACCTACCTGGAGACATCTATTAAGAGACTATCCAACATAGAACTTATACTTGATGCACCTGTATTAAGAGACTATCCAATATAGAACTTATACTTGATGCACCTGTTTTATGGTTTTCAGCGCAGCGACCAACCTTGTTCACCGTTCTTTTAGCTCTATATTATATCATATTAGAGACTTTTTTCTGTATTATCCATTATTTATCTAGGAATATCAGAATTCTGTGTTGATTGATATATTTATTCATTTATTTATTTATTTAACACATCAGATGCACTTTATTGCTTTATGTATTCACTACCACTAGTGGTGGCACTATTGTTACACTTGTAAGAGTGTGTTTTATTTATGCGCTAGATCACTTTACCCTTTTCATTTGCTTATGTGTTTGTGAACACTATTAGGTTTGGCTGCTTTTTTATTCCAAGGAAGATTTTATCTCCATTGGATAACACACCATAGATTGTTTTCTGTTCTATTATATATGGGATATTTTTGCACATGCACTTATTAATACATATTTAATGCACACGTGTGGAACATTACATTCCACCATCCAATAATACAGCGCGGAGGTCACCTTCATTTATTTCACTGATACACCTCACAATTTCCCTCTGCTGCTATTATGGATGTGTTCACTTTTTTAGAAAACAGAAGTGTTAATTTGGATGAGGTTTTTAATTCACAAATAAAAACACGCAATAATGACCTGGAAGGAATGGTCAAAAAACTTGGACATCAAATGGAGAAAAAAGTTAATTTATGGTGGGACACCCACACATTTGAACGGTACATAAGAGAAAATATAGTTCCCAGGCGTCTACGATGGGACATACCACCCAATGATGGATTAATGGATAAAGATTCCATGGAAGAGTGGTTCGAATTTTTTAATAGTAGAAGTGTAGACTGTCTGAGACTACTTTTGAAAAGAAAACAAAGAAAAACTCAGGCTATCGAGACACTAATTGAAGAAACTAAAACAAAATTGGAACCATATAAGGACTCAGCTGATTTCAAGAAACTAGCCCTACAACTCAACAAAGATCTCATCACTAAAGACTTAGAAGCGCAACAACGGAAGATAAAAAAGTACCAGAGAGATGTTGCAGATTATAAAGCCAACCGTGCCTTTAAGTGGCAAAATAAACCAGAACCATCAACGCAGCCATCCAATTATACAACCCCAATGAGGGAGGTACGGATACAAGACCCCACATCTCTATACCCACCCAATGGATCTAGGTGGGAAAATGTGGATTCATCTATGGCCAGACCAAACTACGACCAAAGAAATCAACATCAATATGATAATGGTGATTCATCTATGGCTAGATCAAATTATGACCAAAGAAGCCTACATCAGTATGAGACACCAAGATCGCACCAAGACCCACGGAATATGGGCCAATATGGACAACAAACACCAAAGAAATTTTGGAAAAAACCTTTTAAGAAACCTTTTAAAAAACCATTCAACAACTGGCAACACAACCAGAAGGACTCCAGAGGACCGCCAGTACAACAACAACAGTACTATCAACAAGCAAGATCGGACAGAAGTCCAGTACATACCTATAACAGGTTTGAACCCCTTAGACAACACCAGGACTACCATCATTATGAGAATGCAAACCAACAGTATCAATATGATAGGAACCAATATCAATATGACAGGAACCAACAAGGGGCTTTTTTAGACAGGGAGAGGAGACACAACTCCCCCAGAAGATCTCCGCGGGAATTACATCGCTCGCCGAGGAGGAAACCAGAAGAGGACAGGTCTGCAGACAGTCCAGAAACAAGAGAGGCTGCAGAGCGGGAAAGAGAGTCCAAGAGAAAAAGAGAGTAGTTGGAGAAGGAGTTATCAATATAAGTGGCAAACCCATTTCGACAGATGAATTAGCTGTACTAGATAAAGGGCTTAAACATGCCCCTACCAAAAACCTAAATAAATTTGATGCATATATTGGGATTCAAAAGTATATTAGAAAATTAAATATCAAGAAGTATATCATGAGTAACCCATTTAAATCTAGAACCATCACTGAAAGGAATGCTGAATCACCTATACAAAGTACTTTGCGGAACAATTCTATATATAATCCAAAGGTCACTAACAACCAACATGTTGAGGTATTTAAAAGATTAGTGATGGAAGACTTACAATCTCTCGAGATTAAGAAAGTCTCCGACCCTATCCACATAAAGAATGGCATAAAGTCACTAAAACAACGGAAGGACATCGTCATAAGACCAGCGGATAAGGGAGGAGCAGTAGTCATACAATCAAAGGAGCAATACCTACATGAACTAGAAAGACAATTAAATGATGAGAAGACGTACATTAAACTGTTAGGAAATCCCACTAATGCCTATAAGAAGGAGCTTGAATTAGTAGTCAATTTAGGAATAAAAAAAGATATTCTAAACAAGAAAGAAGCCAAGTATTTAATCCCAGAGGCTTGTAGAACTCCAATAATTTATACTATCCCAAAGATACACAAGGATAAAGAATTACCTCCAGGTAGACCGATAGTAAATGGCATTGACTCTCTCACTTCAAGAACAGGAGAATATATAGATCATTTCATACAGCCAGCAGTCCAAAACACAAAGGCTTATTTGAAAGACACCAAGCATGTGTTACAATTATTAAATACAGTACCAGTCTTGGAAGGTCGCACATTATTGGCGACTGCTGATGTGTCTTCTCTATATACGATAGTCGCACATCACGAAGCATGTACAGCTACAAAATGGTTGCTGAGGGCACATAGCACTTTGGGTTGTAAACAGAGAAAATTTCTGATTAAATGCCTGGACTTTTGTTTGAAACACAGCTATTTCTGGCACAATCAATGTTATTACAGACAAGCCATTGGTATTGCAATGGGGGCCAAATTTGCCCCAAGTGTGGCTAACGCGTTCATGGCCCACTGGGAGGAGGAAGCAGTATATCGGAACATGCCAGCAGAGCTAACGTTATATAGAAGATATATTGATGATTTAATTATTTTATGGAACGGTAGCAAACTATCTTTGGAGGAGTTCTTGAGAAATCTAAACATTAATGATAAAAACATAAATTTAGTGTGGAAGATTGATGAGAAAGCTATAGATTTCCTCGACTTGAATATATCTATTGAGGGCAACAAGATAATCACGAAAACGCATTTTAAATATGTGGATGCTAACAGTTACCTGTCTATCAACAGCTGCCATTTTAAACCCTGGCTCTTTAATATACCCAAAGGCCAGCTGGTAAGGATACGAAGAAATTGCACTAAACCGGATGATTTTATAAAACAAGCAGACCTCATAGGAAATAGGTTTAAAGAAAAAGGATATAAAGATGTGTGGATAAAGAGACAAATAATGCAAGTAAAAGACATGGATAGAACAACAATGCTGCAAACTAAACCAAAGGATATAAATAGAATCCATAATCAAGCACCATGCCTTATACTTGACTATAATATCCAACACAAAGAGGTTACCAAATTGATTAAACGACATTGGCATATACTAACAAACGATAAAGATCTTAAAACTATTTTACCGATGAATCCTAACATCATTTTTAAAAGGGCACCCACTCTGAGAGATCTAGTAGTGAAATCGGTCATAGAGCCACCTACTAAACCAGGCTATACATTTTTTTCAGGTATAGGATTCTATCCCTGTAAAAATTGCTTTGCGTGTTGCAAAGCAAGGAAATTTCAAGGAAAAAGGACCGAATTCACATCAACCAGCACGGGACAAACCCATAAAATACGTGACTTTATAGGGTGTCACACAGAGGGGGTTGTCTACTGTATACAGTGCAGCTGCAATTTGCAGTATATAGGGAGGACAAAAAGACAACTGAAGGTTAGGATCAAAGAACATGTCAAAAACATTATTAATGGATTCCCTAAGCACAACTTATCTAAACATTTTGACCTAGTACACAACAGGGACCCTTCTCAGCTGCAGTTTTGGGGAATAGAAAAGTATAAACCGTCATGGAGGGGCAGCCATAAGATACGCACAATTAGTCAAAAAGAATCCATGTGGATTTTTACCATGAGGACTTTAGTTCCTGAAGGGTTAAATGTGGAATTTGACTTAAATTGTTTTTTGAGTAATTTTTAATCTTTCCCTGAACTGTATAAAAGAAATCCATATATGAGATATCAGGTCATTTCCGGTACATCCTTTTCATCTGACGTTTCCTCTTTTAATAGCAATATATATTGTGGTTATAACATGCATTATCATTTTTTATAATATTTTCCCATTTGGGCCATTAATTACTACAGGAAAATCTTTTATGTCCCAATTGATCTATTTTATTATCGTAGGTGACTTTAATATATATATTTAATCTGTTTTTAAATATATGAATTTTTTCTATTTTTAATACTTGGAACATGATTATTTATTTGTTTACCACGGAATTTCTGGGATTTTCTGAAACCCACACTTTCATTAGTTAAAAATAATTTTTTTAGCGTATTGATGGGGACATACACACTAGTCCCCTTTATTGTTCACTATATACGCGTTCTTGAGTCTTAAAAGTACTTATCTAGTTATTCATTTATTATAATATAAGGTTTTTTAAAATCAGTCTCTGAGAGGTTTTTAATGATATTTATATGACGTTGTTTTGATTTTAGAATTTTATACAAGCTTTGAGTCATGTGACTGAAGCTGGCTTCCTTCATTTAGACGGACTGAATTAAAACTGTCAGCAAAGCATGTCTAGATGAGTAACCAATATGCTGTCACACACAGCGGTCTATTCCAAAATGGACAATTTGAACTGACACAACGGGCCACTAAAAAATGGCCGCGGGGGTGCCTCCTATACAATGTATAATATTATCTAGCCTTCATTGCACTATTTGCACGGAATGGCTATAATAACACAACAGGCCACCAGAAAATGGCCGTGGGGTGTTATATACATTAAATAGACTGTATAGTTGAATTTTTGGAAAGCTGCGCTAAGACTTATATCTTAGCACCCACATTGCACACAAGTGAATAAGACATATTGGCTTGCTGCAACACATTATTCAAGCTCGGTTACACTATCTCAAATTGTAATATAATATACATGGACATGGTCTCATTCCTAATATTAGAAGGAAAAGGAAGATGCATCCATGCAGTAGAACATAAATAATCTATTTATGGATAAATAGAATGACAACTCTCTCACGTTGTCAGAACATCTCCATGGAACTAAAGATTGGCAGAGCCCGTTCTGTATAACGGACTACAACAAAATGGCCGCCATACAATTTCCGGTTTTTTGATATATAAACAATGAGGGTTAACCAATCCGGTTCCCCTGATGAAGTCACATGACGTAACGCGTAGGGAGGGATCGGAAACAGTCACCCTTTGAACCGGAAGTGACGTGAGATCGGCGTTCAGACGCCATTGTGCTTGATTTTTTGCTTGATCTGTTTTTAAGATTGTAAGAGTCCATTTTAGCTATATATTTTATCCTTTTCTTGATCAATAAAGTCGCCTTGTTTAAACCTACTTCACCATTGGAGGCACTCCTTTTCTGCTTTTACTTTTTCCCACCTGTATCGGTTTGGCGGTGTATGCGCTTGGAGAGCGCCCACATCTACCCATCCGGAGCCTGGTAGCCTGAGGGACAGTGATTCCAGAGACGGCGTTCGATACAGCATACCGGGATAGGAATCTTAAGAGCAGAGGAGGATCGGAGTTGGTTTGATTACACGCTGAATAAAGAACCTATGAGGTGAGAGGCTAGATAGCCCATTGTTGGATTTTCACACACCACGTTTGCTGATAGTTGTTTTGTACCTACCTGGAGACATCTATTAAGAGACTATCCAACATAGAACTTATACTTGATGCACCTGTATTAAGAGACTATCCAATATAGAACTTATACTTGATGCACCTGTTTTATGGTTTTCAGCGCAGCGACCAACCTTGTTCACCGTTCTTTTAGCTCTATATTATATCATATTAGAGACTTTTTTCTGTATTATCCATTATTTATCTAGGAATATCAGAATTCTGTGTTGATTGATATATTTATTCATTTATTTATTTATTTAACACATCAGATGCACTTTATTGCTTTATGTATTCACTACCACTAGTGGTGGCACTATTGTTACACTTGTAAGAGTGTGTTTTATTTATGCGCTAGATCACTTTACCCTTTTCGTTCACAGCCTATAGCGTTAGGGTGTGCACCCCAAAACTCAAACACATTTGCATGTGAATATATACTGACGGTGTCAGCAGAGCAATGGAAGGCGTCGGTAGGGAAGAGATTGCTTGCAGTCGTTTTTTTTTTTTTTACTTTATCATTTTTTTTTTTTTAGGAGCCTTTGGTGAAATATTAGGGGTCTAAACAGGGGGAATCTGCACCACATGAGGTGATTAGGGTGTGTCCAGGCACACCTGGCACACCCTGTGTGCACTATGCACATCCTGTTGTGCCTGTGGGACAAGACTGAAGGGAGATCTCCCAATCCTGACGGGGGTTATAATCCTCCCTTAGGCCCCTTTCACACTGGGGCGGTTTGCAGGCGCTATTGCGCTAAAAATAGCGCCTGCAAAACCGACCCGAAACAGCTGTTGCTGTGTCTTCAGTGTGAAAGCCCGAGGGCTTTCACACTGAAGCGGTGCGCTTGCAGGATGCTGAAAAATGTCCTGCAAGCCGCATCTTTGGCTCGCTATAGGAGCGGTATATTTACCGCTCCTATAGCGCCCGTTCCCATTGAAAACAATGGGGCAGCGCTCCGAACCCGCCCGCAAAACGCCGCTGCAGCGGCGGTTTGCGGGCGGTATTAACCCTTTTTCGGCCGCTCACGGGGGGTAAAACCACCCCGCGAGCGGCCGAAATGCGCTGCTAAAATGACGGTAAAGCGGCGCTAAATATAGCGCCGCTTTACCGCCAGCGCCCCCACCGCTCCAGTGTGAAAGTAGCCTTACTCTATTCAAAATGTTAAAAAAAAAATGTTTTGCCTATAGTTTTACTTTAAATTATCTGGGGATTATATTATGTGACCATTTCATATAAAATCGGTGAGTAGAGTCGTTTTTAACCATTTGGCTGGCCAAAGACCAGAGCACTTTTTGCGATTCGGCACTGCGTCGCTTTAACTGACAATTGCGCGGTCGTGCGACGTGGCTCCCAAACAAAATTGACGTCCTTTTTTCCCCCACAAATACAGCTTTCTTTTGGTAGCATTTGACGACCTCTGCGGTTTTAATCTTTTGCGCTATAAACAAAAAAATTGTGACAATTTTGAAAAAAAAACACATTATTTTTTACTTTTTGCTATAATAAATATCCCCAAAAAATATATAAAAACATTTTTTTTTTCCCTCAGTTTAGGCCGATACGTATTCTTCTACATATTTATGGTAAAAAAAAAAAAAAAATGCAATAAGCGTATATTGATTAGTTTGCGCAAAAGTTATAGCGTCTACAAAATAGGGGATAGTTTTATGGCATTTTTATTAATAATTTTTTTTTTTTTACTAGTAATGGTGGCGATCAGCGATTTTTATCATGACTGAGACATTATGGCGGGCACATCGGACATTTTTGGCGCTATTTTGGAACCATTCACATTTATACAGCGATCAGTGCGATTAAAAATGCATTGATTAATGTGTAAATGTGACTGGCAGTGAAGGGGTTAACACTAGGTGGCGCTGTAGGGGTTAAGTGTGTCCTAGGGAGTGATTCTAACTGTTGGGGGAGGGGCTATGTGTGACTCTACACTGATCACCGCTCCCGATTACAGGGAGCTGTGATCAGTGTCCTGTCACTAGGCAGAATGGGGAAATGTTTGTTTACATCAGCATTTCTCAGTTCTTCCTCTCGGTGAGACGATCGCAGGTATCCCCGCGGATACCGAGTCCGCAGGACCCGCGATCACACTCACGGAACTTGCGGCTGGCGCTCGCGCGCACTGCCGGCGGCGCCCACGTAATTGCACAGCGGCAAATTTAAAGGGACGCACCTGTACGCCCATTTGCCTGTCCGTGCCATTCTGTCGACGTATATATGCATGCGGCGGTCGGCAAGCGGTTAAAATGTTAAACCCTTCGAAATTACTAGATTTGTGTGTGTTGAAAATCTGAAATGAATGCTCTTATGAAAATATAATTCTCTAGATTCTCCTCCTCCAGGTTTCCTGTAATAGCTGATAATGATTCCTGGCTATTTAGGATGATGTATGTGTGTGAGATATCATGATGGGAGGCTTGCCAGTTCCACAATAAAGTCTGATGAATGTAATTAGATAGTAAAGCACATCATGTTTTACTTCATTTATCACTTTATAAAGAAGATCTTGTTACATATTCTTCATTCAAAAATATCCCAAAAGATACAGTGCGTATGAATCACCCAAAGTTCTATCAATAGTATAAACAACCTACATTTATTGAAAATACTTCTTCTTCAAAAACTATAGTGGGCGCTATTCCAGTTTTTGGTAGAAAGAAGAAGAGCCAGAATCTCGGTTGAGTTTTTATTGATGTACAATTCCACACCAAGGAGATTTGTCCATCCTGTCCCAGTGACCACCTGTACGACAAGGTGACCAGGGAACAGAAGGTGACATAGACAGCAATAAAAACTAGGGCTGTTACTGATTAAATTTCCGTGTTCGATTAATCGATTTATTTTTTAATCGATTAATCGACTAATTTCGATGAATTATAAACGCACATACAGATCCAACTACTTTTAGCCGATCTCCTTGCATTGCAACTCTGCATTAGTTAGTGGTAAATGTGGTATACACTATATACCAGTGATTGCGAACCTTTTCGAGCCCGAGTTCCCAAACTGAAATAAATACATTGGTTTTGTGTTGCAAAGTGCCAACACGTCAATTCGCTAGAGAGGGGGCTGAGAGAAAAAGGGGGGTTGTGTGAGAGAGAGAGGGGTTGTGTGAGAGAGAGAGGGTATGTGAGAGAGAGAGAGAGAGAGGGGACAGCGAGAGTAAGGGGTGTGAGAGAGATGCTGAGAGGGAGGGGGGCTGAGAGAGAGGAGGGCAGAGAGAGAGGGGTGTGAGAGATATGCTGAGAGAGAGGGAACAGAAAGAGGGAGAGGGGCTGAGCGAGAGGGAGGGGGACAGAGAGAGAGAGGGGTGTGAGAGATATGCTGAGAGAGAGGGGGAACAGAGAGTGAGAGGGGGAACAGAGAGAGGGATGGGGGCTGAGGGAGGGGGGCTGAGAGAGAGGGAGAGGGGCTGAGAGAGAGGGGACAGAGAGAGAGGGGTGTGAGAGAGATGCTGAGATAGAGGGGCAACAGAGAGAGGAAGATGGGCTGAGAGAGAGGGGTGTGAGACAAATGCTAAGAGAGAGGAGGAACAGAGAGAGGGAGGGGGGACAGAGAGAGAGAGAGATGGGGGACAGAGAGAGAGGAGTGTGAGAGAGGGGGGACAGAGAGAGAGAAGAGGGATAGAGAGAGAGGGGTGCAAGAGAGATGCTGAGAGAGGGGTGAGCTGAGAGGTGGAACAGAGAGAGGGGGGACACAAAGAGTTGGGACGGAAAAAGAGGGGGGCTGAAAAAGAGGGAGGGGGGCTGAGAGGAGAGAGAGACCTCTAGCTCTGTCCTGGACCCTCTCGTGTGCCCACAGAGATGGCTCTGCGTGCCAGCTGTGGCATGCGTGCCATAGGTTCGCCATCACTGCTATATACAATCACCCGACACTAGTTAGTTTCCACAATCCATGACTTAACTTCACACTTCACACAAATACATTTTAAATTCAAACTGTAGCACTGACGTAAGTCATGTTTTTTTCCACAGTAGCGTGACAATCCCTCCCCCTCCAGTCTAACTAATCACTCTCACCTTATGGCATGGACCCCTGTGCAAACCGGTGGTCATGCAAGCGGGTATCAAAAGGGTTAACACGGACCATAAACTTCTCTCACGTCTCCTTAGATCTCAGCAAGGACGCAGGTCATGGGTAGAAAGAAAAGATCTAAGTGCTCACCGCTTAACTATAAGATTTCATTTTTGTGTTCAAACACAAACTACTCACATAAAGATGATAAAAACACAGCATGTAAAGCCGACAATCGTGTTAGTTCCGTAGGGCAGCAGCGGGTGACGTCATGCGTAGCTCCTCCCCCATACGTGTTACGTTCAATCAGAACTTAAACGTCACCGGACTCCTCCCCCCTTACCTTCGTTAGCAGATGGAGGCACTTGCGGAAGGGGGGAGGAGTCCGGTGACGTCAATGTCCGTGATGTCACCGGATCTCCGACGGAACTCCCTGAAGACCCCGAAGCTGGCGGAGAGGTGAGTACCGATCAAAAGAATTTTGATCGATCAAAAAAATTAAAGATTGATCGAGGAATTAATATTTAATTTCCACAACCCTAATAAAAACCCTACAACAGTTCCATCCCTTCCCATATCTTTCCAAAATACAAAAAAAAAATGTCTGGAGCCAGTTAAAGACCACCATGTTACTATACACTTAAAAAACAGAGACCTTTGGTCTTTGGCACTTTGGTCTAGAGCAGCCATTTTCAACCAGGGTTCCATGGAACCCTTATGGATCCTTCAAAGAGGTGGCTGGGGGTTCCCTGACTTTGGGCTGAGTGACTTCCCATCTGATGGTTCCTGCCTAGTTTTGGGCACGACACCACTTGGCAGAGAGAACTGCATGACACCAATGATCTTTTAATCTGCCTGAGAAGGTGGCATTCTGACCACCACTGTAATGGCAAGCATTCCCCACACCGACCATCAAGGTAAGAGGCATTTTTCTTACTGACCCCAGATTAATTGGTTTTAGAAGGGGTTTCCCCATGATCTGAAAATAATTTGAATGGTTCCTCTGGGGTGAAAAGGTTGAGAAAGGCTGGTCTAGAATGTGCGACCGCGTGTATGCAAGAAAAGTTTTGGACAAAATCCGTTGTAAAAAAAATCAGATGGATTTTGTGGTCGGAATGTCCGACCGTCTGTGCGGGGCATTAGGACCCATTGGTGGCCATCCGCCATCATATGATTCCGGGTCTCTTTTCCTTCTAACAGAAATTGGCTACATATTTGGTTGCCAGATGCCAGCCAAGGCCTGGAGGAAACCTACAGTTCATCTCCAAGAAGTTAACCACCTCACTACCGTGCATTTTCACCCCCTTCCTGACCAAGCCATTTTTCAGCTTTCAGCGCTGACGCACTTTGAATGACAATTGCGCAGTCATACAACACTGTACCCAAATTAAATTGTTATAATTTTTTTCCCCACAAATAGAGCTTTCTTTTGGTGGTATTTGATCACCTCTGGTTTTTCTTTTTTGCGCAATAAACAAAAGAAGAGCGACAAATTAAAAAAAATATATATATTTTTTGCATTTTGCTATACTAAATATCCCCAAAAAATATATAAAAAAACATTTTTTTTCCTCAGTTTCGGCCGATACGTATTCTTCTACATATTTTTGGTAAAAAAAAAAATCGCAATTAGCGATCATTGATTAGTTTGCGCAAAAGTTATAGCGTTTACAAAATAGGGGATAGTTTTATAGCATTTTTATTAATATTTTTTTTTTTAATAGTAATGGCGGCGATCAGCGATTTTTATTGTGACTGCGACATTATGGCGGACACATCGGACATTTTTGACACATTTTTGGCACCATTGTCATTTATACAGCAATCAATGCTATTTAAATGCATTGATTCATGTATAAATGACACTGGCAGTGAAGGGGTTAACCACTAGGGGCGGGGAGGGGTTAATTATGTTCCCTAAGAGTGTTTCTTACTGTGGGGGGAGGGGACTCACAAGGGGAGGAGACCGATCGGTGTTTCTCTGTACAGAGAACACACCATCGGCTCCTCTCCTCTGACAGGACCGTTGATCTGTGTGTTTACACACACAGATCAACGGTCCTGCTGTGTTACCGGGCAATCGCGGGTGCCCAGCGGACATCGCGGCCGCTGGGCACGCGCATCGGGTGCCTAGTGACACGGCGAGAGCGCGCGCGCGCCCCCGGCGGCGCGCGCTCCCTGCAGTGCACAGAAGGGGAGGACGTCATATGACGCCCTCCCGGAACGAGAGCTGCGCCGCCTGGCCGTCATTTGACGGCCGGCGGTCGCAAAGCGGTTAAAGAACGAATGAACATATGAAAGCGATGCTGGTTAATAAGGTATTCACAATGAATCACAATCCAGATTTTCCTAAAATACAGGAACCATGCTTACCCATGCCTTTCTATGTTTGAACCCTTCTAGTCTATTCTCTTTTAGTCTAGTGTTATTGATAGCTTTTTATCTGACCCTTGGGACCTGAGTCCATGGGGGAGGTATTATGTGTCTCTTTGCCTCCACCTCTACCCATGTTTTATCCTTGTTTCCCGACTCCTATTTTTGTCCCTCTTCTTTCCACTTTCTCCTCCATTCTCCCAATCCCTCTTCTTCTTCCTCCCTCTCATGCCCTTCTCCCTCTCCTCTTATGGACCTATTTCCTTTTTGTTGATGTCATAATGTAGAGAATAAGACTTCCTTTCATTTGAGCCCAGTCTTGCCACACAGATTTACCCCAGCCCTGAGAAATCCTCTTTTATTGTTCAGTTAGAAAAATCTTGACAAAGTGCTGAAAACGTTGCCTTGCTGTGAGTGACAGGTGATTTACATATCTCATGCACTAGCCTGAGACAGGCACATCCTGTGTAATTATAAAAAGTGAGAAATCCACCCCTCCCCCACATAACAAATCCTGGTGATGGAAAGGAATGTTATCTGTGATCAGGTGACCTCAGACACAACAGTCATCAGATCACTGGATGTTCTACTCTACCCAACTCTGACTACAAACATCTCCCCTATATTCTTCTTGCTGTTCACTCGAGACTACATTTCTTTACAATAACAAAAACTCGCCACCGCCCCCATCTACAGCTGGCTATCGCAGTAAGTGGCATTGGAAGGCTAAAGCAGGTAACAACAAAGAGGTCTGGGGAATGCCCAGGAAAAAACCAAGCCTACTTACCACCAGCTTGCATTGCTTTCTTTACACTCTGGTCTGTGGATCTGTGGTCTGTGCCTGTCTCAGGATAGTGCATGAGATATGTAAATCACCTGTCAATCACAGCAAAGTTTTCAGCACTTTGTCAAGATCGTTCTAACTGAACAATAAAAGAGGATTTCTCAGGGCTGGGGTAAATCTGTGTGGCAAGACTGGGCTCAAATGAAAGGAAATCTTATTCTCTACATTATGACATAAAAACATCCACTTTAAAGCCAAGAAAAACATGTTGTCTAAAGAGCCATGTGTATGCTATCTTAAATCTTGGTGTGTGTTTTGTGTATTCCTTCCAGGGCAGCAATGATTCAGCACTGCTAGGACAGGGGACGGCCTATGGTCACATTACCTTGTACTATTCAGTATTCTGGTACTTACCTATTTGGCGGTTCATTGGAAGGAGTACTGAAATGGCTTTTCTCTGCCTTTCCTGGGACCAGGGTAGTGTGTATTCTTCCTTTTTGGGTGCTTCCTCTAAAAAATGAACCTTAATTCTGGCCAAGCTCCTCCTATTAGACATGTGCACAATAGAAAAATGTGTTTATTTTCGTTTAGTTTCTGTCCGTTTCCGTTAATTCGTAACGATTCGTAATTTCGTAACTCGTCGGTGTTCATATTCGTAACGATTCGTAAATTCGTAAGTCGTCGGTGTTCGTATTCGTAACGATTCGTAAATTCGTAAGTCGTCGTGTGTTCGTATTCGTAACGATTCGTAAATTCGTAAGTCGTCGGTGTTCGTATTCGTAACGATTCGTAAATTCGTAAGTCGTCGGTGTTCGTATTCGTAACGATTCGTATTTTCGTAAGAGTTATTTTTTCGTTGATTCGTTTTTCCGTTAGTTTAATGTTCGTTTATTCGAAATTCGGACGCATTCGTATTTTCGTAGATTTAGTTACATTCGTACTTTCGTAAGATTGATTTATTGGTACTTTCGTAACATTGTTTTCGTAGATTCGTAATCGGAGCATAATTCATAATGTTATGTAATGTGTATGCTATTATTACATTTTAAGAGACACGGAAAATTACGAATCGAAAAAAAAAGTTACGAATGTACGAATTTTTTCCTTCAATCCATTCGAAGCACGTTAAGCAGCGCCATTGTAAGAGACACGGAAAATTACGAATCGAAAAAAAAAAAGAATGTACGAATTTTTTCGTTCAATCCATTCGAAGCACGTTAAGCAGCGCCATTGTAGGAGACACGGAAAATTACGGATCGCAAAAAAAAAAAAAAGTTACGAATGTACGAATTTTTTCGTTCAATCCATTCGAAGCACGTTAAGCAGCGCCATTGTAAGGGACATGGAAAATTACGAATCGAAAAAAAAAAAAAAGTTACGAATGTACGAATTTTTTCGTTCAATCCATTCGAAGCACGTTAAGCAGCGCCATTGTAAGGGACATGGAAAATTACGAATCGAAAAAAAAACAGTTACGAATGTACGAATTTTTTCGTTCAATCTATTCGAAGCGCGTTAAGCAGAGCCATTGTAAGGGACACGGAAAATTACCAATTCAACAACAAAAAAAAAAGTTACGAATGTACAAATTTTTTCGTTCATTTTGATTTTCGTTGTTCCTGTTTTCGTTTTTCGGATTTTCTTCTTTCGTAGTTTCGTTGTTTCTAATTTGGTTATTTCGGATTTTCGTTGTTTTTCACATTCGTTCGATTCGAACATTCGTTAAAATTTTTAGCGAATCATTCGTTCATTCGTACGATAACGAATGAACGAATATAACGAATTTTAACGGAAAACGAAAAAAAAAAAACGAAAGGAATTGCACATGTCTACCTCCTATCCTTAGGGGTCAAAGCTCTGTATACCGTATATCAAGCTGTACTTAGTTTGAGTGCTAATTGCAGATAGTATTGCCGGTTTTCCCAGGAGAAGCAGGCTTTGTTCTGTGAAACGTGTTGTATAAGCTATTGTGCAATTTCTTTCTACGGACAGTTGCGGGTGCTACCATCTATAAAAACTGGCAATATGTGCATTTGTAGTGCTATTATCTTATGTTATTTTGTTATGATTACTCTTCATGATTTTAATCAGAAGCTTTTTTTAATATTTAACAAATAAAATGTGAACCTTTTTACACAATTTTTTGGTGTGGTACCTTCAAAATCCTATTTAGCTTTTCTGTGGTTGGGATTTTTGTTTTAAATGTCTATTTCCAATATCAGGCACAAAGGCAGACACATTTGAATTCAAAAGACAGAGGTGATAAAGAAAGATTCTATAATTCTTGATATGATAATGTTTTACTTCCAGTTGGTCTATTACTCGGCTCTAAACTATCAATATGATCACCAACCCACAAGTCCACTAGATCTTTAAAAACACATATTCCAATTAAGACATAACTCACCAGTCATTAATAAAGACACCGGCAGGCAGGGGTCAAGTCCTGGGGAAAAAAGTGTGGGAACTCCCACCCAAGATCCACTCCCCCACCAAAAAAAAAAAAAAATGATACGCTCATATGCACGAACGCTTCAAAAGTGGTATTTTTCATCCAATTTTCGTATTGTGTGTATGAAGCTCAGTGTTGGTCATCTTACTTTAAAAAAGTAATTAGTTAAGTTACAAATTACTTCTCCCAAAAAGTAATTGCGTTAGTAACTCAGTTACTACATTGGAAAAGTAATTAGTTACGCAGCAAAGTAACTGACTTTTTTTTTAAATATTCTATACGTGTAACTAAGGGGCGGGTCTAGTATTACTGTAACCAAGGGGCGCATTTATTATTATTGTTATATATCGTGTAACCAAGGGGCTGCTCTATTATTACTCTAACCAAGGGGCAGATCTGTTATAGCGTGTAAGCAAGTGGCGGGTTTATTATTATTATTATTATATCGTGTAAGGGGGGGGATCTATTATTATTATATCGTGTAAGGGGCTACAGAAGAGGGCGAATGTTAAATTAATGGGCAGAGCTCGATATGTAACAATAATAATAAATGCGCCCCTTGGTTACAGTAATACTAGACCGCCCCTTCCTTACACGATAGACGCCCCTTGCAGAGTAGCACGAGCATCGGGAGCGTGCGGCATCGCCTCGTACAATTACATGTTAACTGCGCCTGCGCGGTGTAGAGTTCACTCAGAGCTGTTTAGGTTCGGCAATTTTCGGAAGCTCCGTAGTCCTTCGTACTGCGCAAGCGCTGCGCCTGCGCAGTACAGGGGGTCCTTATCCGGCGGGGGAACTTTTTCGGCAGGACACCGGAATTACACTACTGCCATCTAGTGGCGGTAGATGTAATTGGGGTAACTAAGCCAAAGTAATGGGAACTGAGTTACCATGAGGGGAAAAGTAATCAGTTAGATCACTCGTTACCCTCTAAAGTAACTGCGTTAGGTAACTCAGTTTATTTTAACTCAGTTACTTACATCACTGATGAAGCTTAACTGTTAGTACATAAAAAAACAATCCTCAATAAACATAAATACGGTAATTCTCTGAATAATCAGCATTCATTCAATTGTGCTTCCATGCAAATGTGAACATCATGTTCTGATCTTTTATTGGGATTTTTATTTTGTATATAGAGTGTTTATGTGGTGAGTTTACACTTTTCATTGAACAGAGTTTGGATAACACAGGGTTATATGGAAAGGTGATAAATGAACTGCACATTATCTGGACAGAATGCTTGGGGAGATAGTGATGTGTTCCTGCTTAGGAGATGTATGTTAGCTTGGGGGGGGGGGCTGCAAACTCTGCAGGGCTCCAACACACACTCGCTGCTATTCCAACCCTTCACATATTTCCACATAAACTTCCCTCCTGGCATTAAACTTTGCCAGGTATTGTGCTCAGCTTACCACCCCAAACTGATGTTCCTCCCTCAGCTCACCTCTCTCCCTGCATGTCCTGTGAGCAGAATAGCTGTGCTCCTCCTCTGGGTTCTCTCATCATATGGCACTGAAGATAAAGGAGGGGGGATTCAGTGGGACACACAGAGCAAGTATGCAGGAGACTGGGGGGGGGGGGGCGGGGTGAGGAGACAGAAAATCAGGAGGGGCCAGTGGGGAGGAGCGCATCACGAGAGGTCTGACTAAATACAATCT
The DNA here is from genome assembly GCA_028564925.1 of Lithobates sylvaticus. Classification (NCBI taxonomy): domain Eukaryota; kingdom Metazoa; phylum Chordata; class Amphibia; order Anura; family Ranidae; genus Lithobates; species Lithobates sylvaticus. Next base: position 599,358,768 of record CM053029.1, on the reverse strand, counting down.
CTTGGACCTGATCTACCTGTCAGCTAGCTGTGATTGACAGGTATATCGAAGCGAAAGCTGTCATGGGGCCCCCTACTGGCAATGCCTGAATGGTTAGGTGTGCGTCAAACTGTGTCGGCAGCTGCTGGTGTAGCACCTGCCACACAGCTCGCATACTTCAAAGTCTTGCAGGACACGGCTGCTAATGGGAACTGAGTTCCTGTTGTGGAAAAAGTACAGGAACTCCGTTCCCATGCGTTCCCGCAGGACTTGAGCCCTGCCGGCAGGCAAATACATTTTAAAGAAAATATTGAATACATTTTACAACTGAATTACGGTAACCATGGACATCCTCAGGTCTCAGTGGTTATACTGGGATGGTGGGTGCAACTACAGGCATCATCCCGGTATCGATCTTTTCAGCCAGTGACTCTATTTTTTGCAGAAGTGATCTGAGTGGCGAATTAGCAACTCGATCACTTCTGCGGGTGGCGGAAGGAGGTCCAACCCTCCTCCTGCCGCTGCCCCTCTCGGGTTCTCTTGTCCCATCGCGGTGCCCGGGAGTGATGCGGCCGGAGGCAATGGCTGTACAGAGAGAGACAAACTGATGTTGTTCCCCTTTCTTAGTAACCCTGGAACCTGGGGGGCGACAAGTAGTTTGTCACTTCCAGGTTCCGCCCTTTTGTTCACCTGGCCACCAGCGGCCAGGAAAGCAGCCCATCAGACCGATCTGTGCCTGATCCCCTGCATGGGAGGCCAGAGGATAGATTTGGAGGAGATAAACCCCAAATCTCTCCATAAAGAGGGCCTGTCACAGGCCCATGCTGTCACAAGGGATGTTGTTTATCAAGCAGACAAGCAGGCCAAGGACATGGATTCCTGTGGTCTGATGAGACCAAGATAAACGTATTTGGTGTCAGATGGTGTCAGGCGTGTGTGGGGGCAACCAGGTGAGGAGTACAAAGACAAGTGTGTCTTGCCTACAGTCAAGCATGGTGGTGGGGTGTCATGGTCTGGGGCTGCATGAGTGCTGCCGGCACTGGGGGGCTACAGATCATTGAGGGAACCATGAATGCCAACATGTACTGTGACATACTGAAGCAGAGCATGATCCCCTCCCTTCAGAGACTGGGCCAAGGTGATGGACTGGCCAAGCATGTTTCCAGACCTAAACCCTATTGATCATCTGTGGGACATCCTCAAACGGAAGGTGGAGGAGCGCAAGGTCTCCAACATCCACCAGCTCCGTGATGTCGTCATGGAGGAGGGGAAGAGGACTCCAGTGTCAACCTGTGAAGCTCTGGTGACCTCCATGCCCAAGAGGGTTAAGGCAGTGCTGGAAAATAATGGCGGCCACACAAAATATTGACACTTTGGGCCCAATTCGGAGCTTTTTACTTAGGGGTGTACTGACTTTTGTTGCCAGCGGTTTAGACATTAAAGGCTGTGTGTTGAGTTATTTTGAGGGGACGGCAAATTGACACTGTTATACAAGCTGTACACTCACTACTTTACATTGTAGCCAAGTGTAATTTCTTCAGTGTTGAAAAGATAGAAGAAAAGATTTACAAGAATGTGAGGGGTGTACTCACTTTTGTGAGATACTGCACAAAGATCGAAGACACCAGTCATTTTTTTTCCTATCGTCACGTTTGATAAAGTGCGTTCTTCATACACGGGGCGGCGCTCACTGGCACTCTGTGTATGAATTACATGGATAACCAGATAGTCGTCCTTTGATCCCCATCCAGCCCCCTAACTTCTGCGTTGGGATAATCAGCTGAAGACACAGAGCCTCTCACATTCTCCTCCACTAATTGCCATAATGAGGCTCGTCTGAAGCCCACATTCAGCAAAACAATGGCAGCTTTCAGGACATAACTTGGAGCAATCACAAGACATGTTGTAATTGAATTATAGAGCACAGTGTAGATTTGACAGCCAGCAGACGGATGCAATTATAACACATGATACCGAAGGAGCTTCTCCAGCCAAAGGAAGGCGATGCCATTGCCAGCACTGGGTGACAAAAAGAACGCCGAGACACATTTATCATGAATGTGGATTGTGTCATTCACCCAACGCTATGCCCCATCTGCTTCCTCCGCAATACAGCTTCCATTTGCCACTCTTCATATCTTCTGCTACATTTTTACACCAACAATATCCTTGTATGTGATACCCCCTGAGGGCAAACAGCTTGGAATTGTCACTACGCAACACGCAGGATGAAAAGGGTCCTTTATAAAATTCAGATTTAAGATGTCTAATGCCGCGTACACACGGCCGGACTTGCCGATGGACTAAACTCCGTCTGCATTTCCAACGGAAAGACTTAAGCCCCATACACACGGTCGGAAAATCCGACCACCAAATCCATCGGATTTGGTCCGACGGATTTAGTCCGACACTGGTGTTGCATACACACGGTCGGACAAAGTTGTCGGAAAATCCGATCATTCTGAACGTGGTGACGTTCGTTGCCTACGACGGGACTACGTAGAGGCTAGTAGCCAATAGCTTTGGTCTTGTAATGTGATCTGAGCATGCGTGGCACTTTGTCCGTCGGAATTCGCTACACACGATCGGAATTGGTGTGATCGGACTTTGTTGTCGCAAAATCTATCCAGCAGGAGATAAAACTTTGTCCGTCGGAAACTGTCCGATGGGGTCTACACACGGTAGGAATTTCCGACAACATTGTCCGATAGGACAAAATCCATCGGAAAATCCGACCGTGTGTATGGGGCTTTAGAACATGTTCTCTATCCAAGTCCATCGGAAATGCCGGCAGAAAAAGTCCGATGGGACATACACGCGGTCGGAATGTCCGATGAAAAGCTCCCATCTGACTTTTTCTGCCTGGAAAGTCCAGCCATGTGTACGCGGCATAAGAAATCGAGAATTCCAGTCAATATACCAATTTCCAGCAGACTCTTATATTGGAAGCGTAGACATATACACTATATTACCAAAAGTATTGGGACGCCTGCCTTTACACGCACATGAACTTTAATGGCATCCCAGTCTTATGCCGCGTACACACGGTCGGATTTTCCGACGGAAAATGTCCTCCGGCATAAGAAATCGAGAATTCCAGTCAATATACCAATTTCCAGCAGACTCTTATATTGGAAGCGTAGACATATACACTATATTACCAAAAGTATTGGGACGCCTGCCTTTACACGCACATGAACTTTAATGGCATCCCAGTCTTATGCCGCGTACACACGGTCGGATTTTCCGACGGAAAATGTCCTCTCGGACCATGTTGTCGGAAATTCCGACCGTGTGTAGGCTCCATCAGACTTTTTTTCCGTCAGATTTTCCGACGGACAAAGTTTTATCTCCTGCTTTCAAATTTTCTGACAACAAAGTCCTATCGGACTTTTTCCGAACGTGTGTAGAGAATTCCGACGGACAAAGTGCCACGCATGCTCAGATCACATTACGAGACCAAAGCTATTGGCTACTAGCCTCTACGTAGTTCCGTCGTACGCAACGAACATCACCACGTTCAGAATGATCTAATTTTCCGACAACTTTGTCCGACCGTGTGTATGCAACACCAGTGTGGGACAAAATCCGTCGGAAAAAATCCTAAGGATTTTTTGGTCGGAATTTCCGACCATGTGTACGGGGGCTTAGTCCGTAGGGTTCAATATTGAGTCGGCCCACCCTTTTCAGCTATAAACTCTTCTGGGAAGGCTGCCCACAAGGTTTAGGTGGGTGTCTATGGGAACGTTTGACCATTCTTCCAGAAGCGCATTTGTGAGGTCAGGCACTGATGTTGGAAGAGAAGGCCTGGCTTGCAGTCTCCGCTCTAATTCATCGCAAAGGTGTTCTATCGAGTTGAGGTCAGGACTCTGTGCAGGCCAGTCAAGTTCTTCCACCCCCCCAAACTCGCTCAGCCATGTCTTTATGGACCTTGTTTTGTGCACTGGTGCTCAGTCATGTTGAAAGAGGTAGGGGACATCCCCAAACTGTTCCCACAAAGTTGGGAGAACGAAATTGTCCAAAATGTCTTGGTATGCTGACGCCTTAAGAGTTCCTTTCACTGGAACTAAGGGGCCAACCCCTGAAAAACAGCCCCACACTATAACCCCCCCTCCACCAAATGATTTGGACCAGTGCACAAAGCAAGGTCCATAAAGACGTGGATGAGCGAGTTTGGGGTGGAGGAACTTGCCTCGCCTGCACAGAGTCCCGATTTCAACCCGATAGAACACCTTTAGGATGAATTAGAGTTGGGGGTGAGATATTGGTTTATTTTTCAGAAAAAAAATGGAAAGATGAAATAACACCCTTCACCATCCCCACCTCCCACCCCCGGGCTCCAATGCACTTACCTCTGTGGGTGATTGTCAGGGCTGGGCTCAGCCCTTCCTTCTCTGAGCTGGCAGCTCAGCTGTCGGATAATTGCCAGCTCCTATCTCTCCACAGTTACTCGGCTGTTGATGATATCCTGCTCGTCAGTCCTGCCTACTTAAGCCGTCCAGTCCAGTGGAGCTCTGCCTTCGCCTTGGTCAACATCACAGAGACTATCTCCTGCGTTCCTGTTCAAGACTGACATCCTTTCTGGCTCCAGATCCTGCTCGCTGTCCCACTACATTGTTACCCGACTTCTGGCTTGGCTGACTATCAGTTCCGGTTACTGAACTTTGGCTATGTTTTGACTACGTTTGTTCTTTTTACTTTTATTATTAAAGTGTGATTTAACTGTACTTCTGTCTTGGCCTGATTTCATGGTTTCTGACAGTGATACAATTTCACCGTTCACCTAGCCCGGTGCAGTGGTCCTGGGGTTTGAAAACTCTGATCTTCCTCTTCTTTTGCTAGGGATGCCAGGACGGTTCAGAGTGGTTCTGGTTGGTCAGGGTGGCTCTGATCCACCCACAGAGAAAGAAGTGGAAGAACAGTGCAGCTTTCAAGCCACATGGCTGCTGCACCGAGCTGCGTGGCCAGTGAAACGTATCCCCCAATGAGGTACGTGCAACTGGACAGGGGTGGGAAAGGTGTAGGCTGTTAGTTCACCTTTTTTTTTTGTTGACAATTTTAGGCAGACTGTCATCCTACATTTGGTAGTTTGATCCTAGTGGTATGGGCCTATTCTGTCAGGGCCGGGGCTACCACTAGGCAAACTAGGGCACCCTGCTGCCTAGGGCGTCCGGCCACTGGTGTTATTACCCTCTTCTCTCTGTAGCAAGCAACTAAGTCTCAGCATTAGCAGGCAGCCGCGGCTCCATTCACACATAGTGTCAGAGGCGCAGCGGCGGCGGAGGACTGTGCCTGTGTCCCGACTCCAGAATCAATGGAAGCAAGCAAACATTCATTGATGGGCGCTGGTGAGGCTGCATTTGTTGGGTGCTATTAAGGCTGCATTTGATGGGCACTGGTGAGGTTGCATTTGATCGGCGCTGGTGAGGCTGCATTTGATGGGCGCTGGTGAGGTTGCATTTGATGGGCGCTGGTGAGGTTGCATTTGATGGGCGCTGGTGAGGTTGCATTTGATGTGCGCTGGTGAGGTTGCATTTGATGGGCGCCGGTGAGGTTGCATTTATTGGGCGCTGGTGAGGTTGTATTTGATGGGTGCTGGTGAGGCTGCATATGTTGGGCACTGGTGAGGTTGAATTTGTTGGGCGCTGGTGAGGTTGCATTTGAGGGGCGCTGGTGAGGCTGCATTTGTTGGGCGCTGGTGAGGCTGCATTTGATGGGTGCTGGTGAGGTTGCATTTGATGGGCGCTGGTGAGGCTGCATTTGTTGGGCGCTGGTGAGGCTGCATTTGTTGGGCGCTGGTGAGGCTGCATTTGATGGGTGCTGGTGAGGTTGCATTTGAGGGGCGCTGGTGAGGCTGCATTTGTTGGGCGCTGGTGAGGCTGCATTTGATGGGTGCTGGTGAGGTTGCATTTGATGGGCGCTGGTGAGGCTGCATTTGTTGGGCGCTGGTGAGGCTGCATTTGTTGGGCGCTGGTGAGGCTGCATTTGATGGGTGCTGGTGAGGTTGCATTTGAGGGGCGCTGGTGAGGCTGCATTTGTTGGGCGCTGGTGAGGCTGCATTTGATGGGTGCTGGTGAGGTTGCATTTGATGGGCGCTGGTGAGGCTGCATTTGTTGGGCGCTGGTGAGGCTGCATTTGATGGGTGCTGGTGAGGTTGCATTTGAGGGGCGCTGGTGAGGCTGCATTTGATGGGTGCTGGTGAGGTTGCATTTGAGGGGTGCTGGTGAGGTTGCATTTGTTGGGCGCTGGTGAGGTTGTATTTGATGGGCGCTGGTGAGGCTGCATTTGTTGGGCACTGGTGAGGTTGAATTTGTTGGGCGCTGGTGAGGTTGCATTTGAGGGGCGCTGGTGAGGCTGCATTTGTTGGGCGCTGGTGAGGCTGCATTTGATGGGCGCTGGTGAGGTTGCATTTGATGGGCGCTGGTGAGGCTGCATTTGATGGGCGGGGTATACATGGGCAGGGCAAAGGGGTGGAGCCAAGGGGGCGGAAAAATTAGGTTTCGCCTAGGGTGTCGAAAATTCTTGCACCAGCCCTGTATTCGGTATATAATGTCTGTGTTGCTACTGGCAAACTTTCTGCCCTAGGCTACAAATCCAGCCCTGGGCTTTACTCGTCCTGTTATATTGAACACAGCATGAAAAATAAGATTGAGGCAGAAACGAGAGTAGGGAGATCCTCAACTTGGAGCCCCAAAAAAACGAAAGAATCCAAGGAGCCCTCCCAGATACCTGATATATCATTGTTCTGATGAGTGACCCTTTCACAGACTGGAAACAGTTATAATCCAGACGACCAACGTTGCTAAGTAATTACTCTTCGCATACTTAAGACTTAAATGTCCGGTCTTCATTCGTTAGGCATTGTGAGAATAAATAAGCAGAACCTTATCAGGGACTAATACTGAGAAGAGGAACTGCTAATGAATGAGTCACATCAAGGCTTTATTTTCATTTAATATCCTGGGAACGGCTGACGAGGGGGGGATGGGGAACACAAACGCTCCATCACTCTTCCACCTCTTGGTAATTGTGTGCAGATGTCCGCAGTGATTTAGATCATATATCCAATAAGAAGTTCATTTACATTTCTGACCATTGAGTCTGGAGATGTTTATTTCCGGCAATCTGAGAAAGACCTGATAACTTGAAAACCACTTCCTCTGGGAGAACTTTCCTCTATGTATAGAATGTAAGATATACGTTTTTTTTTTTTTACCCTCAAATGACTTATAAGAGCAAGAAGAATATACAGCGCATCCGGAAAGCATTTACAGCGCTTCAATGTTTCCACATTTTGTTATTCCAAAATTAATTCAGTTCATTATTTTCCTCAAAATATTACAAACAATCCCCCATAATGACAACGTGAAAGAAGTTTGTTTGAAATCTTTGCAAATTTTTTAAAAATAAAAAAATCCCATGTACATAAGTATCACAGGCTCCTCCCATGTACATAAGTATCACAGGCTCCTCCCATGTACATAAGTATCACAGATTCCTCCCATGTACATAAGTATCACAGGCTCCTCCCATGTACATAAGTATCACAGACTCCTCCCATGTACAAAAGTATTACAGACTCCTCCAATGTACATAATTATCACAGGCTCCTCCCATGTACATAAGTATCACAGGCTCCTCCCATGTACATAAGTATCACAGGCTCCTCCCATGTACATAAGTATCACAGGCTCCTCCCCTGTACATAAGTATCACAGGCTCATCCCCTGTACATAAGTATCACAGACTCCTCCCATGTACATAAGTATCACAGGCTCCTCCCATGTACATAAGTATCACAGACTCCTCCCATGTACATAAGTATCACAGGCTCCTCCCATGTACATAAGTATCACAGGCTCCTCCCGTGTACATAAGTATCACAGGCTCCTCCCATGTACATAAGTATCACAGACTCCTCCCATGTACATAAGTATCACAGGCTCATCCCATGTACATAAGTACCACAGGCTCCTCCCATGTACATAAGTATCACAGGCTCCTCCCATGTACATAAGTATCACAGGCTCCTCCCATGTACATAAGTATCACAGACTCCTCCCATATACATAAGTATCACAGGCTCATCCCACGTACATAAGTATCACAGACTCCTCCCACGTACATAAGTATCACAGACTCCTCCCACGTACATAAGTATCACAGACTCCTCCCACGTACATAAGTATCACAGACTCCTCCCACGTACATAAGTATCACAGGCTCCTCCCATGTACATAAGTATCACAGACTCCTCCCATATACATAAGTATCACAGGCTCATCCCACGTACATAAGTATCACAGGCTCCTCTCATGTACATAAGTATCACAGGCTCCTCCCATGTACATAAGTATCACAGGCTCCCCATGTACATAAGTATCACAGACTCCTCCCATGTACATAAGTATCACAGGCTCCTCCCATGTACATAAGTATCACAGGCTCCTCCCATGTACATAAGTATCACAGGCTCCTCCCATGTACATAAGCATCACAGGCTCCTCCCATGTACATAAGTATCACAGGCTCCTCCCATGTACATAAGTATCAGGCTCCTCCCATGTACATAAGTATCACAGGCTCCTCCCATGTACATAAGTATCACAGGCTCCTCCCATGTACATAAGTATCTCAGCCTTTGCCATGACAATCAGAATTGATCTCAGGTTCCTCTGTTTCCACTGATCATCCTTGAGATGTTTCTACAACTTGATTGGAGCCCACCTGTGGTAAATTCAAGTGATTGGACATGATTTGGAAAGGCGCACACCTGTCTATAGAAGGTCCCGCAGGTAACAGTGCATGTCAGAGCACAAACCAAGCCATGAAGTCCAAGGAATTGTCTGTAGACCTCAGAGGATTGTATGGAGGCACAGATCGGGGGAAGGGTACAGAAACATTTCTGCAGCCTTGATGGTCCCAATGAGCACAGTGGCCTCCATCATCCGTAAATGGGAAAGTTTGGAACCACCAGGACTCTTCCTAGAACAGGCTGCCAAACCGAGCGATCGGGGGAGGAGGGCCTTAGTCAGGGAGGTGACCAAGAACCTGATGGTCACTCCGACAGAGCTCCAGTGTTTCTCTGTGGAGAGAGGAGAACCTTCCAGAAGAACAACCATCTCTGCAGCTCTCCACCAATCAGACCTGTATGGTAGAGTAGCCAGACGGAAGCCACTCCTCAGTAAAAGGCTCATAACAGCCCACCTGGATTTTGCCAAAAGGCACCTGAAGGACTCTCAGAACATGAGAAACAAAATTCTCTGGTCTGATGAAACAAAGATTGAACTCTTTGGCTTGAATGGCAAGTCTCATGTATGGAGAAAACCAGGCACCGCTCATCACCTGGCCAATATCAACCCTACAGTGAAGCATGGTGGTGGCAGCATTGGTGGTGGATGTTTTTCAGAGGCAGGAACTGGGAGACTAGTCAGGGTCGAGGGAAAGATGAATGCAGCAATGTGACATCCTTGATGAAAACCTTCTCCAGAGCGCTCTGGACCTCAGACTGGGGCGAAGGTTCATCTTCCAACAGGACAACGACATTAAGCACACAGCCAAGATAACAAAGGAGTGGCTACGGGACAACTCTGTGAATGTCCTTCAGTGGCCCATCCAGAGCCCAGACTTGAACCCGATTGAACATCTCTGGAGAGATCTGATAATGGCTGTGCACCGACACTCCCCATCCAACCTGATGGAGCTTGAGTGGTTCTGCAAAGAAGAATGGGATAAACTGCCCAAAAAATAGGTGTGCCGAGCTTGTAGCATCATACCCAACAAGACTGGAGGCTGTAATTGGTGCCAAAGGAGCTTCACCAAAGTATTCAGCAAAGGATGTGAATACATGGTATATTTTTTGTTTTTTATTTTTAACAAATTTGCAAAGATTTAGAAAAAAAAAAACTTCTTTCACGTTGTCATTATGGGGGATTGTTTGTAGTATTTTGAGGAAAATAATGAATTTAATCCATTTTGGAATAAGGCTGTAACATAACAAAAGGTGTAAAAAGTGAAGCTCTTTGAATACTTTCTGGATGCTCTGTATGTATCTGTATATGTAGTTGTTCATCTAGACTCATGACCCTTAATGCCGCGTACACGCGGTCGGACTTTCCAGCAGAAAAAGTCAGACGGAATCTTTTCATTGTATATTCTGATCGTGTGTGGGCCTCATCAGACTTTTTTTTTTCGAAAATTCTGCCGGACCCAGAAATAGAACATGTTTTAAATATTTACGACGGAATCGGTTCCTATCGGGAAAACCGCTCGTCTGTATGCTGTCCTGACGGACCAAAAACGACTCATGCTCTGAAGCAAGTACGAGACGGCAGCTATTGGCTACTCGCTTCCTTTTTCTAGTCCCGTCGTACGTGTTATACCCAGGGGTCAAGTCCTGGGGAAAAAAGTGTGGGAACTCCCACCCAAGATCCACTCCCCCACCAAAAAAAAAAAAATAATACGCTCATATGCACAAACTCTTCAAAAGTGGTATTTTTTATCCAATTTTCGTATTGTGTGTATGAAGCTTAACTGTTACTACATGAAAAAAAAAAAAACAATCCTCAATAAACATAAATACGGTAATTCTCTGAATAATCAGCTTTCATACAATTGTGCTTCCATGTAATGTGAACATCATGTTCTGATCTTTATTGGGGAATGTTATTTTGTATATAGAGTGTTTATGTGGTGAGTTTACACTTTTCATTGAACAGAGTTTGGATAACACAGGGTTAAACGGAAAGGTCATAAATGAACTTCACATTATCTGGACAGAATGCTTGGGGAGATAGTGATGTGTTCCTGCTTAGGAGATGTATGTTAGCTTGGGGGGGCTTCAAACTCTGCAGGGCTCCAACACACACTCGCTGCTATTCCAACCCTTCACATATTTCCACATAAACTTCCCTCCTGGCATTAAACTTTGCCAGGTATTGTGCTCAGCTTACCACCCCAAACTGATGTTCCTCCCTCAGCTCACCTCTCTCCCTGCATGTCCTGTGAGCAGAATAGCTGTGCTCCTCCTCTGGGTTCTCTCATCATATGGCACTGAAGATAGAGGAGGGGGGGATTCAGCGGGACACACAGAGCAAGTATGCAGGAGACTGGGGGGGGGGGGGGGGGGGAGATGAGTAGACAAAAAATCAGGAGGGGCCAGCGGAGAGGAGCGCATCACGAGAGGTCTGACTAAATACAATCTCTTAGCAGCAGGGACCTGATCTAGCTGTGATTGACAGGTAGATCGAAGCTGAAGCTGTCATGGGGCCCCCTACTGGCAATGCCTGAATTGTCAGGTGTGCAGCACTTACTATTGCGAGCTGTGTCGGCACCTGCCACACAGCTCGCATGCTTCAAAGTCTTGCAGGACACGGCTGCTAACGGGAACTGAGTTCCTGTTGTGGAAAAAGTACAGGAACTCCGTTCCCATGCGTTCCTGCAGGACTTGAGCCCTGGTTGTACGTCACCGCATTCTAGACAGTCGGACTTGGGTGTGATCGTGTGTAGGCAAGACAGTTTCAGCAGAACTCCATCGGAAAGACCGTCAGAGTTTATTCCGACGGAAAAAACGGTTGTGTGTACGAGGCATAAGGCTCTCAAGGGTCTCTCCTCCATGTGTGAAGTATTTACCAACCTTTTCCCCATTGTGATGATCGGTTGGTAGTTACTTCCCCCATTGCTCCCTGTAATAAAAGTGTTCAAGTAAGACTCTCCAGTAGAAAGGACTTTTACATTTGAGTTGAACAAGGTAGGCCTGTAAAGCTGGCCATACCGGGAACATTTTCTAAAAATTCATTTTTGGGTTAGTGTTGGGCTTAACCTTAGGCTGTTCTCAAGGGTCTCTACTCCACGTGTGACCTATTTACTAACCCTTTCACCATTGTGAGGATTAATTGGCAGTTACCTCCCCCCAATGCTTCCTGGAACAAAAGTATTCAGATAAGACTCTTCAGCAGAGAGGACTTTTGGGTAAATTTAATTTTGACAAGGTAGGGCAATAAATCTGGCCATACACCAATTTTGTTAAAAAATTTTGGAACGTTCATTCATTCTTATAATAGTTTGTGGGGACAAATAGGACAATGAATTGTCCTAGTAACCAAGGGTTACAGGAAAGAAAATCGCCCGATTCTTGGGAGCCGAATCTGCTGGGAGAACACACAGTAATTATAGCCAGCAGCTATAGCCGCTGGCAATAATTGCATGAACAATACGACATGCTGGTTTTACCAAAGTTGATAGATCGATCAACTTGGGTACAATCAGCCCTGCCCATACATGGTTCAAATCTTGGTCAGTCCCTGCTGAACCAGCCGAGATTCGAACTGTCTATGGCCAGCTTAACTCATAGTATACCAGCTAGACATGTGCAATTCATTTCGAATAATTTTTTTAAGGAATTTCGACAAATTCAAATTAACAAAAATCTGTTGTAAATTCGAAAATTCGTGAATTTAAAATTTAAATTTTGAATTTTGAATTTTGAATTTCAAAATTCGAAAATACGAAAATCAACTATTAAATTATAGGTATTGGAATTTCCTTACAAATTTGGCTGTTATTGAACGTAACGAATACGAATTTGTCCGAAATTACGAATGCCGTATCTAAAGGAATGGAACGTAATTAATTAATAATAAATAACAATAATAATAATAATGAAAACTTTTATTATTATTATTATTTATTATTAATTTGTTCCGTTCCATTTGTTTAGATGCGGTATTCGTTATTTTGGATAATCCGTTACGTTCACTAACAGACAAATGTGAAAGAAAATTCCAATGCCTATAAATTTAATAGTCAGTTATTATTAGTTAGTTAGTCTTTAGAATTTTTGGATTTTTGTTCTTTCGAATTTTCTAATTTTCTTTCTTATCTTCTGATTTACAAAAATAATAAGAAGAATTTACAAATTTTTGACTTTACGAATTGCGATCATAACGAATGCCCCGAAAAAAAAAAAAAAAAACGAATAAAAAAAAAAAGGAACAAATTTTTCGGCAGTGCACATGTCTAATGCCATCACATTTTACGTTTTAGCTGAATTTCTGTAGATCAGCTTTAAGGGCTTCCAAATGAAATTCGTTGACTCAGTAATGGCAAGATGAAATGCTCCGATTAACGATTTTTTGAATTTCAATATAAATATTTGAATTAAATTCTACTGGTATATGGCCAGTCTAAGTGCCACAACCAATGAGTCTTTAAAGTTTTATACATTTTTTTCTTAGAACATTGATCTAAGGACAATATTCCTACAAAAGTGACTTTACTGGGTGTTTCTGAAGGTTCCCGTTTATCCAAGTTATAGCGTATGAAGGTGTGAATTTTTGTCAACTCGCCAGGGTACATATTTTAAAATGGGGGCTTTTCAAAGTCATCTGTCACCCACATATAATGAATGCCATTTTAACATCTTGACAATTCACACCTCCGGTAATGTAACTTGAACAGCTACCAGGGCTCAAGTCCTGCGGGAACGCATGGGAACGGAGTTCCTGTACTTTTTCCACAACAGGAACTCAGTTCCCGTTAGCAGCCGTGTCCTGCAAGACTTTGAAGTATGCGAGCTGTGTGGCAGGTGTTACACCAGCAGCCGCCGACATAGCTTGCAATAGTAAGTGCCGCACACCAGGGGTGGACTGACCATTCAGGCATTGCCAGTAGGGGGCCCCATGACAGCTTCCTCTTCGATCTACCTGTCAATCACAGCTAGCTGACAGGTAGATCAGGTCCCTGCTGCTAAGAGATTGTGTACTAACAGTTAAGCTTCATACACACAATACTAAAATTGGATGGAAAATACCACTTTTGAAGCGTTCGTGCATATGAGTGTATCATTTTTTTTTTTGGTGGGGGAGGGGATCTTAAGTGGGAGTTCCCACACTTTTTCCCCCAGGACTTGACCCCTGACAGCTACCATATGTCCCAGACTTCGTGACACCATGGTGACTAGATTACAAAAATCGATCAGTGTCACTGACACCTCATGCCATGTTTTTAGACAATCAATATCTGACTTGATATATTTCATGGTGAATGGGTTAGGCGGGTGACCAAGTTACCTGTATGGCTAGAAGTGTTGGGATTTCCGACGGAAAAAATTTGAGATCTTTTCCGACAACAAAATCTGATCAGACTTTTTCCGATCGTGTGTCGAGAATTCCGACAGACAAAGTGCCACGCATGCTCAGATCAAATTACGAGACCAAAGCTATTGGCTACTCGCCTCTACGTAGTCCCGTCGTACGCAACGAACGTCACCACGTTCAGAATGATCGGATTTTCCGACAACTTTGTCCGACCGTGTGTATGCAACACCAGTGTCGGACAGAATCCGTCGGAAAAAATCAGACGGGTTTTGTGGTCGGAATTTCCGACTGTGTGAACGGGGGCTTAGAATGTGTTTGTTGGATGTTACCACTGCAAGAATAAAAACCTTCAAAAGAACGTTTATGGTGTCAGCATCCAAAGTTGTTGGGTACTAACCCTGGGAACCCCTGGACATTCATCAACAAGCCAAGCGGAGGTAACCGGTAAGCCCAAAAGTCAAGGCCGCCCCATCGAGGGTTATGGCCGCCACACTAGTAAACTGAAGCATGCTGGTAGCTTTAGGGGTTATCCCAAGGCTTGCCTGTAAGCGGCAATATAACCCAAAGATTCAAAACTTTCTGTGTCCTTTAATTGGCTTCAAGAAAAGGATTTTTACAGAAATTCTATTTTCAAGTATGTTACAATATTTTAGCTTTTGTCTGTGTGGCCCAATTTACCTTATACTGTATTGTCCCTCACAAAAAGCTCAACTACAGCCCCAGGATACCACGGCTGTGTAATAAATTAAATTCCTTCTCCCTGTAATTATTAGGACTTCACTACCAGCTGAGGAAGACATTCTCTTTTAATGACCGCGCATGAAAGAGGTGCTCAAAATCCACGGCAGTCGAGCATCTGTTAGAATTAAACAGAACGTTTGGTGGATGTTTTTCCAACATCTGTTTTTCTTCTTTTTTTTATCTTAAACAGCTTTAGGGCAGTCAATCTAGTCATTGCGATTATTTCATCAATTTCCTACACCTGCAAAGGCTCATAAAATGCCCTAAAAGAGTACTGTGGCTTCTTCTATGTCCGCCAATCCACCGGTCTCAGCCAGGTGTAACCAGCACAGGTACCTGAATAGCAGCTAAAAGAAAATCAGTAATGATCTACTCATTAACAGTATGTGTATGATACACACACATCCATGCCAGACCTTTTTTAAGCATACACTATATTACCAAAAGTATTGGGACACCTTTACACACATATGAACTTTAATGGCATGCCAGTCTAATGCCCCGTACACACGGTCGGAATTTCCGACGGAAAATGTCCTATCGGACCATGTTGTCGGAAAATCCGACCGTGTGCGGGCTCCATCGGACTTTTTCCGTCCTGCTCTCAAATTTTCCGACAACAAAGTCCGATAGGACTTTTTCCGATCGTGTGTAGCGAATTCCGACGGACAAAGTGCCACGCATGCTCAGATCACTTTACAAGACCAAAGCTATTGGCTACTAGCCTCTACGTAGTTCCGTCGTACGCAACGAACGTCACCACGTTCAGAAGGATCAGATTTTCCGACAACTTTGTCCGACCGTGTGTATGCAACACCAGTGTCGGACAAAATCCGTCGGAAAAATTCCGACGGATTTTGTGGTTGGAATTTCCGACCGTGTGTACGGGGCATTAGTCCGTAGGGTTCAATATTGAGTTGGCCCACCCTTTGCAGCTATAACAGCTTCAATTGAGTTCTATTGAGAGGAATAGTGTCCCATCATTGGTATCAGTGGGAGGAATAGTGCTCCATCTATGGTATCAGTGGAAGGAATAGTGGCCCATCATTGGTATCAGTGGAAGGAATAGTGTCCCATCGTTGGTATCAGTGGAAGGAATAGTGTCCCATCATTGGTGTCAGTGGAAGGAATAGTGCCCCATCATTGGTATCAGTGGAAGGAATAGTGTCCCATCGTTGGTATCAGTGGAAGGAATAGTGTCCCATCGTTGGTATCAGTGGGAGGAGTAGTGTCCCATCATTGGTATCGGTGGGAGGAATAGTGTCCCATCATTGGTATCAGTGGGAGGAATAGTGTCCCATCATTGGTGTCAGTGGGAGGAATAGTGTCCAATCATTGGTGTCAGTGGGAGGAATAGTGTCCTATTGTTGGTGTCAGTGGGAGGAATAGTGTCCCATCATTGGTGTCAGTGGGAGGAATAGTGTCCAATCATTGGTGTCAGTGGGAGGAATAGTGTCCCATCATTGGTGTCAGTGGGAGGAATAGTGTCCAATCATTGGTGTCAGTGGGAGGAATAGTGCCCCATCATTGGTATCAGTGGGAGGAATAGTGCTCCATCTATGGTATCAGTGGGAGGAATAGTGCCCCATCATTGGTATCAGTGGGAGGAATAGTGCCCCATCATTGGTATCAGTGGGAGGAATAGTGTCCAATCATTGGTGTCAGTGGGAGGAATAGTGCCCCATCATTGGTATCAGTGGGAGGAATAGTGCCCCAGCTATGGTATCAGTGGGAGGAATAGTGCCCCATCTTTGGTATCAGTGGGAGGAATAGTGCTCCATCTATGGTATCAGTGGGAGGAATAGTGCCCCATCATTGGTATCAGTGGGAGGAATAGTGCCCCATCATTGGTATCAGTGGGAGGAATAGTGTCCCATCATTGGTATCAGTGGGAGGAATAGTGTCCCATCATTGGTGTTAGTGGGAGGAATAGAGCCCCATCATTGGTGTCAGTGGGAGGAATAGTGCCCCATCATTGGTATCAGTGGGAGGAATAGTGTCCCATCATTGGTGTCAGCGGTAGGAACATTGTTTCATCATTTATATCAGTGGGAGGAATTATGGAATTATGTTTTGTTTTTTTTATGAAGAAATTTCATTCATAATTTGCAATGACAATAAAGAAATGATCTATCTTATCTTATCTCCCCACTGTTAGCGTTAGTTGGAAGAATAGTGCCTCCTACTGGTGGGAGAAATAGTGCCCCAAGGCCTGGATAAAGGCAAGCAAAGCGCCTCATCTGGCCAGCGGGCCCCAGGTTGGAGATAACTGCTCCATCCATTTAAAAAACAACCATATAAAATTAATTTGGGTGCAACGTTGCATATTTAAGCGATTCCCGACCGGCGCACAACGATATACGTCGGCAGAATGGCACGGACAGGCAGGAGGGCGTATATATAAGTCCCCCGTGTGTCCGGTCGCGGGTCCCGCTGACTTGATCGCCGCAGGGACACCCGCGATCGTCTCACGGGAAGGCAGAAAGGGGAGATGCGGAAATAAACAGCATCTCCCCGTTCTGCCTAGCAACTAGTGACACCGATCTCTGCTCCCTGTGATTGGAGCAGATATCAGCATTCACTAGCTGACAGCCACGCCCCCCCCACAGTAAAAAACACACCCCTAGGCATACTTAACCCCTACACTGCCACCTAGTGTTTAACCCCTTCACTGCCAGTGTCATTTATACAGGAATCAATGCATTTAAATAGCATTGATTGCTGTATAAATGACAATGGTCCCAAAAATGTGTCAAAAATGTCCGATGTGTCCGCCATAATGTCGCAGTCACAATAAAAATCGCTGATTGCCGCAATTACTATTAAAAAAAAATTATTAATAAAAATGCTATAAAACTATCCCCTATCTTGTAAACGCTATAACTTCTGCGCAAACCAATCAATAATCGCTTATTGCGATTTTTTTCTACCAAAAATATGTAGAAGAATACGTATCGGCCTAAACTGAGGGAAACAAACGTTTTTTTATATATTTTTGGGGGATATTTATTATAGCAAAAAATAATGCGTTTTTTTTTTTTTCAAAATTGTCGCTCTATTTTTGTTTATAGCGCAAAAAATAAAAACCGCAGGCGCGATCAAATACCACCAAAAGAAAGCTCTATTTGTGGGGAAAAAAAGGACGCCAATTTTGTTTGGGAGCCACGTCGCACGACCGCGCAATTGTCAGTTAAAGCGACGCAGTGCCGAATCGCAAAAAAGGGGCCTGGTCCTTTGGCTGCAAATTGGTCCGGGGCTGAAAGTGGTTAAGTGATTGTCTTTCAAACTATCACAGTGCTGAAAATTGAAAAAACGTTGTGGACAGGAAGGGGGTCAAACACGGTTAAAGAATCATTTATCTTAGCACTACACAAACATTGCTTGTTCTGATTGGGCTCGGCGTGTTCCATCACACAGAGTTGTAGTTTAGGTCTCATTATCTTTTATTCCGGCATTTTATTCCACAGCTACTTTCTACCTATTTTTATGCCATTCTCGCTACATTCTTAAACCTCTCGCTTGGCTTTAGAAGCAGCCGCATTGGTTTTAGATATATAGTATATTATTTCCAGCGTGACTCGACACGAAGGCTCCCCCATTTCTCGCTCCCATGCTTGAACAATTATCACTCTCTGTGACATTTTTGCACACCAGTATTTGCACTCTTTGCTCTTGATCTAAGAGCGCCAAAACCCCATTCCTCCGGCTCCCTCGCAAATATTTGGTATGTAACAATCCCACGGATCTCTAAGAAAGCTTTCCAAGTGATAGATTGTTTTCCTTTATGTGAAAAACACCCGTGTGCTCGCCGCTGACGGAAAACCAAGCACTATGCAAAGAACAGACGCGCATCAAAAGGGGGTCACCGTCTTGCCGTAGGGTTCAACTATTTGTATGTATGGATGACTTGTTCTCCTACGTAATATTATAATAAAGATAAGGTTTATTTTACGTTGATAAGGGCATAAGAAATAAACAGCGAGTTCTGTCACCGTATAAAATCACGAGACCGCCGGTCGGGAAATGCCTGGGGATTATTATTATTATTATTTTTTTTGTCTTTAACCACTTCAGCCCCGGGAAGCAAATTTACACTGTTATACAAGCTGTACACTCACTACTTTACACTGTAGACAAGTGTCATTTCTTCAGAGTCCTTTCACGCAGGGGCAACGCGACTTCCAGCGCGACTTTGGGAGGCAACTTGGACACGACTTGTGTATGAATCACAGCGCGACTTGGGGCAACTTACAAGGCAACCTGAAGTTGCCTCCAGGACAGGGGACTTTGCCAGTGGCCAATCACATAATCAGGACCGTTTTTAAGGCAGGACAAAAGGGGCAGCTGCCCTGGGCCCCATCATTCTTCTGGGGCCCAAAGCAGCTGCCTCATACTTGCCAACTATCCTGGTTTAAATTCCCTTAGCCCTTGAAGTTTTATTCCCATGTCCCAATATCTCAGTGTGAAGTTCTGTTACTAATGCTGCGCAGCTTTGCTCTACATGATTCAGAATTTGCCACAGTGTACTGCCTTCTAACTAATCCCACCCCCCACTGCCACTGATCCCAACCCCCCCTCCCCCAGCACTGCCACTGATCCCGGGAGTCCTAGGAGTTTTCTGTCTATTGATGGGTCCCCTCACCTCCCCAGTCCATGGTGTGCAGGCAGTGAGGAGATGATATGCTGTAACCTCTAGCAAACAGTCATTGAGCGGTAAGGATATGCAGTAACCACTAGGAACCAATCAGTGAGCAGTATAAATGTGCAGTAACCTCTAGCAACCAATTAGTGAGTGGTATAGATGTCTAGTAACCTCTAGCAACCAATCAGTAAGCAGTATAGATGTACAGTAATCTCTAGCAACCAATCAACAAGCAAAAGTCATGTGCTGTAACCTCTAGAAAATAAACAGTGACCCATAATGTGTGCTGTAACCTCTAGCAGCCAGTCAGTGAGCGGTAATGATACACTGTAACCTCTGGCAACCAATCGCAATCGTTGCCTGATCTCATTCAGTAAACTGATTTTGAGACTAGCTGCTATTTATTGTATGTCTCAAAGCATGTGGAGAGCGCAATTGCAGGGGGGCCCAAGGAAATGTTTGCCCAGGGTCCAATCAATATTAAAGACGGCCCTGCACATAATAATCAGCTCTGTGGGAGGGAGGGGTTTGTCTAGAAAACTATTTTTACTTTCTGGAAAGTTGCTTCAGTTAAGACAGGGGATCCGACTTGGAGGCAACTTCCATTAAAATCAATGGGTAGAAGTCGCCTAGAAGTCGGATTGAAGTAGTACAGGAACCTTTTCTGAAGTCGGAGCGACTTCAGTAGTGTGCATTAAGACGGCTCTCATTCACTTACATTGATTTTATCATGTCGCGCATCTTGAGGCAACTTGGGGCGACTTCAAGTCGGATCCAAAGTTGCCCCTGTGTGAGTGGACTCTCAGTGTTGTCACATGAAAAGATTTACAGAAATGTGAGGGGTGTACTCACTTTTGTAAGATACTGTGTATACCATACCTGGCTGCATGGGCGTCCGCAGGTAGGGGCAAGGGGAGGCAAGTGCCCCCCCCTGGAATTAGGGATCGGATCATTAGTGAGGACCCCCATCACCCCCAGGGCCGGACTGGCCTACCGGGATATTTCCCGGTAGGCTGCCTGCCCTGGGGCCGGTTTGCGGCTGCAGTGCTCCCCTGAGTCCCCTCTCTCATGCTCCTGTGATCACGGAGCTGTCCGGGTCTGTGTTCTGCGGCCGCGCACCGCGCTGTAACATGGTCCCGCCCCCCTAGACCGGCTCATGTGATAGTAGATAGAATCAGTCTTCCACCTATCACACAAGCCGGTCTAGGGGGGCGGGACCGTGTTACAGCGCGGTGCGCGGCCGCAGAACACAGACCCGGCCAGCTCCGAAATCACAGGAGGAGGAGAGATGTGAGTACTCAGTACAGCCCTAAGTGTGTGCCTGGATAGGGGGATCAGCGGGGGGGGGCGGCATATAGAGGAGATTAGCTTTCTATATTCCTCCATGCAGCCGCTGAAGGCTTGGAGGAGGGAGAGGAGGAGAATCAAGCATTCAGCGGCTGCATGGAGGAATATAGAAAGCTCATTTCCTCTATATGCCGCCCCCCTGCTGATCCCCCTATCCAAATTCTTTTTCTGCCCCCCCCCAGTGCTCTCCTCCCCCACCAGACTCTCCAGCCCCCCTCCAGTTCTCCTTGTGCTCCCCCCAGTGGTCTCCTCCCCACCACACTCTCCAGCCCCCCCCCTCTCAACCCACGTTCTTTCTGCCCCCCTGCTCTCCAGCTCCCCCCATCCTTCTCTAGCCCCCACCCCAGTGCTCTCTGCCCCCCTGCTCCCCACCCCCACAGTGCTCTCCAGCCCCCCCGTGCTCCCCACCCCCACAGTGCTGTCCAACCCCCCTGTGCTCCCCACCCCTGTTCTTTCTGCCCCCGGTGCTCTCCAGCTCGCCCCCCGTGCTCCCCACCCCCCACAGTGCTCTCCAGCCCCCCTGTGCTCCCCACCCCCACAGTGCTGTCCAGCCCCCCGTGCTCCCCACCCCTGTTCTTTCTGCCCCCAGTGCTCTCCAGCTCGCCCCCGTGCTCCCCACCCCCCACAGTGCTCTCCAGCCCCCCATGCTCCCCACCCCCACAGTGCTCTCCAGCCCCCCCTGTGCTCCCCACCCCCACAGTGCTCTCCAGCCCCCCGTGCTCCCCACCCCTGTTCTTTCTGCCCCCGGTGCTCTCCAGCTCGCCCCCCGTGCTCCCCACCCCCCACAGTGCTCTCCAGCCCCCCATGCTCCCCACCCCCACAGTGCTGTCCAGCCCCCGTGCTCCCCACCCCTGTTCTTTCTGCCCCCCGGTGCTCTCCAGCTCTCCCCATCAGTCTCCAGCCCCCACCCCAGTGCTCTCCACCCCCCACAGTGCTCTTCAGCCCCCCATGCTCCCCAGCCCCCCGTGCTCCCCACCCCTGTTCTTTCTGCCCCCGGTGCTCTCCAGCCCCCCCACAGTGCTGTTCAGCCCCCCATGCTCCCCAGCCCCCCGTGCTCCCCACCCCTGTTCTTCATGGACCTCTTGGCTCTTCTCTGATGAATGCTCTCCTTGCCCGGCCCGGTCAGTTTAGGTGGACGGCCATGTCTTGGTAGTAGACATGTGCAATTCGTTTCGTTTTTATTAGTTTTCCGTTAAAATTTGTTATATTCGTTCATTCGTTATCGTACGAATGAACAAATTATTCGCTAAAAATTTTAACGAATAACGAATTATCGAATCGAGCGAATATGAAAAACAACTAAAATCCGAAATAACCGAATTAGAAACAACGAAAACTACGAAAGAAGAAAATCCGAAAAACGAAAACAGGAACAACGAAAAATCAAAATGAACGAAAAAATTTGTACATTCTTAACTTTTTTTTTTTGTTGAATTGGTATTTTCCGTGTCTCTTACAATGGCGCTGCTTAACGTGCCTCGAATGGATTGAACGAAAAAATTCGTATATTCGTAACTTTTTTTTTTTTTTTTTTCGATTCGTAATTTTCCGTGTCTCTTAGGCTACTTTCACACTGGGGCATTGGGGGCGCTGGCGGTAAAGCGGCGCTATATTTAGCGCCGCTTTACCATCGTTTTAGGGGCGCATTTCGGCCGCTAGCCGGGTGGTTTTACCCCCCGCGAGCGGCCGAAAAAAGGGTTAATACCGCCCGCAAACCGCCGCTGCAGCGGCGTTTTGCGGGCGGGTTCGGTGCGCTGCCCCATTGTACCCAATGGGAACGGGCGCTATAGGAGCGGTAAATATACCGCTCCTACAGCGAGCCAAAGATGCGGCTTGCAGGACATTTCCAGCGTCCTGCAAGCGCACCGCTTCAGTGTGAAAGCCCTCAGGGCTTTCACACTGAAGACACAGCAACAGCTGTTTCGGGTCGGTTTGCAGGCGCTACTTTTAGCGCAATAGCGCCTGCAAACCGCCCCAGTGTGAAAGGGGCCTTACAATGGCGCTGCTTAACGTGCTTCGAATGGATTGAACGAAAAAATTCGTACATTCGTAACTTTTTCTTTTTTTTTTTGCGATTCGTAATTTTCCGTGTCTCTTACAATGGCGCTGCTTAACGTGCTTCGAATGGATTGAACGAAAAAATTCATACATTCGTAACTTTTTTTTTGTCGATTCGTAATTTTCCGTGTCTCTTACAATGTAATAATAGCATACACATTACATAAAATTATGAATTATGCTCCGATTGCGAATCTACGAAAACAATGTTACGAAAGTACGAATAAATCAATCTTACGAAAGTACGAATGTAACTAAATCTACGAAAATACGAATGCGTCCGAATTTCGAATAAACGAAAATTAAACTAACGGAAAAACGAATCAACTAAAAAATAACTCTTACGAACACCGACGACTTACGAATTTACGAATCGTTACGAATACGAACACCGACGACTTACGAAAATACGAAACGTTACGAATACGAACACCGACGACTTACGAAATTACGAATCGTTACGAAATCAACGGAAACGAACAGAAACTAAACGAAACTAAACAAATTTTTTCTATTGTGCACATGTCTACTTGGTAGGTTTGCAGTTGAGCCATACTCTTTCCATTTTCAGTGCTTTGCGCCCCAAGCCCACCCTTTTTTGAAACCAATTAAAAAAAAAAAAAAACTCATTGAAATTCATGCGTCCGGCGCCCTGCATGTAGATCAGGGATCGGGCACATGGATTTGGGGGGGGCGCCCCTGCGCTCCAGTACGGGTGGACAGCGACTGCTGGATTTTCAATCAAATTGTATGCAGTAGATCAGGGAACCAATGTTCCATGATCTGTTTCCGCTTTCCATCCTGATTTAATTTACTGTGGTCCTGGGCTTTCCAAGCAGCAGGGCAGCTCGTGAACCACGGCAAGTGGCAGCATTGTGGGGATGGCACCTTCTCAGTACCGTAAATGTGATCATTTGGGTCTGCAGCCTCCTGGATCACTTTTACTGAAAAGCAAAGTGCTGGCCAAAATAAAACAGGACGGCTCGGAGGATGGCAAGTAGTTAAAGTAGATATATCTCATCCTCAAAAAGTTGGAAGCTATAAATACAAGGACCAAAGAAGTTAAAATTTGGAACATCTACTGGAAATCTATCCTCTTATCTTTTCTATGATCGTTCATAATATAGCTAATATTTCAGTAAAAATTCAATACCAGCTCGTGTGACTCCATTTCCTAGGGCGGTATACCTCTGTGATAAACGCTATTATGATCACAATTGTTAAAAAGGAGAAAACTGATTGGTCCTTACCAGTCCACTGCAGATGCTAATAGCGGCATTGCCAACAAGCTGGTGGTGTGCCTGAACTGCCCCCAGCATGTGGCATGAGCCAGAAGGTCGGCTGAAAACTCTTGTCTCTTTGAGGCCTCCGCTGCGCCATTCGCTCACATAGCCGGGAGCCAAAAGCTGGTGGTTCTGGCTGAGGTTGAAGGTCAGCTCCACTCCTTGGTATCTGATCCCGTAATAAGTGGTGGGCACCGAGCCGGAAGATGCGTCTCTTTTCTGCAGGTTGCGGGGAATTAGGTCAAAGGTCAGGAAAGAGCCGTGTTCATCCACCCGGACAGGATGAACAATGTCAGAATCCAGAGAAAAGCTGAGAGGGAGATCTGTAATGAGAAGACAACATCGATTAAATAGGCAGATAGAGTGGCAAAGGTATCCAACGCCTTGTTCTTCTTAAAATGTTACAATTGTGAATTTAACTTGGTTTAATCTAAATCCAAAATCAAAACATATGAGGGTTCTTCAAAAAGTTTCCACACTTTTTTTTTAACTCTATCAACGTTAAAAGGTGCGGAAACATTTTGAAGACCCCCCTTGTATAATATACTGCAGCGTAAAAGTCCTTAGATGTGGTTACTGCATTCTCTGGCCTTTTCTTACACAAGGCTGAGGAACGGGGACGCTGGTGACATCATTGAACTAATGGCCTTATTTCGGTCAGTGATGTGGTCCAAATATTACCATCTGGCTGGGCTGTACTGGAGTTCTGCCTGGTGATAGGTGCAGTGAGGCACCTGTGACAGGCTGAGAACCAAGCCTGGTTGGACGTGTTAGGTACCAATCTTTCTCAGAGCCAATCAGTGGGCGCATCTGGCCCTGCTGTGTAGTCTGGGAAGGATGCTGAAGTCACGTGTTCAGGGTTCGGCTTGCTCTTCAGTTCCTGGTTCCGGTCCGGACCAACCCCGTGAGGGGTACCGGACCCAGGAGTGTCTGCCGTCCCCGTGAGCATGGTCACCCTGACCAGCCCCAGAGGCCCTCATGGTCTGGGGTGGGGATCCGTCCGTTCCCGAGCCTCGGAACTGGCTAGTTCGAGGCCCAGTAACTAAAGGAGGATTCAGAGGTGTCCCGGTGTTCTCTCAGCATTGGAGAGACACGGCAACTCAAGCAAGCGACCAGGGGAGGACTCTTCGGAGGAGGGCCAAGAAGCTTGCAAAATAAAAATCCTTAAAAGGACTTTTGCGTGTCAGCTCCTGAAGTTACTGGGTACTAACCCTGGGAACCCCTAGACAACGAACGATGAGCTACAAGGAGGAGGTAACTGGTAAGCCCAGAAGATTCATGGCCGCCCCACAGAGGTTATGGCGGCTACATACGTCACTTCGTTCCCATGCTCGTAATTGTTGGCCAACATTGGTGTGACCAGGTGTATGCAAGACAAGTTGGAGCCAACAACCTTCGAACAAAATTCCACGGTTTTGTTGTCGGAAAGTCCGATCGTGTGTACGGGGCATTAGGTGGAATACCACCAATCAACAAATGTAGGTCAAAAGTTGTGTCAGCTATATTTATAGTAAAAGAAGAGACAAAAATGTCACAGGGACAGCCGAAAAAGTGGCAATGGTGACACCAAACAAACAAGCCAAGGTGGAGGTTATATATGTGTGCAGATAGATGGTTCAGCTCCGCCTATTGCCCCCCCACGTGTGGCGCGCGTGTCATCCACGGGATACCCAAAGCTAAATATGCACCAGGCATTCCCCCTTGTTCATGACGCACTTCCTTTTTAAACATATCTTGTTTACCATTGGCTGTGGCACATTTAAAAATCCCCCCATACTCTTGTGCCTCCTCTTGTGGGAAACTCAGGGATACCCTAAGCTTGTTTTGTTTTCTAGTACCTTTGGATGCCCATGGTCCTGAGATGTTTTCTAATACCCTATACCAGAGATGCCCAACCTTTTGAAGAGCGAGGACCACTTAAGCGAATTGGTATACGGTCGCGGGCCACAATGAGCGGAGTGGGAGGATGACAGGTCCGTGTCCACGGACACAGCCCACACTACTCTGTGGGCCCTCTGAACCAATCCGATTCGGCCAGACAGAAGGGGCAGATCCCTTTCTATTTTTTTCAGGTAGGCGGTGATAAACAGACACAAGTCCGTTTACATCTGCTGCTCCATAGAGGTGAATAGTAAGTCCGATTGGGTAGGACCAATCATGTGAAAGGGGCCTAAGGCTGCTTTCACACTGATGCGCTGCGATTTGCCCAAACTGTGGGTGCAGCGCAGCGAACCTGTGGATTTTCTGCAGGTTAGCTTCACATTGTCGTAAACGGTGTGGCACACTTTTTGAAGGCGCAACAAACCCGCAGGTAATAACAGAAGTCTATGGCTCAATGCAGGTAACCCGCAGCTGCTCTGCACCTGCGGATCAGTTTGAAAGCAGCCCAGTAACCACTGCAAAACAGATATGTCCATATATACTGTGAATTTAGTAGTGCTCTGGGATGGTGGGTCGGCAACCTGTGATCTGGGCTTGCCAACCTACCATCTTAGAGCAGGAGGTCGAGGGCCACATCAGAGGGCTCCGCGGGCCACATGTGGCCCCCGGGCCACTGGTTGGACACCCCTGCCCTATACTCTTTAAATGCTGACCTTTGGAGATTGTGCCGTCCTGTTCTATTTGCCTTATTTGACGTTTTTTAAGTTTACCTCCTCATGCAACCTGCTAATCCAAAATTCCCACCAAATACCATCTGGGTAAAAATATTTATCGTAAATTAAAACAACGCCCATCTTTTATTTATATATTGTCTGGGTGTTCGTGAATCATCAACACGTCATTTTTTTTCTTCTCCAGGAAGGAAGATGTGTATAGAAATGTAGAAAAATAACCTTGCTAAAGACCATTTAATATAAGATCCGATGACAAAACAAGCTGCAGCCCATGAGGTCCCAGCTCACATGTGCACATCATTACATGTTGTATAGATAAAGGCACTCGGCAAGACAAATGAATGTTGACTTTCCCTGGGATATTTCTACACCCTGAAAATACACAGCTGGCTGTGGTGAAGTTACAAACTTTGTCAGTCACGCCTGAAGTCCTCAGGCTATCCTTAGATAGCTAGACATTAGTTATCAGACGGCAAGAATTAGGAAACAGCTGAGTAAGGAGCACATAAATGTCCACACTAGAATCTTATGACTGAGCATGTCTATGTTCACATCAGCAACCCAACTCCATTACCCTTAGGAGAACATCAAGGTGGTGGTCTAAAATGTCATCTGATAGTCCTATCATCAGGGTCATCTCTAGGGTTTCCACGTCATCCCTTTAAACCCGAACACATATAAATAACACAGGTTTTGAGGCTAACTATTTTCCCAAATACCCCGTAATGCCCAAATGCCCCTAAGCTTGTTTTGTTTTCTAGTACCTTTGGATGCCCACGGTCCTGAGATGTTTTCTAACACCCTATGCCTTCTCTGCATTAAATTAGCCATCAGAACCTGTGTAATTCATATGTGTTCGGGTTTAAAGGGATGAGGTGGCAACTCTAACTCCATTACCCCAGGAGAACATCAAGGTGGTGGTCTAAAATGTCATCTGATAGTCCTATCATCGGGGTCATCTCTAGGGTTTCCACGTCATCCCTTTAAACCTGAACACATATTAATTACACAGGTTCTGAGGCTGATTAACTATTTGCCCAAATGCCCCGTAATGTCCAAATGCCCCTAAGCTTGTTTTGTTTTCTAGTACCTTTGGATGCCCATGGTCCTTATCTGCATTAAATTAGCCTTTAGAACCAATGTCATTTATATGTGTTTGGGTTTAAAGGGATGAGGTGGCAACTCTAAGGCCCCTTTCATACTGGGGCGGGGAGCCGCGGTGACGGTAAAGCAGCGCTATATTTAGCGCTGCTTTACCGTCGTTTTAGCCGCGGTATTCGGCCGCTCGTGGTGCGGTTTTACCCCCGCGAGCGGCCGAAAAAGGGTTAAAGACCCCCTCCAGAGCGCCACCGTAGCAGCGATTTGCGGTGGTATTGCCGCGGTATTACCGCGGTGTCCCATTCAAATCAATGGGAAGGAGCGGTATAGGAGCGGTGAATACACCGTTCCTATACCGCTCCAAAGATGCTGCTAGCAGGACTTTTTTTACCGTCCTGCTAGCGCACCTCTCCAGTGTGAAAGCCCGCCGGCTTTCACACTGGAGTGAATGGGGCCAGATTTTTTCAGGCGGTATACAGGCGCTATTTTTAGCGCTGTACCGCCTGAAAAACGCCCCAGTGTGAAAGGGGCCTAACTCCATTACCCCTAGGAGAACATCAAGGTGGAAGTCTAAAATATCATCTGATAGTCCTATCATCAGGGTCATCTCTAGGGTTTCCACGTCATCCCTTTAAACCCGAACACATATAAATTACACAGGTTCTGAGGCTGATTAACTATTTGCCCAAATGCCCCGTAATGCCCAAATGCCCCTAGGCTTGTTTTGTTTTCTAGTACCTTTGGATGCCCACGGTCCTGAGATGTTTTCTAACACCCTATGCTCTTTGAATACTGACCTTTGGAGATTGTGCCGTCCTGTTTTATTTGCACCAAGCTCCCCCAACCAATCGTTTTTTTAAGTTCACCTCCTCATGCAACTTGCTAATCAAAAATTCCCACCAAATACCATCTGGATAAAAATATTTATCGTAAATTAAAATCTGCATTAAATTAGCCTTCCTGTGTAATTCATATGTGTTCGGGTTTAAAGGGATGAGGTGGCAAAAAAGGCAAATGAAACACCGCGCTAATCCCTACCTCGAAACAAAAAACTCACTGATATTAATCAAATAAGTAACATCGACATATAAGCATAAGTGAAAAATAAAAGTGAATATAAACAATAAAACATAAAGCGGCAGCTAAAAAATTGCGAGATGGATAGACAAGATAATACAAAAAGCCGCGCTGATAACCCAAATTAAAATAATATATAAATTGTGCAAACAAAGGATAATAAAAACCTAAAGAAATATCATGTAGTGTAATCTAATTAATAACCATAGAACTCCAGTGAGTAATTGGATAGAAGCCTAAAGCGATTTCATGTGATAAGATCTAATTGATAATCAAAGAAAAAAGTCCAGTATGAAAATATAAATCCAAAAGTGACAAGGTGAAAATCCAAGAAGTAGTGACTGTCGTGATCCACCACCATAAGTAGAATGTGCTTACCAGAGGGCAAGCTCAAATAAGCCCATAAGTTGATGTCAGGATGAATCACAGCCAGATGGACCCCAAATGCGATCTCCTTCATAGGGTCAACCAGGGACGGAAATTAGGTTAACAAACTTCCTTGGGACCGATGATACTAAGGGCAATCTCCAGTGATAACGAACCAATAATCTCTTAATGGCCAATACGGACATGTAGAAAAAAGAAGGATGCTCCCATAGTGTGATATCAGAGTAAAAAATTTAATCAGTAAAAAACACTCCTACTTACATCAAAGCGAAAATAAATAGGCAGGAATAGAAGATAAAAACATGTGCCGGCCGGCAAATCGTACACCCGCTCAAACGCGGGACGCGATGACGTCAGCGCGTCAGCCTCCCTTGGATGAGGTGGCAACCATGGGCGTCCGCAGGTAGGGGGCAGGAGGGTCAAATGCCCCCCCCCCCCACCAGGAATCAGGGATCGTATCTTAAATTCAGCACAGTTGCGTCGCTGTCAAGCCCCCCCCCCCCCCCCCCCCCCCCCCCCCCCCGAATTTTTTATTTTTTTGGTGGAAACACCACTTTTATGTCCTCAGTCACTTCTGGCTGGGGGGGGGGGGGGGGCTGTCAGGTAGGCTGTATGGGGCCCCATGATTTCTAACAGCAGGCCTGGGTCAGAGGGACAGGAAATCATGGATAATCTCTCCAGTGGGGACACAGGGTTTGGCTGGGGTGAATTGAATATCTTTCATAAACACTTCAAGGAAAGACTTGCTGAGTTGTCTCTCCAGGGATCTGAGGAACCCCCTTGGACATTCCAGGTGATGCTCCATCCTACAGATTTCATGGCCTCCTGTACTATCATATGGCTGGAAATCAGTAAGTGAAGCCAGATTTACATGTCATGTATTGCAGAATGTTAAAAGAAAAAAGTGTGGGGGGGGGGGGGGGGGGGTAGCGGAAGATCATACAGTCAATGTGCTTCGTTTCATCTGCGGGACCCGACACGTAATTACCCCGTAATCCAATGCTCCATTCACACCAATGTGTTTTCTCTTGCTCTTGCAGGACATCATTTTTTAACATGGGTTCCTACGGAACATCCTCGCCTCTACGTTGTTGGAAAGGATCAGGGACTTTTTTTTTTTAACGCAAAACGGTGATTTTGTTGCTTTTTTGGTTCAATAGACTTCAGTGGAGAAGCTGCAAGAAAAGCGTGTAGTGCGTTTTTACTGTGATCTTGCCACAATTTGCATTTTGCGTTTTTTTAATCTGCCCAGCAACAAATTTTCTCCCCCAAAAAAGCACAAAAAAATGCAAATCACAGTAAAAAAAAAAAAAAACGCAAAAAAAGCACTGCAGAAATGCTCAAAAGCAAACTGCATAGGTGTGAATGGAGCCTACTAACGCGTTTTTTGGTGCATTTTGCAGAAATGCAGGGAAATTTTTTAACATGGGTTCCTATGGAACATGTTCACATCAATGCATTTTTGTGCCTCTGCGTTTTTGGAAAGGGTCGGGGACTTTTTTTCATGCAAAATGCAGCGTTTTGCATGTAAGGCTCGATTCACATCAATGCATTTTGCTTTTGCGTGCTTTTGCAGTGCTTTTTGCGGTGCTTGCCGTGTTTTTGGACATGCGTTTTTACCGCGATTTGCGTTTTTGTATTTTTTTTTTTTTTTTTTTACATTTTTTTTTTTACACTGTATATACAGTGTAAAAAAAAAAAAATAGAATAAAAAAAAACGCAAAACGCAAATCGCGGCAAAATCATTGATGCGAACATGTTCCATAGGAACCCATGTTAAAAAATTTCCCTGCATTTCTGCAAAATGCATCAAAAAACGCGCTAGTGTGAATGGAGCCTAATAGAAGTCAATGGACCCGCATCCAAAACGCAAGTGCCACGATTTTACCGTGATTTTGCCGCGATTTTGCGTTTTGCTTTTTTTTTTTTATATATATATATATTTAACACTGTATATAGCTGGTTGCTAAGCAACCACAGTGTAAAAAAAAAAACGCAAAACGCGACAAAATCGCGGTAAAAATGCGGCAAGCACCGCAAAAAGCACTGCAAAAACGCTCAAAAGCAAAATGCATAGATGTGAATCGAGCCTTATGCCCCGTACACACGGTCGGACATTCCAACGCCAAAATCCGTCCGATTTTTTCTGACGGATTTTGGCTGAAACCTGTCTTGCATACACACGGTCGCACAAAGTTGTCGGAAAATCCGATCGTTCGATACGAGGTGACGTACAACACGTACAACGGGACAACGTAGAGGCCAGTAGCCAATAGCTTTCGTCTCTAAATTTTTCCTGAGCATGCGTGGCACTTTGTGCATTGGAATTCTCTACACGCGATCGGAAAAAGTCCGATCTCACTTTGTTGTGCGCTAGAGCCCACACACGATCGGATTTTCCGACAACATAACCTGATCGGACTTTTTCCGTCTGAATTTCCGACCGTGTGTAAGGGGGCATTAGACTCGAGAAAAAAGAATCCCCCTTTCGTTGCGACATTATAGGTAGCAACCACATACATGAATTTGAAAAAAAATGTATTTATTAAATAGTCATAAAATCATTCGATCATACGATGACCGATGGTTAACCACTTCCATACCGGGCCTATTCTGGCACTTCTCTCCTTCATGTAAAAATCATAATTTTTTTGCTAGAAAATTACTCAGAACCCCCAAACATTATATATATGTTTTTTTTTAGCACCCACCCTAGGGAATAAAATGGCGGCCATTGCAACTTTTTATCTCACACATGATTTGCGCAATAATTTTTCAAACGCCTTAAAAAAAAACGGTTTTGTGAATTAAAAAATAACAAAACAGTAAAGTTAGCCCAATTTCTTTATATAATGTGAAAGATGATGTTACGCCGAGTAAATAGATACCTAACATGTTACGCTTTAAAATTGCGCACAATCATGGAATGGCGCCAAACTTTGGTACTTAAAAAGCTCCATAAATTTTTTTACAGTTTACCAGTTTAGAGTTACAGAGGATGTCTACTGCTAGAATTGTTGCACGCGCTCTAACGCACGCGGCGATACCTCACATGTGTGGTTTGAGCGGCGTTTACATATGTGGGCGGGACTTACGTGTGCGTTCGCTTCTGAGCGTGAGCTACCAGGGACAGGGGCGTTTTACATTTTTATTTTTTTTTTTTACTTAATTTTTTTTATTTTTACACTTTTTTTAAATTTTTTTTTTTGATCACTTTTATTCCTATTACAAGGAATGTAAACATCCCTTGTAATAGGAATGTATGTGACGGGTCCTCTTTATGGAGAGATGTGGGGTCAATAAGACCTCCCACATCTCTCCTCCAGGCTGGAAAGCATGAGATCGGTAAAAAAAAAAATTCACGATTTCATGCTGACAGCCGCGGTCGCGGCTTTGTTTACTTCCGGGTACCGGGCGTGACGTCATAACGCCGTGCCCTGGGCTTCCGATGGTCATAGAGATGACTGGTCACCGGAAATCTCTATGCTCGTCATTTAGCAGCAGGCGATTCTTTCTCCGGGCCCCCGATGGTACGGGAGAGCCCGGAGAAGCACCGGATGGCGGCGGGAGGGGGGGGGGACGTCCCCTCCCGTCGCCTGTAAGAACGATCAAGCAGCCGAACCGCCGCTATGATCATTCTTATGGTGCACAGAATCGACCGGCTGCAAACAAGGATATCTGAATGATGCCTGTAGCTGCACCCATCATTCAGATATTCCCACTGAAAGTCCAAGACGTCATATGATGTCCTTGGGCGGGAAGTGGTTAAAAGAACATAGAAAAAAATGCTACACAAATATACAAAAAAGCATAGACAAGACAAAAAAACACAACAAGTTACATGACAAAAAGGTAGTTGTTACTCGCTGGTATATAGTGATCTCCGGTACCCAACGCGTTTCTGCTTCAAGCACCTTTGTCAGGGGTATAATTGCAGTCATAATCTTTGTCTTACATGTGAAATGTTCCACCACACAACTTAGAAGCCTTATGCCGCGTACACACGGTCGGAATTCTCGTCGGAAAAAGCTCTGATGGTTTTCCCGTCGAATTCCGACGGAATTTCGCTCAAACTGTCTTGCCTACACGCGGTCACGCCAAATTCCGACGGTCAATAACACCGCGCCTTAAAAAACGTTCGACTGCACCATAAAAGGGAAGTTTAATGCTTCCGAGCATGCGTCGAATTGTTTCCGAGCATGCGTCGCAATTTTGCATGTCGGAATTGCATACACGCGATCGGAAAATCCGATGTTAAGAACAGGTTCTCAATCCAAAGTCAGTCGGAAATTCCGACAGAAAAAGACCGATGGGCGTACACACGGTCGGAAAATCCGATGAAAAGCTCCCATCGGAAATTCCGACCGTGTGTACGCGGCATTAGACTCCATTCACACCTGGCTGTTCTGGATCGCGGGCGGAACCGCCGCGATTTTGTCCGCCATTCCATAATCGCGGCAAAACACGGAACGCATTTGCGATGCCATTATTTCTTAAAGCCACCCCAAACGTGGTGCAAATTTTTGCCGCAATTGTCAAGCGGCGAAAATTGCAACAGCAAAAGCTCCTGGCCCTGTGCCACGATTTGGTACACAAGCTTCTTTTTGAGCGTTTTTTGAAGCAGAGGGAGGCCCATTCAAATGAATGCTACTGCTCCAAAAAACGCTTTAAGTAAAAAACAAACATAGGGTTAAAAAAAAAAAAACGAGCGGCAGCAGGTCGCTCATGTGTGAAATGGAGCCCTAGGCTGTGCAACTGGTCCTAACATGGCATTTGACAGGAAGGGAGGAGGTGTTATATCACCCCTTAGACCCCCACAGAACCGTGGCCATGGCATGTGTACACCCCACTTTGCTGCCCTTGCAGGTTAAAGTTGACTAAAGACGAAGCATTCTTTTCATTTTGGATTTTGCCATTTGTGTCCCAGTGAGGAGTAGGGTTGCCACCCGTCTGGGATTCACCTGGACAGTCCAGGTTTTGAATCATGTGTCCAGGTTTCAGACCACCCAGTGGTGGCAGGTGCTCAAAATTTTTGAGGGAGACGCAAACAAACTGAAAAATTCTGAAAAAAACACTATCAATTGCAGCCTCACTGTGCCCATCAAACGCAGCCACTGTGCCCATCAATTGCAGCCACTGTGCCCATCAATTGCAGCCACTGTGCCCATCAAATGCAGCCATTGTGCCCATCAAACGCAGCCACTGTGCCCATCAAACGCAGCCACTGTGCTCATCAAATGCTCTCACTGTGCCCATCGAATGCAGCCACTGTGCCCATCAATTGCAGCCACTGTGCCCATCAAATGCAGCCACTGTGCCCATCAAATGCAGCCATTGTGCCCATAAAACGCAGCCACTGTGCCCATCAAACGCAGCCACTGTGCCCAAACGCAGCCACTGTGCTCATCAAATGCTCTCACTGTGCCCATCAAATGCAGCCACTGTGCCCATCAAATGCAGCCACTGTGCCCATCAAATGCAGCCACTGTGCCCATCAAACGCAGCCACTGTGCCCATCAAACGCAGCCACTGTGCCCATCAAACGCAGCCATTGTGCCCATCAAACGCAGCCACTGTGCCCATCAAACGCAGCCACTGTACTCATCAAATGCTCTCAGTGTGCCCATCGAATGCCGCCACTGTGATCCCCCTCCCGCCACTTACCCTGTCTCGGTGGGGCAGCAGGTGAAAGCTAGCACCATAACTTATCCAAAGATGGGGTTCCTAGCATTAAGTGGCCCCTAGATACGGGGCCCCAAAGTCGGTTCGGAAAATGTATTTCTCTGCTGCAGAAGTGCTTGACATTTTCCGATCCGACTTTGGGGCCCCGTATCTCGGGGACACTTGGTGATAGGAACCCTTATTTTTGGTATTTAAACCCAGTGGAACTAGCCCTACAACATATCCAAAGATGGGGTTCCTATCACCAAGTGGCCCCGAGATACGGGGCCCCAAAGTCGGTCAACTGTGTCCATCTGCAGCAATGTCATTTCCGGACCCCTTCGGGTCCAGAGACCCCAAATTTTGGCTGCAGCTAGGGGGCATCTAGGAACCCTTAACTACCGAGTTTGAAGTTTGGGGGACCTATGGCTGCAAATGGGCACAGTGAGGCATGCAAA
Source organism: Lithobates sylvaticus (assembly GCA_028564925.1). Classification (NCBI taxonomy): domain Eukaryota; kingdom Metazoa; phylum Chordata; class Amphibia; order Anura; family Ranidae; genus Lithobates; species Lithobates sylvaticus. The sequence continues at coordinate 599,323,326 of CM053029.1, read as the reverse complement.
TGGGCACACAAAGCCTGCAAATGGGCACAGTGAGGCTGCAAATGGGCACAGTGAGGCATGCAAATGGGCACACAAAGCCTGCAAATGGGCACAGTGAGGCTGCAAATGGGCACAGTGAGGCATGCAAATGGGCACAGTGAGGCATGCAAATGGGCACAGTGAGGCATGCAAATGGGCACAGTAAGGCTGCAAATGGGCATTGTTGACTCTCTTTTCCACTTACAGTAGCTGCACATTTCTCACCCTAGGCTTATACTCGAGTCAATACGTTTTCCCTGTTTTTTGTGGTAAAATTAGGTGCCTTGGCTTATATTCGGGTCGGCTTATACTCGAGTATATACGGTACATGCAAAGCCCCATTGGGCTGATTTGCAGCTTTGCGGAAGGAGCAGTAAAAACACAACTCAACGGCCTGTTTTTTACGACCCCCTTCCACATGTATAAACACGGCATAAGAGAAGAGTTCAGGCCCTGATGAGGTGTTGCACATTGCTGTTCTGTTCTGTGGACTTTGTTTATCGTTCGACTTCCACACGTGGGCTCTAGATACATTCGGTCAGCTGGCTCATCTCTTGTCCAGATGTGGAGCAGCTGCAGGCTGGACGGTGGTGATTACAGCCATAGCAGTGCTAATTGGATGTGAGCGGGGGAAGGGTTGGACGTTGTTATCCCAGCATTGGAAATGCTTGCACTACAAAGGCTGCGGGCCGACGTCCAGTTCAAATCGCTAACAAGGGAAATGGAAAAAAAAATTAAATCTCAGCGATTTTATAGAGGAAAAACTGAGCCGTCCATAATACGCTAATAAAAAGTTCCTGTGAATCCTGGCCCCGGGATCGCCGCCGCCGATGCCGGACGAACGTTACAGAAAACAAGGAAGCCCCACTAATCTCCTCTTCTTATGAGTCACAAAAACAACGACTTACGGAAATCCCCGCGGAGCATCACAATCCGCACGATAATAATACAAATTATTTTGGTGAATGTTATTTAGAGGACTGCACTCAGCATTCAGGCACCATTCACACCTGGGGGGGGGGGGCTCAAAACTACGAATCCCTAATGCCGCGTACACACGGTCGGAATTTACGATGGAAACAGTCCGATGGGAGCTTTTCATCGGATTTTCCGACCGTGTGTATGCCCATCGGTCTTTTTCTGTCAGAATTTCCGACGGACTTTGGATTGAGAACCTGTTCTCAATTTTTCAGACGGAAAACCTTTCTATCGGATTTTCCGATCGTGTGTAGGCAATTCCGACACGCAAAATTCCGACGCATGCTCGGAAGCATTAAACTTCCCTTTTATAGTTCAGTCGAACGCAGCTGCACACCGTTCGCATATAATGTCAGAGGCGACTCCCGAATGAATGGAAGCAAGCAAACATTCATTAATGGGCACTGGTGAGGCTGCAATGATGGGCGCTGGTGAGGCTGCATTTGATGGGCGCTGGTGAGACTGCATTTGATGGGCGCTGATGAGGCTGCATTGATGGGCACTGGTAAGGCTGCATTGATGGGCACGGGTGAGGCTGCATTGATGGGTGCTGGTAGGCTGAATTGATGGGAACTGATAGGCTGCATTGATGGGCGCTGGTGAGGCTGCATTTGATGGGCACTGATGAGGCTGCATTGATGGGCGCTGGTGAGGCTGCATTGATGGGCGCTGGTAGGCTGCATTTGATTGGGGGCTGGTGAGGCTGCTTTGATGGGCGCTGGTGAGGTTGCATTTGATGGGCGCTGGTGAGGATGCATTTGAAGGGCGCTGGTGAGGATGCATTTGAAGGGCGCTGGTGAGGATGCATTTGAAGGGCGCTGGTGAGGATGCATTTGAAGGGCGCTGGTGAGGATGCATTTGATGGGTGCTGGTGGGCTGCATTTGATGGGCGCTTCATTAAAAAGGTGGGTTTTACATGGGCAGGGGAAAGGGGGTGGAGTTAAGGGTAGAGCCGGGGGGGGGGGGGGGGCGGCAAAAGGAGGTTTCGCCTAAGGTGCGCCGGCATTCTTACTGTGGGCACCCGGCCGTGATACGCTGCGCAGTCGTCTGGGACCTGTCATGTGTCCCAAATGACTGACTGCGCCGAGGGGAAGTGATGTCACCAGCCCGGGCACTGAAGGAGGCAGACTACGAGGGACCCCCTAGCAACAGGCATTTAGAGGTGAGTTTAAAAAAAAAAAAAAATTCCAATTCCAAGGAATTTTAAGCTATTTTTTATTTTTATTTTTTTTGGGGGGGGACACCACTTTAAGCAAAACAAAATAAGTGTATTGAGAATGCGCACAAAATCGGGCCGCGTTTGTCCGCATTTTTTGTGAACCTTCTCACACTTTGCAAGAGAAAAGAAAAAGCAAAACTAATGCGTTTAGGGATGCAAAAAATGAAAATTTAGTTTTTTTGGGTTTAGTAGCGCTTTAAGAAAGAACGGCGCGCATGCAGGGTAGAAGGGAGACAGCCCTCCACTTGTGGTGAACCACACAGCGAGGACGCGGCCCACACAAGAGGGTCTCCTTCCTGACCACACAGCCAAAGGAAGCTTCACAGAATCCGGAGATTTATCTCATTCTGAAAGAACAAAAAATGATTACAGAACAGACAATAATCTAGACGGATTTGGGTAAAAGTCTTGGCATCAGGGAAAGCGAGAGATTCCGGGGGGGGGGGGGGGGGGGGTGCCACATAGACACAAAATTCCTTAAAGTGCAACTAAACTTTCTCAACCAACAGGAAGTCAGTCTTGTGCCTGTCCTGTCCTCCGTCCTCCGTCCTCCGACATGGTGCACTGGAAGGTGCGGAGTAAAGTCCGGCAGGATGGAAACAAAGCAATGCTTGCACTGGATTGGGTATACAATGATAATCCCTACAGAACATGGCGAGGAAAGGAAAGGAAAAGGGGAAGAGGAAAAAGGAAGGAAAAGGGAAATTAAAGGAAGAAAGGAAAAGGAAAAGGAAGAGGGAAGTAAGGAAAACGGAAAAGAAATGAAGAGGGAAGGATAGAAAATGAAAAGGAAGAGGGGAGGAAGGGTATAGGAGAAAAGAAAGGAAGAAGGAAAAGGGTAAAGAAAGGAAGGGGGAAGGAAAGAAAAGGGAAATGAAAGGAAAGGGAAAAGAAAAGAAGAGAGATGCAAAGAAAAAAGGAAAGGAAGGGGAAGGAAGGAAAAGGGAAAATAAATGAAGAGGTAAGAAAAGAAAGGAGAAGGAAGGAAGGAAAAGGTAAAAATAAAGGAAGAGGGATAGAAGGAAAGGGAAAAACAGGAAAAGAGTTGGAAGGAAAAGGGAAAAGAAAGGAAGAGGGAATGAGGCAAAAGAAAAGGAAAGGAAGGAAAAGGGAAAGGAATGGGAAAGGAAGCAAAGGGGAAAAGAAAGGAAAAGAAGGAGGGAAAGAAGTAAAGGGGGAAATAAAGGAAGAGGGAAGGAAGGGAAAGGGTAAGGGAAGGAAGAGGGAAAGTAGGAAAGGGAAAAGAAGGGAAGGATAAGGAAGAGGGGAGGAAAGAAGGAAAAGTGAAAATAAAGGAAGAGGGAGGGAGGAAAAGGGAAAAGAAAGGAAGAGGGAAGGAAGGATAAGGAAAAGGAAGAGGGAAGGAAGGGGGAAGGGGAAATAAAGGAAGAGGGAGGGAGGGAGAAAGGAAACGGGAAAAGAAAGGAAGGGTGAAGAGAGGAAAAGGAAAAGAAAGGAAGGGAGAGGTAAGAAAAAGAAAAAGAAAGGAGGGAAGGAATGAAAATTGAAAAGAAACAAGGAGGGAAGGAAGCAAAATGGAAAAGAAAGGCGGAGGGAAAGAAGTAAAAGGATAGGAAAAGGAAAAGGGGAAGGAAGAGGGAGGGAAGGAAAATGGAAAAAAAAGGAAGAGGAAGAGGGAAGGAAGGAAAGGGAAAAGAAAAGGAAGAGGGAAGGAAAGGGAAAAGAAAGGAAGAGGGATGCAAAGAAAAAGGAAAGGAATGGGAAAGGAAGGAAAAGGGAACAGAAAGGAAGAAGGAAGGAAGGAAAGGGAAAAGAAAGGAAGATGGATGCAAAGAAAAGGGAAAGGAATGGGGAAGGAAGGAAAGGGGAAAAGAAAGGAAGGAGGAGGGAAGGAAGGAAATGGAAAAAAAAGGCGAAGGGAAGGAAGGAAAATGGAAAAGAAAGGAAGAGGGAAAGAAGTAAAAGGATAGGAAAAGGGGAAGGAAGAGGGAGGGAAGGAAAGGGGAAAAGAAAGGAAGAGGGATGCAAAGAAAAAGGAAAGGAATGGGGAAGGAAGGAAAACAGAAAAGAAAGGAAGATGGAAGGAAGGAAAGGGAAAAGAAAGGAAGATGGAAAGAAGGAAAGGGAATAGAAAGGAAGGGGGAAGGAAGGAAAAGGGAAAAGAAAGGAAGGGGGAGAGAGGAAAAGAAAGGAAAGGAAAAGGTAAAGAAAAGGAAGGGAAAAGGAGAGAAAAGGAAGAGGAAATGAAAAGGGAAAGAGAAAGGAATAGGATTTATTAATGGCATAATGTGTGACAATTGAGCATCCTGGTCCTGAGGAAGGGTCACATGCATTATTTGCCCATCCAGAGGCCTCAGGGAAACACATCAGTACCTCGGATAAGATGGATGACTCCACTTTATCACCTACTACCATTACATTGGTCACCCTGGGACATTAGATGGGGCCTAACACTTACCCCTGTGGTCTTGATGGCCGTCACCTACACAGGACTAGTTACTCCATTCAAAAGCATATATGAGAACGTTAACACAAATTTATGGGGTCCAAAAACGTCACTGTACGAATGTGACAAAACATTTGCACAGCCCCAACAAAACTCCTTGTATTTTATGTAAAATAATTATTTCCTAAGAAATGGTGCTCACAATGCATTATTTTTCCTGATTGAGGTATGTAAATAAATACATAAAAATACAAAAGAAAAAAAAAACATAAATTGTGGCCACTAGATGGCGCTTACGATCATAGGAAATAATCATATTACACAAAATGTGGCACATTTCATGGGGGCTGTGTAAATTTTTTTGTCACATTTGTTCAGTGAAGTGTGTTTTTGTTAGCAAGGTGTATTCATAAAAAATCCAGTTGAACGCATCCCACATATACTGTATAGATTACATGTAAATAGGTCCATTGATAATAAGGGGAGATATTTTAAGTGCAGTTTGTTTGACACACTTACACACTGCTGACAAAGTGTCCTGCTCTATGATAAGAATGCTATCAGGTGATAGGCAAGAAAATCTTATCTAATAGGAAAGAAGGTAATTGCAAGTGAGAAATGACAGCCAAGATTTAGGATTTGGCTGTGACACTTGTTGGGCTGCCAAACTCAGAAAGATATTTCACAGGGAGAGAAAGAATAGCATAAAACTGAACTCCAGGCACAAAAACTCTCATTTAACCACTTGCCTACCAGGCACCAACACCCCCCTCCCATCCGGACCAATTTTCAGCTTTCGGTGCTCTCACGCTTTGACTGACAATTACTCAGTCATGCAACACTGTACCCAAATGAATGTTTTGTCCTCTTTTTCCCACAAATAGAGCTTTCTTTTGGTGTATTTGATCACCTCTGGGTTTTTTATTTTTTTTTGCGCTATAATTGAAAAAAAAAAAAGACCGAAAATTTTGAAAAAAAAAAAACGCATTTTTCTTTGTTTCTGTGATACAATTTAGGAAATTATTAATTTTTCTTCATAAATTTTGGCCACAATTTATACTGCTACATATCTTTGGTAAAAATAACCCAAATTAGTGGAAATTATTTGGTCTTTGTGAAAGTTACAGACTCTACAATCTGTGGTGCGAATTATACAAAATTGATCACATCTGATGTACTGGTGGCCGATCTCATTTCTTGTGACCCGAACAAGCCAGGAAAGTACAAATACCCCCCAAATGACCCCTTTTTTGAAAGTAGACATTCCAAGGTATTTAGTAAGAGGCATGGTGAGCTTTTTGATGTTGTCATTTTTTCCCACAATTCTTTGCAAAATGAATTATTTTTTTATTTTCTATTTTTTTTCTACAAAATTGTCATTGTAATAGGTTATTTCTCTCACATGGCATGTGTATACCACAAATGACACCCAAAAATAAATTCTGCTACTCCTCCTGAGTATTACGATACCACATATGTGGGACTTTTCCACAGCCTGGCCACATAGAGAGGCCCAACATGCAGGGAGCGCCATCAGGTGTTCTAGGAGCATAAATTACACATCTAAATTGTTGACTACCTATTACTTTTGAAGGCCCTGGAGCACCAGGACAATGACACGTGACACTGACGTGGCACTGATGACACTGACGTGGCACTGATGACACTGACGTGGCACTGATGACACTGACGTGGCACTGATGACACGTGACACTGATGACAGATGGCACTGAGAGATGGCACTCATACATGGCACTGATATCACGTGGCACTAATATGTGGCACTGATGCGAGATGGCACTAATACGTGGCACTGATGACAGACGGCACTAATACGTGGCACTGATGACAGACGGCACTAATACGTGGCACTGATGACACATGACACTGATGACAGATGGCACTGATACGTGGCATTGATGACAGGCGACACTGATAACAGATGGCACGTGACACTGACAGGTGGCACTGATGACAGATGGCACTAATATGTGGCACTGATGACAGATGGCACTGACTACAGATGGCACTGACTACAGATGGCACTGGGGATGGCACTGGCGGATGGCACTGGGGATGGCACTGGCAGATGGCACTAGGGATGGCACTGGGGATGTCACTAGGGATGGCACTGGGGATGGCACTGGCGATGGCACTGGCGGATGGCACTGGCAATGGCACTGGCGATGGCACTGGGGATGGCACTGGAGATGGCACTTGCGGATGGCACTTGCGGATGGCACTTGCGGATGGCACTTGCGGATGGCACTGGGGATGGCACTGGCGGATGGCACTGGCGGATGGCACTGGGGACAGATGACATTAGGGACAGATGACATTAGGGACAGATGACATTGGTGGCAGTGGGCACAGATGGCATTTTTTTTTTTTTTTTTTTTGTAGTAAAACACTTACGGCGCTGCAGCCGTTCATCTCCCCCTCCTCACACGCTGTCTCTGTGTGAGGAGGAGGAGCGGCGCTGAGAGATGATCTCATATGTTTACATATGAGATCATCTCTCATTGGCCAGGGCGATCGCGCTGTAAACGGCCGCTGTTATTGGCCGTTTACAGCGATCTGTGATTGGCCGTGTCCGAGGGACACGGCCAACACAGAATTTCCCTGCTGCGCGCTCGTGAGCGCGCACAGGGAACGAGGAAAGGGGAGGCCGTCATATGACGGCCTCCCGGGATTTGGCATCCGCGCTGTGGCCGTCATTCGGCTACGGCCGGATGCGAAGTGGTTAAATATACACTATTTTGTCAAAAGTATTGGGACACCTGCCTTTACACACACATGACCTTTAATGACATCCCAGTCTTAGTCCGGAGGGTTCAAAATTGAATTGGCCCACCCTTTGCAGCTATAACAGCTTCAACTCTTCTGGGAAGGCCGTCCACAAGGATTAGGAGGGTGTCTATGGGGATGTTTGACCATTCTTCCAGAAGCACATTTGTGAGGTCAGGCACTGATGTTGGACGAGAAGGTCTGGCCCGCAGTCTCCACTCTAATTTATCGCAAAGGTGTTCTATTGGGTTGAGGTCAGGACTCTGTGCAGGCCAGTCAAGTTCCTCCATCCAAAACTAGACCTCTGATGGGGATCATGATATAAGAGGGACCCTGATTTAAGAGGAGGTGCCTAAGGTGGACCCTGATGTAATGGGGGCTCTAATGGGGATGATGATGTAGAGGAGGGCTCTGATGTAAGCGGGGACTCCTAAGAAAGATTCTGATGTGGGGGGTGCTCTGATGGGAGACCCTAATATAAAGCGGGGCTCTAAAGTAAGGAAGGACCTCTAAAGGTAGAATCTGGTGTAAGGGGGAACTCTCATGGGGACTCCGATGTAAGGGGGGCTCTGATGGGGACACTGATATAAGGGGGCTCTGATGGGGACCCTGATTTAAGAGGGGCTCCTAAGGTGAACTTTGATGTAAGGGGGCTCTGATTGGGACCTTGATATAAGGGGGCTCTGATGGGGACCCTGATATAAGAGGGGACCCTGATTTTAGAGGGGGCTCCTAAGGTGGACTTTGCTGTAAGGGGGGCTCTGATCAGGATCCTGATGTAAGGGGGGCTCTATTGGGGATGATGATGTAAGGGGGGGCTCTGATGGGGACCCTAATGTAAGGGGGGCTCTGATGGGGACCCTGATGTAAGGGGGGCTCTGATGGGGATGATGATATAAGGGGGGCTCTATTGGGGACACTGATGTAAGGGGGGCTCTATTGGGGACACTGATGTAAGGGGGGCTCTATTGGGGACACTGATGTAAGGGGGGCTCTATTGGGGACACTAATGTAAGGGGGGCTCTATTGGGGATGATGATCTAAGGGGAGCTCTGATGAGGACCCTGATGTAAGGGGGGCTCTGTTGGGGATGATGATGTAAGGAGGGCTCTTATGTAAGGGGGGCTCTGATGAGGATCCTGATGTAAGGGGGGCTCTGTTGGGGATGATGATATAAGGAGGGCTCTGATGTAAGGGGGGCTCTGATGGGGATGATGATGTAAGGAGGGCTCTGATGGGGATGATGATGTAGAGGAGGACTCTGATGTAAGGGGGGCTCTGATGGGGATGATGATGTAAGGAGGGCCCTGATGTAAGAGGGGCTCTGATGGGGATGATGATGTAAGGGGGTCTCAGATGGGGACCCTGATATAAGGGGGGCTCTGATGGGGATGATGATGTAAGGGGGGCTCTGATGAGGACCCTGATGTAAGGGGGGCTCTGTTGGGGATGATGATGTAAGGAGGGCTCTGATGTAAGGGGGGCTCTGATGAGGATCCTGATGTAAGGGGGGCTCTGTTGGGGATGATGATGTAAGGAGGGCTCTGATGTAAGGGGGGCTCTGATGGGGATGATGATATAAGGGGGGCTCTGATGGGGATGATGATGTAAGGAGGACTCTGATGTAAGGGGGACTTTTATTTGTTTTACTAATGTTTTTTCTCTTTTGTTTTAAATCATATTATGTTGATTCCAAGAACACCTTCATTCATTTGTTTTTTTTATAAATCATTTTAAAACCATGTTTTTTTGTGTCCCTCGTGGTGGAAATGTGGCCCTTGCAGCGAAAGGCTTGGAGCCCCCTGGATTCATCTATCACAGTAACCTCCAGTGACTCTGAAGCCTTGCAGGCAATGTGGAGACAGACAGAAGATCTTCTGTTGACCTGAAGATGTGTTGAGTCAGCGATGTTGCTGCCACATGACCGGTTCTCCATGTCAGACCCACTCAGAAGACTCGGAGGGGAAATGAGGATACAGAGAAGTGCTGAGCCCGGGAGGTCCCTCACACTGGAGGTCCTAGACCTAGACCATTAATAATGATCTCTCCAGTGCTCTCCTACTTCTGCTTAGAAAAGCATCTCGTCTTTTCTTCTCCTGTTTATATATTTTTCTTTCCCTCCGTCTCCCAGTTGCTTTTCATTCTGTAATTCTCGCCCCCCTCCCACAACTCCGAACAAGCAGCTATTGTGTCCTTCCAGTGTCTTGGAATTCAGCTCCATCCAGGAATGTCCATCATTGAGAGGTTGTGCCACCACCAGTGTCCCACCTCTTCATCAGTGACTCCTCTCTTATCAGTGACAATTCTACACGGTTCTGTGTGCCCGCAGGGGGGGGGGGGGGGAGGTGACACACACATGAAGGTGTGAATGAGCCCATAGAGTTCCCCCTTTGTCCTTTACGTTCAACTGCAGAACATATATACTATATTGTCAAAAGTATTGGGACACGCATGAACTTTAATGGCTTCCCAGTCTTATGCCCCGTACACACGGTCGGACATTCCGACCACAAAATCAGATTTTTTCCGACGGATTTTGTCCCAAACTTGTGTTGCACACACACGGTTGGACAAAGTTGTTGGAAAATCTGATCGTTCCGAACGAGGTGACGTAGAAAACGTACAACGGAACTACGTAGAGGCCAGTAGCCAATAGCTTTCGTCTCCAAATTTCTTCTGAGCATGCGTGGCACTTTGTGCGTTGGAATTCTCTACACACGATCGGCAAAAGTCTGATCGGATTTTGTTGTGAGAAAATTTTAGATCCTGCTCTCAAATTTTTTTTCCGACGGAAAAAGCTCGCTAGAGCCCACACACAATCGAATTTTCCGACAAGATAATCCGATCTGACTTTTTCCATTGGAATATTCGACCGTGTGTACGGGGCATTGGTCCGTAAGGTTCAATATTGAGTTGGCTCCACCCTAGCTATAACAGCTTCACCTCTTCTGGGAAGGCCGTCCACAAGGTATAGGAGTGTCTATGGGAATGTTTGACCATTCTTCCAGAAGCGCATTTGTGAGGTCAGGCACTGATGTTGGACGAGAGGACCTGGCTAGCAGTCTTCTCTCTAATTCATCCCAAACCAAAAGTGTTCTGTTGGGTTGAGGTCAGGACTCTGTGCAGGCCAGTCAAGTTCCTCCACCCCAAACTCACTCTTCCATGTCCACGGGTGTCCGCAGAACTTTTTTCAGGGAGGGGCATCATTTTAGGGTCACCTATGCACCACCCCTTTTTGACAATGTCATTATCACATTATCATGGTCAGAGACTGCAGACGTAGTACAGTCCCAAGGATAAGTAATGGATAATGGTCAACAGGCCCTCTTACCAGACCCAGGGAAACGACAGCAGTGATCCCTTCAGCTGGACAATTGCTCACTCTGGGTTCCTCTGGGGGGCGACTCTGGTCAGTATTGTGGCATGTCTGTACCTTGGTAGGGGCTCAGTCTTTCTCTCTCTGGTGGTGCTGAGCAGCGTGGCTCTCTCTGGTGGCACTAGGCAGCGTCGCTCTCTCTCTGGTGGTGCTGAGCAGCGTGGCTCTCTCTGGTGGCACTGGGCATCGTGGCTCTCTCTCTGGTGGCACTGGGCAGCGTGGCTCCCCCCCTAGTGGCGCTGGGATGCGTGGCTCTCTCTGGTGGCACTGGGCAGCGTGGCTCTCTCTCTGGTGCTGCTGGGCAGCGTGGCACCCTCTCTGGTAGCGCTGGGCAGCGTGGCTCCCTCTCTGGTGGCGCTGGGCAGCGTGGCTCCCTCTCTGGTGGCGCTGGGCAGCGTGGCTCCCTCTCTGGTGGCGCTGGGCAGTGTGGCTCCCTCTCTGGTGGCACTGGGCATCGTGGCTCTCTCTCTGGTGGCACTGGGCAGCGTGGCTCCCTCTCTGGTGGCGCTGGGCGGCGTGGCTCTCTCTCTGGCTCCCACCAGGCACACTCCTTATTCTTTGTCCTGTAGCACTCTCCCCTCAGCTTTTTTCCAGGCTGCAGTCTCTCAATCTCTCTCTTGATCGAGCTGCAGCCTCCTCCCTGTGGAAAATGGGGCCGCCAATCTTTGGGACTACATGTCCCATGATGCTCTCCTCTCCTAGTCTCCTTTCATTGGCCCTCAGTTGTGGCCAATAGGGAAGGAACTAAGTGGGCAGAAAGCTGGGCGGGGAACCTGGTGAGAGCTGCCGTCTCTTCTCCCTGACAGGAGAAAGGGAGGGCGAGCGGGTGCCACTGGCGGGTGGCACCCCGATAGTGAGGCAGCTGTGCTGAATTTAACATCTGATCCCTGATTCCAGGAGGGGGGCACTTGACCCCCCTTGCACCTACCTGCGGATGCCCATGTCCATGTCTTTATGGACCTTGCTTTGTGCTCTGGTGGGCAGTCATGTTGGAACAGGAAGGGGCCATCCCCAAACTGTTCCCACAAAGTTGGGAGCATGAAATTGCCCAAAATGTCTTGGTGTGCTGACGCCTTAAGAGTTCCCTTTACTGGAACTAATGGGCCCAACCCCTGAAAAACAACCCCCACCATTGCAGCTATAACAGCTTCAACTCTTCTGGGAAGGCCGTCCACAAGGTTTAGGAGGGTGTCTATGGGAATGTTTGACCATTCTTCCAGAAGAGCATTTGTGTACACATTACAGGCTCTGTTCTTCTATATGGCATTACCCACCATGCACCCCATTAGGGACCTTCAGACCAGACATGACAACGTTTCAATCACCAGAGAATAGTTCAACAATAAGGGCAGTCTTTCCCTAACATCCCTAATCCCTAGCTACAGGCTTGTGGCACTGGCTGCCCAGCCTACCTGTACAGGAAAGAGTCCACACTTGGCAGAGTCCACGGCTGGTATCTTCAGGGAGGACTACAAATCCAAGCAATCCCCCTACATGTTGAAGGCATGGCCAGGACAAGGGGTGGGCAGGAGGGCAGCTGCCCTGGGCACTGTGGTATCATGTGAGGTGGGGGGCGGGACACCACAAGGAGATTGGGGTGGGGGGATTTGTGTTGAGAAGGGGAATTTGGGGGGGGCAGCAGGGGGTAAGAACTGTTCTAGGAGGGCACATTTAGGGAGGTGTGGTGGGAGTGGTGATTTGGGGGGGATTTGTGTTGGGAGGGGGTTGGGGGGAAATTATTTGTGCTAGGAGGGGGGATTTGTGCCATACAAGTAATATAGTAAAAGGGAAATATATATATTTTTTTTGGGGGGGGGGATTGTTGCTAGTAGGGATGATGGGGGGAGAAGGGGATTGTGCTAAGAGAGGAAATTTGTGGTGGGGGGACTTGTGCTAGGATGGGGGATCGGGGCTAAGGGAACATGTGTTGAAATTTGTAATGGGGGGGATTTTTGCCTGGAGGGGACATTTTGAGAGGTAGATGATTTGTGATAGGAGGGGACATTTTTTTTCTTTGCAGGGAGGGGAATTTGTGCTGGAGGCATTTGGGGAGAGAGAGGATTTGAGCTGCGGGGGGTGATGGGGGAGGCAAAGATTTGTGCTTAGAGGGGGGATTTCAGTACTCGGAGGAGGGGGAATTTATGTTTAGGGGGTGAGCATGCATGTTTGTGCTCAATTTCTTTTGGGGGATGGAGTTTTTTTTTCGCTGACACATAATGTTCATACATCTTGTCAGGGACGCAATTTGGCATGTTCGCCCTGGGCTCTAGATGACCTTTTCCCAACACTGGACACAGGTGTCCGGCAGGAGTAGGCACTCCCAGAGAGGCAGAGAGCCCTGTGCAGAAGCAGCAGCTGGAGGAAACATTTTGCTGGCTGTCTGTGTCTTTCCCCTCCATGCAGCAAGGCTGTGTGTTGTGGGACTACAAGTCTCAGCAGCCCCGGGCATGTTGGCAGACTCCTCACAGCAGGCATCTCCAGTGTTGACAGCAGAGAAGGTAGCTGGAGCTGAGCAGAGCCCCTCCGGGCAGATGGTGTGCTGATGGGGTTACATTGCAGCAGTCAGCCTCTCTTCTCCCATATGGCTGGTCTCTGTCTGGGCAAAGCTCCTTCCTAATTTATATGCACAGAAAAGGGGCAAAAGCACGCCAAAAAAATGAAATGCGTTAAGGCCTCGTGTACAGGGGGGCAGTTGAAAACCTCTTCTGAACACTGGAAACTGACAGCTGATAAAAGACAGTGAAAAACATCCATTTAACAGATTTTGCATACTGAGTTTAGCAGCCGTTATCAGCAGTTGAGGTTGGAAGCTTTTTTAAAGATAACCTCAGGAGACCCTCCCAAATGTCCACAATGCAGGAAAAACATGTCAATTATTAACTATTTGAGCCATTCTGTGAGAGAAGAGAGTGCAGTGTGCTTTAACTATGTATGTCTCTCTCTCTGCCTCTGTCAGTCTCTCTCTCTCTGCCTCTTTCTGTCAGTCTCTCTCTCTCTGTCTGTGTCCATCTATCTCTCTCTCTTTCTCTGCCAGTCTCTCACTCTCTGCCAGTCTCTCTCTATCTGTCTGTGCCAGTCTCTCTCTCTCTTTCTCTGTGCCTGTCTCTCTCTGTCTGTGCCTGTCTCTCTCTCTGTCTGTGTCCATCTATCTCTCTCTCTCTCTGCCAGTCTCTTACTTCCTGCCAGTCTCTCTCTCTCTCTTCCAGTCTCTCTCTCTCTGTCTGTGCCAGTCTCTCTATCTCTCTCTCTCCCTCTCTCTGTGCCTGTCTCTCTCTGCCAGTCTCTCTCTTTGCCTCTCTCTCTCTCTCTCTCTCTCTGCCTGTCTCTCTCTCTCTCTCTCTCTCTCTCTCTCTATTTGCCTGTCTCTCTGCCTGTCTCTCTCTCTTTGCCTGTCTCTCTCTCTCTCTCTCTCTCTCTTTTCCACTCTCTCTCTCTCTGCCTGTCTCTCTCTCTCTTTGCCTGTCTCTCTCTCTCTGCCTGTCTCTCTCTCTGTCTGTGCCAGTCTCTCTCTCTGTCTGTGCCAGTCTCTCTATCTCTCTCTCTCCCTCTCTCTGTGCCTGTCTCTCTCTGCCAGTCTCTCTCTTTGCCTCTCTCTCTCTCTGCCTGTCTCTCTCTCTCTTTTGCCTGTCTCTCTCTCTCTCTCTCTATTTGCCTGTCTCTCTGCCTGTCTCTCTCTCTCTCTCTTTTCCACTCTCTCTCTCTCTGCCTGTCTCTCTCTGCCTGTCTCTCTCTCTCTCTCTCTCTGCCCGTCTCTCTCTCTCTGCCCGTCTCTCTCTCTCTCTCTGCCCGTCACTCTCTCTCTCTGCCTGTCATTCTCTCTCTCTCTGCCTGTCACTCTCTCTCTCTCTCTCTCTCTCTCTCTCTTTTGCCTCTCTCTCTCTCTCTACTGCGTGTCAACCGTTTGAATACGGTGTGGGCTATACAGCTCCAAACCAATTTTCTTCTTGCGTTCTCCTATTGGAGTCAATAATACGCCAGTTTGCACGTTTATTCACTTACATTTGCACCGACCAGTACAGGTCCACGTTTTAGGTTATATTATATATTTTCTACACCTACCTTTTTTTTTGGGAACCCCCCCCCTATATTACTTGCTTATTATTACCTGAGCATTTTTATTGTTATAATTACCACTTACTATTGAGGATCACCAGTAGACATGGGCACAACAAAAAAATCTTTTTTTTTCGTTTCGTTTTTTTTGTTTCCGTTGATTCGTAACGATTCGTACATTCGTAAGTCGTCGGTATTCGTATTCGTAACGATTCGTACATTCGTAAGAGTTATTTTTTCGTTGATTCGTTTTTTCGTTAGTTTAATTTTCGTTTATTCGAAATTCGGACGCATTCGTATTTATTCGTACATTCGTAACATCCGTAGATTCGTAATCGGAGCATAATTCATAATTTTATGTAATGTGTATGCTATTATTACATTTTAAGAGACACGGAAAATTAGGAATCGAAAAAAAAAGTTACGAATGTACGAATTTTTTCGTTCAATCCATTCGAAGCACGTTAAGCAACACCATTGTAAGAGACACGGAAAATTTACGAATCGAAAAAAAAAAAAAGTTACGAATGTACGAATTTTTTCGTTCAATCCATTCGAAGCACGTTAAGCAGCACCATTGTAAGAGACACGGAAAATTACCAATTCAACAAAAAAAAATAGAGTTACGAATGTACGAATTTTTTCGTTCATTTTCGTTGTTCCTGTTTTCGTTTTTCGGATTTTCTTCATTCGTACATTCGTTGTTTCTAATTAATTTTTTTCGGATTTTCGTTGTTTTTCAGGAATCGTTCGATTCGAATAATTCGTTAATCGGATTCGTTATTCGTTAAAATTTTTAGCGAATCATTCGTTCACTCGTACGAAAACGAACGAACGAAAATAACGGAAAAAAAATAAAAACGAAAAAAAAAAAAAAAACGAATTGCACATGTCTAATCACCAGTCACTCTAGGTGCCACCTTCTGCACCTATATACTTGTCTGAGCTTGAAACCGTGCTCATTACTATTTATTCTCTCTCCAGCACCTTGCACTTTACCAGTTTACTCAATTTTTCATTCAGTTTTTAACACTGTCATATATTGATTTTTACAGTTTTACCTATTTATTTGTGGGTTTTACTGTACCAGGACACTTCCCTCATCTATTATTGGCATTATACCCTCACCTACTGCAATTTGCACTGTACCAGGATATTTGTTTTAACCACCAGGCCGATTGGTGTTTTTATTAGACATGTGCAATTCGTTTCGTTTTTCGTTTTTTTTTTTCGTTATTTTCGTTCATTCGTTTTCGTACGAATGAACGAACGATTCCCTAAAAAATTTTAACGAATAACAAATCGTTCGAATCGAACGAATCCGAAAACAACGAAAATCCGAAAAAAAACTAATTAGAAACAACGAATGTACGAATAGAAGAAAATCCGAAAAACGAAAACGGGAACAACGAAAATCAAAATTAACGAAAAAATTTGTACATTTGTAACTTTTTTTTTTTTGTTGAATTGGTAATTTTCCGTGTCTCTTACAATGGTGCTGCTTAACGTGCCTCAAATGGATTTAACGAAAAAATTCATAAATTCGTAACTTTTTTTAATTTTTTTTTCGGTACGTAATTTTCCGTGTCTCTTACAATGGCGTTGCTTAACGTGCTTCGAATGGATTGAACGAAAAAATTCGTACATTCGGAACTTTTTTTTTCGATTGGTAATTTTCCGTGTCTCTTAAAATGTAATAATAACATACACATTACATAACATTATGAATTATGCTCCGATTACGAATCTACGAATATTACGAATGTTACGAATGTTACGAATAAATACGAATGCGTCCGAATTTCGAATAAATGAAAATTAAACGGAAATACGAATCAACGAAAAAATAACTCTTACCAATTTACGAATCGTTACGAATACGAACACCGACGACTTACGAATTTACGAATCGTTACGAATCAACGGAAACGAAAAAAACGAAACGAAAATAAACAAATTTTTTTGTTGTGCACATGTCTAGTTTTTATCCTTTTATTGAAATTTGTGTTATTTGCACTTGATTAAGGTCACAATTTTCATTTGCAGCCTGCACTTGCCTTTATAGGCTTTGCCATTACTATTACCTACCTCTTGGATGTCCACCCAGTCAGTTCTTCTAGTACACTTTTAAGCCCCATACACACGGTCGGACAATCCGCGGACCAGGTCGGTCGGATCCTGTCCGTCATACTTTGTCCGATGTTGGTTTTGCGTACACACGGTCGGACAAAGTTGTCGGAAAATCCGATCATTCTGAACGTGGTGACGTTTGTTGCCTACGACGGGACTACGTAGAGGCTAGTAGCCAATAGCTTTGGTCTTGTAATGTGATCTGAGCATGCGTGGCACTTTGTCCGGTCGGACAACCGTACACACGATCGGATTTGGTGTGATCGGACCGTGTTGTCGGCAAATCTTTCCAGCAGGAGATAAGACTTTGTCCGTCGGACAATCCGACGTACACTGTCCGATGGTGCATACACACGGTCTGATTTTTCAACAACATTGTCCGATCGGACAGAATCCATGAAAAAGTCCGACCGTGTGTATGGGGCTTAATTGTTCTACACAGCGCACCACTACCCCCTACTATACATCGCCACACATTGTCATGCATGGAAAGCCGCTATTCTCCTGATATAAATGGAATGTCGGCACTCCCGAATTCAGCATTCAATACTTTAGTCACAGCTTCATGCAGGTGGAAAGGGGCCCTGCTGTAAATGATGGGTTTTGTCACGTTAATGGTTCGTGTAGAAAAATGACTGACCTGATTCCAAACTACAGAGAACAAAACTGAATTGCTTGCAATGAATTATATACATCGATATTACACAATACAATGTGAAATGAACCCGGCTGTGTTTTATGATGTATGGACAGCTTGGGACGGGACAGAAAAAAAGCAATGATTTTTCTTTCATGGATAATGTGTGGCTGCATTTGGAATCTGTCCTCCAGACTCACACAGCTCTGGGCTGCATTAAAACTGAATAATCAATTTTTTTGCAACCCTCAGAAGGTCACCTGCCTTGGTATACAGAACAGCGGTGAACTTTACTCCCAATGTCCCCGTGTCCCGACTGTCCTTTAAACACTGGCATACCGGGCACGTCCACCCCCCTCCTGCCCACAACAATTTTTAGCTTTCAGCGCTCTCACACTTTGAATGACAATTCATACATTCGTCATACAACGCCGTACACAAATTAAATTTTTAGCTCTTTTTTTTTTTTTTTTTTTTTTTTTTTTAGACAAATAGAGCTTTATTTTGGTGTTATTTATTTACCACAGTTTTTTTTTTCTAAACCAACAAAAAAACAAAAAAAATCTTAGATTCTGTTATAAAATTTTGTAAATATGTAATTTTCCTCCTTCACTGATGTGCGCTAATGAGGCAGCACTGAGGGGGCACTGATAGGCTTCACTGATAGGCAGCACCGATGATGCAGTACTGATAGGCAATGATAGGCAGCACTGAGGGGCACTCATAGGCTTCACTGAATCCACAATGATTTCTGGAAACTAAACAACCACAACGCTTTCTTGTTAAAAAAAGCAACCACAACGCAATGTGACCACCGATCTAAGGAGCTTTCTACCCACTGATCACCAATGTAAGGAACATTCTTCCCACTGATCACCAATGTAAGGAGCATTCTTCCCACTGATCACCAATGTAAGGAACATTCTTCCCACTGATCACCAATGTAAGGAACATTCTTCCCACTGATCACCAATGTAAGGAACATTCTTCTCACTGATCACCATGTAAGGAACATTCTTCTCACTGATCACCACTGTAAGGAACATTCTTCTCACTGATCACCAATGTAAGGAACATTCTTCCCACTGATCACCAATGTAAGGAACATTCTTCCCACTGATCACCAATGTAAGGAACATTCTTCTCACTGATCACCAATGTAAGGAACATTCTTCTCACTGATCACCAATGTAAGGGACATTCTTCTCACTGATCACCAATGTAAGGAACATTCTTCTCACTGATCACCAATGTAAGGAACATTCTTCTCACTGATCACCAATGTAAGGAACATTCTTCTCACTGATGACCAATGTAAGGAACATTCTTCTCACTGATCACCAATGTAAGGAACATTCTTCTCACTGATCACCAATGTAAGGAACATTCTTCTCACTGATCACCAATGTAAGGAACATTCTTCTCACTGATCACCAATGTAAGGAACATTCTTCCACTGATCACCAATGTAAGGAACATTCTTCTCACTGATCACCAATGTAAGGAACATTCTTCTCACTGATCACCAATGTAAGGAACATTCTTCTCACTGATCACCAATGTAAGGAACATTCTTCTCACTGATCACCAATGTAAGGAACATTCTTCCCACTGATCACCAATGTAAGGAACATTCTTCTCACTGATCGCCAATGTAAGGAACATTCTTCCCACTGATCACCAATGTAAGGAACATTCTTCTCACTGATCACCAATGTAAGGAACATTCTTCTCACTGATCACCAATGTAAGGAACATTCTTCTCACTGATCACCAATGTAAGGGGCATTCTTCTCACTGATCACCAATGTAAGGAACATTCTTCCCACTGATCACCAATGTAAGGGACATTCTTCTCACTGATCACCAATGTAAGGACATTCTTCTCACTGATCACCAATGTAAGGAACATTCTTCTCACTGATCACCAATGTAAGGAACATTCTTCTCACTGATCACCAATGTAAGGAACATTCTTCTCACTGATCACCAATGTAAGGAACATTCTTCTCACTGATGACCAATGTAAGGAACATTCTTCTCACTGATCACCAATGTAAGGAACATTCTTCTCACTGATCACCAATGTAAGGAACATTCTTCTCACTGATCACCAATGTAAGGAACATTCTTCTCACTGATCACCAATGTAAGGAACATTCTTCTCACTGATCACTAATGTAAGGAACATTCTTCCCACTGATCACCAATGTAAGGAACATTCTTCTCACTGATCACCAATGTAAGGAACATTCTTCTCACTGATCACCAATGTAAGGAACATTCTTCTCACTGATCACCAATGTAAGGAACATTCTTCTCACTGATCACCAATGTAAGGAACATTCTTCCCACTGATCACCAATGTAAGGAACATTCTTCTCACTGATCGCCAATGTAAGGAACATTCTTCCCACTGATCACCAATGTAAGGAACATTCTTCTCACTGATCACCAATGTAAGGGACATTCTTCCCACTGATCACCAATGTAAGGAACATTCTTCCCACTGATCACCAATGTAAGGAACATTCTTCCCACTGATCACCAATGTAAGGAACATTCTTCTCACTGATCACCAATGTAAGGAACATTCTTCCCACTGATCACCAATGTAAGGAACATTCTTCTCACTGATCACCAATGTAAGGAACATTCTTCTCACTGATCACCAATGTAAGGAGCATTCTTCCCACTGATCACCAATGTAAGGAGCATTCTTCCCACTGATCACCAATGTAAGGAACATTCTTCCCACTGATCACCAATGTAAAGAACATTCTTCCCACTGATCACCAATGTAAGGAACATTCTTCTCACTGATCACCAATGTAAGGAACATTCTTCCCACTGATCACCAATGTAAGGAACATTCTTCCCACTGATCACCAATGTAAAGAACATTCTTCCCACTGATCACCAATGTAAGGAACATTCTTCCCACTGATCACCAATGTAAGGAACATTCTTCTCACTGATCACCAATGTAAGGAACATTCTTCCCACTGATCACCAATGTAAGCGACATTCTTCTCACTGATCACCAATGTAAGGAACATTCTTCCCACTGATCACCAATGTAAGGAACATTCTTCCCACTGATCACTAATGTAAGGAACATTCTTCCCACTGATCACCAATGTAAGGAACATTCTTCTCACTGATCACCAATGTAAGGAACATTCTTCTCACTGATCACCAATGTAAGGAACATTCTTCTCACTGATCACCAATGTAAGGAACATTCTTCCCACTGATCACCAATGTAAGGAACATTCTTCTCACTGATCGCCAATGTAAGGAACATTCTTCCCACTGATCACCAATGTAAGGAACATTCTTCCCACTGATCACCAATGTAAGGAACATTCTTCCCACTGATCACCAATGTAAGGAACATTCTTCTCACTGACCACCAATGTAAGGAGCATTCTTCCCACTGATCACCAAT
Organism: Lithobates sylvaticus; assembly: GCA_028564925.1. Lineage (NCBI taxonomy): Eukaryota > Metazoa > Chordata > Amphibia > Anura > Ranidae > Lithobates > Lithobates sylvaticus. The sequence continues at coordinate 599,302,270 of CM053029.1, read as the reverse complement.
GTAAGGAACATTCTTCTCACTGACCACCAATGTAAGGAACATTCTTCTCACTGACCACCAATGTAAGGAACATTCTTCCCACTGATCACCAATGTAAGGAACATTCTTCTCACTGATCACCAATGTAAGGAACATTCTTCCCACTGATCACCAATGTAAGGAACATTCTTCCCACTGATCACCAATGTAAGGAACATTCTTCCCACTGATCACCAATGTAAGGAACATTCTTCCCACTGATCACCAATGTAAGGAACATTCTTCTCACTGATCACCAATGTAAGGAACATTCTTCCCACTGATCACCAATGTAAGCGACATTCTTCTCACTGATCACCAATGTAAGGAACATTCTTCTCACTGACCACCAATGTAAGGAACATTCTTCCCACTGATCACCAATGTAAGGAACATTCTTCTCACTGATCACCAATGTAAGGAACATTCTTCTCACTGATCACCAATGTAAGAAACATTCTTCTCACTGATCACCAATGTAAGGGACATTCTTCCCACTGATCACCAATGTAAGGAACATTCTTCCCACTGATCACCAATGTAAGGAACATTCTTCTCACTGATCACCAATGTAAGAAACATTCTTCTCACTGATCACCAATGTAAGGGACATTCTTCTCACTGATCACCAATGTAAGGAACATTCTTCTCACTGATCACCAATGTAAGGAACATTCTTCTCACTGATCACCAATGTAAGGAACATTCTTCCCACTGATCACCAATGTAAGGAACATTCTTCCCACTGATCACCAATGTAAGGGACATTCTTCTCACTGATCACCAATGTAAGGAACATTCTTCCCACTGATCACCAATGTAAGGAACATTCTTCTCACTGATCACCAATGTAAGGAACATTCTTCTCACTGATCACCAATGTAAGGAACATTCTTCCCACTGATCACCAATGTAAGGAACATTCTTCCCACTGATCACCAATGTAAGGAACATTCTTCTCACTGATCACCAATGTAAGGAACATTCTTCTTACTGATCACCAATGTAAGGAACATTCTTCTTACTGATCACCAATGTAAGGAACATTCTTCCCACTGATCACCAATGTAAGGAACATTCTTCCCACTGATCACCAATGTAAGGAACATTCTTCTCACTGATCACCAATGTAAGGAACATTCTTCCCACTGATCACCAATGTAAGGAACATTCTTCCCACTGATCACCAATGTAAGGAACATTCTTCTCACCAATGTAAGGAACATTCTTCCCACTGATCACCAATGTAAGGAACATTCTTCCCACTGATCACCAATGTAAGGAACATTCTTCTCACTGATCACCAATGTAAGGAACATTCTTCTCACTGATCACCAATGTAAGGAACATTCTTCTCACTGATCACCAATGTAAGGAACATTCTTCCCACTGATCACCAATGTAAGGAACATTCTTCCCACTGATCACCAATGTAAGGGACATTCTTCCCACTGATCACCAATGTAAGGAACATTCTTCCCACTGATCACCAATGTAAGGGACATTCTTCTCACTGATCACCAATGTGAGGAACATTCTTCCCACTGATCACCAATGTAAGGAACATTCTTCTCACTGACCACCAATGTAAGGAACATTCTTCTCACTGACACCAATGTAAGGAACATTCTTCTCACTGATCACCAATGTAAGGAACATTCTTCTCACTGATCACCAATGTAAGGAGCATTCTTCCCACTGATCACCAATGTAAGGAACATTCTTCCCACCGATCACCAATGTAAGGAACATTCTTCCCACCGATCACCAATGTAAGGAACATTCTTCTCACTGATCACCAATGTAAGGAACATTCTTCTCACTGATCACCAATGTAAGGGACATTCTTCTCACTGATCACCAATGTAAGGAACATTCTTCTCACTGATCACCAATGTAAGGAACATTCTTCTCACTGATCACCAATGTAAGGAACATTCTTCTCACTGATCACCAATGTAAGGAACATTCTTCCCACTGATCACCAATGTAAGGAACATTCTTCCCACTGATCACCAATGTAAGGGACATTCTTCTCACTGATCACCAATGTAAGGAACATTCTTCCCACTGATCACCAATGTAAGGAACATTCTTCTCACTGATCACCAATGTAAGGAACATTCTTCTCACTGATCACCAATGTAAGGAACATTCTTCCCACTGATCACCAATGTAAGGAACATTCTTCCCACTGATCACCAATGTAAGGGACATTCTTCTCACTGATCACCAATGTAAGGAACATTCTTCTTACTGATCACCAATGTAAGGGACATTCTTCCCACTGATCACCAATGTAAGGAACATTCTTCTTACTGATCACCAATGTAAGGAACATTCTTCCCACTGATCACCAATGTAAGGAACATTCTTCCCACTGATCACCAATGTAAGGGACATTCTTCTCACTGATCACCAATGTAAGGAACATTCTTCCCACTGATTACCAATGTAAGGAACATTCTTCTCACTGATCACCAATGTAAGGAACATTCTTCCCACTGATCACCAATGTAAGGGACATTCTTCTCAATAATCACCAATGTAAGGAACATTCTTCTCACTGATCACCAATGTAAGGAACATTCTTCCCACTGATCACCAATGTAAGGAACATTCTTCCCACTGATCACCAATGTAAGGAACATTCTTCTCACTGATCACCAATGTAAGGAACATTCTTCCCACTGATCACCAATGTAAGGAACATTCTTCTTCCCACTGATCACCAATGTAAGGAACATTCTTCTCACTGATCACCAATGTAAGGAACATTCTTCTCACTGATCACCAATGTAAGGAACATGCTTCCCACTGATCACCAATGTAAGGAACATTCTTCCCACTGATCACCAATGTAAGGGACATTCTTCTCACTGATCACCAATGTGAGGAACATTCTTCCCACTGATCACCAATGTAAGGAACATTCTTCTCACTGACCACCAATGTAAGGAACATTCTTCTCACTGACCACCAATGTAAGGAACATTCTTCTCACTGATCACCAATGTAAGGAACATTCTTCTCACTGATCACCAATGTAAGGAGCATTCTTCCCACTGATCACCAATGTAAGGAACATTCTTCCCACCGATCACCAATGTAAGGAACATTCTTCCCACCGATCACCAATGTAAGGAACATTCTTCTCACTGATCACCAATGTAAGGAACATTCTTCTCACTGATCACCAATGTAAGGAACATTCTTCTCACTGATCACCAATGTAAGGAACATTCTTCCCACTGATCACCAATGTAAGGAACATTCTTCCCACTGATCACCAACATTCTTCTCACTGATCACCAATGTAAGGAACATTCTTCTCACTGATCACCAATGTAAGGAACATTCTTCTCACTGATCACCAATGTAAGGAACATTCTTCTCACTGATCACCAATGTAAGGAACATTCTTCCCACTGATCACCAATGTAAGGAACATTCTTCCCACTGATCACCAATGTAAGGAACATTCTTCCCACTGATCACCAATGTAAGGGACATTCTTCCCACTGATCACCAATGTAAGGGACATTCTTCCCACTGATCACCAATGTAAGGAACATTCTTCCCACTGATCACCAATGTAAGGAACATTCTTCTCACTGATCACCAATGTAAGAAACATTCTTCTCACTGATCACCAATGTAAGGAACATTCTCCTCACTGGTCACCAATGTGAGTGAGTGACTGGTCTTCCCACTGATCACCATTGTAAGGAACATTCTTCTCACTGATCACCAATGTAAGGAACATTCTTCTCACTGATCACCAATGTAAGGAACATTCTTCTCACTGATCACCAATGTAAGGAACATTCTTCCCACTGATCACCAATGTAAGGGACATTCTTCCCACTGATCACCAATGTAAGGGACATTCTTCCCACTGATCACCAATGTAAGGAACATTCTTCCCACTGATCACCAATGTAAGGAACATTCTTCCCACTGATCACCAATGTAAGGAACATTCTTCTCACTGATCACCAATGTAAGGAACATTCTTCCCACTGATCACCAATGTAAGGGACATTCTTCCCACTGATCACCAATGTAAGGAACATTCTTCTCACTGATCACCAATGTAAGGAACATTCTTCCCACTGATCACCAATGTAAGGAACATTCTTCCCACTGATCACCAATGTAAGGAACATTCTTCCCACTGATCACCAATGTAAGGGACATTCTTCCCACTGATCACCAATGTAAGGAACATTCTTCTCACTGATCACCAATGTAAGGAACATTCTTCCCACTGATCACCAATGTAAGGAACATTCTTCCCACTGATCACCAATGTAAGGAACATTCTTCTCACTGACCACCAATGTAAGGAACATTCTTCTCACTGATCACCAATGTAAGGAACATTCTTCCCACTGATCACCAATGTAAGGAACATTCTTCTCACTGATCACCAATGTAAGGAACATTCTTCTCACTGATCACCAATGTAAGGAGCATTCTTCCCACTGATCACCAATGTAAGGAACATTCTTCCCACTGACCACCAATGTAAGGAACATTCTTCTCACTGATCACCAATGTAAGGAGCATTCTTCCCACTGATCACCAATGTAAGGAACATTCTTCCCACTGACCACCAATGTAAGGAACATTCTTCTCACTGATCACCAATGTAAGGAGCATTCTTCCCACTGATCACCAATGTAAGGAACTTTCTTCCCACAGTGATCACCAATGTAAGGAACATTCTTCTCACTGATCAATATATTCCTTTTTGGTTTAGTACCACTTTATGAAAGAATGGAAGGTACATATACAAGGTAGTAGGGAGAAAGCCGATACTTATGGTGTAAAAACAAATGCCGCAGCTGCAGTATAATACTTTTTTTGGGGGGGGGGGGGGGTAGATACACTTTTAGTCTTTGACCAGGCACATACAGTATCTCACAGAAGTAAGTACACCCCCTCACATTTTTGTAAATATTTAATAATTCTTCTATCTTTTCATGTGACAACACTGAAGAAATGACACTTGTCTACAATGTAAAGTAGTGAGTGTACAGCTTGTATAACAGTGTAAATTTGCTGTCCCCTCAAAATAACTCAACACACAGCCATTAATGTCTAAACCGCTGGCAACAAAAGTCAGTACACCCCTAAAAATAAAAATGTCCAAATTGGGCCCAAAGTGTCAATATTTTGTGTGGCCACCATTATTTCCCAGCACTACCTTAACCCTCTTGGGTATGGAGGTCACCAGAGCTTCACAGGTTGGCACTGGATGCCTCTTCCCCTCCTCCATGACGACATCACGGAGCTGGTGGATGTTAGAGACCTTGCGCTCCTCCACCTTCCGTTTGAGGATGTCCCACAGATGATCAATAGGGTTTAGGTCTGGAGACATGCTTGGCCAGTCCATCACCTTTACCCTCAGCTTCTTTATCAAGGCAGTGGTGGTCTTGGAGGTGTGTTTGGGGTGGTTATCATGTTGGAATACTACCCTGCGGCCCAGTCTCTGAAGGGAGGGGATCATGCTCTGCTTCAGTATGTCACAGTACATGTTGGCATTCATGGTTCTCTCAATGATCTGTAGTTCCCCAGTGCCGGCAGCACTCATGCAGCCCCAGACCACGACACTCCCACCACCATGCTTGACTTAAAGTTGCACAGATATGAATAGTACTCATTGGAAATCATGGGGGTATGACTTGTCATGCGACTTTGCAGTCCCAAGTCGCAGGACAAGTCACACAAGTGTAAAAGGGGCCTTAATGGCACTCCCGTTCATTTATTACAGGTACTTACAGTGCCGGGACAAGGTCATCTAGAGCCCAGGGTAAACATGCCAAACTGTACACCCCCCCCCCCCCCCCAGAGATGTATGAGCATTATGTGTCAGCAACAAAATCCCCCCCCCCCCCCCCCAAAAACACTGAGCACTAATCTGCATGCTTACCCCCTAAGCATAAAACCCCCCTCCTCCAAGTACAAATCTGCGCCCCTGGGGAAATCCCCCCTCTCAGCACAAATCTTTCCCCACCCCTCCCACCCCCCCCCCCAACTCAAATGCCCCCCTCTCAACAAAAAAAAAAAAAATCACTCCTATTTGCACAAATCCTCTACCCCTAAAATTTTCCCTCCTAGTACACATCCCCCCCCCCCCATCTTCAAATTCCCCCCTCCCAGCACAAATTTCCCCCAAATACCTCTTTATTGTACAAATCTTCTTCCCCCCTCTCCCAACACAAAACTCCCTAAATCACCACTCTCAGCACTCCCACCCACAAATGCCCCTTCCTAGAACAATGCTTACCCCTTTTTGCTGCCCCCAAAATTCCCCCTTTAACACACCCTATGGTCCATGCCAACGGACCTTATTTTGTACAGTAAATGTTTATGGGGAACTGTGTCAAATTATTTTGCAAAATCCAGATACACCACGTCTACGGGCCTTCCTTTATCTAGAGGGCAACTCACCTCCTCATAGAAGGTTAAAAGATTGGATTGGCAAGAACGATTCTCCATGAATCCATGCTGATTACTGCTAATGATACCGTTCTCATTACTAAAATCTTGTATATAGTCCCTTATCATCGTGGAGTGGCGCCCCCCCCCCCCCACCTCACATGATACCACAGTGCCCAGGCCAACCGCTGCTCCCACCCACCCCTTGTCCTGGCCCTGGGTACTTATAGGGTGGCATCAATTTACTACACATGAGTTTCCGCACTCACCAAACTGCATGGTGCAAAATTGACCCGAAAAAGGGGTCAGGGACTTGTTTTCCACGTTTCTACACGCGACGCATGGGAACACGCAGAAAACACGCACACGTGCTCCTCATCGCACCTGCATGTTGTGAACGGAGCCAGAGAGTACAGAATGTTATCGGCTCCCAAGATATCTGGCTGGATGTACAGCTAGGCTTGCTTTGCACTTGTTGAAAAGATATAATAAAACACTTTCTGTGATATAACAGACCAAAAGAGAGCCGTGATGTTTACATGGGAATCCTCATCTTCACTCTCAGATACACCGGGGAGTGCAAAATCTGGGGCAGCTTTGCACAGTAACCAATCAGCTTCCAGGTTTTATTATCAAAGCTCAATTGAACAAACTGAAGTTAGAAGCTGATTGGCTGAATCTGGAGCACAACTTCTCCAGATTCTGAGCGCTCCAGTTTTTGTAAATCTCTCTCTGTGAGACTTCCCACCACTACAATGAAGACTGGAAGCATCCATAGACAGCAGAAAGGGGCATTCAGCTCAGCCCTGCACTCTAGATGGGGTCTCTGTCAGTCCAGGCTGATCAACCATGTCTCTGATTAGTAAACCATTCCCATGTCTAAAACATCAAGCATGGAGAGTCACCTACCTGCTAGAAGAGAGGTCACAGCTTGTAGGTGAGTGCAGAGGAGAAGCAGCAGGAAGGTCATCCTGAAATCTGATAGATGTCCCTGGAGGGGGGGATCCTGCCCCTGAAGTAGTCCAGGAAATCTGATGGCTGTCCCTGTAGGGGGATTGTGCTCCAGCAGTGGTCCAGGATCTGTCCTGAGTTTGCAGTGTGTCATCTATGGACTATATACAAGAAGGAGGACTTCTAGGTGTGTGCAATGTTTGTTATCATTTAGGAAGTTATTTATACATTGCTACTTTGTTGGGGCTGTGATGGTCAGTCTGGTTGGGGCTGTGATGGTCAGGAAGGTTGGAGCTGTGGTGGTCAGTCAGGTTGGAGCTGTGGTGGTCAGTGGTCAGGAAGGTTGGAGCTGTGGTGGTCAATGTTCAGGAAGGTTGGGGCTGTGGTGGTCAGGAAGGTTGGAGCTGTGGTGGTCAATGTTCAGGAAGGTTGGAGCTGTGGTGGGCAATGTTCAGGAAGGTTGGGGCTGTGGTGGTCAGGAAGGTTGGAGCTGTGGTGGTCAGTGTTCAGGGAGGTTGGGGGTGTGATGGTCAGGGGGGTTGGGGCTGTGGTGTACAGTGGTCAGTCAGGTTGGAGCTGTGGTGGTCAGTCAGGTTGGAGCTGTGGTGGTCAGTGATCAAGGAGGTTGGAGCTGTGGTGGTCAGTGATCAGGGAGGTTGGAGCTGTGGTGGTCAGTGATCAGGGAGGTTGGAGCTGTGGTGGTCAGTGATCAAGGAGGTTGGAGCTGTGGTGGTCAGTGGTCAGGGAGGTTGGGGCTGTGATGATCAGTGGTCAGGGAGGTTGGGACTGTGGTGGTCAGTGATCAGGGAGGTTGTTGCTGTGGTGGTCAGTAGTCAGGAAGGTTGGAGCTGTGGTGGTCATGGAGTTTGGGGCTGTGATGGTCAGTGGTCAGGGAGGTTGGGGCTGTGGTGGTCAGTGGTCAGGGAGGTTGGGGCATTGGTGGTCAGTGGTCAGGAAGGTTGGAGCTGTAAAGGTCAGTGGTCAGGGTGGTTGGGGCTGTGGTGGCCAGTGGTCAGGAAGGTTGGAGCTGTGGTGGTCAGGAAGGTTGGAGCTGTGGTGGTCAGGAAGGTTGGAGCTGTGGTGGTCAGGAAGGTTGGAGCTGTGGTGTTCAGTGGTCAGTCAGGTTGGGGGTGTGCAGTGGTCAGTCTTATAATCTTTTCCTATGTCCCTGACTCTTCTTCTGCATGTCTCTTGGTCACAGCTGAGTCCTCTGCTCTGGGCTCTGCTGACAGCTTTTCTCCAACCTCCCTGATCTTCTCTTTTGTCTCTTGTCATCTGTTTCTTGTCTGGGACTGTGAAGTTGGGAGACCCTCCTCCTGCACCCCAGGCTCTCCTCCTTTTCCAGCACTGCCTCCTGTCCTTCCCACACTCTCCCTGCTCCTCTTTCATCTTTGTCCCTCTCTACCGCCCCCTCTCATCACTCACCCCATCCCTGCTTCACTATGGCATAATATCCACTCCTTCTAAATTGTTTCAATCTATAACACTGATCCCCAAATAAATCTCTATACTTTACACAAAGAAAAGATATCTCACCCCTGCCTGCAGCTGAGGACATGCAGCAGATGTAAAGTCCCTCTATTCACACTTCCATCCAACCAGCAGACCTGTCCCATTGTAGGACTGGGGACTGGGGACTGGGGACTGCTGCTGCCATCTAGTGACCATGGTGTGAAAATGACATCAATACACTTTGGTAATGACTCTACAGCTGCATTTCTTTTTTTCAGTCTCAGTGTGCAAAATCTGAAGCCCCCCCTCCCCCTTTCCCCTTCCCCAGTCTAAAATGTGAAAAATGTAAATGTTACTTATCAGTGGGAAACCTGATCCTGGGATGATCCACAACCACCTTGATTAAACTAACTTCACATCACATCAGAGGTTCCCCTTCACATAAAGGTTCATCCATCACATCAGAGCCCCCCCCCCTTCACACGAGAGGTCCCCCATCTCATCAGAGCCCCCTTCACATCAGAGGTCCCCCATCTCATCAGAGCCCCCTTCACATCAGAGCCCCCCCCCCTTCACACGAGAGGTCCCCCATCTCATCAGAACCCCCCCTCTTCACATCAGAGGTCCCCATCTCATCAGAGCCCCCTTCACATCAGAGGTCCCCCATCTCATCAGAGGTCCCTCCACCATTGACATCAGAGCCCCTTTCACACGAGAGGTCCCCCATCTCATCAGAGCCCCCCTTCACATCAGAGCCCCCCTTCACATCAGAGGCCTCCCTTCACATCAGAGGTCCCCCATCTCATCAGAGCCCCCCTTCACATCAGAGGTCTCCCATCACATCAGAACCCCCCTTCACATCACACCTCTCATGTGGGGGGGGGGGCTGAACCCCCTGAATCCCCTTCACATCAGAGGTCCCTCCATCACATCAGAGGTTCCTCCATCACATCAGAGGTTCCCCCATCACATAAGAGGTTCCACCATCACATAAGAGGTTCACCCATCACATCAGAGGTCCTCCATCACATCAGCGCCCCCCCCCTTCACGTCAGAGGTTCCCCCATCACATAAGAGGTTCACCCATCACATCAGAGCCCCCCTTCACATCATAGGTCCCTCCATCACATCAGAGGTTCCTCCATCACATCAGAGATCCTCCATCACATCAGAGGTCCCCCCTTCACATAAGAGGTCCCTCCATTACATCAGAGGTTCCTCCATCACATCAGAGGTCCCCCATCACATCAGAGGTTCCCCCATCACATCAGAGGTCCCCCATCACATCAGAGGTCCCTCCATCACATCAGAGTTTCCCCCATCACATCAGAGGTCCCCCATCACATCAGAGGTCCCCCCCTCACATCAGAGGTTCCTCCATCACATCAGAGGTCCCCCCTTCACATCAGAGGTTCCCCATCACATAAGAGGTTCACCCATAACATCAGAGGTCCTCCATCACATCAGAGGTCCCCCCCCCCCTTCATGTCAGAGGTTCCCCCATAACATAAGAGGTTCACCCATTACATCAGAGCCACCCTTTACATGAGAGGTCCCCCATCACATCAGAGGTTTCCCCATCACATCAGAGCCCCCCCTTCACATGAGAGGTCCCCCATCACATCAGAGGTTTCCCCATCACATCAGAGCCCCCCCTTCACATGAGAGGTCCCCCCAATCACATGAGAGGTCCCCCATCACATCAGAGGTTTCCCCTTCACATCAGAGTCCCCCTTCACATGAGAGGTTACCCCATTACATCAGAGGTTTCCCCTTCACATCAGAGCCCCCTTTCACATGAGTGGTCCCCCATTACATCAGAGCTCCCCCTTCACATGAGAGGTCCCCCCATCATATCAGAGCGACACGTCACATCAGAGGTTCCCCCTTCACATCAGAGCCCCCCTTCACACCAAAGGTCCCCCATCACATCAGAGACCCCCATCATATCAGAGTGACACATCACACGAGAGGTCCCCCAATTAGATGAGAGGTCCCCCAATCACATCAGAGGTTCCCCCATCACATTAGATGAGAGGTCCCCCAATCACATCAGAGGTTCCCCCATCACATTATAGGGGGTTCAGGGTGCCACATCCCATGAGTGGGTCCAGGGGGGGGCAGGGAGGGCAGGCATGTCACTGATGTGCCCACTACTTCTACCTGAGTCTGTGCTGAGAGCTAGGAGTCCTAGGAGGGGGTGTATGGGGGAGGGGAGGGGGGACAGCATCATCCATCCATAGATCGACAGGGGAGAAGCCTGAGGATGAAGATAGGATGGGCACAGTGGCTGTATTTGTTGGGCACAGTGGCTGCATTTGTTGGGCACAGTGGCTGCATTTGTTGGACACAGTGGCTGTATTTGTTGGGCACAGTGGCTGCGTTTTGATGGGCACAGTGGCTGCATTTGTTGGGCACATTGGCTGTATTTAATGGGCACAGTGGCTGTATTTGTTGGGCACAGTGGCTGCATTTGATGGGCACAGTGGCTGCATTTGTTGGGCACAGTGGCTGTATTTGATGGGCACAGTGGCTGTATTTGTTGGGCACAGTGGCTGCATTTGTTGGGCACAGTGGCTGTATTTTTTGGGCACAGTGGCTGCGTTTGTTGGGCACATTGGTTGTATTTGATGGGCACAGTGGCTGTATTTGTTGGGCACAGTGGCTGCATTTGTTGGACACAGTGGCTGTATTTGTTGGGCACAGTGGCTGCATTTGATGGGCACAGTGGCTGTATTTGTTGGGCACAGTGGCTGCATTTGATGGGCACAGTGGCTGTATTTGTTGGGCACAGTGGCTGCATTTGATGGGCACAGTGGCTGTATTTGTTGGGCACAGTGGCTGCATTTGATGGGCACAGTGGCTGTATTTGTTGGGCACAGTGGCTGCATTTGATGGGCACAGTGGCTGTATTTGATGGGCACATTGGCTGTATTTGATGGGCACAGTGGCTGTATTTGTTGGGCACAGTGGCTGTATTTGATGGGCACAGTGGCTGTATTTGATGGGCACAGTGGCTGTATTTGTTGGGCACAGTGGCTGTATTTGTTGGGCACAGTGGCTGTATTTGATGGGCACAGTGGCTGTATTTGCAGGAGATTTTTAGTGACATCACTTCTGGTTTACTGGAGACTTAAAGGAGCCAAATTTTTAAAAATGACGGCATTCATAACTGACAAACTTGGCGTTTTGAATGCTTTTAAATGCAAAGGAGGGATTTTGCGAAAAAAAAAAAAGAAAATAAATAAGAAAAAAAAATATATATATATTTTAAAGCGCCCCCGTCCCTCCGTGCTCGCGCACTTAAAGGAGCCAAATTTTTAAAAATGACGGCATTCATAACTGACAAACTTGGCGTTTTGAATGCTTTTAAATGCAAAGGAGGGATTTTGCGAAAAAAAAAAGAAAATAAATAAGAAAAAAAAATATATATATATTTAAAGCGCCCCCGTCCCTCCGTGCTCGCGCACAGAAGCGAAGGCATACGTAAGTCGCACCCGCAAATGTTTCCGAGCATGCGTCGGAATTTTGCGTGTCGGAATTGCATACACACGATCGGAAAATCCGATAGAAAGGTTTTCCATCGGAAAAATTGAGAACAGGTTCTCAATCCGAAGTCCGTCGGAAAATTCCGTCAGAAAAAGAACCATTGGGCATACACACGTCAGAAAATCTGTTGAAAAGCTCCCATCGGACTGTTTACATCGGAAATTCCGACCGGCATTAGTCATTAAAGGGTTAAGATAAAAAAACTTCTGTTTGTAGCATCTTCCCTCAGCCCCCGCTAATACCTGAGCCCCCCCTCACCACAACTGCCAGCTACTACCCCCCTCCGTGGCGTGGCACTAACACCCCCCCTCCACCACCCGCTGTCCTTACCATGGATGCGGGTGGTGAGAGCCGCGGCAGAGCTGCTGTGGCCATCTCCCAGTGTGGCGGGCTCCGGGGGTCCTATCCTCTCTGCTCCCCCTGGCACTAAGCGTCCAATAGGATCGCCTGCCTTTTTGGCCAATTGGGAAATGGGTTTCATACCCGCTTCCTGATTGGCCGGGAGGAGGATCAGTGTTGCAACAGCGAATATTCATTCGTCCAGCGATGTTGCGTGAGAGACACGGCTGTCTGGGACTTCCCTCCTCTTTGGCTGAGACAGCAGCGTGGTGCCATTGGCTCCCACTGCTGTCAATCAATGTCAGTTAGCCAATCAGGAGAGAGAGGAGGTGGGGCCGAACCGCAGCTCTGTGTCTGAATGGATACACGGAGCTGTGACTCAGCTCAGGTCCCCCCATAGCAAGCTACTTGCTGTGGGGGGCACTCAACAGGAGGGAGGGGCCAGGAGCACAGAAGAGGGACCCGAGAAGAGGAGGATCCGGATGCTCTGTGCAAATTCACAGCACAGAGCAGTTAAAGCGGTGGTTCAGCAAAAAAAAAAGAAATGTAAAAGTCAGCAGCTAAAAAAAGGTAGCTGCGGACTTTTAATAAGTACACTTAACATCCCAGGGCGCCCGCGATGTCGGTCGTGGAGGCCGAGATGTCCCTCGGCGCTCCGGTCCCAGCGCCTCCATCCTCAGTAAGGGAAACGGGCAGCGAGCGCTGCCCGTTTCCTACTGCTCATGCACGAGTCGTCGCGCGGCCTACTGCGCATGCGCGAGTCGTCGCTCGGCGCTTTGTGAATGGGGAACGCGATGTGTTGTGGGACACAGTTCCCATAACACACCGCGCCCCATTCACTAGAAGACGGCGCTCGGAGCAGAAGAGAGAACAGCTCCGCGGAACAGGAAGAGGCAGATTAGGACGATCTGCCTAGCAACAGCCATTTCTGGTAAGTAAAAAAAATATATATATATATATTTTTTTTTAAATTTTTATAAACATTTTTTTTAAAGTTTTTTTTTTCAGGGTGGCCCTCCACTTTAAGCCACACTTTTTTTTTTTTTTTTTTAATAGAAAAAAAATTGACTTTACAATCTCTTGTTAAAAGGGTTGTAAACCTTTGTGTTTTTTCACCTTGATGCATCCTATGCATTAAGGTGAAAAAACACCTGGCAGCGACCACCCCCCCCCCCCATTTTACTTACCTGAGCCCTGGAACTTCACCCGGCGGGGACGCGCTGTCCCTCTACCCAGGTTCTCGGCTCTTGAGTGGATAGATTGATAGCAGCGCAGCCATTGGCTCCCGCTGCTGTCAATGAAATCCAATGATGCGGGCGCCGGGGGCGGGGCCAAGTCATACATTTGGCAGCTATGAACGCCAAAAGCTGGACTCGGGAGCGCGCCCGCAAGGTAACCCCCCCCCCCCTAGGAGAGCGCTTCTCCTAGGGGGTTGTCTGATGTGGGGAGGAGCTGCGAGAGCTGCCGGGGGACCCCAGAAGAGGAGGATCGGGGGCCACACTGTGCAAAAGGAGCTGCACAGTGGAATTAAGTATGATATGTATGTTATTTAAAAAAGAAAAAAACAAACCATTACAATCACTTTAATGATCACTATTATACATTTACTCTCTGTAAAAAGATACATTGTATGTATTTTTCCTCACAGGAAAGGAAATGTATCTTTTTCTCTGGACAGGGGACACATCTGTGTAAACAAAAGAGTCGGCTGAAAAACAAACAAATAAAGATAAAATAGATCAGCGATTGATATAAATGAGTGTCAGTGTCCTTTTTAGGCACTGCCTCCATTCACAGAATTGCTTGTATTTTTTTTTTTTTTTTTATGAATACAAAGTGGTCTCTGATTGGACAGGGTGGAGATTATGACATCACCGGTCCTTATATTCATTAAAAAATCCATTATTTTCTGTGAATGGAAGTGTTGCTAAGCAAGTGACTTCCTGTGGTCAGTGAGCAGAGGGGAAGCTGCACCACACAGGACCTGGAAGATAACAGCTACTACTGTAGTAGCACCGACTACTACAGCGATTGTCAGCTTCCCCTGTGGTCCCTCAGGTAGGAGATAGTAGGTTGGGAAGTGCTGGTCTAGAGCAGTGTTTCCCAACCATGGCTTTTTCCAGGGTGTCACTAGCATGAGACCCAGATTGCCCTGAATCAGAGCTGGGTGACTCTGTGGTGATGGGGGACTCTGATGTGATGGGGAGACGGGGGGCTCTGATTTATATCAGGGACTCTGATGTGATGGGGGGGGGGGGCTCTGATGTATATTAGGGACTCTGATGTGATGGGGGGGACTCTGATGTATATCAGGGACTCTGATGTGATGGGGGGGACTCTGATGTATACCAGGGACTCTGATGTGATGGGGGGACTCTGATGTGATGGGGGGACTCTGATGTGATGGGGGGACTCTGATGTATATCAGGGACTTTGATGTGATGGGGGACTCTGATGTATATCAGGGACTTTGATGTGATGGGGGACTCTGATGTATATCAGGGACTTTGATGTGATGGGGGGGCTCTGATGTATATCAGGGACTCTGATGTGATGGGGAGACGGGGGACTCTGATATATACCAGGGACTCTGATGTATAACAGGGACTCTGCTGTGATTGGGGGGGGGGGGGGCGACTTTGATGTATATCAGGGACTCTGGTGTGATGGGGGGACTCTGATGTATATAAGGGACTTTGATGTGATGGGGGGGGGGGGGGGCTCTGATGTATATCAGGGACTCTGATGGGGGGGCTCTGATTTATATCAGGGACTCTGGTGTGATGGGGTGGGACTCTGATGTATATCAGGGACTCTGATGTGATGGGGGTGACTTTGATGTATATCAGGGACTCTGATGTGATGGGGGGACTCTGATGTATATCAGGGACTCTGATGTGATGGGGGACTCTGATGTGATGGGGGGACTCTGATGTGATGGGGGGACTCTGATGTATATCAGGGACTTTGATGTGATGGGGGACTCTGATGTATATCAGGGACTTTGATGTGATGGGGGGACTCTGATGTATATCAGGGACTTTGATGTGATGGGGGGGCTCTGATGTATATCAGGGACTCTGCTGTGATTGGGGGGGCGACTTTGATGTATATCAGGGACTCTGGTGTGATGGGGGGACTCTGATGTATATCAGGGACTTTGATGTGATGGGGGGGGCTCTGATGTATATCAGGGACTCTGATGGGGGGGCTCTGATTTATATCAGGGACTCTGCTGTGATGGGGTGGGACTCTGATGTATATCAGGGACTCTGATGTGATTGGGGGGGGGGCTCTGATGTATATCAGGGACTCTGATGTGATGGGGGGGACTCTGATGTATATCAGGGACTCTGATGGGGGGGGGGACTCTGATTTATATCAGGGACTCTGATGTGATGGGGGACTCTGATGTATATCAGGGACTCTGATGTGATGGGGGACTCTGATGTATATCAGGGACTCTGATGTGATGGGGGGACTCTGATGTATATCAGGGACTCTGATGTGATTGGGGGGGGGGCTCTGATGTATATCAGGGACTCTGATGTGATGGGGGGACTCTGATGTGATGGGGGGACTCTGATGTATATCAGGGACTCTGATGGGGGGGGGCTCTGATGTATATCAGGGACTCTGATGTGATGGGGGGGGGGGGGGACTCTGATGTATATCAGGGACTCTGATGTGATGGGGGGACTCTGATGTATATCAGGGACTCTGATGTGATGGGGGGACTCTTTACACATTTAATTGGACCCCAAATTTAGTGTGCAAACCCAGTGGAACCAACACTACAACATGGGGTTCCTAGCACCAAGTGGCCCCGAGATACGGGGGCCCCAAATTCGGTCAGCTGTGTCCATCTGCAGCAATGTCATTTCGGGACCCTTTGGGTCCAGAGACCCCAAATTTGGCTGCAGCTAGGGGGGCATCTAGGAACCCTTAACTACCAAGTTTGAAGTTCGGGGGACCTATGGCTGTAAATGGGCACAGTGAGGCTGCAAATGGGCATTGTTGACCCTCTTTTCCACTTACAGTAGCTGTGCATTTCTCACCCTAGGCTTATACTCGAGTCAATACGTTTTTCCATTTTTTTGTGGTAAAATTAGGTGCCTCGGCTTATATTCGGGTCGGCTTATACTCCAGTATATATATATATACCCTTATCATTTTTAAACCTGTGTGTCAGGACCACGGAGGAGGCCCCAAAAAGTGTTTTATTCTCCCCGGATTGTACACATTTCTATTTAATTGATTTTTTTTTTGTTTTTGTTTTTTTTATTTATTCTGACCTCTCTCGGTCCCACAGGGACAACACTGTGACAATACAGATTGCAACGGATACAGAAATAAAAGAATACCCTGTTACATAGATTGTGATACATCTCATTGCATTTTGCTGTACATTGTATCGTAGGTTACATTTTTTTTTTTTATTATTCTTGTACCGGATTCCAAAGTAACAGCCGGGTCCACACTCCGATCCTCTGACATCTCGGCTGTAGAGGTCATTCTGCTTTTGTCTCTTGTGGTTTACCGTCTCTCCGGGGGGTCAGTGACACATTCTTTATTAGAAGGTTTTCACATGGCTGACCGCTCACCAGGATTCCTGGACTGAACATCCTTATCCCTGGTGACTGTGGGATGGACGGCAACTGTATTTACCAACCGTACACATTACAAATTCTGACGCTTTTTGGATGTCCCTATTCTACAGCCATATTTCCATCCTCGAAGTCCCAGGATGGTCGTTATTTATTTGAGAATCACAATTAAAGCGCTAATAAAGCCAAAACCTAAAATTGAAATATTATGTAGTTTGCAGCTGCTTCTGAAGACATCGCTCACTGATGACGAAACGCGTCAAGCTGGTGTTCCCAATGTGTCACTTCCGGGCCAGCAAGTGGAACGCACGCCAGATTATAGGCGGAGTCCAACTTTTTGCACATTCCATGATTATTATTGCATTTGTGAGGCTTGTAAAAGTGTCATTTTCCAGCCCCTTCCTTGTCTTAATAAATAGAGTCAGTGATCAGTACCATTCACTGACTTATTTTTTATTCATTCATAGCTGAGGCATAGTAAACACAGTTTACTATGCCTCCATTTATGAATGAATGGGAAGCTCTGTACAGGGCTCAGGGGCGGACTGACCATTCGGCCACTCGGGCACTTCCCGAGGGCCCCGGGCCACTAGGGGGCCCCATCAGGGTTGCCAGCCTCAGTAAAACTAGGTACAGTATGTAAAAATCTGTGTTTTTTTTTTTACATCTGTTTCTGAAATGTCTCTTACCGACATCCTTTTGGTCTAAAAATGCAGAGATTATAGCTGTCCCACCTCTCCAGTATCTTCTCAGCCAATAGAAACATGTCTGTGTATACTGTGTGTACATGTATGTGTATACTGTGTGATTGTATACTGTGTGTGTGTATACTGTGTGTACATGTATGTGTATACTGTGTGATTGTATACTGTGTGTGTGTATACTGTGTGTGTGTGTATACTGTGTGTGTGTGTATACTGTGTGTGTGTGTATACTGTGTGGCACCAAAATCTCTGATTGCCCGGGGGCCCCATGATCTCCTATTGCCCGGGGGCCCCATAATCTCCTATTTCCCGGGGCCCCATAATCTCCTATTTCCCAGGGGCCCCATAATATCCTATTGCCTGGGGGCCCCATAATCTCCTATTTCCTGGGGGCCCCATAATCTCCTATTGCCCGGGGGCCCCACGATCTCCTATTGCCCGGGGGCCCCACGATCTCCTATTGCCGGGGGCCCCATAATCTCCTATTTCCCGGGGGCCCCATGAGTTGTCAGTCCGCCCCTGACAGAGCTATTCCTGTCCATTCATTCTGTGCAACCGAGGCGGCAGAGAAAGGGGACTGATGAATCTGTCCTAAAAAAATATGTAAAAAATATAATAAAAAATAAAATTGTAAAAAAATAAAATTGTTAAAAAAATTATAAAACAACAAAAATAAAAAAACGACTGACACCAGTGGCGGAACTACCAAGGTTGCAATTGCGAGTTCCGCCACCGTGGGGGGAACCCAAGACGGCAAGTGGATGGCCCCGCTGCGGGCCCCACAATAGGAGAAAAGGGCCCTGGGATCAGTGGGAAGGGCCCCGACGGGGGGGGGGGGGGGGGGCAGGGGACGCCCTTTATGGTTTCTTGTAGCAGGGCCCTGAAGGTTCTAGGTATACAATTCTGCCTCTTTTCCAGCTCTTCCATTTAAACTGCGGCCCTCCAGTTGTTATGGAACTACAATTCCCATCATGCCTAGTCATGTCTGTGAATGTCAGAGTTTTACAATGCCTCATGGGATGTGTAGTTTCCGCAACAGCTGGGAATCCGTAGTTTGGAGATCCCTGAGAGAATGCCTATTATTCATTATTCAGAATACAAGGCGTTCTGTGAATGGCAGCAGTGCTGAGCAAGCGCCCCCCTGTGGTCAGTGTGCAGAGGGGAAAGCCACTTGCACAGGACCCAGAAGATCGCAGCTATCAGTGTAGTAGCACTGACTACTACAATGAATGTCGGCTTCCCCATCGGCCCCTCAGGTATGAGATATACAGACTTGCATGGTGCCAAGCTGGACCGACAATACAGATCATATCTGGGGGTTCAAGTTTAGAATGGCCAGTGGTGC
Organism: Lithobates sylvaticus; assembly: GCA_028564925.1. Taxonomy (NCBI): domain Eukaryota; kingdom Metazoa; phylum Chordata; class Amphibia; order Anura; family Ranidae; genus Lithobates; species Lithobates sylvaticus. Next base: position 599,282,858 of record CM053029.1, on the reverse strand, counting down.
TGGAAAGGATGATGTTTGCAATAAATTTATTGTGGAAGAAAAAGTATCCAAAAAACATAAGTTTAGTGTAACTGCTTTACCATGACAGAAGACTAAAGACCGATAGTGATATAGAAAGTATAGTAGCCACTGGATTACAATGATAGCCAGGCACAGAACATTTTCAGAAGGAGAGGCTGTGGGGTGGCAATGTTAATATTATTGCTGTAGTTCTGTTCTAGATATGGAAAAGGACAGAAAAAATGAATCTTTATGGTAAACTAAAACCTACTAAAAAGAATTCTAAACTATTGTCTGCATGGCTAAAAAATTTTGTTTTTTTGTTTTGTTTTTCGGATCATTCGTTTAGGGAATTCTTCAAAAAGACTGTTTGGGAACTCACTGCAAAGTATATTCCCATGGGCAATAAGTTTAAAAGGCTAAAAATAAAACCTATGTGGCTCAGGGCCAAAGTTAAAAAAGCTATAAACTATAAGAAAAGAGCTTTTAAAAAACATAAAAATGAAGGAACACTAGTGTCATTTAAATGTTACAAAGAATATAACGGAATATGTAAAAAGGAAATCAAGGATGCAAAAATTCAAAACGACAGACAGATTGCAAAAGATAGTAGGACAAACCCCAAAAAAATCTTCAAATATATTAATAGTAAAAAGGTCAGGTCTGAGCATGTAGGCCCTTTACAGAATAATCTAGAGTGGGGGACTGGGAACAAAGAGAAGGCTCATTTATTAAATACTTTCTTCAGCTCTGTGTATACAAAGGAGCATGGGAAGAGATCATGTCCATAATGGGGGTGGTATTTACACAGCCCCAAATCCACAATGGCTCAAAATTGATATGGTCCAGCCATATTTAGACAGAATAAAAAGGTGGATAAAGCACCTGGACCTGATGGCATCCACCCACGGATCCTAAAAGAATTGAGCTCTGTAATTTCAAAGCCATTGTATTTAATTTTTAGGGACTCATTAATGACAGGAATAGTACCACTGGATTGGCGCATGGCCAACGTGGTGCCTATATTTAAAAAGGGTACAAAGTCTTTACCAAGTAACTATATATATAGTCGGGAAGATACTGGAGAGATTAATAAAAGACCACATAGACGAGTTCTTGCAGGAAAAAAACATTTTAAGCAAAACAGACAGCATGGATTCGTGAAAGACAGAAGTTGTCAGACAAACCTCATTTCTTTTTACGAGGAGGTAAGTAAAACCTTGGACAGAGGGGTGGAGGTGGACGTGGTATACTTGGACAGAGGGGTGGCTGTGGATGTGGTATACTTCGACAGAGGGGTGGTGGAGGACGTGGTATACTTGGACAGAGGAGTGGCTGTGGACGTGGTATACTTCGACAGAGGGGTGGTGGAGGACGTGGTATACTTGGACAGAGGGGTGGCGGTGGACGTGGTATACTTGGACAGAGGGGTGGCGGTGGATGTGGTATACTTGGACAGAGGGGTGGCAGTAGACGTGGTATACTTCGACAGAGGGGTGGTGGAGGACGTGGTATACTTGGACAGAGGGGTGGCTGTGGACGTGGTATATTTGGATTTGGAAATATCAGTTTATAAATGGATAGAAAACTGGCTAATAGACAGAATTCAGAGAGTCATGGTTAATGATTCTTACTCTGAATGGTCTAAGGTTATCAGTGGTGTACCCCAAGGTTCAGTGCTGGGACCCTTACTTTTTAATATCTTTATAAATGATATTGGGTCTGGGATCAAAAGTAACATTTCTGTCTTTGCAGATGACACCAAGCTATGCAGTGGAATAACGTCCTTACAGGAGGTCTCCAATTTACAAGCCGACCTCAATGCTCTGTCTAATTGGGCGACTATGTGCCAGATGGAACTGGGTCCCGGAAGCTGAGTTGCCTCAGCAGTGGAAACCATGGCATGTTTGCCCAATATGGGACTATGTCCGCTTCTTCCATCCTGAGCCTCGACAGAAACCAGAGAATGACAGGAAAGGCATAGGCCCTGTGGAACCGCCAATGGTCTGTCAGAGCATCTATCTGAAAGCCTGGGGACACCAAGACCTTGTGTAGTATCTCTCTAGTCTGTAGTTGCACAGGGAGACGAACAAGTCTACTTCCGGAATGATTCCCAGGGACAGGATCCCACCTGAAGACTTCGGGGGAAAAAGTCCACTCTGGACAGAAAATCTGCCTGAACGTTCTAGACTCCAGGGAGATAGACAGCTGTCAGGTTGGCCAGGTTTTTCTGGGCCCAGATCATGATGGGCTCTACTTCCTTCGTCAGGGAGAGACTGCGAGTACCCCTCTGTCTCTTGATGTATGCAACTGCCGTCGTGTTGTCTAGTCTTAGGAGGACTGAGGCTCCTGCTGTTAAGTGGTAAAAGGCCTGCAGAGTGCAGAACGCTACCTGGAGTTCCAGAACATTGGAGACTATCCTGTGAGAGGGAAAATTCCATATGCCTTGGGCTACTTCTGTCAGGCAGAGAGCGCCCCAGCCCCTGTTGCTGGCATCTATAGTGATGGTGACCCAAGACAAAGGTGCGATGGAGTGACAATTGAGGAGGTTCCTCTGTTGTAGCCACCAAGGAAGGCTCTCCCGCATGGATGAGGTTATTCGGATAGAGTGATCCCGAAGCACTGGGTTCCACTGCTGGTGGAAGCCCTTCTGGAAGGGCCGCATTTACCACTGAGCCCACTTTACCATGGGTGTTGTTGCCACCATGGTGCCGACGATCTTTAGGCATTGAGAGGCTCGGAGATGAGAGGACGACATTGCAAGCCGAACTCTGTCCCAGGTCACTGGAATTTTTCCAGGGGTAAGGAGATGGTGCTCTTGATAGTGTTGAAGTGTGCCCCGAGGAATACCAAGGACTGTGTAGGATCCAGATGGCTCTTTTCCAGATTCAGAAGCCAACCAAACTCGAGTAGAGTGGAGATGACCTGGTATCTGTGGATTAGCAACTGCTCCCTGTCCCGAGATAACAGCAGGTCATCTAGATAGTGATACAGAGGATACCTCTGGTCCTGATCAGAGCCACAACAGCCAACAATAGTTTTGAAAACACACAAGGCGATGTCGTAAGCCCGAAGGGGAGACAGGTGAACTGCAGATGGATTTTATTGACAGTAAAGCAAAGGTATTTCTGGAACTCTGACGCAGAGGCGGCTCTCTAATTAGGCAAATTAGGAGGTCACCTTAGGCCTCGCACTCCCAGGGGCCTTGTGGACGCCTAATTTGCCTGACGTGTGTGGGAGTTGGAGGGAATTTCCACTTGAATTATTTTTCCCGTTTTGGGCGTGAGTGGGTCTTAGATTTGCCTAAGGCCTCACAAAGCCTAGAGCCACCTCTGTTCTGACGCTATCAGAACATGGAAGTAGGCATCCTTCAGGTCTATAGACACAAGCCAATTGCCTGGTTGGATTGCTTGACTGATCGTGAGCAGTGTCTCCATCTTGAACTTCTCCTTCTTGATAAAAGAATTCAAGTGGGTTACGTCTATAACTGGCCTCCAGGAGCTGTTTTTGCTGCAACACCATGAAGACGGGCGAGTAGACCCCTTCAAACCTTTACTCGGCTGGAACTGGAATTGCAGCGCCTTGAGCCACAAGGGAATCTGCATAGGACAGGAGAATGAGATTTTTCTCTTCCGAGAGAGGCAAGCATGCCGACTCACTCTGTCTGGGCAGGCCCAACATCATAAAGACTTAGGGGCTTCTTGTCCACCGGAAGATGCCCCTTTTGAAAACGTCTGGCCTGGAGACAGTTTTTTCTTCCAGGTCTTCCTGAACTCACGGCCAGGCCTATAGCGGCGAGCGTCCCTTGCTCTATCTGAACCTTGCCTAAGCTGTGTTCTCTTCTGGCCACAAGCAGTGGCGGCTGGTGCTCAAAATTTTTGGGGGGGCGCAAACAAACAGCCTCACTGTGCCAGCAAACGCTGCCACTGTGCCCATTAAATGCTGCCACTGTGCCCATCAAACGCTGCCACTGTGCCCATCAAACGCTGCCACTGTGCCCCTCAAACGCTGCCAGAGTGCCCCTTCAAGTGCTGCCAGAGTGCCCCTCAAGTGCTGCCAGAGTGCCCCTTCAAGTGCTGCCAGAGTGCCCCTACAAGTGCTGCCAGAGTGCCCCTACAAGTGCTGCCAGAGTGCCCCTTTAAGTGCTGCCAGAGTGCCCCTCCAAGTGCTGCCAGAGTGCCCCTCTAAGTGCTGCCAGAGTGCCCCTTTAAGTGCTGCCAGAGTGCCCCTTTAAGTGCTGCCAAAGTGCCCCTTTAAGTGCTGCCAGATTGCCCCTTTAAGTGCTGCCAGAGTGCCCCTCCAAGTGCTGCCAGAGTGCCCCTCAAGTGCTGCCAGAGTGCCCCTCAAGTGCTGCCAGAGTGCCCCTTTAAGTGCTGCCAGAGTGCCCCTTTAAGTGCCCCTCCAAGTGCTGCCACTGTGCCCCCTGCCTGCCCTCTGCACTTACCTTGTCTCGATGTGCAGCTGGTGACGGTGTCAGGCGGCGAGCGGTGTCTCATCGTTCGAGGTCTTCTTCTCCCGCGCTCCTCCTGTCTTCTGCTATCGTCCGTCCGAGGTCTTCTTCTCCCGCGCCTGTCTTTTGCTATGATTGGACGCCTAGCGTCCAATCACAGCGCCTGTGACTTCAGCCAATCAGGTTACAGGTAACAGACCTGGCAACCTGATTGGCTGAGAGGCGGGTCTGTGTTAGGGAAGCGATGTATTCGCTTCTCTAACACAATACTGTGTAAGCAGTGAACGCACAGCCGTGCGCCCGCTGTTTACACTTAGGGAAGCCTATTAGAGCACACCGCTCTAATAGGGTTTCCTATTAGAGCTTACAGCTCTAATAGGGGCGCTTCCAGCAACACCCCCCCCCCCCACTGTAATTCAGATGCCCGGCGCCCGATCAGGGGCCGGACACCTGAATAGGGGGCGGCAGCGGTGACAATAGATAGATTCATGCATTGCATGAATCTATCTATTGGTGATAGAGCGGTGCATACTGCACTGTGCCCGGCGACCTTTTTTAAAGGGACATGTTTAAATAATTTTTTATTTTTTTTTGAACTTTTTTTATTTATTTTTATTTTATTTTTTTTAACTGCAAGGAGGGGGGGGGGGGGCGCCCGGGCACCCAGTATGGACGGGCCGCCACTGGCCACAAGGCACGCTTAACCGTGACAGATGACAGCATGATCCAAGCCACCAGGCAAATTATGTCTAGGTAAGCCTCACCCAGAAATGCCGCCGCCAACCTTAGCTCATGAATAGGTGAGCGCCTGGCCACTTCTTCCGAGATGCCCTTCAGAGAAGCATCTACGTCGTCCATCCAGACTTCCAATGCTTTAGAAAGAGCTGCGAGAGCTAGAGCTGGTTTGCAGGTCATACCCGCTGTAATGCAGATCCGCTTGAGGTCGGTATCAATTTTGCTCTCCAGGCCATCCCTAAAGGAAACAGTATCCTCCAATGGGAGTGTGACGTGCCTCACCAACCTTATTAGAGCTGCGTCATTGAGAGGAGCCGACTCCAGGTGTTTTAAATCCTTGCTTTCAAATGGAATTTTGGCGAAACCATGCCTGCACAAAACCAAGCACAGAATCTTCGTTCGCGGCTTGCGGATGCGCAGACAGGTCCTGCGACTTCCTGAAAAGGGCGAGCTGGAACGCAGCTGCGCTCCAGCCGCCATGGCCGCTCACTGGAGCTTGATAGAAAATAAGGAGACACACAAAACACAGAGATACGGCTGTAGAGTTGCCACCTCATCCCTTTAAACCCGAACACCTTTGAATTACACAGGTTCTGAGGCTAATTAAATGCAAATAAGGCACCAAGTGAGTTTAATTACCACCTTAATCAGCCACAGAACCTGTGTAATTAATATGTGTTCGGGTTTAAAGGGATGAGGTGGCAACCATATACGGCTGCCATATAAAAGGAATATCTTTGTACATTACCACCACCACCACGGCATGATCCGGACCAGAACCTGGGACCGGAAAGCTGTTCGCTCGACCCACCGCACGATCGGGGCGTCTACAAGGCCTCCCGCTAATAGCTGGTGACGTTTGGCCGTATTGCCGCTTGCTTGCCAATGGCCAGGTTAGTAAGCGCTTTATGGTATCGCATCATATCGCCCATATCCACCTGCTAATAGCTAGGATTGCTGGACTTCAGAGAGGATCACCGCTAACCACCAACGTATCGCCGTGCAACACCGCCAGGCCTGGATTACAGAAAACTTCATGAAAAGGTCAGACTTCATCTTGGTCCTAGGAGGAGGACAAAAAATAGGAACACGGCTAGACATGTGCACAACAGAAAAATGTGTTTATTTTCGTTTTTGTTTCTTTCGTTTCCGTTGATTCGTAACGATTCGTAAATTCGTAAGTCGTCGGTGTTCGTATTCATAACCATTCGTATTTTCGTAAGAGTTCTTTTTTCGTAGATTCGTTTTTCCGTTAGTTTAATTTTCGTTTATTCGAAATCCTGACGCATTCGTATTTTTGTAGATTTAGTTACATTCGTACTTTCGTAACATTGTTTTCGTAGATTCGTAATCGGAGCATAATTCATAATTTTATGTAATGTGTATGCTATTATTACATTGTAAGAGACACGGAAAATTACGAATCGAAAAAAAAAAAAGTTACGAATGTACGAATTTTTTCGTTCAATCCATTCGAAGCACGTTAAGCAGCACCATTGTAAGAGACACGGAAAATTACCAATTCAACAAAAAAAAAAAAGTTACGAATGTACGAATTTTTTCGTTCATTTAGATTTTCGTTGTTCCTGTTTTCGTTTTTCGGATTTTCTTCTTTCGTAGTTTCGTTGTTTCTAATTTTTGGTTATTTCGGATTTTCGTTGTTTTTCGTATTCGTTCGTTTCGAACGATTCGTTATTCGTTTAAAATTTTTAGCGAATCGTTCGTTCATTCGTACGATAACAAATAAACGAATATAACGAAAAAAAAAACGAAAAACGAAAAAAAAAAAAACGAAACGAATTGCACATGTCTAAACACGGCCTCTGGCCCAGAGCAAAGATTTAGGCCTCATAGACACGGACGTTTTAAAAAACGGGCTGTAAAGCTAGTAACAACAACTGGAAAAAAAGCAGCGATAAAAACACGATTTTATTAGCGTTTTGATTAGGCGTTAATGCGCGTTTAACGTCGTTTTTAAGCGTTAAGGCACGTTTTTTTTTAAAAGAACATCCCTCTGCTATCTTCCACTCTCAAATTACCCACATAAACATTTTTACAACTTAAAAACGCTGGTGCGAAAAAAACGTCGGTATAGCGTTAATGCGCGTTTTTGAGAATTTTTGATCTTTTTTCGGCGTCAGCGTCAAAACAGCTCTAACGCTGGAGCCTCTGAAGGCGCTGGTCCTTGGGTTTTTTTTGGAGCTTAAAAACGACCATGCCTGTTACAGCTCAAAAAACGCCATGGTGTGTATGAGCCCATTGAATAACACGGAGTTGCCTTCTTAACCGGTTCCCGACCGGCGCACGACGATATACGTCGGCAGAATGGCACGGACAGGCAGGAGGGCGTATTTATAAGTCCCTCCTTAATGCCTTCCGTGCCATCGGGAGCGCGCCGGGAGCGGCGCGCTCCCACGCCGGTCGGGACCCCCGTGAGGCCGGTCGCGGGTCCCGCGGACTCGATCGCCGCGGGGACACCCGCAATCGTCTCACGGGAAGGCTGAACGGGGAGATGCGGAAATACACAGCATCTCCCCGTTCTGCCTAGCAACTAGTGACGCCGATCTCTGCTCCCTGTGATTGGAGCAGAGATCAGCATTCACTAGCTGACAGCCACGCCCCCCCACAGTAAGAAACACACCCCTAGGCATACTTAACCCCTACACTGCCCCCTTGTGGTTAACCCCTTCACTGCCAGTGTCATTTATACAGGAATCAATGCATTTAAATAGCACTGATTGCTGTATAAATGACAATGGTCCCAAAAATGTGTCAAAAATGTCCGATGTGTCCGCCATAATGTCGCAGTCACAATAAAAATCGCTGATCGCCGCCATTACTAATAAAAAAAAAAATATTAATAAAAATGCTATAAAACTATCCCCTATCTTGTAAACGCTATAACTTCTGCGCAAACCAATCAATAATCGCTTATTGCGATTTTTTTTACCAAAAATATGTAGAAGAATACGTATCGGCCTAAACTGAGGAAAAAAAAAATTTTTTTAATCTATTTTTGGGGGATATTTATTATAGCAAAAAATAAAAAAGAATGCGTTTTTTTTCAAAATTGTCGCTCTTTTTTGTTTATAGCGCAAAAAATAAAAACCGCAGGGGCGATCAAATACCACCAAAAGAAAGCTCTATTTGTGGGAAAAAAAGGACGTCAATTTTGTTTGGGAGCCACGTCGCACGACCGCGCAATTGTCAGTTAAAGCGACACAGTGCCGAATCGCAAAAAGGCCCGGGCCTGGTCTTTTGGCTGCCAATTAGTCCGGGGCTGAAGTGGTTAAAAGAACATCCCTCTGCTATTTTCCACTCTCAAATTACCCACATAAACATTTTTACAGCTTAAAAACCGCTGGCGCTAAAAAACGTCGGTATAGGGTTAATGCGCGTTTTTGAGAATTGTTGAGCTTTTTTTCTGCGTCAGCGTCAAAACAGCTCTAACGCTGGAGCCTCTGAAGGCGCTGGATCTTGTTTTTTTTTTTTTTTTGGAGCTTAAAAACGACCGTGCCTGTTACAGCTCAAAAACGCCATGGTGTGTATGAGCCCATTGAATAACACGGAGTTGCCTTCTTAAGCAGAAAAAAAAGCTCAAAAAAGCCGCTGTTAAAACGTCCGTGTGTATGAGGCCTTATGGGAGAAGGGTCCTATGAGGTATGAGGGGGCGGGATTGACCCGCACGTAGGCTGCCATGAAGTCTGTCAGGAAAAAATTATTTGGTCTTGTTTATAATTTGGTTATTCTTTAGCAAAAAATAAAAACCGCAGAGGTGATCAAATACCACCAAAATTAAAGCTCTATTTGTGGGAACAAAAGGATAAAAATGTAGTTTGGGCACAGCGTCGCATGACCGCGTCATTCAAAAAGTGTGACAGCGGTGAAAGCTGGAAATTGTCCTGGGCAGGAAGGTGGGAAAGTGCCCGTTGATTTTCATGTGGGTGCAAAATGTAAAAATGACCCCCGACAGCAACCGGTTACAGCATCTTGTGTGCAATAAAAGAACATAGGAGGACAAGTGAGAAAAAAAGAGAACTTTCTAAAAATTGCCTAAGCGCCCGACCACCGCAGATATAGATTTTGCACCACACGTGTGAGGTAATGACAGAGCGAGAGCAATAATTCTATCCCAAGATCCTCCTCTGTAAGGCCCCTTTCACACTGGGGTGGGAGCGGCATGGGCGGTAAAGCGGCGCTATTTCTAGCGCCGCTTTACCGTCGTTTTGGCGGCGGTATTCGGTTCGGTTTTAACCCCCGCTAGCGGCCGAAAAAGGGTTAAAAAAGAAAAAGGGTAAAAAGGATTAAAACCGCTCTCAAAGCGCTGCTGTAGCGGCGCTTTGCGGCGGTATTACCGCGCTGCCCCATTGATTTCAATGGGTAGGAGCGGTAAATACACGGCTCCTTCACCGCTCCAAAGATGCTGCCGGCAGGACTTTTTTTACCGTCCTGCCAGCGCACCGCTCCGGCTTTCACACTCGAGTGAAAGGGGCTGTTTTATTTTTCAGGCGCTATACAGGGTGAAAGGGGCCGAACTCTAAATTGGTAACCTGTAAAAAAGTTTGAAGTGTTGACTAATGGAGATTTTTAAGTACCATTCCACGAACGTGCGCTATTTTAAAGCATCAGGTTAGGTATCTATTTACTTGGTGTGACATCATCTTTCACATTTTACAAAAAAAAAAAATTGCGGTAAATATTGTTTATTTTTTTCTATTTTTATAATTCATGAAAGTGTTTTTTTCCCCAAAAAATTACATTTGCAAAACCACGATGCAAATAGCATGTGACATTAAAAATCGTCACCATTTTATTCCCTAGGGTCTCTGCTCAAGAAAAAAAAAAAATGTTATAATGTTTGGGGGTTTTGCATTATTTTCTAGCAAACAAAAAACAATGCTGTAGCTTGTAAAAAAAAGTGCCGGAAAAAGCCTGGTCAGCAGGTGGTTAAAGAAGATGAGACAGTTGAGAAAAAGAAAACTTTGAAACTATTGCATAAGCGCCCGGCTAGCTCAGTCGGTAGAGCATGAGACTCTTAATCTCAGGGTCGTGGGTTCGAGCCCCACGTTGGGCGAATGATTTTTTTTTCCCCCCATGTGAATATTTTAATGGATAAATCACATCGAGATATTTCATGATCTATCCGACCACTCTTTACTATTTATAATAGATCTGGATTATTGATCAATCTGTTTTAATAATCAATCTTTATTATATATAGATCTTTATTATTGATCCATCGGTATTGTTTATACATCTGTATTATTTATAAATTCGTTTTATTGATTAATCTGTATTATTTATACATTTGTATTATTTATAGATCTGTATTATTGATCCATTTGTATTATTTATAGATCTGTATTATTGATCCACCTGTATTATTTATGGATCTGTATTATAGATCTGTATTATTGATCAATCTGTATTATTTATAGATCCGTATTATTGATCCATCTGTATTATTTATAGACCTGTTTTATTGATCCATCTGTATTATTTATACATCTGTATTATTGATCCACCTGTATTATTGATCTGTATTATTTATAAATTAGTTTTATTGATTAATCTGTATTATTGATCCATCTGTATTATTTATACATCTGTATTATTGATCCACCTGTATTATTGATCTGTATTATTTATAAATTAGTTTTATTGATTAATCTGTATTATTGATCCATTTGTATTATTTATAGATCTGTATTATTGATCCACCTGTATTATTTATCGATCTGTATTATAGATCTGTATTATTTATAAATTAGTTTTATTGATTATTCTGTATTATTTATACATTTGTATTATTTATAGATCTGTATTATTTATGGATCTGTATTATTGATCCATTAGTATTATTTATGGATCTGTATTATAGATCCATCTGTATTATTTATTGATCAATAAAACAGATCTATTTGTATTATTTCTAGATCTGTGTTATTGATCGATCTGTATTATTGATCGATCTGTATTATTTCTAGATCTGTATTATTGATCGATCTGTTTTATTTCTAGATCTGTATTATTTCTAGATCTGTATTATTGATCGATCTGTATTATTGATCGATCTGTATTATTGATCGATCTGTTTTATTTCTAGATCTGTATTATTGATCGATCTGTATTATTTCTAGATCTGTATTATTGATCGATCTGTATTATTTCTAGATCTGTATTATTGATCAATCTGTATTATTTGTAGATCTGTATTATTGATCCATCTGTATTATTTGTAGATCTGTATTATTTATAGATCTGTATTATTTATATTATACCTGTAGTATACTATGGTAATACATGTTATTCCCGCCCGGACACACATATAGAACTTTTGTTACATTGTAAATGAAGAGCGGCTTCATTTTCATACAAAGGATCCAACAAAGATACATTGTATCCGGATTGCCGCTCAGTAGACGGGAGGGGGCGGAGAAGGGGCGGAGCCTGAGGGGGCGGTAACTCTCTTCTATCAGACACTCCCTCTTTCTCACAGCCGCTCTGGTAATCTGCGCAGATAGGGGGCGGTAACACACCTCTTTCAGACACTCCCCCTTTCTCACAGCCGATGATCTGCGCAGATAGGGGGCGGTAACACTCCTCTTTCCGACACCCCCCCTTCCCTAGAAGCGCTAGGATTTTCTGCGCATGCTCAGAGAGCGGTAAGACGGCGGAAACCCCTCCTCTATCAGACACGCCCCCCATTCCTCAGAAGCGCTGGGATTTATTCTGCGGTGAGAAGGCGGTCCTCTATCAAGACACGCCCCGCTCGGCTATTCCGCGCATGCTCAGGGAGAGGTGAGGCGGCGGGAACCCCTCCTCTACCCCCCCTCATTCCCCAGAAGGCCGATCGGAAGGTTTCCCGCGCATGCTCGGAGAGGTGAGGGGAGGGGGGAAGTAGAGGTGCGCTCTGCGCGTGCGCGGAGGGCGCCGTGACGTGCGGGCCCGCGCGGTGTGTAGATGCGGCGGAGCCGTTCCCGGTGGCCGCGTATGTTATAAATGGCGCCGAAGCAGGACCCAAGGCCTAAGTTCCAGGAGGGTAAGAGAGCGGCTGCGGGGCCTCGGTGTGTGTGGAGTGTGGAGGAGCGGCCGGGGCTCCTCATCCACCCGGAATTGGCGGGGGAGGGGCGGGCCGGGCCTTAAAGGGTTATTCCACCTTTACCTCTATAATGTAGAACAGACTGCTACTATGAACAATACTCAGCCATGTGCCCCTCCAGGAGCCTGCCCGAAAAAATACCGTCCTGTTGTTATGGAGCTCCCCTCCCCAATCCCGTTGCCATGGTCCTCCCCTCCCCAATCCCGTTGCTATGGTCCTCCCCCCCTCCAATCCCGTTGCTATGGAGCTCCCGCCAATCCCATGCCTCCCCCCCCCAATCCTGTTGCCATGGTCCCCCCCCCCCCAATCCCGTTGCTATGGAGCGCCCCCTCCCCAATCCTGTTGCCATGGTCCTCCCCCCCTCCAATCCCGTTGCTATGGAGCTCCCCCCAATCCCGTTGCCATGGTCCTCCCCCCCCAATCCTGTTGCCATGGTCCCCCTCCCCAATCCCGTTGCTATGGAGCGCCCCCTCCCCAATCCCGTTGCTATGGAGCGCCCCCCAATCCCGTTGCTATGGTGCTTCCCCTCCCCCATCCCGTCGCTAGGACGTTGCTGTGGTGGTCCCCCATCCCGTTACTATGCTGCTCCGGCCCTCCAGATACAAGTACTAAACATGCTCACTCCCCCCCCCCGCCGTTGCTATGTTACTGAGCTGTGTGGCATATGAATCAGAGAGTGAAACCGCGCGATAGCGACTGGTGCCTCCTAGCAACCGGAGGTGAGGATGTCAGCAACAAAGATTTGGAGGGGGAGGGGCTTCTAGAGCGATTCTCGCCTCCACCATCTTAAGAGCGTGCTGTCCCCGATCACGAACCCTGAGCATGTGCACTCTCCTCCACCAATGCTATGGTGCCCCCCCCCCATCCTGTTGCTATGGTGACTCCCCCCCCATCCCGTTGCTATGGTGCTCCGGGCCTTAAGATACAAGTACTGAACTTGCACACTCTTCTCCCACCGTTGCTATGGTACTGAGCTCAGCAGCGTGGCAATGGGTGGGTGCGCATGTGTGGCGTATGGATCAGAGAGCAAGACTGTGCGATAGCAACTGTGTGCGTCCTAGCAACCGGAGGAAGGAACGCCGATCACAAACATTTCTTTATTTTTTTGGGGGGGCGGGCTTCTGGAGCGATACTCACTCACCTCTGCCATCATAAGAGCTTGATCAGATAAAAAAAACTCTGCGCATGGGCACTCTCCCCCTGTTGCCATGGTACTGAGCTCAGCACCATGGCAACATGTGTAGATGGTGTACTGCGCATGCGTGGTGTTTGAATCTGAGAGCACACCACAGCAGCAGCAGGAGGAGGGGGGAATACAGGTGTTTGTAGTTTTTTTTTTTAGGGGGGGGGAATCACAAACCCTGAGCATGTGCACTCTCCTCCGCCATTGCTATGGTACTGAGCTCAGCGCCATGGCAACGGGGGGTGTGTGCACATGTGGCGTTTATATATATATATATATATATATATATATATATATATTTCTCTTAGAGACACCGCGCGATGGCGACTAGTGTGCACTAGCCGCCAGAGGAGGGAACGCCGGTTACCGGCATTTTATTTTTTGGGCAGGCTTCTGGAGCGATTCTCGCCTCTGCCATCATAAGAGCTCAGTCAGATAAAAAAACTCTACACATGGGCACTCTCCCCCCTGTTGCCATGGTACTAGGCTCAGCACCTTGGCAACATGTGTAGATGGTGTACTGCGCATGCGCAGTGTTTTGAATAGGAGCGTGCGTTGTGATGGCGGAGGCGTGGTGTATGGGGGGGAGGGGGGGTTTATCGGGTGGAATTCGGCTGTTAATGCTCGCCTCCAGCGTCACGAGAGCGCGTTCTCTCCTTACATCACCAATACTGAGTGTTTCTCGGTATCTCTGATACCTTTTTGCTGTGTGATTTTTGTCCATATAAAATTTATGGGCTCAATCATCCTGAATGCAATCTTGTGATGGTGGGGGACGAGCACCGACGGTAGGATCTCCATAGCAACAGGACGGGGAGGGGGACGCCAGCTACGGGAGTCTTTTGGGGGCAGGCTTCTGGAGCTCCAGCCGTTGATGCTCACCACTAGCGCACGCTCTCTCTCCCTGATTGAAATGATGTGTGTGCGCAGTGCACTATCCACCCTGTTGCCATGGCGTTGAGCTCAGCACCATGGCAACGGGAGAGCGTGCATGAGCGGTGTTTAAATTGAAGAGAGTGCACGGTTATGATGACATACGCGTGGTGTGTGTGTGTGTGTGTGTGTGTGTGTGTGTGTGTGTGTGTGTGTGTGTGTGTGGTTATCGGGCAGGCTTCTGGTGCTCCAGACGTTGATGATTACCTTGGGCACCACTAGTGCGCGCTCTCTCCCTCATTCGAATGCTGCATGTGCACTATCCAACCCGTTGTCATGGCATTGAACTCGGTGCCATGGTAACGGGAGAGAGTGCATGAGCGGAGTTTGAATTGAAGAGCGTGCACGGTTGTGATGGCATACGTGTGGTATGTGGGGGTTTATCAGGCAGGCTTCTGGTGTTCCAGACGTTGATGATCACCTCGGGCACCGCTACTGCACGCTCTCTCCCTCATTAGAATTCTGCACGTGCACTATCCAACCCGTTGTCATGGCGTTTAGCTCAGCGCCGTGGTATAGGGAGAGAGTGCATGCGCTCCGTTTTGTACCTGGGAGCGCGCGGTCTTGTGATGGTGGGGACGAGCATCAACGGTTGGAGCTCCATTACAACAGGATGGAGGACGCTGGCTATGGGACTCCTGGATCTCCAACCGTTGATGTCGGCCTCCGCTATGCCAAGAGCGCACTCCCCCCAGATGCACATACTGCGCATGCGCACTCTCCCAGACATCGATGCTCACTTCCGCCATCTCAAGAGCGCACTCCCCCTGACTCAGACACTGCCCATTCATACTCTTGTTGCCGTGGTGCTGAGCTTGGCTCCATGGCAACAGGATAAATGGTGCTCTGCGCCTGTGTGGCATTTGAATCCAAGAGTGATGGCGAAAGTGGGCATCAATGGCTGGAGCGTCATATAAACATCCTAGCATTAGAATGGGGGGAGGGGAATGCCAGCTTATGAGGGTTTTTTCAGGTAGGCTTCTGGAGCTTCAGCTATTGGTGCTCGCCTTCGTCGTTGTAAGAGCTCTGATCAAATGCTGCACGTGCACGCTCTCTCCCCTGTTGCCGTGGTGCTGGGTTTAGCACCATAGCAAACAGGGTTGATGGTGCACTGCTGTACATGTGACGATTTGAATCCGAGTGTGTTCACCCTTGTGATGCCAAAGATGGGCATCAATAGCTGTGGTGTCATAGCAACGACCTAGCAACAGGATGGGAGAATGCCAGATGTGGTGTGTTTTTTTTTTTTTTTTCGGGGTAGGCTTTTGGAGCTCCAGCTTACTGATGCTCACCTCCGCCATCATAAGCGCACGCTCTCCTTTGGATTCAAGTCTCGCACGTGCGCTATCTACCCTGTTGTCATGGCGTTGAACTCAGCGCCATGGTATTAAGAGAGTGTGCATGCGCAGCATTGGAATCCGAGAGCATGCGTTCTTGTGATGACATAGGCGTGGTGTATGGGAGGGTCTAGCCGTTGATGCAATAGCACACACTCTCTCTGTTTCAAAGGCCGCACATGGGCAGTGCACCGTCCACCCTGTTGTCATGGCGTTGAGCTTGGCGCAGTGGTAACAGGGGAGGGAGTGTCTACGCAGTGTTTTGAATCTGAGAGCATGTGGTCTTGTGATAGTGGGGGACGGGCATCAACGGTTGGAGCTCCGTAGCAACAGGACGGGGGAATGCCAGCTATGGGAGGGCAGGCTTCTGGAACTTGATGTGCCATCCCAAGAGTGCACGCTCTCCCAGACATTGATGCTCGCTTCCGCCATCTCAAAAGGGCACTCCCTCAGATTCATGCATACTCTTCCATGTTGCCGTGGTCCTGAGCTTGGCACCATGGCAACGGCTGCACATGTGACATTTGAATCCAAGAGTGGTGGGTGGTGAGCATCAATGGCTGGAGCATCATAATGTCCTAGCAACAGAAAAGCCAGCCTTGAGTGTTGTTTCAGGTAGGATTCTGGAGCTCCAGCTATTGATGCCACCACAAGAGCACGCTCGCTTGGATTCAGGCGCCTCATATGCGTGATGCACTGTCTACCCTGTTGTCATGGTGATGAGCACAGCGCTGTGGCAGCAGGGGGGGAGGGTGCATTTGTGGTGTTTTTAAATCGGAGAGAGCATGTGCATGTCATGGCGGAGGAAAGCATATCAGTAGCTGGAGGTTCAGAAGTCTACCTGAAAAATTCCCATAGCTGGCGTGCCCCCTGTCCTGTTGCTATGGCGCCCCAGCCATTGATGTTTGCCTTCGCCATCACAAGAGTGCATTCTCTCCCCTGTTGCCATGGTGATGAGCTCAGCAACTGGGTAGATACTGCACTACCCATGTGTGGCGTTTAAATCTGAAAGGGTTTTGCCCAAAAAACTCCCATAGCCAGCATTGCCCCATCCTGTTGCTATGGCGCCCTCCAGCCCATTGATGTCTGCCTCTGCCATCACAAATGTGTACTCCCTCCACATTCAGATACTACACATGCTGCCTCTCTTCTGTTGCCATGGTGATGAGCTCAGCGCCGTGGCAGTGGGGTAGATGGTGCAATCCACGCGTGTGGTGTTTGAATGCGAGAGACTGCAGTCTTGTGATGGCAGAGGCAGACATCAATTGCTGGAGCGCCATAGCAACGTCCTAGCAACATGATGGGGCAATGATGGCTATGGGAGTTTTTTTTTGGGGCAAAACCCCTTCAAACGCCACACATGGGCAGTGCAGTATCTACCCAGTTGCAAGCAAGCATCTACAGCTGGTGTGCCATAGCAATGCCCTAGCAACAGCATGGGGGAACGCAGGCAGTGGGTTTTATTTATTTATTTTTTGGGGGGGTAGGCTTCTGTAGCTCCTATAACTTGTCGGCTGCAGTATGTGGGCAGAACCACTAGACCCCTTTGTGTTCGAATTAGGGAACACATTAACAATATAAAAAGGGGATTCCCTAAACCAGGGGTGTCCAAACTTTTTTTCAAAGAGGGCCAGAGGGCGTACGCACGCAAAACGCCCCATCTACCCTGTTATTGTGTCGGTTCTTGTAGTTTTTCAGGCAGGCTCCTGTAGCTCTAGCTGTTGATGCTCGCCTTCTCCATCACAAGAGAGCAATCTCCTGGATTCAAACACCATGCATGCGCCATAGCAACGCCCTAGCAACAGGATGGGGCAATGCCAGCTATGGGGGTTTTTTGGGCAAAACCGTTTCAGAGTTAAACACCACACATGGGTAGTGCAGTATCTACCCTATCTATCCTGTTGTCATTGCCATAGCAACGGGAAAGTGTGCATGTACAGTCCTCGAATCGGAGAGTGCGCTCTTGTGATGGAGGAGGCGGCAATAATGGATGGCGCTCTAGAAGCCTGCCCAAAAACTTCCCACAGCTGACATTTCTCTGTCTTGTTACTGGGACTTTGCTACGACACTCTAGTTGTTGATGATCACCTCCATCACACGAGCGCACTCCCACGTTTTCGGACACTACGCATGCATTCTCTCCCCTGTTGCCATGGTGATGAGCTCAGCATCTGGGTGGATACTGCACTGCCCATGTGTGGCGTTTGACTCTGAAAGGGTTTTGCCCAAAAAACTCCCATAGCTGGCATTGCCCCATTCTGTTGCTAGGGCGTTGCTATGACGCTCCAGCCATTGATGTCTGCCTCTGCCATCACAAATGTGTACTCCCTCCACATTCAGGTACTACACATGCTGCCTCTCTTCTGTTGCCACGGTGATGAGCTCAGCAAGTGGGTGGGTACTGCACTGCCCATGTGTGGCGTTTGAATCTGAAAGGGTGTTGGCCAAAAACTCCCATAGCTGGCATTGCCCCATTCTGTTGCTAGGACGTTGCTATGGCGCTCCAGCCAAGGATGTTTGACTCCGCCATCACAATATCACCCTCCCTTGGATTCAGACGCTGCACATGTATTCTCTCCATGGTGATGAGTTCAGGGCCACGGCAACAGGGTAGATGGCGCACAGAGCTTGAATGTGAGAGCGCACGCTCTTGTGATGGTGGGGACGAGTGTTAACGTACTTTACTTAACTTTTGAAAGAGTTAGTTCAACTTTACCAAAAAATAAATAAAAAACTGCCTTCGCAGAAAAGAGGCACTTGTAGAATAAAAAATTGTTGAATGATGGCCTTTCCTGTAGGTGGACATGCCGAAGCCTTGGCGAAAAACTCCCAGAGATGGCGTGTCCTCCGTCCTACCTTGTTGCTATGACTCTCCCAGCCACCAGAGCGCTCTCTCCAGCCGCACATACACGCTTCAATATGTCCTCTGTCACCGTAACTTTGAGCTATGGCGAGCGCGTGTGAACGGGGAATTGATTTGCAGAGTTTGCTCCTGTTATGGCGAAGGTGAGCAGTAATGGCTGAGCGCATCTTAGCAACATCCTAGCAACAAGGCTGGATAAGGGAGGGCGGGGAACACCATCTCTGAGAGATTTTCAGGCCTCCAGAGCGATGTAAATGGCCTATAACAAGGGCATTATTCTAAGTTCAACTCTGGGAGAAGGGGGGGGGATCCTTCTTGCATTGGGGCTACCCCCCCCCCCCCCCCGCAAAGGATTAAATGCTGGTTTAGGTCTAGAGCACAGTGAAAAAGCCATGTTACTTACCTGAACCTCCGCTCTTGCAGGCTCCCTCTGCACTGGTGCACCGCAGCCTCTTCTCCCCTGTGCTCCGGCGGTCGGATGCCCTCTGACATCAAGTACAATGCAGAGCCCAAAGCCCTGAATTGGACGTGAGGACCCCTGAGGGACAGTCCGCTGCTGGAGCATAGGGAAGCGGAAGATCGGGTAAGTGATATACGGTGAGCTGTGGTAAAATGCAGCACCTTTGCATTTTTTTAGGCAGCATACTGGCTGACACTGCTGTGCGGTAACATGAATGAAATGTCACATACGTGACACTTCGAATAAAGTTAGGAAAAAAAGACAGTCTGCTGAAACGCACGTTGCACTGCCCCACGCTGGCGCTAAATGTAGCCATGCTTTCCCACCGCGAATGGGCTTCAACTTTAACCACTTAGCCGACCGCCCCACCCACAATGTACTGCGGCCATTGTAGACAAAGCGCCTCTACCCATAGGCCACTGCCTACTTCCGGGTTTAGGGCGCGCACGCCCAGCACCCGCTGTGATTTCGCACAGCAGGAGCCTATCAGCAAGTCCCGGCCTATGATTCACAGCCAGGACCTGCTGTGTCCAATCACAGCCCAGAGCTCTGTGTACAACAGGAGCCTATCAGCAAGTCCCGGCCAACGATTTACAGCCAGGACCTGCTGTGTCCAATCACAGCCCAGAGCTCTGTGTTGCAAAGTAGGGATGAGAAGTTCTCTTAGTAAAATCCGCACATAATACACACATTTGTTAGACATATTTAACCCTTTTATTGCCCTAGATCAGTGACGATGAACCTTGGCACCCCAGATGTTTTGGAACTACATTTCCCATGATGCTTAACTACAATGCAGAGTGCATGAGCATCATGGGAAATGTAGTTCCAAAACACCTGGAAGCGCCAAGATTCGCCATCACTGCCCTAGATGTTAACCCCTTCCCAGCCAGTGTCATTAGTATAGTGTCAGTGTATAGTATTATCGCTGTATTAGGCTACTTGCACACTGAGGCTCTGGCGGTAAAGCGGCACTATATTTAGCGCCGCTTTACTGTCGTTTTAGCAGCGCTTTTCGGCCGCTATCGGGGCAATTTTACCATCCCGCTAGCGGCCGAAAAAGGGTTAAAACCGCCCGCAAAGCGCCGCTGCAGCGGTGCTTTGCAGGCGGATTTGGAGTGCTGCCCCATTGTTTCCTATGGGAAGGGGCGCTTTAGGAGCAGTAAATACACGTCTCCTACAGCGCTCCAAGGATGCGGCTTGCAGGACATTTTTCAGTGTCCTGCAAACGCACCGCTCCAGTGTGAAAGCCCTCGGGCTTTCACACTGGAGAGACAGCAGCGGCTGTTTGAAGGTGCTTTGCAGGCGCTATTTTTAGAACTTTAGCGCCTGCAAAGCGCCTCAGTGTGAAAGGGGTCTTAGGCCCCTTTCACACTGGGGCGGTTTGCAGGCGCTATTGCGCTAAAAATAGCGCCTGCAAACCGACCCGAAACAGCTGTTGCTGTGTCTTCAGTGTGAAAGCCCGAGGGCTTTCACACTGAAGCGGTACGCTTGCAGGACGCCGGAAAATGTCCTGCAAGCCGCATCTTTGGCTCGCTATAGGAGCGGTATATTTACCGCTCCTATAGCGCCCGTTCCCATTGGAAACAATGGGGCAGCGCTCCGAACCCGCCCGCAAAACGCCGCTGCGGCGGTTTGCGGGCGGTATTGACACTTTTTCGGCCGCTCGCGGGGGGTAAAGCCACCCCGCTAGCGGCCGAAATGCGCTTCTAAAACGCCGCTAACTATAACGCCGCTTTACCGCCAGCGCCCCCACCGCTCCAGTGTGAAAGTAGCCTTAGTGTCACTGGTGAGGTCAGTGGCAGTTAGTCGTCCCCCGACTCAGATTGGCTGCCGCACTATCGCAGTCCCACTAGAAGTCACTGATCGCCGCCATTGAAAAAAATCAATTACTGTATATACTGTATCCCATCGTTTGTAGACGCTATAACTTTCATGCAAACCAATCAATATACACCTATTGGGATTTTATTTTTATTTTTTTTAAATATTTGTTACTTTTTACTTTCTGCTATAAAACATATAAAATATTTTCAGTCCTTTTTGTGATAAAAAAAACAAAAATAAAAACCGAAGCAGTCTGCACAAGCAGCTTTTTTGGGAAAGGTGATTTATCCCTTTAAACTGTGACAATAGACATAGATATTTACATATTCTTACAAAGCAGCAAATGAGCTTTGAGGGCTTGCTGTTGTTGCAGGCTGCGCTGTTTAAATTTTTTTTTTTTTTTATCGAACTTTATTGAAATATCAAAATTGACATTTCATCAGTTCTATCCATGCAGTCTTCTGCATTGCAACTCCCTGTGCTGGGGGGGGGGAGGGGAGTATGCATGCGGTGGGGTGAACTTTATAGGAATTTGCAAAATGAAAATGCCCCAGGGATTGTATAGGCATTGGAAGTAAACCAGATCATATAAAGAGTGTAATACAGTAAAAAGTACAAAATTTATTTGAAATGCATAGTCAATAGATTTGCATTCATAGGGAACAAGGCTTGTGCTGGTCAGCTAGCCCTAAGGCGAAAGGTGGTGCGAATGGGAGTGGCAGGAATCCTACTGATGTTTTTTTTTTTTTTTTGGTCGGGTGGGAGTGGCCAGTGGCAGTCTGAGCGCCCATACATTTCAATGACCGGTTGTCCGCAGCTATTCGTGGCCGTTCACACAGCTAGCGATTTTGCCTGTGGTGATTGTTGCCGGACGTGATTTGCGATCACTGCAGGTAATCACTGGCTGGGCGAGAAGCTGCAGCAGCAAGCAACCTGCCATTGACTAACCACTCGCACTGGTCAGAAGAGCAGCAGGAATTCGTAAATTCTTGGCACTGCCATTCGCCCCCCCATGTGAATGTAGCCTAAAACAAGCTCTCGCTGACCTCCGTAGCTGCAGGTACTGTGCGGAATCTTCAGAGTTCACAGCAGAAGCTCCTGACGTGGTTGTCCATTTGCACTATAAACTGCATTAAATCTGAACTCCGGGAATGAGAGGAAAATCTACCCCTGTAGTGCGACCCTGGCGCTGTTCTCAAGCTGCGGGCTTTCATGAAGTGAAGGGCATTGTTCATGAGGCAAGCATGCAGTTGTGGACTGAGGATGCTGCGGGGGGGGGAGGGCCAGTAACCTGCTCCCCACTCCCAGCAGTGACTTGGCAGGCTGCTGTGAAGACGAAGACTAATTCAGTGCTTCTCTTGTGAATTTTGAGGATGAATTGCTCCAAACTGCCTGCAGCTACAGAAGTCAGTTGGGACTTGTTTTAAAGCTCCTTTTTACTGCTCATTAAAAAGTGTGTGCTTCAAGACAAAGCGCCCCTTATCCTGTGTAATGTACCCTCCCCCGCCACAGATGTATCCTTTAGGCTAGCCGTGCACGCATGAATTTCTTTTGTTTAGCCCAATCAGTAGATTTCCTCAAGCCAAAGCAACCTGGATGGAGGGATCTCCCCTGCTGGCTATTCAGGCAATCAGCACCTACAGCTACCAAGGCCAGGCAGTGTGAATGGAGGGATCTCCCCTGCTGGCTATTCAGGCAATCAGCACCTACAGCTACCAAGGCCAGGCAGTGTGAATGGAGGGATCTCCCCTGCTGGCTATTGTATTTAGGCAATAAGCACCTACAGCTACCAAGGCTAGGCAATGTGACTGGAGGGATCTCCCCTGCTGGCTATTCAGGCAACCAGCACATACAGCTACCAAGGCTAGGCAATGTGGATGGAGGGATCTCCCCTGCTGGCTATTGTGTTCAGGAAATCGACTCCTCCCAGCTGCCTGAATACCTAAACAATGACTGCATCTCATAGTACGCAGTCACTGTTCAGCCAATCAAAGCAGTCGCAAGAACCGAATTGCTGCCTCTGCCTCCCGGCATTTAGAAGCACTTAAAGGGTCGGGGCGCAGGAAGGGGTTACATGGTCTGTCGAGTCAGGTAGATGGGACCACCCACAGTCAAATTTCTGCCGATTTCAGCAGGAATGAGAATTTTTTTTTTTTTTTTTTTTACATTTTTATTATTTTTTGTATGCCCATCTTTAGCTGTATTAGACAACCTCTGATTAAGTCAGGGGTCTCAAACCGGCGGCCCCTCCAGCTGTTGTGGAACTACAAGTCCCATCATGCCTATGGGAGTCATGCTTTTAACTGTCAGCCTTGCAATGCCTCATGGGACTTGTAGTTCTGCAACAGCTGTAGGGCCACCAGTTTGAGACCCCCCTGGTTTAGGTCCTCCCTGCGCCTGCCCAATAGAGCTAATTTCCAAGGCCAGAGATGGTAGGAGTCCCACATGATGTAAACAATCGCCCGAGGCCGCAGGTGGCAGATCTAGGTGTGCATATGCGAGGGGGGGGGGGGTGTGTGTCTGCTTAGGTCGGGGCACAGGGGCAAAAAAGATGAGTATAGCTTCTCCTAAATGGCATTTGTCCTTTTTAAGCCCATCTTCACACCGGCAATTTAGACCAGTGCACATTGTAGTGTTAGGAATCTGATTCCTGCTGCGGCTCGGAGCAGCTGGGTGCATCCGCCGGGACGTCTGTGGCAACATCTATTTGTGGCTCAGCGAGCCAGCAGATTGCCTGTGGTGATCAGTGCTGGACAGGCTTTGTGGAATCAGAAGTGTGCCCATAGAAAGTGGCTTTCTATGGGGGCATTCGCCGAAGAGGAAGGGGTCAGCAGTGCCGAAGGCAGAGGATCAGGGGTGCTCTGTGCAGTACCATTACACAGAGCAGTTAATAGGGATGCACCGATACCATTTTTTTGTACGAGTACAAATACTTCTTTTTTTTATTTTTATTATTTATTTATTTTTTTTTGTACTCGCTGATACCAATTACCGATGCCTACCTCAAATGTTTTGTTTACACTTCAGCTGTCAACAATGTTACAAAGCATTGAAAAGTCATTTATAAATGAAAATAGTTTTTTTAATTTTGCACTTTTTTAAATGTGAAATGTGTAAATATGTTACTATATGTGTGAAAATATTCACTAACAAAAAAAAAAAGTTTTAATTGTTTATAAAATAGACGTGAACAAAAAAAAAACAGGAAAATAATTAAATGGAGGAAAATAGTTAATTAAGGCTGTTTAGAGTAAATTAAGGGTTTGAGGGGTTAAACAGAGGAACATTTCTTCATCCCTTTGATCTTCAGATGAAGAAACAGAAAGATACAAAAAGAAACAATGTTTCTTGTTATTTTAGTGTTGTTAATAAACAAACATTGCTGGCTGTTTATTTTTTTTTATTTTTTGACAGCTCCAATTACCGGACTTCTTTAAGGCCTCTTTCACATGGACGATCTGTTCAGGTCCACCTGTCAGTTTTTTTAGGCGGACCTGAACGGATACTCCATAGACCTCTATGGAGGGACGGATGTCAGCGCTGACATCCGACCCGCTCCGATACGAAAAAGTGTGACAGAGGAAGAACCTACTTTTCCATTCGTCGTCGGATTGGGTGACGATGGACTCTACGGTCCGTCGGCATCCAACCCCCCCCCCCCCCCCCCCCCCCAATAGAGGAGAGCGGTGCTCTGACAGGTCCGTCCCTGCACAGAGTGCAGAGCCAGAACTGTCATCTGCCTGCTCAGCGGGAATCGACAAAGTGATCCCCCGCTCAGTAGAGCGGGCTCGTCTATGTGAAAGAGCCCTAACACTTCAGCTGTCAACAGGGGAGACCTACTGACAGCTCAAAAAACCGAGCCTGAAAGTATCGGTGCATTTGCACGAGTACCGATACTTGTGCAAATACTCGGTATCGGTACTGGTATCGGTGCAACCCTAGTAGTTAATATGACCTGTTTATTTTAATTTAAAAAACCTTAAGCTTTAATGTTGTGAATGAAAAATGTTTTTCAGGCTAGAAAATATCCTTTTTTATTTATTTTTATTTTTTTCCATTAGAAAAGCATATTTTGTGTTTTTTATTGTACCATAGGTAGGCTTGTTTTTATATGGCAGGGATTACAGGGGCCCACACTTTTCTGGATCCAACACCACCCAGACATTGGCCACAGGGCCATTACGGTTTTGAGCTCCAGTGTTGGAAACATTGCTGAAGTTGGTCTCCTATCTGTGTGATAAGTTTAAAGAAGACTCCAAAGATGACCATAAAATAAGACTGCAGAAAGTTTTAGTATGAAGAGTTGTAGACTGATCAATGAACTTAGTTGTATTATTTAAGTCCTGCATGATGATGATACAAAGTCCATAAGAGCTGTCCATCAGTCTCTCAAAGCCAATGACTTGCCAGTGTATTTCTCTCCCCCCCACCTATATATTATTATTTTTTTATATATTTTTTTTCTTTACTTTTTTTTTTTTTTTTTCATTGATTTGCCTTTAACTAATTATAACGATGCTGTGTGTGTGATTTAGTAATATGTTTAGGTATGTTTTGACCTGAAAACCTGGCATGTCAGTAGCCGCGAGGACTGTTGGGACAGCCACATCTACAGCTTTAAAACCAGCCTGAAGCAACTTGTGGATTCTGTTTTGTACAGCTTGGAAGAGAGAAGGGAGAATAGGTTTGATGGAAACATCCCCCAGCATGAAGGTATTTAAAGCAGTGCAAACGCCTAACAATTAAAGATTTGTTTGTTGAAAGTGAAGCGCCACAGTGTGGAACAGCTCCGTTCACAACATGACCCTTGAGGGTCTACTTTGTTTGAAGGTGTTATGTTCTAGAGACTAAGTGGGGAATCTTGCTAACTGGGGCAGCTGCTTTAAAGGATAAGTTCACCTTTTTTAGAAAAAATAAATAATTGCCTTTTTTTTTGCTGGTTATTATTTTTTGTTGCTGGAGCCTGTAAAGCAGGGATATGCAATTAGCGGACCTCCAGCTGTTGCAAAACTAAAAGTCGTTGTAAAAGTCCCATCATGCCTCTGCCTCTGGGTGTCATGCTTGTGGCTGTCAGAATCTTGCTATGCCTGATGGGACTTGTAGTTCTGCAACAGCTGGAGGTCCGCTAATTAGTACGGATGCAGCGAAATTTCTGCCGCTGAAACATATCGGCCGAAAATAGCTTTTTCAGCAATTTGCCGAAAGAGAAAAATGGCCGATAATGGAGCCGAAAATGGGGTGGGGCTCTGCCCCTGGTGCCACCCATCACGGGGGTGTCCTATAGTGCAGAAGAGAGGAGAGCCACCGCCGCCTGGTTGATTAGAGCCCTGGGAACATCACCGCTTTCATTTCAATAGCTGTGTGTTCCCCGCCGTGCACCGTCACATACAGCCCTTCCCCTTGTCCGAGCACTTTGATAGACAGATCACCCGTCCCAGGATTGGACGGGTGCTCGGACAAGGGGGAGGGGCTGTATATGACGGTGCGTGGCAGGGAACACAGCTATTGAAATATAGGCGGTTATGTTCCCGGCGCTCTAATCAACCAGGCGGCGGCTCTCCTCTCTTCCCCTGCACAGGCTGGCTGCACTACTGGGGACACAGGCTGGCTGCATCTGACGGGCACTGGTGAGGCTCCCCAGTCTGACCGTCTCCTGTACCGCGTCCCCAGTCTGACCGTCTCCTGTACCGCGTCCCCAGTCTGACCGTCTCCTGTACCGCGTCCCCAGTCTGACCGTCTCCTGGTACCGCGTCCCCAGTCTCTGACCGTCTCCTGGTACCGCGTCCCCAGTCTCTGACCGTCTCCTGGTACCGCGTCCCCAGTCTCTGACCGTCTCCTGGTACCGCGTCCCCAGTCTCTGACCGTCTCCTGGTACCGCGTCCCCAGTCTCTGACCGTCTCCTGGTACCGCGTCCCCAGTCTCTGACCGTCTCCTGGTACCGAGTCCCCAGTCTCTGACCGTCTCCTGGTACCGAGTCCCCAGTCTCTGACCGTCTCCTGGTACCGAGTCCCCAGTCTCTGACCGTCTCCTGGTACCGAGTCCCCAGTCTCTGACCGTCTCCTGGTACCGAGTCCCCAGTCTCTGACCGTCTCCTGGTACCGAGTCCCCAGTCTCTGACCGTCTCCTGGTACCGAGTCCCCAGTCTCTGACCGTCTCCTGGTACCGAGTCCCCAGTCTCTGACCGTCTCCTGGTACCGAGTCCCCAGTCTCTGACCGTCTCCTGGTACCGAGTCCCCAGTCTCTGACCGTCTCCTGGTACCGAGTCCCCAGTCTCTGACCGTCTCCTGGTACCGAGTCCCCAGTCTCTGACCGTCTCCTGGTACCGAGTCCCCAGTCTCTGACCGTCTCCTGGTACCGAGTCCCCAGTCTCTGACCGTCTCCTGGTACCGAGTCCCCAGTCTCTGACCGTCTCCTGGTACCGAGTCCCCAGTCTCTGACCGTCTCCTGGTACCGAGTCCCCAGTCTCTGACCGTCTCCTGGTACCGAGTCCCCAGTCTCTGACCGTCTCCTGGTACCGAGTCCCCAGTCTCTGACCGTCTCCTGGTACCGAGTCCCCAGTCTCTGACCGTCTCCTGGTACCGAGTCCCCAGTCTCTGACCGTCTCCTGGTACCGAGTCCCCAGTCTCTGACCGTCTCCTGGTACCGAGTCCCCAGTCTCTGACCGTCTCCTGGTACCGAGTCCCCAGTCTCTGACCGTCTCCTGGTACCGAGTCCCCAGTCTCTGACCGTCTCCTGGTACCGAGTCCCCAGTCTCTGACCGTCTCCTGGTACCGAGTCCCCAGTCTCTGACCGTCTCCTGGTACCGAGTCCCCAGTCTCTGACCGTCTCCTGGTACCGAGTCCCCAGTCTCTGACCGTCTCCTGGTACCGAGTCCCCAGTCTCTGACCGTCTCCTGGTACCGAGTCCCCAGTCTCTGACCGTCTCCTGGTACCGAGTCCCCAGTCTCTGACCGTCTCCTGGTACCGAGTCCCCAGTCTCTGACCGTCTCCTGGTACCGAGTCCCCAGTCTCTGACCGTCTCCTGGTACCGAGTCCCCAGTCTCTGACCGTCTCCTGGTACCGAGTCCCCAGTCTCTGACCGTCTCCTGGTACCGAGTCCCCAGTCTCTGACCGTCTCCTGGTACCGAGTCCCCAGTCTCTGACCGTCTCCTGGTACCGAGTCCCCAGTCTCTGACCGTCTCCTGGTACCGAGTCCCCAGTCTCTGACCGTCTCCTGGTACCGAGTCCCCAGTCTCTGACCGTCTCCTGGTACCGAGTCCCCAGTCTCTGACCGTCTCCTGGTACCGAGTCCCCAGTCTCTGGCCGTCTCCTGGTACCGAGTCCCCAGTCTCTGGCCGTCTCCTGGTACCGAGTCCCCAGTCTCTGGCCGTCTCCTGGTACCGAGTCCCCAGTCTCTGGCCGTCTCCTGGTACCGAGTCCCCAGTCTCTGACCGTCTCCTGGTACCGAGTCCCCAGTCTCTGACCGTCTCCTGGTACCGAGTCCCCAGTCTCTGGCCGTCTCCTGGTACCGAGTCCCCAGTCTCTGACCGTCTCCTGGTACCGAGTCCCCAGTCTCTGACCGTCTCCTGGTACCGAGTCCCCAGTCTCTGGCCGTCTCCTGGTACCGAGTCCCCAGTCTCTGGCCGTCTCCTGGTACCGAGTCCCCAGTCTCTGGCCGTCTCCTGGTACCGAGTCCCCAGTCTCTGACCGTCTCCTGGTACCGAGTCCCCAGTCTCTGACCGTCTCCTGGTACCGAGTCCCCAGTCTCTGACCGTCTCCTGGTACCGAGTCCCCAGTCTCTGACCGTCTCCTGGTACCGAGTCCCCAGTCTCTGACCGTCTCCTGGTACCGAGTCCCCAGTCTCTGACCGTCTCCTGGTACCGAGTCCCCAGTCTCTGACCGTCTCCTGGTACCGAGTCCCCAGTCTCTGACCGTCTCCTGGTACCGAGTCCCCAGTCTCTGACCGTCTCCTGGTACCGAGTCCCCAGTCTCTGACCGTCTCCTGGTACCGAGTCCCCAGTCTCTGACCGTCTCCTGGTACCGAGTCCCCAGTCTCTGACCGTCTCCTGGTACCGAGTCCCCAGTCTCTGACCGTCTCCTGGTACCGAGTCCCCAGTCTCTGACCGTCTCCTGGTACCGAGTCCCCAGTCTCTGACCGTCTCCTGGTACCGAGTCCCCAGTCTCTGACCGTCTCCTGGTACCGAGTCCCCAGTCTCTGACCGTCTCCTGGTACCGAGTCCCCAGTCTCTGACCGTCTCCTGGTACCGAGTCCCCAGTCTCTGACCGTCTCCTGGTACCGAGTCCCCAGTCTCTGACCGTCTCCTGGTACCGCGTCCCCAGTCTCTGACCGTCTCCTGGTACCGCGTCCCCAGTCTCTGACCGTCTCCTGGTACCGCGTCCCCAGTCTCTGACCGTCTCCTGGTACCGCGTCCCCAGTCTCTGACCGTCTCCTGGTACCGCGTCCCCAGTCTCTGACCGTCTCCTGGTACCGCGTCCCCAGTCTCTGACCGTCTCCTGGTACCGCGTCCCCAGTCTCTGACCGTCTCCTGGTACCGCGTCCCCAGTCTCTGACCGTCTCCTGGTACCGCGTCCCCAGTCTCTGACCGTCTCCTGGTACCGCGTCCCCAGTCTCTGACCGTCTCCTGGTACCGCGTCCCCAGTCTCTGACCGTCTCCTGGTACCGCGTCCCCAGTCTCTGACCGTCTCCTGGTACCGCGTCCCCAGTCTCTGACCGTCTCCTGGTACCGCGTCCCCAGTCTCTGACCGTCTCCTGGTACCGCGTCCCCAGTCTCTGACCGTCTCCTGGTACCGCGTCCCCAGTCTCTGACCGTCTCCTGGTACCGCGTCCCCAGTCTCTGACCGTCTCCTGGTACCGCGTCCCCAGTCTCTGACCGTCTCCTGGTACCGCGTCCCCAGTCTCTGACCGTCTCCTGGTACCGCGTCCCCAGTCTCTGACCGTCTCCTGGTACCGCGTCCCCAGTCTCTGACCGTCTCCTGGTACCGCGTCCCCAGTCTCTGACCGTCTCCTGGTACCGCGTCCCCAGTCTCTGACCGTCTCCTGGTACCGCGTCCCCAGTCTCTGACCGTCTCCTGGTACCGCGTCCCCAGTCTCTGACCGTCTCCTGGTACCGCGTCCCCAGTCTCTGACCGTCTCCTGGTACCGCGTCCCCAGTCTCTGACCGTCTCCTGGTACCGCGTCCCCAGTCTCTGACCGTCTCCTGGTACCGCGTCCCCAGTCTCTGACCGTCTCCTGGTACCGCGTCCCCAGTCTCTGACCGTCTCCTGGTACCGCGTCCCCAGTCTCTGACCGTCTCCTGGTACCGCGTCCCCAGTCTCTGACCGTCTCCTGGTACCGCGTCCCCAGTCTCTGACCGTCTCCTGGTACCGCGTCCCCAGTCTCTGACCGTCTCCTGGTACCGCGTCCCCAGTCTCTGACCGTCTCCTGGTACCGCGTCCCCAGTCTCTGACCGTCTCCTGGTACCGCGTCCCCAGTCTCTGACCGTCTCCTGGTACCGCGTCCCCAGTCTCTGACCGTCTCCTGGTACCGCGTCCCCAGTCTCTGACCGTCTCCTGGTACCGCGTCCCCAGTCTCTGACCGTCTCCTGGTACCGCGTCCCCAGTCTCTGACCGTCTCCTGGTACCGCGTCCCCAGTCTCTGACCGTCTCCTGGTACCGCGTCCCCAGTCTCTGACCGTCTCCTGGTACCGCGTCCCCAGTCTCTGACCGTCTCCTGGTACCGCGTCCCCAGTCTCTGACCGTCTCCTGGTACCGCGTCCCCAGTCTCTGACCGTCTCCTGGTACCGCGTCCCCAGTCTCTGACCGTCTCCTGGTACCGCGTCCCCAGTCTCTGACCGTCTCCTGGTACCGCGTCCCCAGTCTCTGACCGTCTCCTGGTACCGCGTCCCCAGTCTCTGACCGTCTCCTGGTACCGCGTCCCCAGTCTCTGACCGTCTCCTGGTACCGCGTCCCCAGTCTCTGACCGTCTCCTGGTACCGCGTCCCCAGTCTCTGACCGTCTCCTGGTACCGCGTCCCCAGTCTCTGACCGTCTCCTGGTACCGCGTCCCCAGTCTCTGACCGTCTCCTGGTACCGCGTCCCCAGTCTCTGACCGTCTCCTGGTACCGCGTCCCCAGTCTCTGACCGTCTCCTGGTACCGCGTCCCCAGTCTCTGACCGTCTCCTGGTACCGCGTCCCCAGTCTCTGACCGTCTCCTGGTACCGCGTCCCCAGTCTCTGACCGTCTCCTGGTACCGCGTCCCCAGTCTCTGACCGTCTCCTGGTACCGCGTCCCCAGTCTCTGACCGTCTCCTGGTACCGCGTCCCCAGTCTCTGACCGTCTCCTGGTACCGCGTCCCCAGTCTCTGACCGTCTCCTGGTACCGCGTCCCCAGTCTCTGACCGTCTCCTGGTACCGCGTCCCCAGTCTCTGACCGTCTCCTGGTACCGCGTCCCCAGTCTCTGACCGTCTCCTGGTACCGCGTCCCCAGTCTCTGACCGTCTCCTGGTACCGCGTCCCCAGTCTCTGACCGTCTCCTGGTACCGCGTCCCCAGTCTCTGACCGTCTCCTGGTACCGCGTCCCCAGTCTCTGACCGTCTCCTGGTACCGCGTCCCCAGTCTCTGACCGTCTCCTGGTACCGCGTCCCCAGTCTCTGACCGTCTCCTGGTACCGCGTCCCCAGTCTCTGACCGTCTCCTGGTACCGCGTCCCCAGTCTCTGACCGTCTCCTGGTACCGCGTCCCCAGTCTCTGACCGTCTCCTGGTACCGCGTCCCCAGTCTCTGACCGTCTCCTGGTACCGCGT
This sequence comes from Lithobates sylvaticus, assembly GCA_028564925.1. Lineage (NCBI taxonomy): Eukaryota > Metazoa > Chordata > Amphibia > Anura > Ranidae > Lithobates > Lithobates sylvaticus. The sequence continues at coordinate 599,251,192 of CM053029.1, read as the reverse complement.
CCCCAGTCTCTGACCGTCTCCTGGTACCGCGTCCCCAGTCTCTGACCGTCTCCTGGTACCGCGTCCCCAGTCTCTGACCGTCTCCTGGTACCGCGTCCCCAGTCTCTGACCGTCTCCTGGTACCGCGTCCCCAGTCTCTGACCGTCTCCTGGTACCGCGTCCCCAGTCTCTGACCGTCTCCCGGTACCGCGTCCCCAGTCTCTGACCGTCTCCCGGTACCGCGTCCCCAGTCTCTGACCGTCTCCCGGTACCGCGTCCCCAGTCTCTGACCGTCTCCCGGTACCGCGTCCCCAGTCTCTGACCGTCTCCCGGTACCGCGTCCCCAGTCTCTGACCGTCTCCCGGTACCGCGTCCCCAGTCTCTGACCGTCTCCCGGTACCGCGTCCCCAGTCTCTGACCGTCTCCCGGTACCGCGTCCCCAGTCTCTGACCGTCTCCCGGTACCGCGTCCCCAGTCTCTGACCGTCTCCCGGTACCGCGTCCCCAGTCTCTGACCGTCTCCCGGTACCGCGTCCCCAGTCTCTGACCGTCTCCCGGTACCGCGTCCCCAGTCTCTGACCGTCTCCCGGTACCGCGTCTCCCGGTACCGCGTCCCCAGTCTCTGACCGTCTCCCGGTTAAAAATATTTTTTTTTAAATAAGTTTCGGTCATTTTCAGTTTTGGTTTTGGCACCAAAAAACCCATTCGGTGCACCCCTACTGTAAAGCATTGCATCTGCCATGCAGGTCTCCTGCAGACCTGTCGGTGTATCTGCTTTCTTGTACCTCGTACGACGAAGCCAATCCATGCTGGCAGGAAGAATGAACTACCACAGAGCTCACATTGAAGTGGTAGTTCATTAAAAACTTCAAGCCGACAGCCGTAAAGGCCGCCGGACCTTGTAGTTTTCCATTCACAGAGCACTGTGAATAAGTGATGCAGCTGGGTGGCCGGAGCCCTGCACGGCCACATTTAAAAAAAATTAATAAATTTGACAGCGGGTGGAGAAGATCCCTTGCTAGCTGGCACAGCGGGGGTGCGGGCGGTGCTGAGGCCGGTGCATTCATAACATGTTACATCCCGAATATGGGTGGAGCATGTTATGAAGGTGAACTTATCCTTTAAGAGGGCAGCTTTGCAGCTCCAAGGCTCAGTGCTAGGAGTAGATTGGATTCATTTGGCTGGAACCTTTGCTTCCCGCTGAGTTTCTGCAGCCGAACTGTCCCTGTGTCATATGACCTCTTGTGAAAATCGGCTAATGAAAGTGTCAGTAAACCCACATCCCAAAATACGATCAATAAAAAGGTGTATTCCATGCTGTACTCACTCCGTCACTATCAGATTCATTTTCTGTATTCTGCAAAAAAACTGGTTGATCCTGCTGCTCTCTATCTCCCCCTTCTGTCCATGTCCCCAATGCAGCTAGGGAATTTGCAGCTGTGTTGGCAACTCTGCACATGCTCAGTTTTCAGTGAGTTTCTATTTGGAGCTTTTCCTCCCTATCACATCTGAGCAGCCCATGTGACTATAGACCAGGGATATGCAATTAGTGGACCTCCAGCTATTGCAAAACTAAGTCCCATCATGCCTCTGCCTCTGGGTGTCATGCTTGTGGTTGTCAGTCTTGCTATGCCTTGTAGTTCTGCAACAGCTTGAGGTCCACTAATTGCATATCCCTGCTATAGAGTTGCATATGTGGGCGTATACACAGTGGTAACTGACAGCCCACTCCCTTCCTCCTCCTCCATGCCCACTAACCAGCTAAACACAATGGGGGGGGGCGGGATAATGCATGTAGATTAATGGAGGCTTCACCTCCCTGTTCTAAGACACAGGCTAGGGGGACGTGACACAGCCAGTGACTGACGGAAATCTGCCCACACCATGTTATTTCCACAAAATAAAGATTTGATTTCAAATACTGTATATATTTTAATGCTAATTTTAAACAGTTTATCTATTTTACTCTGTATTCCAAAGCCTGTTTTTTTTTATTTTTTTTTATTTTTTTGGGAGCATGTGACCAGCAGCAGAGGACTAGAAGCTCCTCCTGCTTATGTTTCCCTGCAGACCGGCTGGGAGAGAGCCGGGTCATGTGACATCTGGATATCGATTAGGACAGGGATATGCAATTAGCGGACCTCCAGCTGTTGCAAAACAAGTCCCATCATGCCTCTGCCTCTGGGTGTCATGTTTGTGGCTGTTAGAGTCTTGGGACTTGTAGTTCTGCAACAGCTGGAGGTCCGCTAATTGCATATCCCTGGATCAGGAGAAAAATACAAAAATACAAGGGACAATATAAATTGAACAGTGGGGATTATTTACTAAAGGCAAATCCACTTTTCACTACAAGTGTACTTGGAAGTTAGGGATGCACTGATACCATATTTTTATTTTTTTTTTACGAGTAAAAAATACGATCCTTTTTTTTTTTTTTTTTTTGTGGTTACCGATACCTACAGCAACTCTTTTGTTTTTCAGCTGTTTGCAATGGTACAAAGCATTTAAAAGTTAGTTACAAATAAAATAAATAGATTTTTTTTTCTTTTTTCTTTTTTTTTTTTTCAATTTAGCACTTTTTTAAATGTGAAATGTGTAAATATATGTTAATATATATGTGTAAAAATATTCACAATCAAGTTTTAATTGTTCATCGTTTATAAAATAGACGTGAAAAAAAGCAGGAATATAATAATTAAATGGAGGAGAATAGGGAGTTAATTAAGGCTGATTAGAGTAAATTAACCACTTCAGCCCCGGACCAATTGGCAGCCAAAGGACCAGGCCCCTTTTTGCGATTCGGCACTGCATCGATTTAACTGACAATTGCGCGGTCGTGCGACGTGGCTCCAAAACAAAATTGGCGTCCTTTTTTTCCCACAAATAGAGCTTTCTTTTGGTGGTATTTGATCGCCCCTGCGGTTTTTATTTTTTGCACTATAAACAAAAATAGAGCGACAATTTTGAAAAAAATGCAACATTTTTTACTTTTTGCTATAATAAATATCCCCAAAAAATATATAAAAAAAAAAAATTTTTTTTTCTCCGTTTAGGCCGATACGTATTCTTCTACATATTCTTGGTAAAAAAAAATCGCAATTAGCGATTATTGATTGGTTTGCGCAAAAGTTATAGCGTTTACAAAATAGGGGATAGTTTTATAGCATTTTTATTAATATTTTTTTTTTTTTACTAGTAATGGCGGTGATCAGCGATTTTTTTTTTTTTATTGTGACTGCGACATTATGGCGGACACATCGGACATTTTTGACACATTTTTGGGACATTTGTCATTTATACAGAAATCAGTGCTATTTAAATAGCACTGATTCCTATGTAAATGACAGTGGCAGTGAAGGAGTTAACCACTAGGGGGAGGGGAGGAGTCAGTGTGACAGGTTGTTTTTTTTTTTTTTTACAGTAGGGGGGCGTGGCTGTACGTCTGACGTCATTGATCGGCTTTCCCGATGACAGGGAACAGCCGATCAATGACAGGCAGTGTAGGAAGCGCGGGGAGAGGTTTGTTTACACAGACCTCTCCCCGTTCTTCAGCTCCGTAACCCGATCGCGGGACACCAGCGGCGATCGGGTCCGCTGGTCCCGCGGCCGGGGTCACGGAGCTCCAGACCAGGTCGCGAGCGCGCCACTGGCGGCACGCGCGCGACCCACAGGCAGGCACATGCACGATCACGTACAGGTATGTGATTTTGCCTGCCCGTGCCATTTTGCCGACGTATATCAGCGTTAGGCGGTCGGGAAGCGGTAAAGGGGGTTTAACAGAGGAACATTTTTCATCTCTTTGATCTGCAGGTGAAGTAACAGAAAGATACAAAAAGAAACAATGTTCTTCTTTTTTTTTTGTTTTCAGGGCTGAGCAATGTTGGTAATAAACATTGCTGGCTGCTTTTTTTTTATTTTTTATTTTTTCTCAGCTCCAATTACCGGACTTCTTTAACACAGGGGAGACCCACCGACGGCTCAAAGAGCCGAGCCTGAAAGTATCGGTTTCAGGTATCGGTGCATTTGCACGATTACCGATACTTGTGCATATACGCAATATTGGCACTGATACTAGTATCGGTGCAACCTTATTGGAAGTGCAGTTGCTGTAGATCTGAGGGGGACATGCAAGAAAAAAAAAAAAAGCTTTTTTGCTTGCGCATGTTTGGATAATAAAATCAGCAGAGCTTCCACTCCTTTCAGATCTACAGCACTTCCAAGTGCACTTGTAGTGCAAAGTGGATTTGCCTTTAGTAAATAAGCCCCAGTGTGCGTGTTAATATCACTTTAACAAAGGAAGGCTGTGAATTGTGAAGAACAAGGAGCTTTTCTAGCAGCATGCATCACAGCTCCCTGACTGCCCACTTAAAACAGCTGATCAACATGTATTGGGGGTGAGAAAATTTAACAACCTATTTAACTTAATTCTACCACTGGAAACCCAGTGTTGGGTGGAATCTGTTTATTTAAAGCTGATCTCCACGTTTTAATGTCCTTTTTTAAATAGTTTGCTTTGTGCCAAGCTGTCCCAAACAAACAATATACTGCACTAACACTTGTGCTTGCTGGGCGCGCTGTGTCCCGTCGGCGTACAGCGCTGTGTCCCGTCGGCGTACAGCGCTGTGTCCCGTCGGCGTACAGCGCTGTGTCCCGTCGGCGTACAGCGCTGTGTCCCGTCGGCGTACAGCGCTGTGTCCCGTCGGCGTACAGCGCTGTGTCCCGTCGGCGTACAGCGCTGTGTCCCGTCGGCGTACAGCGCTGTGTCCCGTCGGCGTACAGCGCTGTGTCCCGTCGGCGTACACCGCTGTGTCCCGTCGGCGTACACCGCTGTGTCCCGTCGGCGTACAGCGCTGTGTCCCGTCGGCGGGACTGGGACTCCTGTCTCGCTCCCAGAACAAGATAGTCGGGCTTAGAGCCCCAAAGCTTCCTCTAATTGGCTGAGGCATAGATTTAGGCAGACTGTCACAATCTCTGCCTTAGCCAATCAGAGGAAGCTTTGTATTAATATGTAGAATACAAAGCTTCCTGTGAATGGCTGAGCAGTGCACAGCCTGATTCTCTATTTTGTTCTGGAAGTGGGACAGGATTCGCACTGGCAGAACACAGCGCTGTATGCTGTATAGCTGATGCTACATACGGTTCATCACAGCTCACCCAGCCAGTGCCCCTGTTACTGCAGTAAATTGTTTGGGCCGGCTTGGCCCAAACAAACTGTTTTAAGGGACATTAAATGTGGAGATCAGCTTTAATTTTGGAAGGTATTAACATCCATCAACTGGAGGCTGTGTATTGCTCTTCTGAAGCCCTTGCTAAAAGTCGATGACCCTTGTGAACTTCTTAATGGTGGAAACTTGCCACAGGGAAGATCACTACGGTAGGCGGAGCAGAGAAATTTCCCACCTACTTCCACCTGTCCCTCCCTCGCTAATAGATATTGTCACATTCCATTGACGGAGTACTTGCCTTGTCCAGCCAGCAGAGGAAGTGACCTGTGCAGTCAGGTGATTATTTTTCAGCCCTGTCCTGCTCTGCATAGTGGTCCTGCCCCTGGCGAGTAGTTACCATCCACAGGATCGCAAGTGCGGCATCAGCCTAAGGCCCCCCATACACACTATTAGATTTTCTGCAGATTTTTGTCTTCAGATTTACCAAAACCATATGGCCTGCCTGATTGCATACTAATTGAAACTCTTTTGCAGCGTACACACGGTCGGACATTCTGACGGGAAATGTTGGATGTGAGCTTGTTGTCGGAAAGTCCGACCGTGTGTATGCTCCATCGAACATTTGCTGTCGGAATTTCCGCACAAAAATGTTTGAAAGCAGGTTCTCAAATTTTCCGCCAACTTCACTTTTGTTGTTGCAAAGTCCGATCGTGTATACACAAGTCCGTCGCACAAAAGTTTACGCATGCTCGGAATCAAGCAGAAGAAGCCGCACTGGCTATTGAACTTCCTTTTTCTCTGCTCGTTGTACGTCACCGCGTTCTCACGTTTAGAATTTTGGGCCAACGTTTGTGTGACCGTGTGTATGTAAGACTAGTTTGAGCCAACATCCTTCGGGAAAAAAAACCAGGGTTTTGTTGTCAGAAAATCCGATCGTGTGTACGGGGCATTAAGATTTTACCTCATATTATATAAAATAAAGTACACGATAATGTGAACAATTAGTGCGCTCTTATCAACCTTAATTAATAAATAATCTAGTAAACCTTAAGCAATAAGTACAGTGCAATTACTGTGAGTGCACTGCCAGAAAATGTGCAAAAAATGCAATAAATAAATAATTTGAAAAAAATAAGCATGTGCTATGCGCACTGATGTGCAAAACAAATGTGTGTAACCAACAATGCAATATGTGTCGATGTGCTGTGCAATCCTGCCAATAATTAAGACTCCTCTAAATGTTGAAAGAAACCATCTTTCTCCAGTCACGTGACCTGTGACGCAACGCGTCGGGAGGAGGAGCCAGTGACATCACCGTGAGTGGTCGGAGAGACACAAGAGGTGAAGTGAGGAGGAGCATTGTTGGTTGCACATATTTGTTTTGCACATCAACACACATTGCATTGTTGGTTACACATTTGTTTGCACATCAGTGCGCATAGCACATGCTTATTTGCACATTATTTATTTGCATATTTATTGCATTTTTTGCACATTTTCTGGCACTGCACTCACAGTACTTATTGCTTAAGGTTTACTAGATTATTTATGATTAAGGTTGATAAGAGCGCACTAATTGTTCACATTATTGTGTACTTTATTACCTGCCCAAGTGTGAGAACTTTTATTGGTTGCAGCTTCATCATTTGGATGTCTTTTTTTTATTTTTATTTTATTTTTTATTTTTTTTTAATTTATTTAATATTTTTTGGAATTTAAATTAATATCAGCGCTTTAGTAATTCACTATTCACCTCATATTTTTTGGTTTTGGTAAATCTGAAGACAAAAATCTGCAGAAATTCTAATAGTGTGTATGGGGTCTTAGGCTGGCCATACATGGGTCAAATTTCGAAATAATTTTCTTTTGAAAATCAGAAATTTCATGCGTTTTGTGATCCGATTGGCGCCACCATTAATTTCTAAATTTGGCCAACCAAGCCTTCAATTTTACATCATGTTGCTACAGAAAAGAATTTTCGTGGCTGGGAATCTTTTCATTCCGGGAATTTTCTTTTCTTGCACATTGTGTATTTTTTAATTTCTCGCACGATTCTCCCATCATTGATTAGAAAATCATTTGTTTTTCATCAAATGTCCGATTACTCAAATTCATTGGCCGCACGAAAATCGGCTGTTGCTGCTGCCCCACTAATGGTGCGAAATTCGAACGAAAATTCTTGGATAAGATTTTCGAAGGAAAATTCTTTCGACATTCGACCTGTGTATGGCCTGCCTTAGTCATAGGCTTCCACTCAAACATGCTGGTTGAGCTTCACCTCTCCTGAAAACTCTGATGCAATGAATGGAGAGTTCAGGTTGTGGAGTTTGCCTGCTGTATCTATTAGTAATGCAGAAAGTGGGGGGGGGGGGGGGGAATGCACAGCCTTCAGCTATTGGTTCTTACTGCCTTTGGTTGTGACAGATGAGAATATAAATATCTGATCTGTGCACCCTGAAGTAATATTTTAGTTCTTGGTTAAGGTTGGCGAGGTAAATCATCTAGATTTTTCTTATGTCTTCCAGGGACTCTGGTGGTGAGATCTCTGCAGTTGAGTTTCAGGTCTGTACACCTTCTTTGGCAGTTGAAAGGGAGTTTTATTTTATTTTAACTATTGAGTGTAACTGGAGGAGTGGGAAATTATTTTTTTTTCATTAGGAGGCATTAGATTACATGGTGAACATAGCCAGGAACCATGGTGAGGAAATCTTGCAGCTGGAGTCCCTAAGACCCAAGTCCAGCTAGAGTCACACCCAACAAATTTCACCAAAGGCCTCTGAGAATCACGCCCAACAGATTCCACCAAAGGCCTCATTGAGAATCACACCCAACAGATTCCACCAAAGGCCTCATTGAGAGTCCCACCCAACAGATTCCACCAAAGGCCTCATTGAGAGTCCCGCCCAACAGGTTCCACCAAAGGCCTCTTTGAGAGTCCCGCCCAACAGATTCCACCAAAGGCCTCTGAGAGTCCCGCCCAACAGATTCCACCAAAGGCCTCTGAGAGTCCCGCCCAACAGATTCCACCAAAGGCCTCTTTGAGAGTCCCGCCCAACAGATTCCACCAAAGGCCTCTTTGAGAGTCCCGCCCAACAGATTCCACCAAAGGCCTCTTTGAGAGTCCCGCCCAACAGATTCCACCAAAGGCCTCTGAGAGTCCCGCCCAACAGATTCCACCAAAGGCCTCTTTGAGAGTCCCGCCCAACAGATTCCACCAAAGGCCTCTTTGAGAGTCCCGCCCAACAGATTCCACCAAAGGCCTCTTTGAGAGTCCCGCCCAACAGATTCCACCAAAGGCCTCTTTGAGAGTCCCGCCCAACAGATTCCACCAAAGGCCCCATTGACCTGGACTAATTTGATCCAGCAGCAGGTTCCGGCATTGAGAATCTGCAGATTTATTTATTTTATTTATTTTTTTCCTTGTGGCCAGAATCTTAGGTGGTTCCAGACAGCTTGCGACCAGGATGCCTGTACTAAGCAATGACAAGGCGTTCCTCACTGTCCCTGAGCACAGACTGTTGGCTTCCACGGCCAATCATCTGCCCATCTTTGCAGGTAGTCGCTAGCTGTGCAGTTGCACGTGAACAGTAACGAACTGTGGCTCCTTCAGCCTGTTATTACTTTCTACAGCTGGTCACAGATGTCTGGAACCACCTGCGATTCCAGCCGCAATAATTAGCTGCTGGACCAAATTGGCCTTTGTGAATGAGGCCTTCTGAATGAGGCAATCCAGTGTCCAGCTACTTAACTTTATTGGATCAATTTTATGTAATCGTGGTTCTTGCCAAAAACAATGATAACTATGCTCCTGTTGGCATGTGTACAGCCTTTTATCATCTTTGTGCTTTTCAACAAATGCTGCTGTTTTACCCTGGTACGTTGCTTGGTTCAACTGACCAGAGAATAGTTTTTAAGAGAAGTATGGGAATAAAAACGAAAACAAACGCACATACATGGATGTCTCCCACTAGCTCTCCTCCAAGAACTGAGAGATCACATGACCGCTGACCACTCAGTTCTCATGTCCGCTCAAGTGTTCACTGAAACACCGAGCTTTGGGGGGGGGGGGGGGGCTGGCTCAGGCTCCCAGCAGCAACACTGAGTTTGAGCCAGCTGCTGGTCAGGAATCTGGACGGATCACAATATTTATTGTCTGGATCCCTGCAGAGCCTGAACCAGCTCTGTGACATCAGCTAATGCCTGTTGTTGGCTTATGGGTCACATGAGTACAGAACTAAGTGCAGCCCTGTGATCCATAGGAGAGAGGTGTGGCCAAAAGAGCTTTCCCCCATACTTCTCATCAGGGTGGATTTGATTTAAATCACTGGTAAAAAGGCTTGATTTAAATCGACTCGATTTTAAATCATAATTTTAAAAGAGCAACTGTCATTTCTGTCCCGCTGTTGGCTCCTTCTCTGTCCCGCTGTTGGCTCCTTCTCTGTCCCGCTGTTGGCTCCTTCTCTGTCCCGCTGTTGGCTCCTTCTCTGTCCCGCTGTTGGCTCCTTCTCTGTCCCGCTGTTGGCTCCTTCTCTGTCCCGCTGTTGGCTCCTTCTCTGTCCCGCTGTTGGCTCCTTCTCTGTCCCGCTGTTGGCTCCTTCTCTGTCCCGCTGTTGGCTCCTTCTCTGTCCCGCTGTTGGCTCCTTCTCTGTCCCGCTGTTGGCTCCTTCTCTGTCCCGCTGTTGGCTCCTTCTCTGTCCCGCTGTTGGCTCCTTCTCTGTCCCGCTGTTGGCTCCTTCTCTGTCCCGCTGTTGGCTCCTTCTCTGTCCCGCTGTTGGCTCCTTCTCTGTCCCGCTGTTGGCTCCTTCTCTGTCCCGCTGTTGGCTCCTTCTCTGTCCCGCTGTTGGCTCCTTCTCTGTCCCGCTGTTGGCCCCTTCTCGGTCCCGCTGTTGGCCCCTTCTCGGTCCCGCTGTTGGCCCCTTCTCGGTCCCGCTGTTGGCCCCTTCTCGGTCCCGCTGTTGGCCCCTTCTCGGTCCCGCTGTTGGCCCCTCCTCGGTCCCGCTGTTGGCCCCTCCTCGGTCCCGCTGTTGGCCCCTCCTCGGTCCCGCTGTTGGCCCCTCCTCGGTCCCGCTGTTGGCCCCTCCTCGGTCCCGCTGTTGGCCCCTCCTCGGTCCCGCTGTTGGCCCCTCCTCGGTCCCGCTGTTGGCCCCTCCTCGGTCCCGCTGTTGGCCCCTCCTCTGACCCATTCACTTTAATGGGAGGGCTGGTGATGCGGCAGTGCAGCAACAAGGTGAGGGGCGTGATGGCAGCAGGTGAGTGGACGCCCGCTAACACGCGCTGCCATGATGGTTCTGAAATGACAGGTGCTCTTTTTTAAATGTAAGGACTCATTTTGCTGGTAGTTAGGAAGATTCTATTTTAGAATAATAAGCTGTCGGGTTAGTAACACAGCAATATCAGGACCGATTTCAATCATACAGTTTGTAGTGTACATAGATTTGCAAAAAACAATGTGATAAAGGAATATTCCTGAACATTTGTTTTATCTCATGATTACTGTGACATTGTGTGAATGTATCAATGCAGTGCATGTTATATCAGCTTGCAGAGCTTGGATTCATTGAATGAGTTTTTACCAAAAATCTAAATATTGCAGAATATACAGCCTCATGCTACATAATTAAACTCCATTTCAATAAACTAAATGATTAATGTATCCTAAATAGAAAACTATCTTTAGATGGATTTCTTTTTTTTTTTTTACTCCAAAAGCATTTTATTAAATTTGATAAACAAAAAATCGATTTAAATCAAAAAATATAGTATTATTAATATACACACACGCACATATTAATTTTTTTATTTTTTTTGCTTAAGGCCTCTTTCACACGAGGCGGATACGCTTGCACGGAGTCCGCCTCTGTCCACCGGCTCAGCGGGAGATCTCTCCGTTGAGCTGGCGGATGACGGGTCCCTCTCTGCTCACTGAGCGGGGAGGGGCTTGTCGAGCGCCGCTGGTCTCTATGGAGAGATCGGATGAAAACGGACAGCATGACCATTTTCATCAGATCTCGCCTGATCCGATCTGTCAGCGACGGATCCGGACGTAGTGCCATCCGTCTACATTTTGGCGGGTCGGACATGTCACCGCTGACATCCGTCGCTCCATAGACCAGCATGGAGCGCCCCTTCAGGTCCGCCGTCAAAACTGACAGGCGGACCTGGACGGTCCGTTGCTGTGAAAGGGGCCTTAATCGTTGATTTATATCCACCCTGCTTCTCATTTAAAGTTGGCAAGGCTGTAATACAACAGCATTTTTGCTTGTACATGATTGGATGATAAAATCGGCAGAGCTTCCCCCTCATTACAGATCTTCCCCCTCATATTTACAGCGACTGAACTTCCAAGCGCACTGTTAAGTGCACTTGTAGTGCAGAGATTTGCCTTTAGTAAATTAACCCCATTGTGTTGAAAATAGTTTGCGCCCTCTTTTGTGTTTTTATATATTAAAAGTAATAGGAAACTGACGGCTCCCGCAGCCAATCGTGGCTGCTCGCAAGTAAATCGCTCAAGCGGTGACTACCTTCGAATGATCAGCCAGGGGCACAGACTGTCCTCATCCAGGGCTGATGATTTGCAGGTAATCGCTCCATTAGCAGTTACACGCACGCATCCATGATTAGCCGCGGGAGCCGTCGGCCGCCTCCAAATGAGGTTTCCTTTTGCAGCTAATTACCGGTAACCACCGCCGGGGTTCCTGCATGTCATTTGCACACAGCTCCATTCACAAGTGTAATTGGCGCCTCGGCCGCTCACCACCACAAATCTTACGTTTTGCATTTAGTTATAATTGAATTGCAATATTTTTTTTTTTTTTTTGTCCATGTTAATAATGCACCTAAAGGAACCTTGGTCTTTTATGTTCTTGCCTAATGCTTGTATGGCTCTTGGCATAGCGGGTACAATAGTCCTTTATTCTGGGTGAAGACTTCTATAGCTGGTCTTTGAATTTCCATTGTCTTGGTACTGTGGTATATCTGAATTAATTGCATGCTTGGGTTGGGAGTTTGCTTGTAGGACTCGTTCTCACCGGTTATGTGGTCCATGCATTTTGCTGTGTTTATCAGTCCAGGCAAAATGTGTGAACAGAATTCAAGGTTTTCAGTAGGACATGTACCCAGCATCAGGGGGCATTACAAAAATAAAAGTATTTCATGCTTATCCACTTTAAGACCAGCCTCGTTTTGGATTTTAGGTGTTTACACCTAATGTTTAAGACAGGTTTTATTGCTAGAACATTACTTAGAACCCCAAACATTATATATTGTTTTTTTTTTCCTAACACCCTAGAGAATAAAATGGCGGTCGTTCCTTTTTCTTCACACCGTATTTGCGCAGTGGTCTTACAAGCGCACTTTTTTTTTTTTTTTAAAAATACACTTGTCTTATTTTTTTTTTATTCAAAAAAAACAGTAAAGTTAGTCCAATTTTTTTTTATATATTGTGAAAGATAATGTTACGCCGAGTAAATTGATACCCAACATGTCACGCTTCAAAATTGCGCCCGCTCGTGGAATAGCGTCGAACCTTTACCCTCAAATCTCCATAGGTGACGTTTAAAAAATTCTACAGGTTGCATGTTTTGCGTTACAAAGGAGGTCTAGGGCTAGAATTATTGCTCTTCCGATCGCTGCGATACATCACATGTGTGGTTTGACCACCGTTTTCATATGCGTTCGCTTCTGCACGCGAGCTCGTCGGGACGGGACGCTTTTAAAAAAAAAAAAAAAAAATATTTAACTTGATTTTATTTTTACAAAAAAAATGGGGTCACTTTTATTCCTATTACAAGGAATGTAAACATCCCTTGTAATAGAAAAAAAGCATGACAGGTCCTCTTTAATATGAGATCTGGGGGTCAAAAAGTCCTCAGATCTCATATTTGGACTTAAATGCAAAAAAAATTAAAAATAAATGTCATTTGAAAAAATGACATTGAAAAAATGTGCCTTTTTAAGAGGTATGGGCGGAAGTGACGTTTTGACGTGGCTTCCGCCCTCCTATGGTATAGACGGGTGGGGGCCATCTTAGCCTCACTCGTCTCCAAACCCAGCACAGGAAAGGACCCGATCGCCGCCTCCGCTACTGATGGCTCCGGTAAGCGGCGGAGGGCGTGGGAGAGCGGCGGGAGGGGGGGGCACCTCTCCAGCCGCCGATGACGGTGATTTTGCGGCGAATCCGCCGCGGAGATCACCATTATAGTAAACCCAACCGGCGCCTGAAGAGGTGGCTATCTTGGTTGTGGCAGCAGCTGCTGCCGTTACCGAGATATCCCTCTTCAAAAAAGGGACGTACATCGTCATGCGCTCGTCGTAAATTTTGATATCTACGCGGGGTGGTCTGGAAATGTAGATCAATGTGCATGAATATCTGGTGAGAACAAGCCCTGCATGTGATTTAGCCTATGGTATGGGTATTCTTCATCTTTGGTTAGCACTATGGCAATATAGAAACTTTCATCCATTCAGTAAACGCTACTCATAAAAGCAGCTGTGTTTGTTCATTGCTGCTTTAAAATCGCATGGATAATTAGGAAAATAAGTACCTCTGAGATCTGATAACCAGGAAAATTAGTGCTAAGGCTGCTTTCACACTGGGGCGGTGCGGGGCGGCGACGGTAAAGCAGCGCTATATTTAGCGCTGCTTTACCATCGTTTACCCGCGGTATGCGGCCGCTAGCGGGGTGGTTTTAACCCCGCTAGCGGCCGCAAAAGGGTTAAAAACCTCCGCAAAGCGCCGCTGCAGCGGCGGTTTGCGGGCGGTATCCCCGCGGTTTCCCATTGATTTCAATGGGAAGGAGCGGTATAGGAGCGGTAAATACACGGCTCCTTCACCGCTCCAAAGATGCTGCTAGCAGGACTTTTGTTGCGGTCCTGCTAGCGCACCGCTCCAGTGTGAAAGCCCGCCGGCTTTCACACTGGAGTGAATGGGGCCGCTTTTTTCAGGCGGTGTACAGGCGCTATTTTTAGCGCTGTACCGCCTGAAAACCGCCCCAGTGTGAAAGGGGCCTTATGGCTGACTAGTTGTCACCTAAAGCAAGTTTTTAGCTGGTGCCTTACAAGCCAGCAGCGTATATACAGTGGCTATAAAAAGTCTACATACCCCTCGTAAAATGTCAGGTTTCTGTGATGTTAAAGAGGTTGTAAAGCCTAAAAAATAATAAAAAAAAAATAAAAAAAAAACCTGCAAGACAAAGGCATAATCAGCTAGTATTAGCGATTATTGATTGGTTTGCGCAAAAGTTATAGCGTTTACAAAATAGGGAATAGTTTTATAGCATTTTTTTTTTTTTTTTTTTTTTACTAGTAATGGCGGCGACCAGCGATTTTTTTTTTTTTTTTTTATTTATTTATTTTTTTTTTTATTGTGACTGCGACATTATGGCGGACACATCAGACATTTTTGACACATTTTTGGGACCGTTGTCATTTATACAGCAATCAATGCTATTTAAATGCACTGATTCCTGTGTACATGACACTGGCAGTGAAAGAGTTAACCACTAGGGGGCGGAGAGGGGTTATGGTGTGTGACGTGTTTTTATTTTTTATTTTTTTACATTAGGGGGCGTGGCTGACGTCTGACGTCACTGATCGTCTTTCCCGATGACAGGGAACAGCCGATCAATGACAGGCAGTGTAGGAAGCGCAGGGAGAGGTTTGTTTACACAGACCTCTCCCCGTTCTTCAGCTCTGTGACCCGATCGCGGGACACCAGCGGCGATCGGGTCCGCTGGTCCCGCGACCGTGTCGCGAGCGTGCGACCCACGGCTAGGCTTTTAAAGGGCCACATACCTGTACGTGGTTTTGCCTAGCTGTGCCAGTCTGCTGACGTATATCGGCGTGAGGCGGTCGGGAAGCGGTTAATGTTGCTGTAGGCCTCTTGGCAGCTTCCCTGAACAGTTTTCTTCTCATCCTTTTCATACATTTTTGGA
This sequence comes from Lithobates sylvaticus, assembly GCA_028564925.1. Lineage (NCBI taxonomy): Eukaryota > Metazoa > Chordata > Amphibia > Anura > Ranidae > Lithobates > Lithobates sylvaticus. The sequence continues at coordinate 599,236,117 of CM053029.1, read as the reverse complement.
GGGACGTCCAGTTCTTGGCGATGTCACTGTTGTGCCATATTTTCTCCACTTGATGATGAAGGTCTTCACTGTGTTCCTTGGTATATCTAATGCCTTGGAAATTCTTTTGTACCCTTCTCCTGACTGATAACTTTTAACAATGAGGTCCCTCTGATGCTTTGGAAGCTCTGTGAGGATCATGGCTTTTGCTGTAAGACGCAACTAAGAAAATGTCAGGAAAGACCTACTAGAACAGCTGAACTTTATTTGCGGTTAATCAGAGGCACTTTAAATGATGTCAGGTGTGTACTGACTCCCACTGTAACATGAGTTTGAATTGCTTAATTATGAACGCGGCTACATCGCCAGTTATAAGAGGGTGTGCACACTTATGCAACCACATTATTTTCGTTTATTTTCACTCCCCCCCCTTTAAAAGATTTGTTTAGTTTGTTTTTCAATTAAGTTGTACAGTTTATAGGTCACATTAAGGTGGAAAAAGTTCTGAAGTTATTTATCTGTGTCTCATTATTTATTTTTTTTCATCACGGAAACCATTTTTATAGGGGTGTGTAGACTTTTTATATCCACAGTATGACTACAATAGTTCTAGATCAGTGGTCTCCAATCTGCGGCCCATGTGCTGGAAGAAGCCCCTTGCTTGCCTTGATCCAGCTCTTAGGGCACCATTGCTCCCACGGACGCCATCGATGGGGCACCATTGCGCCCACTGACACCAAAACGGACAGGTGACACTTAGGCCCCTTTCACACTTATACGACTTGTCCCACGATTTGGGACTGCAAAGTAGCATGACAAGTCGTTCCTCATGATTTCCAATGACATCCATTCATATTAGTACCACTTCAAGTCGTTCCGACTTCAAAGTAGTCCCTGCACCACTTTGGTCCGAATTTGATGCCACTTACACAGCCATTCCTTGAAATCGCGGCAAAAATCGTGGCCGCGAATCGCAGGAAAATCGCGCGACTTTGAAGTCGCACAAGTGTGAAAGGGGCCTAAACAGAATGGCTGTGAGAAGGTTGACAAATAAGGGTCCTTTCAATCGCCACTTTTATACACCACTTCCACTTTTAAATATTTTTTTTCTACAGTTTTTGGTTTGAAAATTTAATAAAGGATTGTGTGCAGATCAGCTTTAGGTGCCAAGTTTTTTTGGAATGTTTTTTTAATTTATTTTTCCTACCCTGTTTCCCCGAAAATAAGACCTAGCGTGATTGTCGGTGATGGCTGCAATATAAGCCCTACCCCCCAAATAATCCCTAGTTAAAGTCCTTGTAGGTCTTATTTTCCGGGTAGGGCTTATTTTCGGGGAAACCGGGTAGGGCTTATTTGGGGGGTAGGGCTTATATTGCAGCCATCACCGACAATCACGCTAGGTCTTATTTTCGGGGAAACAGGATATAAAAACTGGGAAAACTTATTGACTCGAGTATAAGCCTAGGCTGAGAAATGCGCAGCTACTGTAAGAGGAAAAGAGGGTCAACAATGCCCATTTGCAGCCTCACTGTGCCCATTTGCAGCCATAGGTCCCCCAAACTTCAAACTCGGTAGTTAAGGGTTCCTAAATGCCCCCTAGCTGCAGCCAAGATTTGGGGTCTCTGGACCCAAAGGGTCCCGAAATGACATTGCTGCAGATGGACACAGTTGACCGACTTTGGGGCCCTGTATCTTGGGGGGGGGGGGGGGGGGGGTCACTTGGTGGAAATGGAATACAACATATCCAAAGATGGGGTTCCTAGCACCAAGTGGCCCCGAGATACGGGGGCCCCAAAGTCGGTTCGAAAGTGTCAAGCACTTTTCTGCAGCAGAGAATGACGTTTTCCGAACCGACTTTGGGGCCCCGTATCTCAGGGCCACTTGGTGCTAGGAACCCCATCTTTGCACACCAAAATTGGGGTTCCCAGCACCAAGGGGCTCCTGAGTATAAGCCGAGGGGGGCATTTTCAGCACAAAAAAATGTGCTGAAAAACTCGGCTTATACTTAAGTATATACGGTAGTTAGAATAAGAAATGTGATTATTTTAAAAGATGGTCAATTTTTTTGGGTGGTAAAGAATAGCCATATAGTTAACCCATATTTTCAACAAACTGACTTTACTTGCATGCTTCTTTTAACCCTCTATGGTGTGTTTGTTTTTTTTTTCTGCCCAATCCTGCTATTGCAATAGAGCAGATGCCCCCCTCCCCCACCTCTTTCTGGGTGGACAATACTCCAAGGCTGGCCATACACGGTGCAAATTTCTTTCCTGCAACCACGGGTTGCAGTAAAGAAATTCGCACTAACCCCCCCCCCCCCCCCCCCTATCAATGCAGACAGTGCTGACAGGGAAATCCCTCCTGCCAAGGAATTGTCTGCTCAGGAAAGCCGTCCCCGCTGGGAGAAGACCGTGATTATTGCTAGCAGCTATACCAGCCACTAGCAATAATCGCAAGTAAATCCGACAGGTTGGTTGTACCCGAGTTGATCGATTGATCAACTGAAGTATATTCAGCCTGCCCACACACCGGTTTGAATCTCGGCCCGTTCAGCAGACATTGGACCAGTCTATGGTCGGCCTAAACGTTTGGTGTGTTGCAGCTCTCGGGTAGTCGCTGTTGTTGGGTCCTTCCAAGTCTTTTGAATACCTTTTCTCCCGCCACTGGTTCTGTAACCCTATTGGATGCAGTACTGAACTAATGGGCCTTTTAGAAGGAACCGCCACGCATGGCGAGAGACGAGGTATTCAACGCAGCCATTGGAGAGCCACCATACTGCAAACTTTTAGGGCACGGACTACCAGAAAGGTAAGTATTTTTTTTCTTTTGTGGAAGGTGGTCTTTGTTTGCTTTAGTGCAATTAAAGTTGAACTAAAGACAAAACTTATTTTTTTTTCATTTTGGTTGGAGTAAGGGAGAGTTATAACCCCTGTCAGGTTTTTTTTTTTTTTTCTGGCATTTTTGTCAGATTGGAGGGATTTTTGCAAATTAAGGGATTTACCTTCTATTACTTTTCTGGGGACAACCTGACTTTTGGGATTTTCTTTTACTTTCAATGATTATGGTAAACGGGAACAAAAAGAGGAATCGGCAATAAAAACTGACAGACGTTCTAATCCCTCTCCGCTTCATCCAATACTAAAAATTAAAGTTTTGCCTTTTTTAGTTGTACTGTAACTTCAAGGGTTGATTTCTCATTTAGGTCTAGGGGGACTTGTTAAAGAGGATTTACTTACCTGATCCTCCGAACTGCCAGACCTCTCCTCGCAGCACCTTCTCCCCCTACGCTTCAGCAGTCTTGATGTCCTCAAGACCAATTTAGGGTCGGGACGTGAGGATATCAAGGAACACGTTGGGGGGGAGCACAATCTGCCGAGTGAGAGGAGGATCAGGTAAGTTTAAAGTGCTTCTCCTCCCTACACTAAGCCAGCAGTTAACCCTTGCCGTGTGGGCGCAGCACCATTGAAAGGGATCGTTTTCAGATTTCCCAGAGTTGGGCTTGAACATAAATACAAGATTGTCCTTCTGTGACTTGACCTTTTTGTATTTTCGTGGTGTCTAAATGGAATTTGTGGTGGTAAAGGTGTACTTGTTAATGCCCAGACTAGCTGGTGACTGGCTTGTATGCATATTAGGCTAGTGTGTTAGACGTTATAGGGCATCTTTTCAGGCTGTGCTGATTTTGTGTATAGTATTAGTCGTCTTATTTTTGTGTGCATGATGTGCTGTGACTATACACACCTAGACCTGTTGCTGATTCCAAGTATTCATCTTGCAGGTGAACGTGTGTTGTGTTTTCATGGGCCTCTTCTCTATGAAGCAAAGGTAAGTTTCATGTGTTGTCCTTCCTGTTTTCAGGTCGTTTCTGGGGGTTGTGTTGCTGCAATTGAAGAGTGAGGCAAGGAGTAGCTTGCTTAGTGTAAAGAACACGACTCTGATTCCTCCTGTATTATATTGTATTGTAACTAGGGTTGCAACTAATCATTATTTTCACAGTCGATTAGCTGGTCGATTTGTTTTGGTTAATAACCTTAAAAAAATGTGTGGTGTATAATTTAGTTAATATGTAAAGTTTAAAAAAAAAAAAAAGGCAACTTATTCTTAAATATCTCTATGCAGTGGTAAATATAACCAACTATATGGTTAGAGAGCAAATTATCTAATCCACACTGAGAATACCAGACAGAAGAGATATACTGTATATACTATTAGAGGAGAGATATACTGTATATACTATTAGAGGATATATACTGTATATACTATTAGAGGAGATATACTATATATATATATATACTATTAGAGGAGAGATATACTGTATATACTATTGGGAGATATACTGTATATACTATTGGGAGATATACTGTATATACTATTGGGAGATGTACTGTATATACTATTATAGGAGAGATGTACTGTATATACTATTAATAGATATACTGTATATACTATTGGGAGATGTACTGTATACATTATTGGGAGATGTACTGTATACATTATTACAGGAGAGATATACTGTATATACTATTAGGAGATATACTGTATATACTATTAGTGGAGACATATACTGTATATACTATTAGAGGAGATATATACTGTATACATTATTACAGGAGAGATATACTGTATATACTATTAGAGGAGAGATATACTGTATACATTATTACAGGAGAGATATACTGTATACATTATTACAGGAGAGATATACTGTATACATTATTACAGGAGAGATATACTGTATACACTATTAGAGGAGAGATATACTGTATATACTATTAGAGGAGATATATACTGTATACATTATTACAGGAGAGATATACTGTATATACTATTAGAGGAGAGATATACTGTATACATTACAGGAGAGATATACTGTATATACTATTAGGAGAGATATACTGTATATACTATTAGTGGAGAGATATACTGTATATACTATTAGAGGAGATATATACTGTATACATTATTACAGGAGAGATATACTGTATATACTATTAGGAGATATATACTGTATATACTATTAGTGGAGACATATACTGTATATACTATTAGAGGAGATATATACTGTATACATTATTACAGGAGAGATATACTGTATATACTATTAGAGGAGAGATATACTGTATACATTATTACAGGAGAGATATACTGTATACATTATTACAGGAGAGATATACTGTATACATTATTACAGGAGAGATATACTGTATATACTATTAGAGGAGAGATATATACTGTATATACTATTAGAGGAGATATATACTGTATACATTATTACAGGAGAGATATACTGTATATACTATTAGGAGATATACTGTATACATTACAGGAGAGATATACTGTATATACTATTAGGAGATATACTGTATATACTATTAGAGGAGATATATACTGTATATACTATTAGAGGAGAGATATACTGTATATACTATTAGAGAGAGATATACTGTATATACTATTAGAGGAGAGATATACTGTATATACTATTAGAGGAGAGATATACTGTATATACTATTAGAGGAGAGATATACTGTATATACTATTAGAGGAGAGATATACTGTATATACTATTAGAGGAGAGATGTACTGTATATACTATTAGAGGAGAGATATACTGTATATACTATTTTATAAGGTGAATTTCGTAAAAATATCAGACTCTTTGTTTTTTTATTAAAAAAAAAAAAAAAAAAAAAATGTCTTTTCAAAAAAAAAAATTTTAAGAACGTTTGTTCGATTTTCTAATCATTAGTGGGGTCAAATCGACGTTCATTTTCAACTACAGTGATGGGGAAAATTTAGAAATAATAGAAAACTTCTTGGTGAAAGGAATTTTCAGACACTGTATGTGGTTTTCGTTCAGAAATGACATTCATTTTTAAAACGGAATGTTAAAAACAAGTGAAAATTTCAAACATTCTTTCATTCAGCGAATGTACAAAGATTTTTTTTCACATGAATATTCTCATCTGAAAATTGATCGGTGTGGCCAGCATAAGGCTCGGTACACACCTATGCAGTTTGCTTTTAGATGTGTTTCTGAAGTGCTTTTTGCTGTGTGTTTTTTTGATTTCTGAGCACGTGATTTTACTGCGATTTGCGTTTTTTGTTTAAAAACACAAATTGGCGCAAAAACGCACTACATGCTTCTCCATTAGAAGAATATTGAACCAAAAAAGCACAGTTTTGCATTTTTTTTTTTAAAAAGTCCCCGACCCTTTCCAAATACGCAGCGGCTGAAAATAGCACAGATGTGAACGTGTCCCATAGGACACCATGTAAATAAACTGTAGTGCATTTTTTTTTTTGGCTAATTAGTTGTTGGGCAGATTAAAAAACACAAATTGCTGCAAAAACGCATTACACGCTTTTCTGCAGCTTCTCCATTGAAGTATATTGAACCAAAAAAAAAAGCACCGTTTTGCGTTTAAAAAAAAAAAAAAAAAAGTCCCTGATCCCCTCCAACAAGCAGTGGTTGAAAAAAGCGTAGATGTGAACGTGTCCCATAGGAAACCATGTAAATGAACTGTAGTGCGTTTCTACAAAAAGCACCAAAAAACACATAGATGTGAACCAGGCCTGAGATGTTTAGTAACATAATGGGGGTAAAAAAAAGGAACATTAGCCCTTTATAGTACAAAAAAAATTTAAGGCAGATAATCACTACTGTAAGTGGTTAATTTATTACTGTAGAACTGTGAAAGTAATATTTACGGTAGCAATTATTTGCTCTTTTTGTACTAATAAAGGACTCATTTTTGTTTTTTTTTTTAACCCCATTGTGTTACTGGCCGATTAATCAATTATGAAAATAGTAATCGAATAATTTCATAATCAATTAGTTTCAGCCCTAGTGCATTTCTGCAAAAAGCACCAAAAAACACATGGATGTGAACTAGGCCTAAGACATTAACCACTTCAGCCCCGGGACAATTTGCAGCCAAAGGACCAGGCCCCTTTTTGCGATGCGGCACTGCGTCGCTTTAACTGACAATTGCGCGGTCGTGCGACGTGGCTCCCAAACAAAATTGGCGTCCTTTTTTTCCCACAAATAGAGCTTTCTTTTGGTAGTATTTGATGCGGTTTTTATTTTTTGCGCTATAAAAAACAAAAATAGAGCGACAATTTGAAAAAAATGCAATATTTTTTACTTTTTGCTATAATAAACTATCCCCAAAAAATATATAATTAAATAACAAACATTTTTTTTCCTCAGTTTAGGCCGATACGTTATTCTTCTACATATTTTTGGTAAAAAAAAAATCGCAATTATTGATTAGTTTGCGCAAAAGTTATAGCGTTTACAAAATAGGGAATAGTTTTATAGCATTGTTATTTTTTTTTTTTTTTTTACTAGTAATGGCGGCGGTCAGCGATTTTTTTTTTTTTTTTTTTTTTTTTTTTTTTTTTATTTTTTTTTTTTATTGTGACTGCGACATTATGGCGGACACATCGGACATTTTTGACACATTTGTCATTTATACAGAAATCACTGCTATTTAAATAGCACTGATTCCTATGTAAATGACAGTTGTAGTGAAGGGGTTAACCACTAGGGGGCGGGGAGGAGTCAGTGTGATGTGTTGGTTTTTTTTTTTACAGTAGGGGGGTGGCTGTACGTCTGACTTCATTGATCGGCGTTCCCGATGACAGGGAACAGCCGATCACTGACAGTCAGTGTAGGAAGCGCGGGGAGAGGTTTGTTTACACAAACCTCTCCCCGTTCTTCAGCTCCGTAACCCGATCGCGGGATACCAGCGGCGATCGGTCCGCTGGTCCCACGGCCGGGTCACGGAGCTCCCGACCGGGTCGCGACCCACGGGCAGGCAAATTAAAGGGGACGTACCCGTACGTGCTTTTGCCTGCCCGTGCCATTCTGTAGACGTATATCTACATGAGGCGGTCGGGAAGTGGTTAAGTAACATAATGGGGGTTAAAACTAAAATTAGCCCTTTATAGTACAAAAAAAGCAAATAATCACTACCGTAAGGGGTTAATTTATTTATTTTTATTTTTTTACTGTAGAACTGTGAAAGTAATATTTCCAGTAGTATTTTTAACCCCCATTATGTTACTGATCGATTTATGAAAATAGTAATCGATTAATTTCATTGATTAGTTGTCGATTACTCGATTAGTTGTTTCAGCCCTAATTATAACTGTAATGTTTGAACGTGCTTTACAGTTAGAACATTGCAAAGCACCGTGCAAACTGTATAGGCATAAATAATAAAAAATAAAAAAACTTTATTTGTACATAGAATATTTTTTTTTTTAGATTCATACTTGGGTGGATGCAGCATCAGATCGATGCTGCAGCTATCCTCCACCGTCTCTGCACTGAGGCTGCATTCACACCTGAGTGTAGCGTTTTCAGGCAGAAAATGGCGCGAATTGCGGCGTTTTTTTGCAGCGTTTTTACCGCGTTTTGCCGCGATTTTGTGTACAGCAAAAGGTCACCAATTTAAAAACAATAAAAACGCCTAAAACTGCAAGATTGGAGCGACAAAAATGGTTTCGGAACCTTTTTTGCGCTTCAGGCGTAGGGCTTCAGGCGTTTTGGAGTGGAGATGTGAACCATCTCCGTAGAGAATAATGTATTTTTTTTCCCCTCCAGCGTTTTGTAGCTTCAGGCAACAAAACGCTCAGGTATGAATGCAGCCTGAGAACTGAGCCACCGAATACCGCAGAGGACTCGGTTCTCTCCGATCCCCCAAGAGGAGAGCTGCTGACCGCTCTGCTCCTCCACAGCTCAGCGCTCCATCGAGTGTGGAGGGGCGGAGAGCAGCCGTCTATGCAGCTCGCTGAGACTGCCATCAGTCAAGGCAGCTGGCGGATCCAGACGTGGGAAGTCGGGATGACGCGGTGCCTCGACTGATGGCATTGACATCAGCGGACTTCAGACTGCTGTCTGCTGAATACAGGTCACAGGAGTGCAAAACGAATTGCACTCCTGTGAGCCAGAAGCCCAGCCTAAAATGCTCAGGCTGGACTTCTCCTTTTTAACCATTTCAACGCAGGGCTTTTTCACCCCCTTCCTGCCCAAGCCAATTTTCATTTTCCAGCGCTGTTGCACTTTGAATGACAATTGCGCGGTCATGCGACGCTGTACCCAAATAACATTTTTATAATTTTTTTCCCCCACAAATAGTGCGTTCTTTTGGTGGTATTTGATCTATAATGATCTTTATTTTTTTGCTATAAACAAAAGAGCGATAAGTTTGAAAAAAACACAATTTTTTTTTGCTATAATATCACAAATTTAGGCCGATTAGCTATTCTTCTACATATTTTTGGTTAAAAAAATCGCAGTAAGTGTATATTGGTTTGCGCAAAAGTTATAGCGTCTACAAAATAGGGTATAGTTTTATGTTTTTTATTTTTTTATTTATTTTTTTAAACTAGTAATGGCGATCATCGATTTTTATCGTGACTGCGACATTGCGGCAGACACATCGGACACTTTTGACACCATTTTGGGACCATTGGCATTTATACAGCGATCCATGCTATAAAAATGCACTGATTACTGTATAAATGTCACTGGCAGGGAAGTGGTTAACACTAGGGGGTGATCAAAGGGTTAACTGTGTGTCCTAGGGAGTGATTCTAACTGTAGGGGGGGGACTCTCAAAAGGGGAGGAGACCGATCGGTGTGCCTCTGTACTGGGATCACACCATTGGTCTCCTCTCATCTGACAGGATGTGGATCTGTGTGTTTACACACACAGATCCACGGTCCTGCTCAGTTAATGGGCAATCGCGGGTGCCCGGCGGACATCGTGGCCGCCGAGCACGCGCATCATGTCCCGAGTGACGCCAACCAGACGGCCGGGAAGCCCAGGACGTCATATGATGCCCACCTAGGATGGGAGATCCCATCTGCGGACGTCGTATGACAATGGGCAGGTATTGAAGTGCTTAATATTGCACCATTGCAAAAGCGTGAGCCCCTGTGCATCTATGCGTTTTTGCTGGTCCGCTTCCTCGGGGGACACATGGGGGGGGGGGGGGGTTATAAAAAAAAATGTAAAAAGACACAAATTAAAAAAATATATATTTTTATATTTTGTTATAAAATTTTAAAACAGGTAATTTTTCTACTTGATATACGCTGATTAGGTGGCAGTGATGGGCACTGATTACACTGATAGGCAGCACTGCTAGGTGGCGCTGATTGGTACCACTTGTGAGCTTTGATAGGTGGGCATTGATAGGTGGCACTGGTGGGCACTGGCAGGTGGCACAGAAGAGGCATAATTGCTTCTTCCTCTTAGGGACTGATGTCCCTTGCAAATGAGCCGGTGATCGGCTTTTTTTTTTTTTCCATCTTCAGGGGGGATTTGAGTACTCAATCCTTTCTAAAATGTAGATATAATTTTACATCAATTCGTATAATGCCAGTATATACAAGTTCTAAAATTTAGAAAGTATTGAGTACTCAAATCTTCCCTGAAGAAGGAATACTATTCCGAAACATGTTGGGACATATCGTAGCAACTTATGTGGACTGACCACAGTTCCTCTTTGGCAGTACCCAGGGTGCACTTTATTATTTTTGAGTACCTGTTTTTCATATGGATTTAGTTCTATGTATTTTTGTCACGGTTTACGTTTTTTTTGAGCGTATCTAGCCAATCCTCTTTAGTCTATTTTAACTTCCTGAGATCCGCGCTATAGCCGAATGACGGCTACAGTGCGAATCTAATATGCCGGGACGACGTCTATTGACGTCGTCCCGGCCACGAGCTGCCTGCGCGCCCCCTGAAGGGCGCGCGCGCACGGCGCGCTCTGTGATCAGTGAGTCTGTGAGACTCGCTGGATCACAGATCCGAGTAAGCGGTCGATCCCGACCCCTTTACCACGTGATCAGTTGTCAGTCCATGACAGCTGATCATGTGATAACAACAGAGCCGGTAGTCGGCTTTTTTTTCCCTCCTCGCGCTGTCAGCGCGAGGAGGAAAAAAAAGCCGATTACCGGCGGCAGTGAGAGGGACATCAGTCCCTCTCACTGCAATGTGCCCAATTAAAGTGCCGCCTACCAGTGCCCACAGTGCCAGTGCTCATCGGTGTCACCTGCCAGTGCTCATCGGTGCCGCCCATCGGTACCGACTTATCTGTCCCCACCAGTGAAGCCTATCAGTGCCCACCTGTGCCGCCTCATCAGCGCATATCAATGAAGCAGAAAAATTACCTGTTTGCAAAATTTTATAACCAACTATTAAACATGATTTTTTTTTTTTTTTAATTTTCCATCTTTTTTTGTTTGTTTAGCAAAAAATAAAAACCCCAGCTGTGATTAAATACCACCAAAAGAAATCTCTATTTGTGGGAAAAAAATTATAAAAATGTAATTTGGGTACAGTGTTGTATGACCGCAATTGTCATTCAAAGTGCGTCAGCGCCGAAAGCTGAAAATTGGTCTGGTCACGAAGGGAGTTTAAGTGCAAAGTAATCAGGTGGTTAAATTGATGTCAATTAAAGTGGCACTGTCACCTTTTTAAATCTTTCTGCGTTTTTTTTTTTAAATTTTTTTTTCCTTTTTGATTTCTGCCTAAAAAGTCCAAGGGGGGGGGGGGGGGGGGGGGGGGGCCGGTGGGGGGGGGGGGGGGGGGGGGGGGGGGGGGGGATATATCCTGCTGCACTCCTGTGCATCATACAAACACTGTTTTCTGGATGTTGCCAGTTTTATACACTTGGCACCAGGGATTTCACTCAAAGGAAGCAATACAAAGAGAACAGGAGACTTCTTCATACAAGTATACAATACAAAGTAGCAGCGCTACAAAAACAATAAAATAGTCAAAATCATTGACTGTATGTGAACCAATATACACAAACGGCATAAGTGATAGTAATAAATGAGCAGTCCATATATAACACATAAATGTGGGTTCTTGTGAAATAACACCTCTTGACGACAGTGCACCTCCACCACCTGAATTGCGTGCTTACCAGAAGGCAAGCTTTTAGGAGGCTGCGGTTAAATACCCAGCCAGGACCTTTATCCAAAAAGGAAGGTGGTTCTCCACAGCTAGTATTGGGAAGGAGCTTAGGATTAAGCACTAAATAGCCTGTGAAACTCGAGCATCAGCCACCAAGGAAAGAGTTCAGGTGTTACCCAAAAAATATAAAAAGGATACTCCATAGTGTAAAACGTACCAAAGGATTTAATGGACTTAAAGTATTACACTTACAAAATAGAAGATAAAAACAAACATAGAACACAGCCGGCCAGCAAGCGAACACCCGTCCACTGAGTGCAGCGCGATGATGTCAGCGCGTCAACCACGTCGTCTCGGGGAACCGTTCCGAGACTGTCAGATTATGCGCGTTTTGTCACAATCTGACACAGTCTCAAAACGGTTCCCCCGAGACAACGTCAGATTGTGTCAAAACGTGCGTAGGGAGGTTGATGTGCTGACATCATCGTGCTGCACTCAGTGGAGTGCAGAGGGGCGGCACAGTGGTGTAGTGGTTAGCACTCTCACCTAGCAGTAAGAAGGGTCGCTGGTTCGAATCCCAACCACGACCCTACCTGCCTGGAGTTTGCATGTTCTCCCTGTGCCTGCGTGGGTTTCCTCCGGGTACTCCGGTTTCCTATCACAATCCAAAGACATGCAGGTAGGTTAATTGGCTTCTGTCCAAAAATTGGCCCTAGCATATGATTGGGGGTCTTGGATTGTGGACTCCTTGAGGGTAGGGACCGATGTGAGTGTGCAATGTACAGGGATAGGGACAATTGTAGACACTCACTCAGGTTGAACTGGATGGACTGATGTCTTTATTCAACCTTACTAACTATGAAACTATTAGTATCCATAAAGGCTCATGAAAGTGGGTATGGTGTAAAATTGCTTTGCTCTACATGTTGCGTGCCTTAGCGCTTCCTCAGGAGCTTTAGGCTGTCAAAGCTGTCTTTGCTGTCTGCAAGCAGGAGTTTGGTGGGGATCTGCGGTGGAGCCGTTTACTAGGCTATGCCTTGGCAGCACTGGCGGAGCTATTCACTCCAACAATCCAGCAGGTGATTTTTACTGTGTATGGACCTCAATTCCGGTGGCTGTTTATGCACCTGAAATGAAACTTGGTTTTCAGTTATACTATTTGACAACCTTTTGGAATTTTTACCTGCTTTATCACCTGGCCGGGCTATATTTTATCTGTTGGCTGCCTTGTGATCGATATCTGTCTTACTCCCCATGATCGATATTCTCCTTTACCATTTGAAGACTACTCTTGGCTGCATTGTACAATTTAACACTTGCCTAAAGCTCCTGAGGAAGCGCTAAGCCGTGCAACATGTAGAGCAAAGCAATTTTACACCATACTCCCTTCCACCAAGCCTTTATATACAGTGCCTTGCAAAAGTATTCACCCCCTTGGCATTTTTCGTGTTTTGTTGCCTCACAACCTGGAAATAACATGGATTGTTTGAGGATTTGCATCATTTAATTTACAGAATATGCCCACAACTTCGAAGATTTTTTATTGTGAAGCAAACAACAAATAGGATGTGCATAACTATTCACCCCCTCTAAAGTCAATACTTTGTAGAGCCACCTTATCACAGCTCCAAGTCGCTTTGGATAAGTCTCTGAGTTTCGCCACATCTCACCACTGGGTTTTTGCCCATTCCTCCTCCTTGCAAAACTGCTCCAGCTCCTTCAAGTTGGATGGTTTGCGCTTGTGAACAGCAAATCTTTAAGTCTGACCACAGATTTTCTATTGGATTGAGGTCTGGGCTTTGACTAGGCCATTCCAACACATTTACATGTTTCCCCTTAAACCACTCAAGTGTTGCTTTAGCAGTGTGTTTGGGGTCATTGTCCTGCTGGAAGGTGAACCTCCGTCCTAGCCTCAAATCACACACAGAGTGGCACAGGTTTTACTCAAGAATATCCCTGTATTTAGCACCATCCATCTTTCCCTCGATCCTGACCAGTTTCCCAGTCCCGACTGCTGAAAAACATCCTCACAGCATGATGTTTCACAGTGGGGATGGTGTTCTTTGGGCGATGTGATGTGTTGGGTTTGCGCCAGACATAGCGTTTTCTTTGATGTTGATGAAGTTGCATTTTGTAAGAGAACTTTCCTAACAACTTGGTGAATGGAGGTGAAGCTCTGCTGACTTCCATCACCCAAACTTCTTTTTTTTTTTTACTTACATGTGATTGGTTTATTATTTGCAAAGTTAGGCTCTGGGGACTATTCCCTTGCAAAGTAAACTGCCTAGTTGTGTTTGATCAACCCTATTGTTTCTAGGTTTTTCAATATTTTAGTTTTAGATTACATTTTGTTTCTCTTTTAGTGTGTGAAAGTTGCAGTTAAAGACAAGCAGGTGAAGTACTTCATTCACTACAGCGGGTGGAATAAAAAGTAAGTTGAGCTGATATCCTAATTGTATTGTAGCCTTGAGACGTCTTTATTCATTATTATTTTTTTTATTTTTATTGTTTTTTTTGTTAAGCATCAGGTTCTCAACAGTAACTTTTTTTTTTTTTAGAGCCGTCTCATTTTGTCCTGAACTTCACCAAGAGAGTCCTCCTTGATTATAGCCTTAATCTGCTTATGTTTCCTTTTAGCTGGAAATAAACCTCAATATGTTTATTGAAACCTATTCTGAAAGTATGACTTGGGGGTTCTTAAAGTGTAAGTCCAGGCAAAACCTGCTCTGTGCCACATTCTAAGCCAAATACATCTAACCCTGTAAAGCAAAACTCGCTGTACTTACCTATCCTGCAGCCGATCCGGTCAGCCGCGGCGTCGCTGTGTAGGCGTGTGCAGGAAGAGGATATATGCAGGAGAGGACTGACAACGGCATTGAAATTAATAGGAAGTGATGTCACCCATTTTTCTCTTTCTCTTTTTCTCTTCTCTCTTTTCTTTTTTTTTTTTTTTTTTTTTTTTTTTTTTCTTTCTCGCTTTCTCTTTTTCTCTTTTTTTTTTTTCTTTCTCTTTCTCTTTTTACTTTTTCTTTTTCTTTTTCTTTCTCTTTTTCTCTATCTTTCTTTCTTTCTCACTCACTCACTCACATACACATGTATACATACACATGTATACATACATACACATATATATATATATATAACATAATATAATATATATATATATATATATATGTCACATACATACATACATACATACATACATACATACATACATACATACATACATATACAGTGCATGCATACATACATATCTTTTTAATAGTTTGCATTTAAAGCTCAAGACAAATGCATCCCTTTTTAAATTCTACGTATGTCTTCATACTGGTCCTTTACGGTGTAACGCACCTCCCTGTTGAAATGCATTAAAAACGTGGCAGAGACGCACTTTTGTTGTATTTTTGATGCAGTTTTTGAGTCACGTTTTCGGTGGCCATTATTGGACCTTTTTTATTTATTTTTATTTTTTTCATATCGGGATAACCCTATTTTCAGCAGCCAGTATATCGGTGCATCCATATTTACAAGTCGCTTTTATAAAGGAGGTGATCTTTTATTTATTTATTTTTTTTATTTTTTCCCCCCTCACATGTTGTTGGTGTTCTATAATTCACTTGTATGTTATAAATTAAATACAGCTGGATAAAACAAAAACTGTCGGTCTTCATTTCAGGCAGCAAAGCAACACAATTTGATTGTTTTCCAGGGGGTGGTGGTTGATTTTTTTTTTTTTTTTTTTTGTCTATACCCACTGTAAACTGTTCTGCTTGTCTATTGCAATGGCTGAATTTAGTTTTTTTTTAATTTTTTATTTTTTTTCAGCTGGGATGAGTGGGTACCAGAAAGTAGAGTACTCAAATACGTGGACACTAACCTGCAAAAACAAAAAGAACTTCAGAAGGCCAATCAGTAAGTATATAATAATGACTGAGTTTTACAGGAAATGAATCACTTGTTAGTTGTGGGTGGAAGGGATTGGATTTGTAGTGTAGTATCGAGGTGCATCAGTAGAGACAAGGAGTGCCATCTATGGAGAAGGTGAGGAGGAAGACCTAGGCAGATACTATCCTAAACCGTAAAGTGTAGGTAAACCTTCACCTTGTAAAAACCAACGCAGTTCAAAATCTAAATGAAAGGCTAAACATTTGTGTAAAAACATAAATACCTTTTTTTTATTTTTTTTTTTTCTGTTAGTGATCACATTCCCTCTGTTCTCAGCAGCATAGGAGCTGGGAAGGAGAAACAGCAGTACACATAGCTTCCCAGGTTAAAGGCTGTACAGGGAGGGGGGGGTGTCAGGACAAGTCTGACCATTGCAGGAGAGCAGGCTGTGTCCCCAGCATAGCTAGAGAACTGACCATGCTGTGCGCTCCTGCTAAGTTGGGTCAGTTTTTAATGGGAAAGCAGAGGGACTGGGCAGGAACGCCAGGGATTTCACTCAGAGGAAGCAATACAAAGAAAACGGAAGACTTTCTCATACAAGTACATGGTACAGCAGCCACATATTAGGAGTGTGAAATGTTGGGTTTACAAGAAATCTGTTTCATAAATATGTACACTTGGCTTAGCCAAAGATACAAATTTCAGGAATGACATGTTGGCAGACAGTTTGGTGCTTATCTGGAAATGAGACGGTCAGCCAGGGCATTTCTGCAGTCTCATACATATCCACTTGCTGACTGCAATGTGTGTGTGTGTATATGTGTATGTGTGTGTGTGTTGTGTGTGTGTGTGTATATATAACATACATACACACATACACACATACACACATATATATATATATATATATATATATATATATATATATATATATATATATATATAATGCACACACACACACACACACACACACACACACACACACACACACACACACATACGTTGATGCCTACAAGTGGTTTGCCGGGGTTATTTATGGCTGAAGAGATCAGACATAACCCCGGTTTTAATTTTTTTTTTTTTTCTTTATTATAATATTTTTTTTTTTCAGCAGGTAATTGGCTTTTTCATAAAAGTGGTGAGAGCAGCTAATTAGCTGCGGGATCACTATTAGAAGCAGCTGAGGGGCCCCTAGCTCTGGCCGCTCGCCGGTGTTCTTGGCGTTGCAGTTTTTCCCGGGAAACGATCCAACAGTTCATGTGGCTGGCCATAGAGGTGACCAGAGACCTGATCACCTCTATGATCTTGGAGGACCAGAGCGACATTGTCACTTCAGGTCTAGAGTGGAAGTAAACAATTAGTATTTTTTATTTTTATTTTTGTTTTTTGGATCTTCTGCTTTTTTAAAGGTAGAGGAGAGATTTCAGTTCTTAGACACATCTCCATAAAGAGGACCTGTCACCCTTATTTATATTACATGGGGTGTTTACATTTCTTGTAATAGGAAGAAAAGTGAAAGGGGGAAAAAACAAAGGCATCAAACTAAAAAAGAAAAGTAAAATTTAACAATAAAAAAATTTTTTAAAACACCCCTGTCCCTGTGTGCTCGCACGCAGAAGCATACATAAGGCCCACCCACATATAAAAATGGTGTTCAAACCACACATGTGAGGTATCGCCGCGAACGTTGGAGCGAGAGCAATAATTCTAGCCCTAGACCTCTGTAATTCAAAAGGTGTGCAATTTTGAAGCGTGACATGTTGGGTGTCTATTTACTCGGCGTAACTTCATCTTTCACATTATGCAAAAAAAATTGGGCTAACTTTAATGTTTTTTTTTTTTATTTTTGTTATTTATTTTAAGCATGAAACCGTGTGTTTGTTTTTTTTTTTTAAACTGTTTGAAAAATTGCTGCGCAAATACCGTGCTAGATAAAAAGTTGCAACGACTGCCATTGTATTCTCTAGGGTCTTTGCTAAAAAAAAACATATAACGTTTTGGGGGTTCTATGTAATTTTCTAGTAAAAAAAATGATGAATTTTACATGTAGGAGAGAAAAATGTCAGAATTGGCCTGGATGGCAAATGGTTAAAATTCATGAGTGTATCCCCCCCCCCCCCCCCAAAATTGGGTTTGAAAAAAACGCTGTGCAAATATCGTGTGACATAAAAAAATTGCAGCGATCGCCATTTTATTCTCTAGGGCAGCGGTCTTAAACTGGCGGCCCTCCAACTGTTGTGAAACTAAAAGTCCCATGAAGAATTGCAAGGCTGACAAGTTGCAAGCATGACTCCCATAGGCAGAGAGGATGATGGGACTTGTAGTTTCGCAACAGCTGGAGGGCCGCCCGAGGGTCTCTGCTATAAAAATATCGAATGTTTTAAAGTGTTAAAGGCAGTCTAAGTACATTTTCTAGCAAAAAAAAGACTGATTTTTACTTGTAAACAAAAAGTGCCAGAAAAGACCTGGAGCTGAATTGGATAGGATGAAAGGGGTTACCTAATTGGCCAGAGATATATTTGCAGATATTGTAGTGATAGGTATGCCTTATTGCAGTGATCTGCCTTTTTATAGGACAGGTTGAATGTTCTTATGGTTTTCAGTGTCCTTTACAGGGATCAGTATGCAGAGGGGAAGATGAGAGCAGCCGCTCCAGGAAAGAAGTCAGCTGCACTTCAGCAGAAGAATGTGGAAGTGTAAGTGAAACGGCTTCACCATTTTCTCATTTTAAAGTTGATAAAATGAACAGTGACCATATATATTATACTGTGTGCTATGTATCATTGCCAAAAACGGGATAAAAAAAGACTTACCGTATTTATCGGTGTATAACACGCGCCCCAAGTTCAAGAGCGAATTTTAAGGGGAAAAAAAATTACATTTTCAATGCAGCCTTGCCCCAGTGTCCGTCTGGGGCAGCCTGGCCCCCGGCGTCTGTCTGGGGCAGCCTGGCCCCCGGCGTCTGTCTGGGGCAGCCTGGCCCCCGGCGTCTGTCTGGGGCAGCCTGGCCCCCGGCGTCTGTCTGGGGCAGCCTGGCCCCCGGCGTCTGTCTGGGGCAGCCTGTCCGCCCCCGGCGTTGCCCGCAGCCTGGCCCCCTCGTCTGTCTGGGGCAGCCTGGCCCCCGGCGTCTGTCTGGGGCCTGGCCCCCGGGGCTGCTGGGGCTGGCCCCCCCCGGCGTCCGTCTGGGGCAGCCTGGCCCCGCCCCCGGGCCTGGCCCCCGGCGTCCGTCTGGGGCAGCCTGGCCCCCGGCGTCCGTCTGGGGCAGCCTGGCCCCCGGCGTCCGTCTGGGGCAGCCTGGCCCCCGGCGTCCGTCTGGGGCAGCCTGGCCCCCGGCGTCCGTCTGGGGCAGCCTTGCCCCCGGCGTCCGTCTGGGGCAGCCTGGCCCCCGGCGTCCGTCTGGGGCAGCCTGGCCCCCGGCGTCCGTCTGGGGCAGCCTGGCCCCCGGCGTCCCTTGCCCCAGCTTTGTGCATGTCGGCGGTGCTCCGCTCACAGTCACGCCACTATGATGGACATAACACAGGTCCAATGGACTGGGCGTGACTGAGCGGAGCAAGCAACGCCGACATACACAAAGCCAAGTACACTCGGCCAGTCTCGGCTCCGCTCACAGTCACGTGGGCGGGACTGCGAGAGGAGCTGAGACTAGCTTAGTGTACTCGGCTTTGTGTATGTTGGCGGCTTTCGCTCACAATCAGCGGAGATCGGCGTATAACACGCACCCACGATTTTCCCCTGATTTTAAATACAGTACATTGCTGGGGGGTACATAAGCAAGAATTCTTTTCAGCTGCATTGTGGAAGATTCTGGCCAAAAAGTTACAAAACATCTGATTTGGATTAGATGTTTAAGAGTAGTTGCAGTGTCTTGAGGGTGGTTTTTTTTATTATTTATTTTTTTAATATCTTTGTTTTTATTTAAAAAAAAAAAAAATTTCAACAAATTGTCTTTACAATGAAATGGAACAAAGATAATACTGCTGATATATTTGAAGGAATTCTCGCAGTAAGTTCAATTGAGACAGATGAATAGTAAAAGCTAGGGTAACAATGAGATCGTGCATGAAGAAAGAAGGTTTGTTAACATATTCATTATTTTTATTTTTTTCTGCTTCAGGAAAACCAAGAAAAACAAGCAAAAAGGTAGGCTTCCTTTTCCACTGGTTTACGTGTGTGTGTGTGTGTGTATAATTCCCCCCCCCCCCCCCCCCCCTTTTTTTTTTTTTTTCTTTATTGCAGCATTTTTATTTATTTTTTTCTTGTTTTTTTTTTTTTTTATTAGCCCCCGGGAGTGGAGAGGGCACCAGTACCAGCGATGCTCCTCAACCACCACGAAAGAAACGGGCCCGAGTGGATCCCACTGTTGAGAGTGTAGGTATCTTGTCCTAATGTCTATTCACCGTATTCAATTTGTGCATAAGAAAAAAACAAATACCCAACAGCAATATAGAGCTTGTGTAATGTATACAGTACCTGTACGCCCTTATGCCTGTCTGTGCCATTCTGCTGACGTACATCGTCGTGCACTGGTAAGAAAAAAAATAAAGACAAAAATTATTATTAAATTAATAAACTTAATTTATTTTATTTAAAAAAAAAATTTGTTCTGTCACAAGTGTCCCTAATCACCACCTTGCCCATTATAGGATGACGCTGTACTGCACTGGTGACAGTATGTAAAACAAAACAAATTTTTTTTTCCCAAAAAATGACAAATGGAAAAAAAAAAAAATAGCCATGCCTCTTACTAAATACCTTGATTGTCTACTTTCCAAAAAAGGGTCATTTGGGGGGTATTTATACTGTCCTGACATTTTAAGGCCTCAGGAAACGAGATTGGTCGTCTGTACATCAGGATTGATCAATTTTCATATCTATCCCATACTTTGTGGACTCCCTAACCTTCCTACAGACTAATATACACCAATTTGGGTTATTTTCACCAAAGAAATGGAGCAGAATACATTTTGGGCAAAATTTATGAAGACCAATTATTTGCAAAATTATATATATAATATTTTTTTAAAATTTTCAGTCTTTTCTTCCATTTATTTAGCAAAAAAATGTAAAGCCCAACGGTGATTAAATGCCACTAAAAGAGAGCTCTACTTGTGTGGAGATGCAAAAAAAATGTAGTTTTGGGTACAGTGTTGCATGACAGTGCAATTGTCATTCAAAGTATGAGAGCGCTAAAAGCTGAAAATCGGCCTGGGCAGGAAGGGGGTGAAAATGCCCGGTAGGCAGGTGGCATAAAAAGCCGTCCTTGAATTTCAGTCCATAGACTTTGCTTAGGCTGCAATGTCATTTGATCTGCTAGACCAGGGATATGCCATTAGCGGACCTCAAGTCTGTTGCAGAACTACAAGTCCCATGAGGCAAGCCTGACACCCAGAGGCATGATGGGACTTGTAGTTTTGCAACAGCTGGACATCTGCTAATTGCATATCCCTGCGCTAGAGGCATGAGGAAGCATCAGGATTGACATGATTGTATCTCTTAGCCAACATGAAATTCCATAAAGTAGATACCGACCCTTCTGGAGAGACAAGCAGATAAAGGCATCGTCATGCAAGCACTTGACGGGGTGGAGAAGAAAAAATATCTGGTCCCCTTATTTTTTGTTAAAAAAAAATAAAAAATAAATAAAAATCTGGTCCCCTTTTTAAGATGTGTTTTGCATCGGCAGCTATCAAACTGCTTACAAAATGTTATTCTCTGCTTACATAAAGTTTTTGCTGTTTGTTTTGTAGGAGGAGACTTTTATGAATAGAGTTGAAGTTAAAGTAAAGATACCCGAGGAACTGAAACCCTGGCTTGTGGATGACTGGGATCTCATCACACGTCAGAAACAGGTATTGGAGTGAGACTACATTAACCGATTGCTGACCGTATATATGTGGCGGCAAATCGGACCGTATACTATGTGTATGTATGTGTGTTTATATATATATATATATGTAATATAATATATATATATATATATATATGTATATATATATAAAGTAAGATATATATATATATTATAATTAAATATAAATATATTATAATATAATTAATGTGTGTGTGATATGTATGTGGCGGCAAATCGGCTCCTCTGCACAGGATCACCTTACCTGAAACTTCCGGGTCTGGGGCGCACCGCCGGTGACCAGCTCCCACTGTGAATGAGCACAGCGGGAGCCAATCAGCAGGTCCAGCGGAAGAGAAGCAAAACGGAGGTCTGTGCCTATGTAAACAAGGCAGATCATCATTCTGTGAGGGGGAAAGATGGAGATCCTGTTTTTCTGCTAAGGAGGTTCACTGATCTCTGCCTTTCCAAAGTATAAGCACCTCCCCCACAGTTAGTTAGCAAGCACTTCCTAGGAACACATTTAACCTTTTGATCGTCCCCTAGCTGTTAACCCCTTCCCAGCCAGCGTCATTAGTGCAGCACTGTATTGGTGTCTCTGGTCCCCAAATAGTGTTACTTGGTCTCCAATTTTGTCCGTCACAATCCTGCTATAAGTCGCTGAGCGCTGTCATTACTAGTAAAATAAAATAAGTCCATAATCATATCTCCTAGTTTGTAGATGCTATAAGTTTTTTGGCACAAACCAATCCATATACACTTATTACACCTGTCTGCAGGTACCTCCTATACGGGCAAACAGTTACTGGAGAACAGGAAGAATCTGTAAACGCTGAGAGCACTCATCAGCGCCCTCGCAGTTCATTGAGAACTACAAGATGTCTTGTCTTGTTTACAAAACATACAATTCCTTCATGGCAATGTACAGCAGCACGCTGCGCCGCTGTACATTGCCATGCGATTCAGCACGCTGCGCCGCTGTACATTGCCTTGCGATTCAGCATGCTGCGCCGCTGTACATTGCCTTGCGATTCAGCGCGCTGCGCGGCTGTACATTGCCATGCGATGCATGCGCGGCTGTACATTGCCATGCGATGCATGCGCGGCTGTACATTGCCATGCGATGCATGCGCGGCTGTACATTGCCATGCGATGCATGCGCGGCTGTACATTGCCATGCGATGCATGCGCGGCTGTACATTGCCTTCCACCAAACCGGTCCCTGGTGCCAAAAAGGTTGGGCGCTGATGGTATTCACAGGTATATTTTAAAATGTAAGTTCTTGGTATCCCTAAAATGGCTCTAATTTATAGATCTGTCCTATATATATATATATATATATATTATACATACGTTTTCTTATTCTTGTAGTTGTTTAATCTGCCTGCCAAGAAGAGTGTGGAAACTATCCTTGAAGAATATGCTACTTACAAGAAATCCAGAGGGAACACCGACAATAAGTACGTACTTTTGCATTATTAAAAAACATTTGCCTTGTTTCATGGCATACCCCTTCCTTTTTTTTTTTTTTTTTTCTTTCTTTTGCATATGGAGGGCAAAGTAACATGGTTATTTATTTTACTTATTTTTTTGTATTTTTTTTTTTCTTTTATAAAGCTATTTAGCCTTTCCGTTTGCTTTTTTTTTTTTTTTTTTTTTTTTTTTTCTTTTGCACACATTTAAAAAAAAGAATTTTAGGCCTGAAGATGACACGAAACACCCAAAGATTATATATTTTCTGAAAGTAGACACCCTAGAGAATAAAATATTATTATTATTTATTATTATTAACAATTGAGTGCCAACAGTTTACGCAGCGCTTTACAATGTAGAGGGGGGACAGCACAATTACAGTACAGTTCAATACAGAAGGGACAGGAGGGCCCGGCTCGTAAAGCATATATAAAATATATTAAAATTAAATATAGTGTATGTGTGTGTGTGAAAGATGAGGTTGCCCCAAGTGAATAGATAGCCAACGTGCCAAACCTTAAATTTTGTGTGCGCCCATGAAATAAAACTTCAGTACCCTATATTTTCTATAGGCGGTGCTTCAAAGGCATCAGTTAAGTGTTTAGTGTTACGAAGGAGGTCTTGTGCTAGAATTATTGCTCTCACTCCGGTGTATGCAGTGATCTGTAATATGTGTATTGCAATATAAACCAAAGCTTGGGCAATAGTCAGGAAGCGAGGGCGGTGTTGGGTTTTGTAATATTCCCAATAGGTACCCAGGTGATCAGACAAAATAAGTTTTCAGGCAAAAAATATTTCCCAGCATACTTACCAGCCCTAGCCTGCCAAAGAAAAAATGACCTTCTCTAACAAATGGTGAGTGTTTAGTTGCACACATTTACAAATACAGGTGCGTCTCAAAAAATCAGAATATCATCAAAAAGTTCATTTATTTCAGTTATTAAATTCATAAAGTGGAACTCCAATATTTAGATTTATTACACACAGAGTGATATAATTCAAACATTTATTTCTTTTAAAGTGGGGGAACACCCTAAAAAAAAAAAAGCATTAATATTCTGGGAAAAAAAATATTTTTTTTACCTGATCCGAAATCCCTGTTGCTAGGCAGTCTTCCTAATCTGCCTCCTTCCTACGCCGTGGTGATCTTCGTTCTTCTGTCCTCCGCCGCGTTGTCTTCTGGGTAATGGGGCGCACGCTGTTATGGGAACTGTGTGTTCCCCAACACAGCGCGTCCCATTCACAAAGCGCCGTGCGACTCACGCATACGCAGTAGGAAACGGGCAGTAAAGTCTTCGCTGGCTGTTTCCCTTACTGAGGATGGCAGCGCTGGGACCAGAGCGCTGAGGGAAAACTCGGCCTCCACAACCGACATTGCGGGCGCCCTGGGAGGGTAAGTGTACTTATTAAAAGTCAGCAGCTACTTTTTTTTAGCTGCTGACTTTTAAAAAATATATATATTTTTTTTTTTAGCTGAAACACCGCTTTAAATTTGATTATGACTTACAGCTAGTGAAAACCCAACATTCAGTATTTCAGAAAATGTGATTATTGTATAAAGGTTGAATATTGTAGCCTCGCGGTGTGTCGCACTCTAATCCAGATAATTAACTCAAAACACCTGTAATGGTTTCCTGAGCCTGTAAATGGTCTCAGTCTGGTTCAGTAGGTGGCACAATCATGGGGAAGACTCCTGACTTGACAGTTGTCCAGAAGACAGTCGCTGAAACCCTCCAAGGACAAGTCCTAAAAGGTCATTGCTCTGTACACAGAGTGCTGTATCCAAGCATATTATTGGAAAGTTGAGTGGAAGGAAAAAGTGTGGTAGAAAAAGATGCACAAGCAACGGGGATAACCGCAGCCTTGAGGGGATTGTGAAGCAAAGGCCATTCAAGAATTTGGGGGGGATTCACAAGGAGTGGACTACGGGCTGGTGTCGGTGCTTCAAGAGCCACCACACACAGATGTATCCAGGACATGGGCTACAACTGTCACATTCCTTGTGTCACCCCCACTCCTGAACCAGAAACCACGTCAGAAGTGTCTTACCTGGGCTAAAGAGAAAAAGGACAGGGCTGTTGCTCAGTGGTTCAAAGTCCTCTCTGCGGATGAAAGTAAATTTTGCATTTCATTTGGAAATCGAGGTCCCAGAGTCTGGAGGAGGAGTGGAGAGGCACAGAATCCAAGTTGCATGAGGTCCAGTGTGAAGTTTCCACAGTCAGTGATTTGGGGAGCCGTGTCATCTGCTGGTGTTGGTCCTCTGTGTTTCATCAAGTCCAAAGTCAGCGCAGCCCTCTAGCAGGAAATTCTAGAGCTCTTCATGCTTCCCTCTGCTGACCAGCTTTTATGGAGATGCTGATTTCATTTTCCAGCAGGACTTGGCACCCGCCCACATTGCCAAAACTACCAATACCTGGTCACATGATCATGGGATCACTGTGCTTGATTGGCCAGCTAACTGGCCTGACCTAAACCCCATAGAGAAGCTGGAGCATTGTCAAGAGGAAGATGAGACCCCAGACCCAACAATGCAGATGAGCTGAAGGCCGCTATCAGAGCAACCTGGACTTCCATAACACCTCAGCAGTGCCCCAGGCTGATCCCTTCCATGCCACGCCGTATTGATGCCGTAATTCATGCAAAAGGAGCCCGACCGAGTATTGAGTGTATACTACAGGGGGTCCCCGAGTTACAAACTCGTTAGGGACTGCCCTCCTGTACGGAAGTCGGAAATGTATGCACAGACCGACAAATACGGACATTTCCGATGTTCCGTCTAATGCCGTTCTGCGCATGCGCAGCAAATTACGGACATTTCCTGCATTTTCCGAGGCTCCGTATGGCCGTGCATGCGCAGAACGGCCGGAAGACGGCGGAGGGTCCCCGCAGCGCCCCGTTCGTAAGTAGGGGTTGTTCGTAGGTCGGGCGTTCGTAAGTCAGGGACCCCCTGTATATACTGTACATGGACAGACTTCTCACTAAGACAACATTTCTGTATTAAAAATCCTTTTTTTATTGGTCTTATGTAATATTCAAATTTTCGGAGATACTGAAAATCCATAAACTAGCTGTAAGCCATAATCCTCAAAATTAAAAGAAAGAAATGGTTGAAATATATCACTGTGTGTAATGAATCTATATAAAATATGAGTTTTACTTTTTGAATTGCATTAGTGAAATAAATTAACTTTTTAATATTCTAATTTACACCCCTGGGCAAAAGTATAATGTATGTATATGTGTACACACACACACACACACACACACACACACACACACACACACACACACACACACACACACACACACACACACACCCCCACCCCCCCACACACACACACACACACCCCCACCCCCCCACACACACACACACCCCCACCCCCCCACACACACACACACCCCCACCCACCCCCACACAACACACACACACACACACCCACCCCCCCACACACACACACACACACACACCCACCCCCCCCCCACACACACACACACCCTTTAAATTGTATTCATACCCCTTAGAAATTTTCCACATTTTGTCACGTTACAACCAAAAACATAAATTGTATTTTATTGGGATTTTATGTGATGGATCAACACAAAGTGGCCCATAATTGTGAAGTGGAAGGAAAATGATAAATGGTTCAATTTTTTTTATTTTTTTTTACAAGTGTGAAAGTGTGGTGTACATTTGTATAGCGCCCCCCCCCCCCCCCCCCCCCCAGTCAATACTTTGTAGAACCGTCTTTCTCTGGAATTACAGCTGTAAGTCTTTTTGGGGATGTCTCTACCAGCTTTGCACATCTAGAGAGGACATTTCTGCCCATTCTTCTTCTTTGTAGAATAGCTCAAGCTCTGTCAGATTGGATGGAGAGCGTCTGTGATCAGCAATTTTCAAGTCTTGCCACAGATCCTCAATGTGATTTAGGTCTGGACTGTGACTGGGCCATTCTAACGCATGAATATGCTTTGATCTAAACCATTCCATTGTAGCTCTGGCTGTATGTTTCGGGTCGTTGTCCTGCTGGAAGGTGAACCTCCCCTCCAGTCTCAAGTCTTTTGTAGACTCTAACAGGTTTTCTTCTAAGATTGTCCTGTATTTGTCTCCATCCATCTTCCCATCAACTCTGACCAGCTTCCCTTGTCCCTGCTGAAGAAAAGCATCCCCACCACATGATGCTGCCACCACCATGTTTCACGGTGGGGATGGTGTGCTCAGGATGATGTGCAGTGTTGGTTTTCCCCACACATAGCGTTTTTGCTTTTAGGCCAAAAATGTCAATTTTGGTGTCATGTGAGCAGATCACCTTCTTCCACATGTTTGCTCCCCTCCCCCACATGGCTTCTCACAAACTGCAAACAGGACTTCTTATGACTTTCTTTCTCCAATGTCTTTCTTCTTGTCACTCTTCCATAAAGGGCAGATTTGTGGAGAACACGACTAATAGTTGTCCTGTGGACAGACTCTCCCCCCTGAGCTGTGGATCTCTGCAGCTCCCCCAGAGTTACCATGGACCTCTTGGCTCTTCTCTGATGAATGCTCTCCTTGCCCGGCCGGGTCAGTTTAGGTGGACGGCCGTGTCTTGGTAGGTTTGCAGTTGTGCCATACTCTTTCCATTTTCCGATGATGGATTGAACAGAGTTCCGTGAGATGTTCAAAGCTTGGGAGATTTTTTTTATAACCTAACCCTGCTTTATACTTCTCCACAACTTTATCCCTGACCTGTCTGGTGTGTTCCTTGGCCTTCATGATGCTGTTTGTTCACTAAGGTTCTCTAACAAACCTCTGAGGGCTTCACAGAACAGCTGCATTTATACTTAGTTTAAATTACACACAGGTGGACTCTATTTACTAATTAGGTGACTTCTGAAGGCAATTGGTTCCACTAGATTTTAGTTAGGGGTATCAGTTTAAAGGGAGCTGAATACACCCCCCCCCCCCCCCACACACACACACACACACACTTTTCACATATATACATTATTTGTAAAGAATGTTGAAAACCATTTATAATTTTCCTTCCACTTCACAATTATGTGTCACTTTGTGTTGGTCTATCGCATAAAATCCCAATAAAATACATTTAGGCTGTAACATGACAAAATGTGGAAAATGTCAAGGTGTGTGAATACTTTTTCAAGGCTCTGTATAATATATATGCATGTATATAATATATATTGTTGTTGTTTTTTTGTTTGTTTTTTCACTTTTTATACCTGTTTGACTTGTGATCTTCTTCTTGCAGGGAATTTGCAGTGAATGAAGTTGTAGCAGGTATTAAGGAATACTTTAATGTAATGCTGGGCACACAGCTACTGTACAAGTTTGAGCGCCCTCAGTATGCGGATATCTTGGCAGATCACCCCGATTCCCCAATGTCCCAAGTCTATGGTGCTCCCCACCTGCTACGCCTTTTTGGTAAGCAATACATATGCTGGTACTATGTATTACCCTTTTATTATTGTTCTACTCTTCTTACATTAACCTTTTTGCTTCTGGTCCATATAGTTCGTATTGGAGCAATGTTATCATATACTCCGTTGGATGAGAAGAGCCTGGCCCTTCTACTGAACTACCTGCATGACTTCCTGAAGTGAGTGATTTTATTGTGATTTGTAGCTTTGCAGATGGCCATGACACATCACAGGAAGCACCCTCATGGCTAACAGAGGACAGAATTAAAATTAGACATGGGAAACTTAACATTAATAAATCACTGGGACCGGATTACTTGCACCCAAGGGTACTTGGGGAACTTAGTCAAGTAATTGCCAGACAATTGATCCTAAATTTTTACTGACTGGAATGGTACCAGCTGATTGGAGAAAAGCCAATGTAGCACCAATATTTAAAAAGGGCCCAAAATACATCCCTGGGAATTACAGATCAGTTAGCCTAACATCAATAGTATGTAAGCTCTTGGAGGGGATGATAAGGGACTATATACAAGATTTTAGTAATGAAAACGGTATCATTAGCAGTAATCAGCATGGATTCATGAAGAATCGTTCTTGTTAAACCAATCTATTAACCTTCTATGAGGAGGTGAGTTGCCATCTAGATAAAGGAAGACCTGTAGACATGGTGTATCTGGATTTTGCAAAAGCATTTGCCACAGTTCCCCATAAACGTTTACTGTACAAAATAAGGTCCGTTGGCATGGATCATAGGGTGAGTACATGGATTGAAAACTGGCTACAAGGGCGAGTTCAGAGGTTGGTGATAAATGGGGAGTACTCGGAATGGTCGGGGTGGGTAGTGGGGTCCCCCAGGGTTCTGTGCTGGGACCAATCCTATTTAATTTGTCATCATAAAACGACCTGGAGGATGGGGATGGGGGAAACAGTTCAATCTCTGTATTTGCGGACGATACTAAGCTAAGCAGGTCAATAACTTCTCCGCAGGATGTGGAAACCTTGCAAGAAGATCTGAACAAATTAATAGGGTGGACAACTACATGGCAAATTTGGTTTAATGTAGAAAATTATAAAATAATGCAGCTGGGCAGCCACTCTGCACCGGATCATGTAAATGATCCAGCATTTTTGGGTAGGGGGCGCATCTGTGCTGTGATTCGGTACTGCACAAGTCGGTCAGCAGGTGGCCGGGACCCGCTGATCAGCTTAGCAAATCACAGTACAGATCCCTGTGTTTACTAACAGCACAGGGCTCTATACACAGAGCAACAATGTGGCTGTTTTTTTTTATTTATTTTTTTTTTTTTACTTCCTGCAAAGCGGAGAAGAAAAACACATCTCTTAGTAAAAGCAGCACACATTACACTGGTTAGGCCCACAGTTAAAGCTTTAATTGCCCCTAGATGTTAACCCCTTCCGAGCCAGGGTTGTTACAGTGATAATGCATATTATCAGCACTGGTCACTGTATTGGTGTCACTGGTGATGTCAGTCAGTCTCCCCCCAAGTGTCAGATTGCCCACCGCACTATCACCGTCCCATTATAAGTCACTGATCACCACTATTAATAGTAGCATTTAAAACAAAATGCCAATGTATATACTATATACCATAGTTTGTATATGCAATAACTTTCACACAAAGCAATTCGTATACAATTGGGATTTTTTTTCTCCCAAAGATATGTAGCAGAGTACGCGTTGGCCTCAATTTATGAAGAAATTTGATTTTTATTATTTTTTTTAATTTTTATTGGATAGGTTTTATAGCAGAAAGTAAAAAATGGTGTTTTTTTTTATTTTTTTTGGAAATTTTCAGTCTTTTTTTCAGTTCTGTACTTCTTCTGTACTTCAGTTCAGTACTTCTTTATTAAACTTTTTTATTTTTTTTTCTCTTTCCAGGTATTTGGCCAAAAATTCCTCCACATTGTTCAGTGCCAGCGACTATGAGGTTGCACCCCCTGAATACCACAGGAAGGCTGTATAGTCTCCATATCGACCATTTCTGCTCAAGATGTAGCAGCGAGTGTCCAAGGCTTGCTTGCCATCATTCTAGTGTGACCTTACAAGTGACTGGCGGATGAGAAGAATGCGTGTTTTTCTTCATTGTGAATGATCTTGTGGATTGTAAGGGGGAGGAGGGGGGGGGGGGCGCGAGGCTTCAGACCACCGGCCTAGCCTTCAGACCCGAGACAGCCATGTTTATCAGTGACTGGAGACATCTGAACTTTTTGTCCAGTATTCTAGACGCATTGGGTGCGTGGCTGAAGACTTTTTCTGAACTGAAATCAGACAGTCTCCCCGGCTTTCTAGTACTGCTTTCATGGTGATTGTGTGGTTTGCAGCCTTGGTATTTGTTCACGTGATATGTACTCTCACGCCCCGGCATTGGGCCACTCCCATCTGGAAGATCTTGCGCTGAAAATGGTTCTTAAGGTGTTCTGGAACAACAAGGCTGCTGTTAACATTCTGGACTTCTGAGAAAAAAAAAAAAAAAGAAATTTCGGATGCCTTGTATTTTGTTAACGTACTCCTGACTTCATGTTGATTCACAATTTTAGTGGGATTTTGTATGGGCCCCGGGACCAAAAGTACACCCTAACCTCACTTGAAGCCCGTCACAATGTCTTAATTTTTATCTTCAGTGCAATTTCATTTTTAAAAGATCGCTCTCTAGGTGTGTAAACCTTTTTTGTTTGTTCTTCAATCGACCTGTTGTGTAGATGAAGAAACTTGAAGCGCCGCTCGAAGCCGAGGCTTGCCGGCGTTCAGAAAATGGGAGCAGGCGGTTGGGTTCACTCATCCAGAAATGTCCAACTGTTTTGCACGAGATGCCACTCAAACTGACCCAGGTGCCAAGGTTATGTGTGGCCTCAGCCAGCAATCACCACTCAAACCGACCCGACGCTAACGAGATGTGAGGCCTCAGCCAGCTCCGTTCCAGCGACTACCGCTACAACTATCCCAGCGCTAATGAGACGTGAGGCCTCAGCCAGCTCCATTCCAGCCAATACTGCGCCAACCAACCCACCCGGGGGCCAACGAGATATGAGGCCTCGGCTAGCTCCTCTCCAACCAACCCGATGCTAATGAGATATGAGGCCTCAGCTAGCGCCTCTCCAACCAACCCGGCGCTAACGAGATGCAAGGCCTCAGCCAGCTCTGTTCCATTGAACACCACTCCAACCAACCCCGGGGCTAATGAGATGTGTGGCCTCAGCCAGCTCCGGTCCAGTGAATACCGCTCCAACCAACCCGGCGATAACTATGTGAGGCCTCGGCTAGCTCCTCTCCAACCAACCCGATGCTAATGAGATGTGAGGCCTCAGCCAGCGCCACTCCAACGAATACAGCTCCAACACACCCGGTGCTAATGAGATGTGAGGCCTTTGCCGCGCTTCGCCCCGCCTGTCAGGGCGTGGTCACACAGGACAGAGACTTGTATTTGCATCATCCACTGTGAAGGGGAAGTGAAGACGTGGGTGTGGTGTGTGGGGGGTGTGTGTGATATGTATTGACCAGAAAGGTTTGTTGAAAATAATATGAAGAGACCAATTTAAAAGGATATTGAGAACAAGGGGGGGAAAAAGAAAAGAAAACTGAATAACATTGGTGAAAATCATGAATAAAGAGAAATTTCCAAAGTATTAGAGTGGGGGAAAAAAAGGAGGGGGGAAAAAAAAAAAAAAATATATATATAAAAATTTTGATCACACTTTATTAATTTTCTTATCATTTTTTCCTCCCCCCCCCCCCTTTCAGTTTTTCACTTTATACCTTGGAATTTTTTCTCTTTATTCACGATTTTCATCAGTTTTGTTCAAAGGTATAAAAGACTGGAAAAAGGATAAAAATGTATTTAAAATAGTGTAATTGATTGACTTTTTTTATATTTTACTTTTCCTCCTCCTTTTTTTTTTTTCACTCTTTAATACCTTAGAAATTTTTCTCTCTGTTCGTGATTTTCACCAATTTTATTCAGTTTTTATTTTTTCCCTTTTTTTTTTTTGTCTCAACACACCTTCCTTGTCAATAGATATCACACACGGTTTCACTACCCCCCCCCCCCCTTCACATTCGATGGTGCCAATGTAAGTCCCGCACATATCTCCCACCTCTATGACCAAGCCCCGATGGCTGGGACGAAACGCGTCTCAGGGGCGTAGCTGAAGCCACACATTTCATTAGCACTGTGTTGGCTTGAGCTGCGTCTCATGCAAAACAGTTTGACTCTATTGTGTAAAGTTTGATTCACCAACCCGGTCAAGAGGACATAACCATTCTATACATATAATATTTTTTTTTTCCCCGTTCTGAGCTGAAGGGCTTTGGAGGTCAATTGCTGGCAGATGGGGGTGGCCGGCAGTGTTATGCACCCGCCTTCTTCTAGAAGTGCTTTTTGACTAATTTCCTGTTATTTTCTTGTTTTATAACAGTAACTGCTTGTCCTGTTAAGCATTTCTGCATCTGGGTGTGTCAAAAAAATCTTGTAACTGGTGTCCATTCAAAAAAAAAATTTGTCGTGTAGCTGTTTTTAAGAGACCTGAAATGTTAGTTCTGCATATCTGTGTTGATTTGTTGGGCGGGACGGACGGTGGGGGGGGCGTTCACAGCATCCCCACATAAGTATGAAATACAAGCCGTGGCTGAGCACAGAGCTCTGTTTTTTTGAGTGTTCTGGTGGCTTCTACATTTAATACTGAAATGTGTGCGACGCGATGGGGGAAAATGTTTGCCCTGATTAACAAGCAGTGGCTCCTGGGTTCTGCTATGTTGTCCATTCCACGGGGGGTTCGAAGTTCTCTCCATCGTAAAAATTTGAGCAGCACTTTGCTGAGCATGGTCCTCGATGTTCAGAAATGTCTTTTAATGCATGACCTTGTTTTATGTTTTGCTTTAAATGTACAAAAGATGTTCTATAAAATAAAGGTGCTGTTAATGCCATGGTGTGCATTACTAATTTGACTTTTTTGTGTGTTTTTAAAAATAAAAAAAGCCAGCAGAGGGCACTATTGCAGACAGGAATGTGCAGTATGTTGCATTACATTAACCTGAGACTTCTGTTTGTGTTTTTGTTGGCTAACAAGGATTACCAGGATTGTAAGATTGCTATGACCCAGTGGTCTAAAAAAAAAACTGGGGACCGGATGTAGCCCTTTCCAACTACTGACAGAAACAATGGGGCGTCATTCCCCCTACTGACCCAATGAATGGGGCGCCATTCCCCCCCCCCCCCCCCTGACGGGATGAATGGGGGCGTCATCCCCCCTCTCCTGACGGGATGAATGGGGGGGCGCCGTTGCCCCTCTCCTGACGGGATGAATGGGGGCGCCGTTGCCCCTCTCCTGACGGGATGAATGGGGGCGTCATTGCCCCTCTCCTGACGGGATGAATGGGGGCGCCGTTGCCCCTCTCCTGACGGGGTGAATGGGGGGGCGCCGTTGCCCCCCCTCCTGACGGGATGAATGGGGGGGCGCCGGGATGAATGGGGGCGCCTTTGCCCCTCTCCTGACGGGATGAATGGGGGCGCCTTTGCCCCTCTCCTGACGGGATGAATGGGGGCGCCTTTGCCCCTCTCCTGACGGGATGAATGGGGGCGCCTTTGCCCCTCTCCTGACGGGATGAATGGGGGCGCCATTGCCCCTCTCCTGACGGGATGAATGGGGGCATCATTGCCCCTCTCCTGACGGGATGAATGGGGGCGCCTTTGCCCCTCTCCTGACGGGATGAATGGGGGCGTCATTCCCCCCTCCTGACGGGATGAATGGGGCACTTTTTTCTGCCATTAAAACCAACAATGAGGAACAAATGCCGGGGCATTTTCTACTTCCACTGGTCTCAGTCCAGCCCCCCTAAAGCCTGAAGGACAGCAAACTGGCCCTTTCCTTAGAAAGTTTGCAGACCCCAGCTCTAACCTAGAGCAGCAGTCTCCAAACTTTCTAAACCAAGGGCCTCTTTACTGTCCTTCAGGCTTTAGGGGGGCTGGACTGTGGCCAGCAGTTAAAAAAAAAATTTCTGGCAGCAGTAAACTGTGCCTCATCATTGATATTAGGGTGAGGAATTGTGCCCCGTTGTTGGTGTCAGTGGGAGGAATTGTGCCCCATTGTTGGTGTCAGTGGGGCAGCATAGCGTCTTTTATCAGTGGCATAAATATTGCCCCATGGGCCAAATAAAGGCAAGCAAAGGGCCACAGTTTGGAGACCCCCCCCCCCCCTGTTCTAGCTCAATAACAGTAAGTGAAGCCAAACGTAATTGATGATCCTACAAGGCCGAGCAGAGGGTACCCCAAAAAGTGGCTCAACGTCCCAGCCAATGTCGATACTACACTTGATCTTGGCCAATAGGCCAAGAAGCAATAACGCAGTAACTATACGTTTTTCCAGCACCTTCAAAAAGTCATACACCCCAAAACATGCTTGGCGCAAAAATGTGATGTTCTCGAGTATAAGCCGAGTTTTTCAGCACATTTTTTTTGTGCTGAAAATGCCCCCCCCTTCGGGTTATACTCGAGTCATGCATTTTTCTGCAGCAGAGAATGACATTTTGCGAA
This sequence comes from Lithobates sylvaticus, assembly GCA_028564925.1. Lineage (NCBI taxonomy): Eukaryota > Metazoa > Chordata > Amphibia > Anura > Ranidae > Lithobates > Lithobates sylvaticus. The sequence goes on along the minus strand of CM053029.1, from coordinate 599,201,030 downwards.
CTGACTTTGGGGCCACTTGGTGATAGGAACCCCAAATTTGGATATGTTGTAGTGCTAGTTCCACTGGGTTTGCACACCAAATGGGGTTCCTAGCACCAAGTGGCCCCGAGATACGGGGCCCCAAAAGCGGTCAACTGTGTCCATCTGCAGCAATGTCCTTTCGGGACCCTTTTGGGTCCAGAGACCCCAAATTTTGGCTGCAGCTAGGGGCATCTAGGAACCCTTAACTACCGAGTTCGGGGGACCTATGGCTGCAAATGGGCACAGTGAGGCTGCAAATGGGCATTGATGACCCTCTTTTCCACTTACAGTAGCTGCGCATTTCTCACCCTAGGCTTATACTCGAGTCAATACGTTTTTCCCATATTTTTTTTTTGTGGTAAAATTAGGGGCCTCGACTTATATTCGGGTCGGCTTATACTCAAGTATATACAGTAAATCCCCAAGTTCAAAGTCGAAATCTTATCTAATAAATTCTTCCTTCTGCCCACCGCCCCAGTGTGAAACCGGCCTTAGAGGTGCCTCTCTTCTTTTATACTCAGTTGTGACGTGACGCTACTTGTATATCAAGACATCGCTTGTGTACCAAGTCAAAATGTATTTAAAAATTTAGCTTGTCTTGCAAAACGCTCTCAAACCAAGGTTTTACTGTAAGTTCTTACTGGGTACAGCGTCACACGCCCGCGCAGTTATTAGTTAAGGTAACTCAGTGCCGAATTGCAAAAAATAAAAATAAAAAATGGCCTGGTCATGAAGGGGGGGGGGGGGTTAATCTTCTTGAGGTCAAGTGGTTAGGAATACAAAAAACATGCTTAACCACTTCCCGACCGGCGCACAACGATGTACGTCGACAGAATGGCACGAACAGGCAAAAGGGCGTACAGGTACGTCCCCTTTAAGATTGCCGCCGTGCCATCGATGCGCGCCGAGTCCTGCGGACTCGTTCGCCGTGGGGATACCCGCGATCGTCTCACGGGGAAAGGCTGAACGGGGAGATGCGGAAGTAAACAGCATCTCCCCGTTCTGCCTAGCAACTAGTGACACCGATCTCTGCTCCCTGTGATTGGAGCAGAGATCAGCATTCACTAAATCACAGCCACGCCCCCCCAGTTAGTAACATGCCCCTAGGAACACTTAACCCCTGCACTGCCACCTAGTGGTTAACCCTTTCACTGCCACTGTCATTTACACAGGAATCAGTGCACTGATTGCTGTAAAAATGACAATGGTCCCAAAAATGTCCGATGTGTCCACCATAATGTCACAGTCACAATAAAAATCGCTGATCGCCGCCATTACTAGTAAAAAAAAAAAAATTATTAATAAAATGCTATAAAACTATCCCCTATTTTTTAAACGTTATAACTTCTGCGCAAACCAATCGCTTATTGCTAATTTTTTTTACAAAAAATATGTAGAAGAATACGTATCGCCCTAAACTGAGGGAAAAAATGTTTTTTTTTTATATTTTTGGGGGATATTTTATTATAGCAAAAAGTAAAAAAATGTGTTTTTTTTTTCAAAATTGACGCTTTTTTTTGTTTTATAGCGCAAAAAATAAAAACCGCAGGGGCGATCAAATACCACCAAAAGAAAGCTCTATTTGTGGGAAAAAAAGGACGTCAATTTTGTATGGGAGCCACGTGGCACGACCGCGCAATTGTCAGTTAAAGCGACGCAGTGCCCAATCGCAAAAAGTGGTCTGGTCTTAAGCCAGCAAAAATGGTCCGGGGCTGAAAGTGGTTAAGACAAACTACACAATGGGCAGATAAATGAAAAAAGCAAAGGCAGTATAGTAAATATTACTAAAGGAAATAGTTTCCCAGGTTTTATCACACATTTTATTAGCCTTACTAACCCAACGTGGGTCACCCTGAAGAGAGCAAATGGAACTTTTTATCTTCTTGTGACCGAAGCCGACGTGCTCGTCCCATTACCATGACAATGAAAGACATTCCAGTCATTCCATGGTATAGTTGTTGTGGTTTCGGAGGTCTCCATTTCTTTGTGTTTTTGTTACCTTACTGCTCCTGTTGAACCGTACCACCGCCGCCTCTACAACAATGGCGTGCAACCTTCTTTTATCTCTTTCCCAGAAAGGAATCCGTAAAAAAAAAAAAAAATCTTTTGTTAAATTTTTGTGTGCTGTGTGTTCAGATATGCTCAGACCTGCCTCGCTGTTCATCGCCTTGTACTACAAAGACACTCCAATTATTATTATACAGGATGTATATAGTGCCAACAGTTTACGCAGCGCTTTACTATATAAAAGGGAAGACAATACAGTTATAATACAAGAGGGTTATAATGCAATAAAATACAAGAGGGTGAGGCAGGTGGTACAAAAGGTTGTAACTGGGGAATGAGCTGATGGAAGTGGTAAATGATTAGTTGGAGGCGTTATAGTATTTTTAAATAAACAGTATATGTCACATAAAGTGGTGGGACACCCTGAAAAAAAAAAAACTTTAAAAAAATGTTAACAATTTAAAATGAAAAAAATATAAAAAAAAAATGTATTTTTTTTTTTTTTACTTACCAGAAATGGCTGTTGTTAGGCAGATCGTCCTAATCTGCCTCTTCCAGCGCCGCAGTGATCTTCTCTCCTTTCGTCTTCTAGTGAATGGGGCGCGGTGTGTTATGGGAACCCACAACACATTGCGTTCCCCATTCACAAATTACACTCGCGCATGCGCAGTAGGCCGCGCGGCGACTCGCGCATGCGCAGTAGGCCGCGCGGCGACTCGCGCATGCGCAGTAGGCCGCGCGGCGACTCGCGCATGCGCAGTAGGAAACGGGAAGCCGTTTCCCTTACTGAGGATGGCGGCGCTGGATCCGGATCGCTGAGGGACATCTCGGCCTCCACGACCGACATCGCAGGTGCCCTGGGAGGGTAAGCGTACTTATTAAAAGTCAGCAGCGACTTTTTTTTTAGCTGCTGACTTTTAAAAAAACATTTTTTAAGGTGAAACACCGCTTTAAGGAGCTAAAGATTTTCCCGGGTGGAATTGCTCAGGTTGCTCCTTCCACCACTATCCGTTTGCAGGGCTGTGCCATGGTCAGAACAAGTGCTTCATCCATGTCCAGACTGTATTTATGGTAGTGGGAGAGGGTTCTTTTTATAGCAAATTGGGCATCTAGTATGTGAGTCAAATTGTGTCCTGGCACAGATACGTAGACGATGCATTGGTTATAGAAAAGAATCACCTTTTTTGGTGTGTTGCAGCCTGAAATGAAGACTGACTTGGTTTTTGTTTTATCCAGCTGTATTTACTCAGTGCAACTTATAACTTCGAAGTGAAAGATGTATTTACATGTCAAACAAAATGTAAATACAGAATAGATGAGTTGGAAAAAGGATCCCCCCCCCCCCCCATGTAGGTATTTTGTTGAACCACCTTTTGCTGAAATTCCAGCCTTTAGTGTGTTGGAATTACTAAGTCTCTACTAACTTTCCACGTCTAGACTTTGCAATATTTGCCTGCTCTTCCTCGCAGAACTGCTCAAGTTCAATTACGTTTGATGGTGACCGTTTGTGGACTGCAGTCTTCAAGTCATTCCACAGATTTTCAATGGGGTTTAAGTCTGGGCTCTGACTAGGCCATGCAAGGACATTCAACTTTTCTCCTCCAACCACTGTGTGCTCATTTTTGCTGTGTGCTTTGGTTCATTGTCATGTTGGAAGGTTCTTCCTATTGACAGCTTTCTGCCAGCAGAGGGCAGTAGATTTTCCCTCAAGTATTTGACGATATATATATATTTTTTTTTTTTTGCCCCATCCATTTTCCACCCCCACATATTAGGATATTACAACTCCCCATAACAGGATATTACCACCTCCATGCTTTACTGTAGGAATGGTGCTATTTGGATAGATTTCCGCCAGACATATCATTTTGGTGTTTTAAACCAAATCATTCATTTTTAGTCTCCTCTGACCAGAACACCTTTTTCCATGTGGCCTCTTCAAGGTGCATTTTTGGCAAAGCTCAGTGGTGACTGCATGTGGCCTTTCTTGAGGCGGCTTTTTTCTTGCACCCCTCCCCCCATACAAGCCACATTTGTGGAGAATTGGTGATATTGTCATATGCACACAATGACCATGCTTTGTCAGAGTTGCTGTAGGCCTCTTGGTGGCCTCTCTGACCAGTTTCCTCCTGGCTATTTCATCCAGTTTGGGGCGACGTCCTGATCCAGGGAGGGTCTGTGTTCTGCCTAATACCTTCCACTTCTTAATAATTAGACTTCACTCTGCTTCTAGGCATTGATAAAGTCTTTGTATCCATCTCCTGACGTGTGCCTGTTTACAACTTTATCCCGGAGATCTCGGTGACAATGTCCTGCCACCCATAGTTGATAGTGCAACTAATGCAAACTATCAGGGACTGAAATGCTCCAGGTAAGCTCTTTTAATGCTGAGCTAGTCAAATGACCACAGCTGAAAGTTTAAATGGCTTTGTGTGCCATTTGAGAAAATGATTAGCTGTACCTTATTGAATTTACAAGTCATTTTTAGGATGGGGTGGGGGTAGAGTTGCCACCTCATCCCTTTAAACCCGAACACCTTTGAATTACACGTGTTCTGAGGCTAATTAAATGCAGATAAGACACCAAGTGAGTTTAATTACCACCTTAATCAGCCACAGAACCTGCGTAATTAATATGTGCTCAGTTTTAAATGGATGAGGTGGCAATCATAGGTTGGGGGGGATTCTTTTTCCAACTCAGTGATTCTGTTTTGAATTTTTTTTTTTTTTTTTTCTGACATGTTGGTGTTATATCTTCTACTTGGATGTTTTAAGATGCGCAATGGGTGCAACCAGGGCCACTGATAAACCAATACAACTGGCCCTCTTGTACCGGGCCCGGGCAATCTGAACATAGTGCAGAGAAATAAAAAAAAGTATTTCTCCAACTCCCCCCTCATCCACTCCTTACCCCTCCTCCGCTCCTCCCCCCTCCTCTCTCAGCAGCTGTTCAGACGTTCTCAATGAGAACTCACTCGGGCTAAACATCTCAGGGGTGGAGCCTGACTGTGAGATCCTGTAGTTTGAGTGGGCGGGAGGGGGTGTGGCCGGCTTCGAGGATGATCGTTCCCAGGTTCTTCTGGTGTGCACACATGAGCTGCATTAACAATATGGCGGCAGTGGATCGGGATTCTCAGGGGACTGCAGGTTTGCCCAGTCACATTAAAGCGGTAGTAAACCCGCTGACATATTTTTTATTTTTTATACACCTGTAAGGGAAAAGGCATAATGAGCTAGTATGCACCGCATACTAGCTCATTATGAAATAATTACCTTAGAACGAGGCGTCGGTAACTCACCCTGGTCCACGCCGAGGTCGCTGACATGTTGCCTCGGCGTGTCTTCCGGGTATCGTGACTCCAGCGCTGTGAGTGGCTGGAGCGCGATGTCGTCACTCCCGCGCATGCGCACGGGAGACTTCATCCCGGCAGGGTTCGGATTCTGCCGGCCTTTCGGCCGAGAATCCCCAGTGCGCATGCGCCGCTGCAGTCAGCGGCGCATTGCACGGGGAATATCTCCTAAACCGAACAGGTTTAGGAGATAATTTTTTTTACCTGCAGGTAAGCCTCATTATAGGCTTACCTGTAGGTGAAAGTCAAAAAATAGACTTTACTTCCACTTTAACTGCAATGTAAAGTCTAATGTCTGTTTTTTTCATGTAGCACAGCTGTCCTGACTGTGAGAAAGTGGGTTACTGCACTGCCCAATTTCTCACAGCAGTGCTACATGAAAAAGGAGATGCCATCAATGTCAGCAAACCCCACTTTTTATTACGTAGAGACTCCGCATGCTTTGGCCAATCAAAGCGTGCTCTGCTGCGGGAGCCATAATTAGCAGGGTGCCTTTGGCCAATCATGGCTCAGGGGGACTCTGCTAAAAAAAAAGTGTATAATGTTCGGGGGTTCTAAGTAATTTTCTAGCAAAAAATACAGATTTAACCTGGTTCCCGACCGGCTCCTGTACTTTTACGTCGGCAGAATGGCACGGCTGGGCAAAGAAATGTACCGTACATTTTTTGTGTGCTAAAAATGCCCCCCTCGGCTTATACTGGAGTCAAGCACTTTTCAGCAGCAGAGAATGACATTTTCCGACCACGACTTTGGGGCCCCGTATCTCGGGACCACTTGGTGCTAGGAACCTCAAATTTTGTGTGCAAACCCAGTGGAACTAGCACAACAACATATCCCAAGATGGGGTTCCTACCCCCAAGTGGCCTCGAGATACGGGGCCCCAAATTCGGTTCGGAAAATGTTATTCTCTGCTGCAGAAAAGTGCTTAACATTTTCCGACCCATCTTTGGAGGCCTCGGATCTCGGGGCCACTTGATGCTAGGAACCCCATCTTGGATATGTTGTAGTGCTAGTTCCACTGGTATTGCATACAAACTTTGGGGTTCCTAGCACCAAGTGACCCCCGAGATACGGGGTCCCAAATCGGTCAACTGTGTCCATCTGCAGCAATGTCATTTCGGTACCCTTTGGGTCCAGAGACCCCAAGTTTGTGGCTGCAGCTAGGGGGGTATCTATAAACCCTTAACTACCAAGTTTGAAGTTCGGGGGGACCTATGGCTGCAAATGGGCAAAGTCAGGCTGCAAATGGGCAATGTTGACCCTCTTTTCCACTTAAGTAGCTGCGCATTTCTCACCCTAGGCTTATACTCTAATCAATACGTTTTCCCAGTTTTTTGTGGTAAAATTAGGTGCCTCGGCTAATATTCGAGTATATACGGTACCCGTACGTTACTTTGAATTTCCCACCGTGCCTGCCGTGAGCTCCGTGACCTTGCCCGCGGGTCCCGCGGACGTGATCGCCGCTCGGATACCCGCGATCGGGTCACGGAGCTTAAGAACGGGGAGATGCCGATGTAAACAGCATCTCCCCGTTCTGCCTAATGACAGCACACTGATCGTCTGCTCCGCCATCTAGAGCAGCGATCAGTGTGGTGTCACACAGCCACGCCTCAGTTAGACAGTTAGAAACACGCCCCTAGGAACACTTAACCCCGCCCCCTAGTGGTTAATCCCTTCACTGCCAGTGACAATTTTACAGTAATCAATGTAATTTTATAGCATCTATCGCTGTATTAATGCCAATGGTTCCCAAAAATGTGTCAAAATTGTCCGATGTGTCCCGCCATAATGTCGCAGTCATGATAAAAATCGCTGATCGCCGCCATTACTAAATTATAAAAATGCCATAAATCTATCCCCTATTTTGTAGACGCTATAACATTTTGCGCAAACCAATCAATAATCGCTTATTGCAAATTTTTTTTTTTTTCACCAAAAATATGTAGAAGAATATGTATCGGCCTAAACTGAGGAAAAAACGTTTTATTTATATATTTTTGGGAGATATTTATTATAGCAAAAAGTTAAAAATAATGTGTTTTTTTCCAAAATTGTTGCTCTTTTTTAGTTTATAGCACCAAAAATAAAAACCGCAGAGGTGATCAAATACCAAAAGAAAGCTCTATTTGTGGGAAAAAAGGACGTCAATTTTGTTTGGGAGCCACGTCGCACGACCGCGCAATTGTCAGTTAACCGCTTCCCGACCGCCTCCTGCACATATACGTCAGCAGAATGGCACGGCTAGGCAAAAGCACGTACGGTACGTCCCCTTTAATTGCCTATCCGTGGGGTCGCGGGCGCGCCGCTGGCTCCGTGACCACGGCCGCGGGACCAGCGGACCCGATCGTTGCTGGTGTCCAGCGATCGGGTCACAGAGCTGAAGAACGGGGAGAGGTCTGTGTAATCAAACCTCTCCCCGCGCTTCCTACTCTGCCTGTCACTGATCTGCTGTTCCCTGTCATCGGGAAAGCCGATCAATGACGTCAGACGTCAGCCACGCCCCCTACTGTAAAAAAAAAAAAAAAAACACAAACACGTCACACTGACTCCTCCCCGCCCCCTAGTGGTTAACTCCTTCAATGCCATTTACATAGGAATCAGTGCTATTTAAATAGCACTGATTGCTGTATAAATGACAAATGTCCCAAAAATGTGTCAAAAATGTCCGATGTGTCCGCCATAATGTCGCAGTCACAATAAAAATCGCTGATCGCCGCCATTACTAGTAAAAAAAAATATATATTAATAAAAATGCTATAAAACTATCCCCTGTTTTGTAAACGCTATAACTTTTGCACAAACCAATCAATAATCGCTAATTGCGATTTTATTTTTTTTTTACCAAAAATATGTAGAAGAATACGTATCGGCCTAAACTGAGGAAAAAAAAAGTTGTTTTTATATATTTTTTGGGGATATTTATTATAGCAAAAAGTAAAAAATATTGCATTTTTTTCAAAATTGTCGCTCTTTTTTTGTTTATAGCGCAAAAAATAAAAACCGCAGGGGTGATCAAATACCACCAAAAGAAAGCTCTATTTGTGGGAAAAAAAGGACGCCAATTTTGTTTGGGAGCCACGTCGCACGACCGCGCAAATTGTCAGTTAAAGCGACGCAGTGCCGAATCCTAACAAGGGGCCTGGTCCTTTGGCTGCCAATTGGTCCGGGGCTGAAGTGGTTAAAGCGACGGAGGGCCGAATCGCAAAAAAACGCTCTGATCAGGAAGGAGGGGGGGGGGGGGGGGGGTAAATCCTTCCGGGGCTGAAGTGGTTAAACTTGTAAACAAAAAGTGCCAGAAAAGGTCGGCAAGCAATGATATATCGGCAGAATTGGTATTTTATAAATCAGGATGTCATATTGGAAAAAAAAAAATAAGGCTTCCTTTCCCTCGAATTGCCCTAAGAAGGGGGAGAACAATCCACGATCGTCTTACCAGAAGCCGTTTCAGCCTCGTAGACTAAAGGGATCTTCTCACGATAAGAAAGAAATCTGTCCGATGTGAATATTATGAGGATATAAAAGAGTTATTTAAGTAGCGGGTAACAATATACATCGAGCACTATGAAGAAAAATACGCATGGTCTATTTGATATTATGTCCCTGCGCCCCGTGTTATGTGAGAAAAGTGAAATAATCCTTCAGACGCAAATATAAAAGGAGGAAATTTAAGAACGAGTATTGGACGACATTTTGCCTTTGAGCAATAAATGCAAAGTATCGGGGGAGGGGGGTCATGTTCTCGGCTACAGAGAGGATTCACCGAGATTTGAGAAATACATAGAAAATGACTACAAAAGATAACGTGTCGGCTCCCAAAACAACGACTTTCAATGATGGGATCCCTTAAAATAAAAATAAGCAATGCACCTAAAAATAAAAATAAATAAAAAGTAAATAAATAATAAAGAGATGGCAGCAGCATTGATATTAGATATCAGAACACAAAGGAAAAGAAAAGAGAATAACTATACAAATGTACTGAATAGATTACAAAGTAATACAAATTAAGTAGGGCTGTTACTGATTAATATTTTCGTGTTCGATTAATCGTTTTTTTTTTTTAATCGATTAACCACTTAACCGCTTCTCGACCAGCGCACGACGATATACATCGACAGAATGGCAGGGGCAGGCATAAGGGCATATATATACGTCCCCTTTAAGATGCCGCCGTGCCAGCGGCCGGTCACGGGTCCTGCGGACTCGATAGCTGCGGGGACACCCGCGATCGTCTCACAGGAAGGCTGAACGGGGAGATGCAGAAATAAACCGCATCTCCCCCGTTCTGCCTAGCAACTAGTGACACCGATCTCTGCTCCCTGTGATTGGAGCAGAGATCAGCATTCACTAGCTGACAGCCACGCCCCCCTACAGTAAGAAACACACCCCTAGGCATACTTAACCCCTACACTGCCCCCTAGTGGTTAACCCCTTCACTGCCAGTGTCATTTATACAGGAATCAATGCATTTAAATAGCATTGATTGCTGTATAAATGACAATGGTCCCAAAAATGTGTCAAAAATGTCCGATGTGTCCGCTATAATGTCGCAGTCACAATAAAAATCGCTGATCGCCGCCATTACTAATAAAAAAAAAAAATTATTAATAAAAATGCTATAAAACTATCCCATAAACGCTATAACTTGTAAACGCTATAACTTCTGCGCAAACCAATCAATAATCGCTTATTGCGATTAAATTGGTCCGGTCTGAAAGTGGTTAAGCCCCAGACCAATTTGCAGCCAAAGGACCAGGCCCCTTTTTGCGATTCGGCACTGCGTCGCTTTAACTGACAATTGCGCGGTCGTTGTGACGTGGCTCCCAAACAAAATTGGCGTCCTTTTTTCCCCCCACAAATAGAGCTTTCTTTTGGTGGTATTTGATCACCTCTGCGTTTTTTATTTTTTAATATAAAAAAAAAATAGAGCGTCAATTTTGAAAAAAAAATGCAATATTTTTTAACTTTTTGCTATAATAAATATCCCCAAAAATATATAAAAAAAAATATTTTTTTCCTCAGTTTAGGCCGATACGTAGTCTTCTACATATTTTTGGTAAAAAAAAAAATAAACGTTTATTGATTGGTTTGCGCAAAAGTTATAGCGTTTACAAAATAGGGGATAATTTTATGGCATTAATCAGTGCATTAAAAATGCATTGATTACTGTAAAAAAATTCACTGGCAGTGAAGGGGGTTAACCACTAGGGGGCAGTGTAGGAATTAAGTGTGACCGATGTGTTTTTGTTTTTTTTTTTTCACTGTGGGGGGGGCGTGGCAGGGGAGGTTGTTTATACGTGTGACATCACTGATCGGTCCAGCGGGACCCGCTCCCGACGAAGCTCAAGGACAGGACGAACACGGCTGGGCTCAGTGGCCCAGCCCTCACTAGTAAGCACAGGAGAAGTGGTTTGTTTACAACAGCCTCTCCCTACGTTCTTCAGCTCTGTGACCCTTGCATCGCAACCGGTTAGTCAGCGGGTCACTATATACAGCACAGGACAATCCATGACTCGTTCACATCGGCGTGCACTGACGTGGTCCTTAAGTAGTTATGACATGGACGCAACAGAAGACGGATAACACAGAATAAACTTCCTCTCACGTCTCCTAGATCTCAACAAGACGCAGGTCAAGAACTGAAAAGATCTAAGTGCTCACCGCTTAATGTATAAAGATTTCGTTTTTCAAACACAAACTACTGATGATAAAAACACATGTAAAGCCGACCCGTGTGAAAGGGGCCTCCTCCCACAACGCTTATTATAGGCACCGGACTTGCCCCCTTCCCTTCGTTAGCAACGGAGGCACTAGTAAAAAGTCAGTGTCACTGGATCGTCACGTAAAGGGTTTACGATTACCACCACAGCCCTAAAATTAACTAAATAAGTGATGAAATGTTTAAATTTAATTTAATATGTTAACCGCTTCCCGTGTGTACGTCGGCAGAATGGCACGGACAGCATAAGGGGCGTATTTATAAGTTATTTCGGGACCCCCCATGAGGCCGTCGCGGGTACCCGCGGACATCGATCGCCGCGGGGACAAGACCCTCGAGGGGGCTGACGGGGAGATGCAAATTTACACTGACACTTGATTCTGCTCCCTGTGATTGGACAAGATCAGCATTCACTAGCTGACACCACGCCCCCCCACAGTCACTAGGCTTTACACACTGCCACCTGTAGACAAGTGCATTTAAATAGCATTTCTGTATAAAGACAATGGTCCCAAAAATTCATGTGTCCGCCATTGCCACAATGAAAAAAAGAATTATTAATAAAAATTCTATAAAACTATCCCCTATCTTTGTAAACGAAGAAAAGATATGTAGATTATCACAGAATGTGGGGGATATTTATTATAGCAAAAAATAAAAAAAAGGCGTTTTTTTTCAAAATTGTCCCGCTCTTTTTTGTTTATAGCTTACCACCAAAAGAAAGCTTTTTGAAAAAAAGACGCCAATTTTGTTGTGGGAGACCACGTGTGTCAGTTAAAGCCGACGCAGTGAATCGCAGAGGGCCTGGTCCTTGGCTACAAATTGGTCCGGGGCTGAAAGTGTTTAATATATTTAATAAGTTTGATATCTGGTGTTTGTGTGTGTAAGATAACCTTAGATTGTAATAATGCTCCTGCTGTAGGAGATTACAATCTAAGGTCTCTCTCTCATACACAGTATCTCTCAAAAAGTAAGTACACCCCTCACATTTCTGTGAATCTTTTCTTCTCTCTTTTCATGTGACAACACTGAAGAAATGACACTTGCAATGTAAAGTAGTGAGTGTACAGCTTGTATAACAGTGTAAATTTGCCGTCCCCTCAAAATAACTCAACACACAGTCGTTAAAGTGGTTGTAAACCCTTTACAACACACTTTTTACTACAGGCAAGCCTATAATAAGTCTTAGGCCCCTTTCACACGGGCGCCATCAGTTTAGCCACGTTAAAAACATATCAGTTCTTATCCGTTGCTTCATCCGTCTTCTGTTCCGTTAACTACTTAAGGACCGCCTCACGCCGATGTACGACTCGGTCCTGAGCTCCGTGACCAGCGGACCCGATCGCCGCCGGTGTCCCGCGATCGGGTCACAGAGCTGAAGAACGGGGAGAGGTCAAGAACGGGGACTGATCATCTGTTCGATGTCATCGGGAAAGACCATCAGTGATGTCACACGCCAAGCCACGCCCCCTACAGTAAAAAAAAAACACACATCAGTCACACTTAATTCCTACACTGCCCCCTAGTGGTTATCCCCTTCACTGCCAGTGACATTATTTACAGTAATCAATGCATTTTTAATCGCACTGATTAATGCCATAAAATTATCCCCTATTTTGTAGACGTAAACTTTTGCGCAAACCAATCAATAATCGCTAATTGCGATTTTTTTTTTTTTACCAAAAATATGTAGAAGAATACTATCGGCCTAAACTGAGGAAAAAAAAAAATTTTTTATATATTTTTTGGGGATATTTATATAGCAAAAAGTAAAAAAATTTAGATTTTTTTTTTCAAAAATTGTCGTCTTTTTTTGTTTATAGCGCAAAAAATAAAAACCGCAGGGTGATCAAATACCACCAAAAGAAAGCTCTATTTGTGGGGAAAAAAAGGACGCCAATTTTGTTTGGGAGCCACGTCGCACGACCGCGCAATTGTCAGTTAAAGCGACGCAGTGTCGAATCGCAAAAAGGGGCCTGGTCCCTTTGCTGCAAATTGGTCCGGGCTGAAGTGGTTAAGCAAACTGAAGCAATGCCACGTACGTGCCGTTGCTCCAGGGGGTGTGCTGTTCCTGGCGGCTCCCGCGCGCATGCCGCCGTCGTCGCGGCTCCGGCCAATCACAGCGCCGGAGCCCGCGATACCCAGGAAGTAACCCCGGGAGCAATGTCGGCTGCCGGAGCGGTGTACAAGGACGGCTGCGGGGGCTTCGATCTCAGGTAAGTAATTCATAATGAGCTAGTATCCTATGCATACTAGCCCATTATGCCTGTGTCTTGCAGGTTTTTTTTTTTATCCTAGGGTTTACAAACACTTTAATGTCTAATCCGCTGGCAACAAGTACACCCCTAAGTGAAAATGTCCAAATTGGGCCCAATTAGCCATTTTCCCCTCCCCGTTGTCATGTGACTCGTTAGTGTTACAAGGTCTTAGGTGTAAAGATGATGCACGAGAAATCCCGCAAACAGTTTGCTGAAGACAAGCAGACTAAGGACATGGATTACTGGAACCACGTCCTGTGGTCTGATGAGACCAAGATAAACTTATTTGGTGTCAGATGGTGACAAGCGTGTGTGGGGGCAACCAGGTGAGGAGGACAAAGACCAGTGTGTCTTGTCTACAGTCAAGCATGGTGGGGGGAGGGTCATGGTCTGGGGCTGCATGAGTGCTGCCGGTGTTCTGTCAAAAACTGTCCAGCCATTGTATAGTGTGCGCCCCGTACTGCATGCGCAGTAAGGAGGACAAGCAGTGGCGTTGTTAGCATGGTGCGGGCCGCACCCGGGTGACACCCGTGGGTAGCGGCACCGCTAACACCGTCCGCCGCCCTGTGTTTCACTGTCGCCGCGGCTGTGTGTGTCCCTCAGCGGAGCGGAACGAAGCCGCCTCCCCCTCCTCTCTGTTTACATCCACAGAGGAGGAGGAGCTTGAGGGACACACACTGAGGTCTGTAAGGGGGGTGTCTGTACTAGGGGGATTTGCACTGGGGGTGTTTCTGCACTGGGGGGGGGGTGTCTGCACCCAGGGGGGGTGTTTGTACTATGGGGGGTCTGCACCCAGGGGGGTATCTGTACTGAGGGGGTTCTGCACTGGGGGGGGTGTCTGTACTGCTGGGGGGGTCTGCACTGCTGGGGGGTCTGCACTGGGGGGGGGGGTCTGCAGTGGGGGTGTCTGTACTGAGGGGGGTCTGCACTAAGGGGGGTGTTTGTACTGCTGGGGGGGTCTGCACTGATGGGGATGTTTGTACTGAGGGGGGGGGTCTGCACTGAGAGGGGTGTCTGTAATGCTGGGGGGTCTGCACTGGGGGTGTCTGTACTGAGGGGGGTCTGCACTAAGGGGGGGGGGGGGGTGTCTGTACTGAGGGAGGGGGGGTCTATATTGATGGAGGGTGTCTGTACTTAGTGGGGGGTCTGTACTGAGGGAGGGGGATCTGTAGTTAGTGGAGGGGGGTGACACCATTTTTTTTCACACCGGGTGGCACCAACCCTAGTGACGCCACTGAGGACCAGGAGATTCTGAAAATGTCTGAAGATACACGGCGCCAGCAAAGTGAGTCCAGGTTCAAGCTGTACCATCGGTAGCACATAGTAACAGGGCCCTTTGCGGGCTCGCTTCGCTAGCCACGCTTCAGGCACGACCTCGCTTTGTTCGACTATTTTTTATTCTAACTCTATGTCCACTTGGATGGTGGGGCTTGAATCTGGACTCGCGGCGCAGGCGCCGTTCATCTTTGGAGTTTTTCGGAATCTCCTTGTCCTCCGTACTGCGCAAGCGCAGTACAAGGCGGACACTTTCCGATGGGGGACAGTATTTGACACAACACCGGCACTGGGGAGCTACAGATCATTGAGGGAACCATGAATGCCAACATGTACTGTGACATACTGAAAGCAGTTGTATACCCTTAAATTCAACTTGCACCTACAGGTGAGCCTAGATTAAGGCTTACCTGTAGGTACAAGAAATATCTCCTAAACCTACATGGTTTAGGAGATATTTGCAAAGAACGTTTTACAAAGTTGTCTACGGCGCATGGGCGCCGTAGACAACGTTGCATTTACAGGGTTAATCCCCATTCACAACTGCGGCTCACCGCAGTTGAAGTGTCCCGCGCGCATGCGTGGAGCGACGTCCTCGCCGATCTGGCCAATCACAGCGCCGGATCGGCGATACCCGGAAGGGTATCTGTGGAGAGATGGATGCGGCCGGAGGGGGAGAAGAGGACGGCGTCGGGGGCCCCGATCTAAGGTAAGTGATGCATAATGAGCTAGTATGCTAGTCATACTAGCTCATTATGACTTTGTCTTGCAGGTAGTTTGAAAAAAAAAACAGACTAAAAATGGGTATACAACTGCTTGAAGCAGAGCATGATCCCCTCCCTTCGGAGACTGGGCCGCAGGGCAGTATTCCAACATGATAACCACCCCAAACACACCTCCAACACCACCACTGCCTTGCTGAAGAAGCTGAGGGTAAAGGTGATGGACTGGCCAAGCATGTCTCCAGACCTAAACCCTATTGATCATCTGTGGGGTATCCTCAAACGGAAGGTGGAGAGCGCAAGGTCTCTAACATCCAAAAGATGTACTGACAGCCGATCTTATTTCCTGAGGCCTGAAAACGCCAGAACAGAACAAATACCCCCCAAAATGACCCCTTTTTGGAAAGCAGACAGTCTGAGGCATGTAAAGCCCCATACGCATGGTCGGACAACCCGGTCCGATCACACCAAATCCGATCGTGTGTACGGTTGTCCGACCGGACAAAGTGCTACGCATGCTCAGATCACATTACAAGACCAAAGCTATTGGCTACCAGCCTCTACGTAGTCCCGTCGTAGGCAACAAACGTCACCACGTTCAGAATGATCGGATTTTTCGACAACTTTGTCCGACCGTGTGTACGCAAAACCAACATCGGACAAAGTACGACGGACAGGATCCGACGCACCTGGTCCGCGGATTGTCCGACCGTGTGTATGGGGCTTAAGAGTGAGAAAGTAAGTAAGAGTAGTAAGAGGCACGGCGAGTTTTTTTGAAGTTGTAATTTTTTCGTCACAAGTGTTTAGAAAATTAAGAAATTAAATAAAATGTATTTTGTTTTCACAATTTGTTTTTGTTACATACTGTCACCATATGACAGATGGGACGGTGATCAGGGACACCGACTGGTGACAATATTTTTATAAAAAAAAAATAATATTTTTTTATTCTATTTAAAACATTTTTTTTTCCATTTTCTTTAAATTTTTTCCAGATTTTTTTGTATATCTGTAACACTGTACTACTTTGGGGAGGTGCTCAGGTGTGTGTATGTGTGTGTGTGTGT
Organism: Lithobates sylvaticus; assembly: GCA_028564925.1. Classification (NCBI taxonomy): domain Eukaryota; kingdom Metazoa; phylum Chordata; class Amphibia; order Anura; family Ranidae; genus Lithobates; species Lithobates sylvaticus. The sequence goes on along the minus strand of CM053029.1, from coordinate 599,184,612 downwards.
GTGTGTGTGTGTGTGTATATATATATATATACACACACACACACAGTATCTTACAAAAGTGAGTACACCCCTCACATTTTTGTAAATATTTTACTATATCTTTGTGACAACACTGAAGAAAATAATGGTGGCCACACAAAATATGGACACTTTGGGCCCAATTTGGACATTTTCACTTAGGGGTGTACTGACTTTTGTTGCAAGCGGTTTAGACATTAAAGCGGGACTGTACTGAATTTTTTTTTTTTCAAAAGCCAGCAGCTACAAATACAAAATGGACACTTACCTGTTCCAGGGTCCAGCGGTGTCGGCAGCAGAGGCCGATCGATCGCTCGGCTCTCTGCTGTAGCCGGCGCCATTCTCGTGAGGGAATCAGGAAGTGGCTTCACTTCCCGGTTCCCTACTGCGCATGCGCGAGTCGCGCGGCGCAATGAGAATCTTCAGAGCTGTCTGACCGGGACCCGTGTGTGTCCCAGCAGACAGCGCGCCGGGACAGGAAGCTGCGTAAACTCCTGTGGGAGTCTATGCCCAGAAGTGGGTGCAGATACCTGTCTTAGACAGGTATCTGCACCCCCCTCCCCCCTGAAAGGTGCCAAATGTGACACCGGAGGGGGGGGAGGGTTCCGAAAAGCAGGAGTTTCACTTTAGGGCGGAATCCCCCTTTAATGGCTGTGTGTTGAGTTATTTTGAGGGGACGGCAAATTTACACTGTTATACAAGCTGTACACTCACTACTTCACATTGTAGACAAGTGTCATTTCTTCAGTGTTGTCACATGAAAAGATAGAAGAAAATATTTACAGAAATGTGAGGGGTGTACTTACTTTTGTGAGATATTGTGTGTGTGTGTATATATATATATATATATATATTTTTTTTACATTTTTGTTTGTTGTCACAATGAAGATCATTGTAACAACAAAGTTTCCATCTGTCATGAATAGGTTAACGATTGGCTACAGCTAATCGCATAGTACAGGGTGCTGTGATTGGCCCAGGTACCATGTGATAGCTGTGGGCCAATCAGAGCATAGGCAACAAAGCTAATATGAATGAATGAATTAATAACAGCTCTGTTGACGTTGTGATGATGTGATTGCATAGCGATCACATGATCACCGGGCCCCTGATTACCGGGATCTGCAATCCACTGTGACACATCGGTCGGGGGGTTGCGGTGCCTGTGGGTGAATTTTTGTTACCAGCAAGAACACAGCACAACAATACAATATAACAATACAATACGGTGTAAAGCAATTCCAACAGTTACAGTCCACACAGGTCATGTTTACAACCTGCTGTACAATAAACACAACTTCCTCTTTCTGTATTACAAACTAGAACTGAGAACACATGAGCCCCCCCCCCCCCCCAAGGGCGTAGATCAAGAATGACCTAATGTTCATAATATAAAAAAAAACAAAAAAAACAACCAAACATTATTTATTTTCTGAAAGCAGACCCCCTGGAGAATAAAATGGTGGTAGTTGTCATTTTTTTTATGTCACGCGATGTCAGCGCAAGTGTAAAATTTCAGTAAAATATATATAAACATTCATTTTAGGGCACAAAGATGTAATACGTTTCTTGTAAATAGATCCCCAACATGTCAAGAGTTACAATTGCCTGTGCCCGTGAAATGGTGACAAACTTCTGTACCCAATTTATTCCATAGTTGGCGCTTTAAAAGCCCCCCCACAGGTCATCAGTTTGGAGTTCACCGTTATTAATGGGCCTGGAACTATGGATCTCACTCGGGCCCCGTGATATATAGAATGTGTGGTTCCATTGATGTTTTGGTGTGTAGGGAGGGGCCCCTGATAATTGTCATTTACGCTCATATGTGGAGATGGGGGCTTGAAATAATTTTTTTGGAGGAGGAGTTTATGTGCTTGGGTGTACCTTTTAATTCCTATGTGATGCATTTTTTAGGGACAGGTTCTCTTTAATGAGACATCAGGGTTTATGTTATAAAATGTTGCAAATAATTTATTTTCTTCACTGATGAGGCTGCACTGATTGGCGCTGATGAGGCTGCACTGATTGGCGCTGATGAGGCTGCTTTAATGGGCACTGGTAAGGCTGCGTTGATGGGCACTGATGAGTGCTGATGAATCTGCATTGATGGGCGCTGATGGGGCTGCATTAATGGGCGCTGATGAGGCTGCAATGATGAAGCTGCACTGATGAGGCTGCATTGATGGGCACTGATGAGGCTTGCATTGATGGGCACTGATGAGGCTGCATATGATAGGCACTGATGAGGCTGCATTGATGGGCACTGATGAAGCTGCTCTGATGGGCACTGATGAAGCTGCACTGATGAGGCTGCATTGATGGGCACTGATGAGGCTGCACTGATGGGCTGCCCATCAATGCAGCCTCATCAGCGCGCGTCAATGTAGCCTCACCAGCGCCCGTCAATGTAGCCTCACCAGCGCCTGTCAATGCAGCCTCATCAACGCCCATCAATGCAGCCTCATCAGTGCCCATCAGTGCAGCCTCATCAGTGCCCATTAATGCAGCCTCATCAGCTCCCATCAATGCAGCCTCATCAACGCCCATCAATGCAGCCTCATCAACGCCCATCAATGCAGCCTCATCAGCTCCCATCAATGCAGCCTTATCAGTGCCCATCAATGCAGCCTCATCAGCGCCCATCAGTGCAGCCTCATCAGCTTCCATCAGTGCAGCCTCATCAGTGCCCATCAATGCAGCCTCATCACCTCCCATCAACAATGCAGCCTCATCAGCTCCCATCAGTGCAGCCTCATCAGTGCCCATCAATGCAGCCTCATCAACGCCCATCAATACAGCCTCATCAGCTCCCATCAATGCAGCCTTATCAGCGCCCATCAATGCAGCCTCATCCGCTCCCATCAATGCAGCCTCATCAGCTCCCATCAATGCAGCCTCATCAGCTCCCATCAATGCAGCCTCATCAGCGCCCATCAGTGCAGCCTCTTCAGCGCCCATCAGTGCAGCCTCATCAACTCCCATCAGTGCAGCCTCATCATCTCCCATCAATGCAGCCTCATAAGCGCCCATCAATGCAGCCTCATCAGTGCCCATCAGTGCAGCCTCATTAGTGCCAATCAATGCAGCCTCATCAATGCAGCCACATCAGCTCCCATCAATGCAGCCTCATCAGTGCCTATCAATGTAGCCTCATCAGTGCCCATCAATGCAGCCTCATCAGTGCCTATCAATGTAGCCTCATCAGTGCCCATCAATGCAGCCTCATCAGTGCCCATCAATGCAGCCTCATCAGCTCCCATCAAAGCAGCCTCATCAGCGCCCACCAGTGCAGCCTCTTCAGCGCCCATCAGTGCAGCCTCATCAACTCCCATCAGTGCAGCCTCATCAGTTGCCCATCAGTGCAGCCTCATCAGCTCCCATCCAATGCAGCCTCATAAGCGCCCATCAATGCAGCCTCATCAATGCAGCCTCATCAGTGCCCATCAGTGCAGCCTCATTAGTGCCAATCAATGCAGCCTCATCAATGCAGCCACATCAGCTCCCATCAATGCAGCCTCATCAGTGCCCATCAATGCAGCCTCATCAGTGCCCATCAATGCAGCCTCATCAGTGCCCATCAAATGCAGCCTCATCAGCTCCCATCAATGCAGCCTCACCAGCCCCCATCAATGCAGCCTCATCAGTGCCCATCAATGCAGCCTCATCAGCGCCCATCAATGCAGTCTCATCAATGCAGCCTCATCAGTGCCCATCAATGCACCCTCATCAATGCAGCCTCATCAGTGCCCATCAATGCAGCCTCATCAGCTCCCATCAATTCAGCCTCATCAGCTCCCATCAATGCAGTCTCATCAATGCAGCCTCATCAGTGCCCATCAATGCAGCCTCATCAGCGCCCATCAATGCAGCCTCATCAGCTCCCATCAATGCAGCCTCATCAGCTCCCATCAATGCAGCCTCATCAGCGCCCATCAGTGCAGCCTCTTCAGCGCCCATCAGTGCAGCCTCATCAACTCCCATCAGTGCAGCCTCATCAGTTGCCCATCAGTGCAGCCTCATCAGCTCCCATCAATGCAGCCTCATAAGCGCCCATCAATGCAGCCTCATCAATGCAGCCTCATCAGTGCCCATCAGTGCAGCCTCATTAGTGCCAATCAATGCAGCCTCATCAATGCAGCCACATCAGCTCCCATCAATGCAGCCTCATCAGTGCCCATCAATGCAGCCTCATCAGTGCCCATCAATGCAGCCTCATCAGCTCCCATCAATGCAGCCTCACCAGCCCCCATCAATGCAGCCTCATCAATGCAGCCTCATCAGTGCCCATCAATGCAGCCTCATCAGCGCCCATCAATGCAGTCTCATCAATGCAGCCTCATCAGTGCCCATCAATGCAGCCTCATCAGCTCCCATCAATGCAGCCTCATCAGCTCCCATCAATGCAGTCTCATCAATGCAGCCTCATCAGTGCCCATCAATGCAGCTATATCAGCGCCTATCAATGCACAGATGGGTGCTGATGATAAGTGTAAACAATGTTCTTGCTGTGCCCTGTCAGCCTTGCTTGTGATTGGCTCTTCTTTCCTCACACAGACATAGTGGGAGGAGAGAACTGCTGATAACCGGTGTTCTGTCAAAATATGTCCGCCTATCGAAAAGTGTCCGGGCCGTACTGTGCAGGCGCAGCGCTTGCGCAGTACGGAGCACAAGGAGATTCGGAATGTCTGCGAAGATGAACGGCGCCTGCGCCATGATTCGAGGTGTAAGCCCCACCATCCAAGTGGACATCGGGCTGCACAAAGTTAGAGGGCCCCTCGCTTCGCTCGCCACGCTTCGGGCACGGGCTCTCTTCGCTCGGCTCTTTTATATTCTAACTCTATGCCCACTTGGATGGTGGGGGTTGAACCTGGTTCATCTTCAGATACTTTCGGAACCTGCTTGGCATCCGTACTTTTACAATTATCATTGAAAGTGAAAGAAAACCCCAAATTGTGTCTCAGAACAGGAAGTGAGGGGAAATCCTCCAATGGAGACACTCAGTGTGGAGGGATTTCCTGTCACTTCCTGTGGTGGGAATGGGACAGGAAGTGAAGGGAAATCTCCTCATATGGGGGCAGGGCTGGCACTACAGGGGTCCTAACCCTCCAATAGGAGAGAAAAACAAATCTTTTCCCCAAATCCATTCTAGGCGGATCAGTTCTCTTATCAGTGTATAGAGAAGAGATACCAACCCACCCTCCCACACCTGAGTGACGTCACCCACACCGAACACCTGAGTGACGTCACCCGCACCGAACACCTGAGTGACGTCACCCTCCGCCCCGCCCCCCGCACCGAACACCTGAGTGACGTCACGCTCCCGCCGAAAGGTGTGTCTGTCCCTCAGACAGGGAGAAAAAGTTCTGAGAGGAAATCCCGCCCACCAACTTTTCTATGGCGGTGATTGGCCGGAAGTCAGTCAGTCCTTGTCATTCCAGCAATCCGATTGGAGGAACGGAGAGGAGCGGTTTACAGCCAACTGAGGGGAACAGAGCGAGAGAAATCCATCCATAGAGGAGAGAGAGGGGGAGATGTGAGGAGAGGAGCCGCCATGAAGAGCCTGAAATCCCGACTGAAGAAACATGAAGTCACCATCAATGTGAGTACCGAGAGATCCCTACACGTTCCAATGTGTCCCCTCCCCCCCTACACCCTCCATGTGTCCCCCTCCCCCCCTACACCCTCCATGTGTCCCCTCCCCCCCTACACCCTCCATGTGTCCCCTCCCCCCCCTACACCCTCCATGTGTCCCCTCCCCCCTACATACTCCATGTGTCCCCCTCCCCCCTACACCCTCCATGTGTCCCCTCCCCCCCTACACCCTCCATGTGTCCCCCTACACCCTCCATGTGTCCCCCTCCCCCCCTACACCCTCCATGTGTCCCCTCCCCCCCTACACCCTCCATGTGTCCCCTCCCCCCCTACATACTCCGTGTCCCCTCCCCCCCTACACCCTCCATGTGTCCCCTCCCCCCCTACATACTCCATGTGTCCCCCTCCCCCCCTACACCCTCCATGTGTCCCCCTCCCCCTACACCCTCCATGTGTCCCCTCCCCCCCTACATACTCCATGTGTCCCCCTCCCCCCTACACCCTCCATGTGTCCCCCTCCCCCCCTACACCCTCCATGTGTCCCCTCCCCCCCTACATACTCCATGTGTCCCCCTCCCCCTACACCCTCCATGTGTCCCCTCCCCCCCTACATACTCCATGTGTCCCCCCTCCCCCTACACCCTCCATGTGTCCCCTCCCCCCTACATACTCCATGTGTCCCCCTCCCCCTACACCCTCCATGTGTCCCCCCCCCCCCCTACACCCTCCATGTGTCCCCTCCCCCCCTACATACTCCATGTGTCCCCCCCCCCCTACACCCTCCATGTGTCCCCTCCCCCCCTACATACTCCATGTGTCCCCTCCCCCCCTACACCCTCCATGTGTCCCCCCTCCCCCCCTACACCCTCCATGTGTCCCCCCTCCCCCCCTACACCCTCCATGTGTCCCCCTCCCCCCCTACACCCTCCATGTGTCCCCTCCCCCCCCTACACCCTCCATGTGTCCCCTCCCCCCCTACACCCTCCATGTGTCCCCTCGTGTCCCCCTCCCCCCCTACACACTCCATGTGTCCCCCTCCCCCCCTACACCCTCCATGTGTCCCCCTACACCCTCCATGTGTCCCCGTGTCCCCCTACACCCTCCATGTGTCCCCCTCCCCCCCCATACACCCTCCATGTGTCCCCCTCCCCCCCCATACACCCTCCATGTGTCCCCTCCCCCCTACACCCTCCATGTGTCCCCCCTCCCTCCCCCCCCCTACACCCTCCATGTGTCCCCCTCCCTCCCCCCTACACCCTCCATGTGTCCCCCTCCCCCCTACACCCTCCATGTGTCCCCATACACCCTCCATGTGTCCCCCTCCCCCCCCATACACCCTCCATGTGTCCCCCTCCCCCCCCATACACCCTCCATGTGTCCCCCTTCCCCCCCCATACACCCTCCATGTGTCCCCGAACCCGATGCCCCGCGACCAATAAAAGGTTTGGGGGGTATTTGCTGCTCTTGGGGCACCTCCTGGGTGGAAGGAGGCGGAGCGCGTTGTCTCTACACTCCGGTGCTGATTGGCTCCCGTGGAAAGCAGATCCTGTGTGGGGCGATTCTCACCGAAGGTTTTCATATCGATCGCTGCTTTGGGTTATTGTACTGTGTTGTTGTGTTTTTTTTTTTTTCTGGCGGATTGTGATGTCATATGATGTCAGAGGGCGGGGTCACCATTTTCCTTGTCTTTGATTTAGTGGATAGCACTATATACACACACACACACACACACAGTGTGTGGGTGGGGGGAGGGGAGTATTTGATCGGCTGCTGATTTTGTACATTTGCCCCACTGACAAAGAAACGATCAATCGGTCTAGAATTCTATTGGTCGGTTTATTATAACAGTGAGAGACGGAATAACAACAACAATATCCAGAAAAACGCATTTCACAAAAGTTATAAATTGATTTTTCATTTTAATGAGTGAAATAAGTATTTGACCCCCTTCAAAGAACATGACTTGGTACCCTTGTTGGCGATCACAGAGGTCGGACGTTTCTTGTAGTTGGCCTCCAGGTTCGCACATCTCAGGAGGGATTTTGTCCTCTTTGCAGATCCTCTCCAAGTCATTAAGGTTCCCAGGGTGATGCTTGGAAACTCGAACCTTCAACTCCCTCCACGTATCTTCTATGGGATTGAGGTCTGGAGACTGGCGAGGCCACTCCAGGACCTTAATGTGCTTCTTCTTGAGCCACTCCTTTGTTGCCTTGGCCGTGTGTTTTGAGTCATTATCACGCTGGAATACCCATCCATGACCCATTTTCAATGCTCTGGCTGAGGGAAGGAGGTTCCCACCCAAGATTTGATGGTACATGGCCCCGCCCATCGTCCCTTTGATGCAGTGAAGTTGTCCTGTCCCCTTAGCAGAAAAACACCCCCAAAGCATAATGTTCCCCCCTCCATGTATGACGGTGGGGGATGGTGTACCTTGGCACCTGTACCGTCCCCTTTAAGATTCGGCTTAGTGGACGCGTGCGCCGCATACTCCGTGAGCGTGCCCGCGGGTTCCTGCTGACTTGATATACGCGGGGGCCCGCGATTGTGACACGGAGCGGCAGAATGGAGAGATGCCTATGTAAACAAGCAGTGATCTCTGTCATGTTGTAGTGAGCCCATCCCGCCCCCCCCCCCCCCCCCCACAGTTAGAATCACTCCCTCGGACACACTTAACCCCTTGATCGCCCCCTAGTGTTAACCCCTTCCCTGCCAGTGTCATTTACACAGTAATCAGTGCATTTTTTATAGCACTGATCGCTGTATAATTGTCAATGTTTCCAAAATAGTGTCAAAGGTGTCCGATGTGTCCACCGCAATGTTGCAGTCATGATGAAAAATCGCAGATCGCCGCCATTACTAATAATTTTTTTTTATAATAAAAATAACATAAAACTATCCCCTATTTTGTAGACGCTATAACTTTTGCGCTAACCAATCAATATACGCTTATTGCGACCTACTTATTTTTGGTAAAAAAAATTAATAAAAGAATACATATCAGCCTAAACTGAGAAAGACGTTTTTTATTTTTATTTTTTTAATTTATTTTTAGGGGCTATTTAAAATATCTCATAAAAAAAAAAAAAAAATGTTTTTCTCAGTTTAGGCCAATATGTATTCTTCTACTTATTTTTGGTAAATAAATAAATCGCAATGAGCGTATAGCAAAAAGTTAAAAATATTGCTTTTTTTTTTTTTTTCAAAATTGTTGCCTTATTCTTGGTTAAAAAAAAAAAAAATAGGCAACAATTTTGAAAAAAAAAAAGCAATATTTTTAACTTTTTGCTATACGCTCATTGAAAAAAAAAAAAAAAATCTGCCTAAACTGAGAAAGAAATTTTGTTTTTGTTTTTTTTTTTTTTTTTTTTTTTTTTAGGGGATATTTTATTATAGTAAAAAAAAAAAAGTATATAGTTTATTTTTTTTCAAAATTGTCGCTTCTTCTTTTTTTTTTTTTATATTTTTGTTTATAGCGCAAAAAATATAAAAACCGCAGAGGTGATCAAATACCACCAATAGAAAGCTCTATTTGTGGGGGGGGGGGGGGGGGGAAGGACGTCAATTCTGTTTGGGTACACGTCGCACGATCGCGCAATTGTCAGTTAAAGGGACGCAGTGCCGAATCACAAAAAAGTGCTCTGGTCAGGAGGGGGTAAATTCTTCCGGGAGCCGAAGTGATTATGCAAAATGTGCCCCCCCCCCCCCCCTACTCCTTGCCGCCACACACAAGGGGTTAAATACGCTCATTTGAGTGATGCCAAACCCAATAAAAATAAATTAGTTCAGGAATTCTAAACTTGCATATTTATATTAGTCATTGAAAATATTTCCTTCTTGGTTGACTGGCCGCTGCCTCCCTGTTTTCAGCCAGGAAATACCAGCAAAGGAGACAAACCCTTTCATGTGTGCTCCTGGCCAGGGCTGTGTGCGTCTAATGAAACACATAGTCCCCCCTTCTCCCAGCTCCTGATTTAAGGATGAGCTCGGTTCAGGCATAAATCCCGTACCTGCCTGACCTATCCCACCAAGGAAGCTGTCAAAGCTGACAGCCAATCAGGAGGCACTCCCCCGCCTGCAGTTGCAGATGCTGTATATGAGGGGAGGGGGGGGGGGTGTATACTTGCAGCTGTGGTGCGGGGAATGCCTCCTGATTGGCTGTCCATCCTTAACGGCTTCCTGGCCCGGGCAGCTCATTCGGGTTTGGACTCCGAACCCCATCAGGGCTCATCCCTACTCCTGACATACAAGCTGCAGGAGCCGATCGCTCCCTACCCTTTCCTCTCCCTTGTCCATAAGAAGGTTGGCACAGATTGACCAGCTACTAGATGGTTGGATTAGTCTTTCGCCCCCTATACCCAAGTCGGACGACCGATTTGCACGTCAGGACCGCTGCGGACCTCCACCAGAGTTTCCTCTGGCTTCGCCCTGCCCAGGCATAGTTCACCATCTTTCTTGTCCTGCCACGGCGGGGTGGGCGAGACGGGCCGGTGGTGCGGCCGTCGCCAGCAGCGGGATCCCACCTTCAGCCGGAGCGCCCCGGCCCTCACCTTTTATTGCCTCGAGGCCCGTCTTGAGGTCCGTGTCTCAAGACGGGTCGGGTGGGACCCCGAAGTCGCCGCGGACCCCTGACGCCCGTGAGTGTGGGCCCTCCCGCCTCGGCGGTGCTGCTGTGGCGCGCTGGGTGCAGTCCGCCCCGGTTGACAGGACCGCCTGCGGACTGAACTAAAATCTAATAGGCCCCCCCAATCCATGCTAACAGCACAGATGGGTGAATCTTCCCTGCCGGGCTATTGTATAATGACAGCCGCTGCCACCAGCTGTCAGAAAACCCATACAGTGCCTGCGTCTATTATGGTGGTGAATGAAATCATTTGAGTTGGACGCGGAGTATGCGTCTTCCTTCTAGAAGTTCTGAGCCCCCCCCCCCCCCCCCCTTATAAACATTAGCAAGATTTTATTTTCTAGGTGTGTTGGGTACCTGACTCCCGCCGTCTGCTCACTTCTGGTCGGATGTGTGTTGTGTGTGTCGGCTACAGAAGAGCTGATAATGGTGGGGTGTTTAGTATCCACGTAAAGTGATTGTAAAGGCTCGCGGTGTGTGTTTTTTTTTGTTATAAATAAAAAATGTTATACTTGCCTCCTTTTTTGTACAGTTGGTTTTGCACAGAGCATCCCCAATCCCCCTCTTCTCGGGTCCCTCTTTGCTGCTCCTGGCCCCTCCCCTCCCTTTTGAGTGCCCCCCCCCCCCAAAGCCAGCAGCTTGCTACAGGGGGCACCCAAGCCGAGTCAGAGCTGCGTGTATCCATTCAGACACGGAGCCCAGACCTGGCCCCACCCCCCCCCCCTCTCTCTCCCCTGATTACCGGGCTGGCTGACTGACTTTGACAGCCTTGGGAGCCAATGGCACTTATTTATTTTTTTTGCACTGTCCTTTTTTTAATTGAATTTTTTTTCTATTTTTTTTATAATCACGTTTATTGCTATTACAAGGGCTGCAAACAAACATCCCTTGAAACAGAAATAAGGGTGACAGGTCCTCTTTATTACCGCATTTATCGGCGTATAACACACACTTTTTTTCCCCCTTAAAATCGAGGGAAAGTCGTGGGTGCGTGTTATACGCCGTCCCCCCCCCCCCCCCCCCCAAAAAAAAAAGTGCCAAAAAAAAAAAAAATCAAACGGCGCCGAAAAATAGCGACCGCCGTCAAAAAAAACGAGCGCCGCCGAAAAAGACCAATCTGACTGTTTTGGCTCCGCTCGCAGTCCCGCCTCCCTACTCTCGCTTCCGAAACAGCAGGGAGGCGGGACTGCGAGCGGAGCCGAACAGACGGCTCGGGCTTTTCCGGCGGCGCGGTCTTTCTAGGCGGCAAATTTTAAACATGGCAAGGCTGCAAATGGCGCTGGCCAAGGCTGCAAATGGCGCTGGCCAAGGCTGCAAATGGCGCTGGGCAAGGCTGCAAATGACGCTTAAATGTAATTTTTTTTATTTATTTTTTTCCCCCTAAACTTCCCTCCTAAAACTTTTATTTATTTATATTTTTTTTTTTCTTAAAATGCCCTCCTAAACTTGGGTGCGTGTTATACGCCCATAAATAAGATTTTATATATATATATCTATATCTATATCTATATATCGTATTTATCGGCGTATAACACCACCCCAAGTTTAGGAGGGCATTTTAAGGAAAAAAGTTTTAGGAGAGAAGTTTAGGGAAAAAAAAACAACTTACATTTTAAGCGTCATTTGCAGCCTTGCCCAGCGTCATTTTCATTCTTTTCCTGGTTTAAATTTCCCGCCGCCGAGACGCTGTCGCGTGCGCCGCCGAAAAACCCCGAAGCACGGGCGAAAAAGAACGAAGCGCCCCCGGCAAAAGCCGAGCCGACTCGGTCCCGCCTCCCTGCTGTTTCCGGAGCGAGCGCAGGGAGGCGGGACTACGAACAGAGTCTGTTCGGCTTTTTCCGGGGGCGCCTTGTTCTTTTTCGGCCGCGCTTCGGGTTTTTTCGGCAGCGCACGCTATTTTTCAGTGGCGGTTGCCTTTTTTGTCATTTTTTGGGGGTATCGGCGTATAACACGCACCCCCGACTTTCCCCCCGATTTTAAGGGGGAAAAAGTGCGTGTTATGCGCCGATAAATATGGTGTATATATGTACACACACACACACAACACACACACACACACACACACACACACACACACACACACACACACAACACAACACACACACACACACACACACACACACACACAACACACACACACACACACACCATTGTGGATCCGGTATCGGCTCCGAGTTCATTGGATCCCAGGCCGATCTCCCCCTCTCCCTTTTCATGCTCCGGATGTACTATGACAGGTATAACCCAATCGGTAGCTGTGTGGGTTTTAATCATTATCCGTGAAACACAATAAACCTTGACAGGTGAAACGTTTGTCACACCCGGGTGTTTCCATTCTTAGGCAGAGCAGTGACATGTTTCAGCCTCGGGGCACTGAATACATTGACAGCAGTCTGTGGGGTTGGGAGCGGATCGTACAGAGAAAATGCGTATAAAATGTACTGGAGATCCGACAACGCCGGGCTTCTCTACCTCTGTAATGATATATACAGTATATCTCACAAGTCAGACACATTTTTTGTAAATATTTTCTTCTCTCTTTTCATGTGACAACACTGAAGAAATGACACTTGTCTACAATGTAAAGTAGTGAGTGTACAGCTTGTATAACAGTGTAAATTTGCCGTCCCCTCAAAATAACTCAACACACAGCCATTAATGTCTAAACCGCTGGCAACAAAAAGTGAAAATGTCCAAATTGGGTCCAAAGTGTCAATATTTTGTGTGGCCTCCATTATTTTCCAGCACTGCCTTAACCCTCTTGGGCATGGAGGTCACCAGAGCTTCACAGGTTGGCACTGGAGTCCTCTTCCCCTCCTCTATGATGACATCACAGAGCTGGTGGATGTTAGAGACCTTGCGCTCCTCCACCTTCCGTTTGAGGATGCCCCACAGATGATCAATAGGGTTTAGGTCTGGAGACATGCTTGGCCAGTCCATCACCTTTACCCTCAGCTTCTATAGCAAGGCAGTGGTGGTCTTGGAGGTGTGTTTGGGGTGGTTATCATGTTGGAATACTGCCCTGCGGCCCAGTCTCTGAAGGGAGGGGGTCATGCTCTGCTTCAGTATGTCACAGTACATGTTGGCATTCATAGTTCCCTCAATGATCTGTAGCCCCCCAGTGCCGGCAGCACTCATGCAGCCCCAGACCATGACACTCCCACCACCATGCTTCACTGTAGACAAGACACACTTGTCTTTGTCCTCCTCACCTGGTTGCCCCCACACACGCTTGTCACCATCTGACACCAAATACCTTTATCTTGGTCTCATCAGACCACAGGACGTGGTTCCAGTCAGGGGCGTAACTAGAAATCACAGGGCCCCATAGCAAAATGTTGTATGGGCCCCCCCCCCCACAAAAAAATGGCGGGGCTTAAATTAAATAGTGGGCGCGGTTTAAAGGGTGGGGCTCAAAGGGTGTGCGGTTCGAGTCTGAGAAGAAAGAAAAAAAGCAAGAAAGAAAGAGCCCAGATCCTACACCACAATAGCAATACTGTACATGTATTCCAGAAAGTTTAATCAACAGATAAAGATACTCCAAACACCTGGTGTTAGCGCTTCAATAATCCTCACCTGTGCCCAATGCAGCGTGGTCTGCCAATGCCCAATACTGCCTCACCTGTGCCCACTTGTACCCAATGCAGCGTGGTCTGTGCCCAATACAGCATGTCCAGTGCCCAATGCAGCCTCACCTGTGCCCAATGCAGCGTGGCCAGTGCCCAATACTGCCTCACCTGTGCCCACTTGTGCCCAATGCAGCGTGTCCAGTGCCCAATGCAGCCTCACCTGTGCCCAATGCAGTGTGGCCTGTGCCCAATGCAGCCTCACCTGCCTGTGCCCAATGCAGCGTGGCCTGTGCCCAATGCAGCCTCACCTTTCCCAATGCAGCCTCACCTGTGCCAATGCAGCGTGGCCTGCCCATGCCCAATGCAGCCTCACCCGTGCCCAATGCAGCCTCACCCGTGCCCAATGCAGCCTCACCCGTGCCCAATGCAGCCTCACCCGTGCCCAATGCAGCCTCACCTGCCTGTGCCCAATGCAGCATGTTCAGTGCCCAATGCAGCATTACCTTTGCCCAATGCAGCCTGACCCGTGCCCCATGCAGCCTGACCCGTGCCCAATGCAGCCTGACCCGTGCCCAATGCAGCCTGACCCGTGCCCAATGCAGCCTGACCCGTGCCCAATGCAGCCTGACCCGTGCCCAATGCAGCCTGACCCGTGCCCAATGCAGCCTGACCCGTGCCCAATGCAGCCTCACCTGTGCAGTTGAAGTGGTGAGCCAGACTGCAGCAGCCTTCAAATGGCTATTGGCGAGCGTGGGGGGGGGGGGGGGGGGGGGGGGGGGTGGGTGGGGGGGGCGAGCACCGCCCGCACAGTCCCCCAGCCAGGGGAGAGGAAGAGGCGCGCTGTAATAGCTTTCATTTGAATGTCCTGTGTTCCCGGGGCTCACCTCACATAGCCCCACCTCTTGGTCCGGCGCCTTCGATGACGTCACATGTCCCGCATTGGACCGGCGTTCTGTCTATCAAAAGCGTCGGGCCAGGAGGTGGGGCTATGTGACGGTGAGCCCCGGGAACACACACAGACAGTACATTCACATAAAAGCTATTACACAGCGCTCTGCTGCCTTGTACGGACAGCGCACTCTTCCTCTCCTCACTAACCCTGGCTGGGGGACCGTGCGGGCAGTGCTCGCCCCCCCCCCGGGCCCCCGGCAGTATGCTTTCCTTCTTCTCCCCAGGGGCCCCATAGTGGCTGCGGGCCCCATAGCGGCCGCGTGTGTCGCTATGGCGGTAGTTCCGCCACTGGTTCCAGTAATCCATGTCCTTAGTCTGCTTGTCTTGTTTGCGGACTTTCTTGTGCATCATCTTTAGAAGAGGCTTCCTTCTGGGATGACAGCCATGCAGACCAATTTGATGCAGTGTGCGGCGTATGGTCTGAGCACTGACAGGCTGACCCCCCCACCCCTACAACCTCTGCAGCAATGCTGGCAGCACTCATACGTCTATTTCCCACAGACAACCTCTGGATATGACGCTGAGCACGTGACCTCAACTTCTTTGGTGGACCATGGCGAGGCCTGTTCTGAGGGGAATCTGTCCTGTTATACCACTGTATGGTCTTGGCCACCGTGCTGCAGCTCAGTTTCAGGGTCTTGGCAATCTTCTTATAGCCTAGGCCATCTTTATGTAAAGCAACAATTCTTTTTTTCAGATCCTCGGATAGTTCTTTGCCATGAGGTGCCATGTTGTACTTCCAGTGACCAGTATGAGAGAGTGAGAGCGATAACACCAAATTAAACACACCTGCCTCCCCATTCACACCTGAGACCTTGTAACACTAACGAGCCACATGACACCGGGGAGGGAAAATGGCTAATTGGGCCCCAATTTGGGCATTTTCACTTAGGGGTGTACTGACTTTTGTTGCCAGCGGTTTAGACATTAATGGCTGTGTGTTGAGTTATTTTGAGGGGACGGCAAATTTACACTGTTATACAAGCTGTACACTCACTACTTTACATTGTAGACAAGTGTCATTTCTTCAGTGTTGTCACATGAAAAGATAGAAGAAAAGATTTACAAATATGTAAGGGGTGTACTTACTTTTGTGAGATACTGTATACATAACATTGTTTGAACTTTGAAACCATAAAAAAGGTGATGTCATTGATGGGCTGCAAGGCATTCTGGGTAAATTGCTCCTGGTTTTCTTACTAGCCTGTTATTACCGCACCTTCTTATTACTCGGCTGAAATATAAACTTGTTCTCCTCTATTTACTTTTAGTGGCTAATGTGGTTTCTCGGGATAATGACATTATTTTCACACCGTTGTGGTTACAGACAATAAGAGCAGCTCCAGGCAACGAGTATAATCCGCCTCTAGACCAGCCAAGTCTCATCCGAGGTTCCGTGCAGCCCTGAGGTTCCTCCAGTGGTTGCTAGGGGTAACCTTTAGCTGTGGGTGATTGGCTTCACATTTGATGTTGCCTGCCTAGTTCAGGGCCAGTAGCAATAGGCAGAGGCCGCTGCATTACACCAGTGATCTGCCCCCCCCCCCCCCCACTGTAAGAGTGGCATTCTTCCCGGTACCCTCTGACCCCCATTGAATTTGGTTTTAGCAGGGGTTCCGCAACACGTTTCAATACCGATCTTCCTCAGGGGGTAAAGTGATCATATAGAGAGGGGGGGCCCAACTTTCTATACAAAGGGCTTGTCCTTCAGACTTTACGTGGGGGGGGGGGGCAGGCTGTGGCCATTGGGGTCAGTGGGGAATAGGCCATCTTTGGTGTCAGAGGGAGAAATTGTCACCCCCCCTTTCACTGTTGTCAGAGGGAGAAATTGTCCCCCTCCCCTTTCACTGTTGTCAGAGGGAGAAATTGCCCCCCTCCCCTTCACTGTTGTCAGAGGGAGAAATTGTCCCCCCCTCCCCCTTCACTGTTGTCAGAGGGAGAAATTGTCCCCCCCCCCCTTTCACTGTTGTCAGAGGGAGAAATTGTCCCCCCCCCCCTTCACTTTTGTCAGAGGGAGAAATTGTCCCCCCCCCCTTTCACTGTTGTCAGAGGGAGAAATTGTCCCCCCCCCCTTTCACTGTTGTCAGAGGGAGAAATTGTCCCCCCCCCCTTCACTTTTGTCAGAGGGAGAAATTGTCCCCCCCCCCTTCACTTTTGTCAGAGGGAGAAATTGTCCCCCCCCCCCCTTCACTTTTGTCAGAGGGAGAAATTGTCCCCCCCCCCCTTCACTTTTGTCAGAGGGAGAAATTGTCCCCCCCCCCCTTCACTTTTGTCAGAGGGAGAAATTGTCCCCCCCCCCCCTTCACTTTTGTCAGAGGGAGAAATTGTCCCCCCCCCCCCTTCACTTTTGTCAGAGGGAGAAATTGTCCCCCCCCCTTCACTTTTGTCGGAATGAGAAATTGTCCCCCCCTTCACTTTTGTCGGAATGAGAAATTGTCCCCCCCCCCCTTCCCTTTTGTCGGAATGAGAAATTGTCCCCCCCCTTTCCCTTTTGTCAGAGGGAGAAATTGTCCCCCCCTTCTTCACTTTTGTCGGAATGAGAAATTGTCCCCCCCCTTCTTCACTTTTGTCGGAATGAGAAATTGTCCCCCCCCCCCTTCACTTTTGTCGGAATGAGAAATTGTCCCCCCCTTCTTCACTTTTGTCGGAATGAGAAATTGTCCCCCCCCTTCACTTTTGTCGGAAGGAGAAATTGTCCCCCCCCCCCTTCACTTTTGTCAGAGGGAGAAATTGTCCCCCCCCCCCCTTCACTTTTGTCAGAGGGAGAAATTGTCCCCCCCCCCCCCCTTCACTTTTGTCAGAGGGAGAAATTGTCCCCCCCCCTTCACTTTTGTCAGAGGGAGAAATTTGTCCCCCCCCCTTTCACTGTTGTCAGAGGGAGAAATTGTCCCCCCCCCTTCACTTTTTGTCAGAGGGAGAAATTGTCCCCCCCCCTTCACTTTTGTCAGAGGGAGAAATTGTCCCCTCCCCCCCTTTTACTGTTGTCAGAGGGAGAAATTGTCCCCCCCCCCTTCACTTTTTGTCAGAGGGAGAAATTGTCCCCCCCCCCTTTACTGTTGTCAGAGGAGAAATTGTCCCCCCCCCTTCACTTTTGTCGGAATGAGAAATTGTCCCCCCCCCTTCACTTTTGTCGGAATGAGAAATTGTCCCCCCCTTCTTCACTTTTGTCGGAATGAGAAATTGTCCCCCCCTTCTTCACTTTTGTCGGAATGAGAAATTGTCCCCCCCTTCTTCACTTTTGTCGTAATGAGAAATTGTCCCCCCCTTCTTCACTTTTGTCGGAATGAGAAATTGTCCCCCCCCTTCACTTTTGTCGGAATGAGTAATTGTCCCCCCCTTCTTCACTTTTGTCGGAATGAGAAATTGTCCCCCCCTTCACTTTTGTCGGAATGAGAAATTGTCCCCCCCTTCACTTTTGTCGGAATGAGAAATTGTCCCCCCCTGATAATTGTCGGAATGAGAAATTGTCCCCCCCTTCTTCACTTTTGTCGGAATGAGAAATTGTCCCCCCCTTCTTCACTTTTGTCGGAATGAGAAATTGTCCCCCCCTTCTTCACTTTTGTCGGAATGAGAAATTGTCCCCCCCTTCTTCACTTTTGTCGGAATGAGAAATTGTCCCCCCCTTCTTCACTTTTGTCGGAATGAGAAATTGTCCCCCCCTTCTTCACTTTTGTCGGAATGAGAAATTGTCCCCCCCTTCTTCACTTTTGTCGGAATGAGAAATTGTCCCCCCCCCTTCACTTTTGTCGGAATGAGAAATTGTCCCCCCCTTCTTCACTTTTGTCGGAATGAGAAATTGTCCCCCCCTTCTTCACTTTTGTCGGAATGAGAAATTGTCCCCCCCTTCTTCACTTTTGTCGGAATGAGAAATTGTCCCCCCCTTCTTCACTTTTGTCGGAATGAGAAATTGTCCCCCCCCCCTTCACTTTTGTCGGAATGAGAAATTGTCCCCCCCTTCTTCACTTTTGTCGGAATGAGAAATTGTCCCCCCCTTCTTCACTTTTGTCGGAATGAGAAATTGTCCCCCCCTTCTTCACTTTTGTCGGAATGAGAAATTGTCCCCCCCTTCTTCACTTTTGTCGGAATGAGAAATTGTCCCCCCCTTCTTCACTTTCGTCGGAATGAGAAATTGTCCCCCCCTTCTTCACTTTCGTCGGAATGAGAAATTGTCCCCCCCTTCACTTTCGTCGGAATGAGAAATTGTCCCCCCCTTCTTCACTTTCGTCGGAATGAGAAATTGTCCCCCCCTTCTTCACTTTCGTCGGAATGAGAAATTGTCCCCCCCCCCCCCCCTATCACTGTCAGAGGGAGAAATTGCGGCTTTACACCAATGATCTGACACCCCCCCCCCACTGTAAGAGGGGCATTCTTCCCGGTACCCTCTGACCCCCATTGAATTGTTTTTAGCAGGGGTTCCCTAACACGTTTCAATACCGATCTTCCTCAGGGGGTAAAGTGATAATCCTATAGAGCGGGGGGTCTCAACTTTCTATACAAATGTCCTGAGAAATTGTCCCCCCCCCCTTTCACTGTTGTCAGAGGGAGAAATTGCCCCCCCCCCCATTTCACTGTTGTCAGAGGGAGAAATTGTCCCCCCCCCCTTTCACTGTTGTCAGAGGGAGAAATTGTTCCCCCCCCCCCTTTCACTGTTGTCAGAGGGAGAAATTGTCCCCCCCCCTTTCACTGTTGTCAGAGGGAGAAATTGTCCCTCCCCTTTCACTGTTGTCAGAGGGAGAAATTGTCCCCCCCCCCTTTCACTGTTGTCAGAGGGAGAAATTGTCCCCCCCCCCCCCTTTCACTGTTGTCAGAGGGAGAAATTGTCCCCCCCCCCCCTTTCACTGTTGTCAGAGGGAGAAATTGTCCCCCCCCCCCCCCCTTTCACTGTTGTCAGAGGGAGAAATTGTCCCCCCCCCCCTTTCACTGTTGTCAGAGGGAGAAATTGTCCCCCCCCTTTCACTGTTGTCAGAGGGAGAAATTGTCCCCCCCCCCCCCCCCCCTTCCCCCCCCCCACTTTTTGTCAGAGGGAGAAATTGTCCCCCCCCCCCCTGACCCCCATTGAATTGGTTTCAGCAGGGGTTCCCTAACGCTTTTCAATACCGATCTTCCTCAGGGGGTAAAATGATAATCATAGAGCAGGGGGTCTCCACTTTCTATACAAAGGGCCTGTCCTTCAGACTTTGGGGGGGGGGGGGGGGGGCAGACTGTGACCATTGGGGTCAGTGGGGAAGAAAACAATGGGCCACCTTTGGTGTTGGAGGGAGAAATTGTCCCCCCCTTTTACTGTTGTCAGAGGGAGAAATTGTCCCCCCCCCCCCCTTTTACTGTTGTCGGAAGGAGAAATTGTCCCCCCCCCTTTTACTGTTGTCAGGAGAAATTGTCCCCCCCCCTTTCACTTTTGTCAGAAGGAGAAATTGTCCCCCCCCCCTTTCACTTTTGTCAGAAGGAGAAATTGTCCCCCGCCCCTTCACTTTTGTCAGAGGGAGAAATTGTCCCCCCCCCCTTTCACTGTTGTCAGAGGGAGAAATTGTCCCCCCCCCCCCTTCACTTTTGTCAGAGGGAGAAATTGTCCCCCCCCCCCCTTCACTTTTTGTCAGAGGGAGAAATTGTCCCCCCCCCCTTCACTTTTGTCAGAGGGAGAAATTGTCCCCCCCCCTTCACTTTTTGTCAGAGGGAGAAATTGTCCCCCCCCCTTTCACTGTTGTCAGAGGGAGAAATTGTCCCCCCCCCCCCCCCCCCCACGCCCCCCCCCGTCCCACCCCCCCCCTGCCCCCCCCCCGCCCCCCCCCCCCCCCCACCACCCCCCCCCACCCCCCCCCCTTTCACTGTCGTCAGAGGGAGAAATTGTCCCCCCCCTTTCACTGTCGTCAGAGGGCGAAATTGCTGCTTTACACCAATGATCTGACCCCCCCCTTCACTGTAAGAGGGGCATACTTCCCGGTACCCTCTGACCCCCATCAAATTGTTTTTAGCAGGGGTTCCCCAACACGTTTCAATACCGATCTTCCTCAGGGGGTAAAGTGTTAATCATATAGAGCAGGGGGCCTCAACTTTCTATACAAAGAGCCTGAGAAATTGTCCCCCCTCTTTCACTGTTGTCAGAGGGAGAAATTGTGTCCCCCCCCCCCTCCCTTTCTCTCAAGTCTTTTGCAGACTCTAACAGGTTTTCTTCTAAGATTGTCCTGTATTTGGCTCCATCCATCTTCCCATCAACTCTGACCAGCTTCCCTGTCCCTGCTGAAGAAAACCATCCCCACCACATGATGCTGCCACCACCATGTTTCACAGTGGGATGGTGTGTTCAGGGTGATGTGCAGTGTTAGTTTTTCCCCCACACATAGCGTTTTGCTTTTAGGCCAAAAAGTTCATCTTTGCTCTCATCTGGTCAGATCACCTTCTTCCACATGTTTGCTCCCCTCCCCCACATGGCTTCTCACAAACTACAAACAGGACTTCTTAGGCCCCTTTCACATGGTCGGACCGTTCAGATCCGCCTGTCAGTTTTGACGGATCTGAACGGGCGCTCCATGTTAGTCTATGGAGCGTCGGATGTCAGCGGACATCTCCGCTGACATCCGACCCGCCAAAAGCAGACGTATGGGCTATACATCCAGATCCGTAGCTGGCGGATCGGATCGGGTGAGATCTGATGAAAACGGACACACTGTCCGTTTTCATCCGATCTCTCCATAGAGATCAGCGGCGCTCGCAAGCCCCTCCCCACTCAGTGAGCGGGAGAGGCTTGTCATCCGCCGGTTCAGCGGAGATCAACGGAGAGATCCCCCACTGAGCCGGCGGACTCCGTGCAAGCGGAGCCCGCCTCGTGTGAAAGGGGCCTTATGTCTTTTCTTTCTCCAATGTCTTTCTTCTTGTCACTCTTCCATAAAGAGCAGATTTGTGGAGAACACGACTAATAGTTGTCCTGTGGACAGATTCTCCCCCCTGAGATGTGGATCTCTGCAGCTCCTCCAGAGTTACCATGGGCCTCTTGGCTCTTCTCTGATGAATGCTCTCCTTGCCCGGCCCGGTCAGTTTAGGTGGACGGCCATGTCTTGGTAGGTTTGCAGTTGTGCCATACTCTTTCCATTTTCAGATGATGGATTGAACAGAGCTCCGTGAGATGTTCAAAGCTTGGGAGATTATTTTATAACCCAACCCTGCTTTATACTTCTCCACAACTTTATCCCTGACCTGTCTGGTGTGTTCCTTGGCCTTCATGATGCCGTTTGTTCACTGAGGTTCTCTAACAAACCTCTGAGGGCTTCACAGAACGGCTGTATTTTTATACGGAGATTAAATTACACACAGGTGGATTCTTATTTACTAATTGGGTGACTTCTGAAGGCAATTGGTTCCACTAGATTTTAGTTAGATTTTAGTTAGGCGTATCAGAGTAAAGAGGGTTGAATACAAATGTACCCCCCCCCCCGCACTTTTCACATATTTATTTGTAAAAATTGTTAAACCATTTATCATTTTCACTTCACTTCACAATTTTATGTGCCACTTTGTGTTGATTTATCACATAAAATCCCAATAAAATACATTTTAGGTTGTAACTTGACAAAATGTGGAAAATTTCAAGGGGTGTGAATACTTTTTCTCGGCACTGTATCGGAGCTACACTGAGTAATGAGACACTGGATCACATAAGTTCGTGTTTTAATATCACTGTACTATGCCTGAGCTCCTCCGCACACTACGTATGTACAGGAGCCCCTAGCAAGTAGTTGTATTATTTGGTAGATATGAAATAATACTGGGAAATTTTCTTGAATGTGTCCCCCCAGCAACAACCCCCCCCCCCTCCTCTCTTATGTTGCTGCTTATCGCAGAAACGTATGCTGGGGGACAGTGTGAGGACTTGCCTTCCTACGCACTACTCCTTGTAATGAATTGAAATGCAAAATGCCTGCGGGGCAAATTGGTGATCATATCAATATTTTACTGCGCCGATTATCGCATCCCTCCCGCAGGCAGTTCACACTGCCTTCTGCCAACCGCTGCGGGTGTTTTATTTTTATTTATTTTTTTTATGTTTTTTTTTTTTATGTTTTTTTTTTTCCTGAGAATTTAATACGAGTTCAGCCATACAAATGTATGTCTGAACTCGCATCGCAGTTGATCGGCACCTGCAGTGCGCGTGCAAATCGCATGCGACGTCTAATGCCGGGTACACACGAAGGGACTTTTCCCGGCGGACCTAAGTCCAGCAGGCAATCCGCTGGACTTTCCAGCTGGTCCGCTGGACTAAAAAGCGAACGGACTTGACCACACACGATCACGCAAAAAGTCCGACGGTTCACGCGATGACGTACAGCACGTACGACGGGACTAGAAAACGAAAAATACTAGAAAAATACTTGCTACTGAGCATGCGTCCTTTTTGGTCCGCCGGACCATACTACACACGGCCGGATTGTCCGCTGGACTGCTAAGTCCAGCGGATAATTTAAAACAAAACTTAAAACTTTAGTCCGCCGTACTTTGGCCAAAAAAAGTCCGCCGGCGCCCACACACGAGGGGATTATCCGCTCGACTTCGGTCCAGCGGATAATCCCGCGGGATAGTCCCTTCGTGTGTACGCGGCATTAGATCGCTCTAGTGTGAACCTGGGCTCGGAGCACGCAAGCTCTGTATCCGGCAGTGCGTACTTTTTTTTTTTTTTTTTTTTTTTACAAATTAAACCCTAAATATCCGTGTGGCACTAAAACTTTAATTATATACCATAAAGAACAGAAATTGTTTTTACGGAAACCAGCCGTTGCCTATAAAGTCTTATAATAACATACACTAATATTGTCAAAAGTATTGGGATGCCTGCCTTTACAACGTGTGTTTTAGGGTTGCCACCTCATCCCTTTAAACCCGAACACATGTGCGTGTCCCAAAACTTTTGACAATATAGTGTATGTGAACCCAGCCTTGCATATTCTTTCATTTTACAGTATGATGACAGATGACTAGGGTTGCCACCTCATCCCCTTTTAAACCCTAGTCATCTCATGTCGTCATACTGTAACATGACAGAATATGCGAGGCTGGGTTCATATGCACTATATTGCCAAAAGTATTGGGACGCCTGCCTTTACACGCACATGACCTTTTAACAGCATCCCAGTCGAAGTTCGGAGGGTTCAATATTGAGTTGGCCCTCCCTTTGCAGCTATAACAGCTTCATCTCTTCTGGGAAGGCCGTCCACAAGGTTTAGGAGTGCGTCTATTTGACCATTCTTCCAGAAGCGCATTTGTGAGGTCGGCACTGATGTTGGACGAG